>CM053622.1:51064654-51184967 GCA_028646595.1 Phalanger gymnotis
GAAAAGAGAAAGAAAGAAAGAAAGCCCCATGGACAACATTGATGTGCTGTGGTCCATGGGGTCACGAAGAGTTGGACACGACTGAACAACAATGTGCCAGACTCTGTGCTAGGCATTGGGCATACAATGACAAAAATGAAACAATCTCTGCCTTCAAGAAGCTGATTTTCTCCTGGGGGTAGCATTGAGGGGGTACAACATCTGCACGAGGAAGGAAATAAGCATAGACAGCGTACTATCAAACAGGGGAGAAGACCAGTAACTCAGGGGATCAGGATGGACCAAGAACAGCTCCCTGGGGACTGGGGTGAGGGGATTCTGTGGTGCTGGGAACATGACTCCATGCAGCCCTCTTTGCTGATTGCTTTTCTCAGGGCCTTGCTCTCCCTGGCAAGGAGTCCCCAGCAGTATTAATGATGCTCAGTTCTTAAATCTTCCCAAATTAATAAATGAATTAATAACTAATGATGAATATATTAACTAATAAATCTTCCCCAATTAATTGCAAGTGAGGATGCTGACCCTCTACAGTGGAGGAGGCCTGGAAACTCCCACCCCCACACATTGTCATACACATTTCCTTTAGGAGCTGCATTGGTGCTAACATGCATCCACCCCAAAACCACAAAATATAGGGGAAAAGCAAAAATAAAATAACAGCAAAAATATAAAAAGAAAGCTTTACCACCCCCTTACCCTTACCCCTACCTCCCCTCCCCCAAGTAAATACCACTTATGGGTTGCTGTGGAGTCCAGCAACCTTCACTGTCCATAGAAACCAGATTATCCTGGATGAGCCTTCAGAATGTAGCTTGTGGCTCAGGCTCTGGTCTTATATGCACCATGTCCAGCCTTGGAGACCTCCTCCAAAGCATCACTGTTTGGCTAGTTTTGTTCCCACCCAGAGTTCCCACTTGGAAATCTCAAAATGTAGCTTAGGTCTGGGCCTCTAGAAATGAAGGTAAAAGGCATCCTAGGTACTGTACAAGCACTCGAGGTAACAATGCATATGGTTACGGCCAGCCTTTATTTCACACCATGGAAAATGAGAAAGCATAGTGTGGATACACGGGCAATTGTTAAGATTCATCTCTACCAGAAAGGTCCAATTTCTCCCTCAATTTAATCCTCTAGACCATAATGCAGCATGGTTATTTGGATACCTGTCAGAAGAAAAATGAACTTGGGGTCGTTTGAGAAGCAGGCCTCTTCCCATGGGCCTGTCCTCCTGACATATCACTCCTAGTCATGGCAGAGGCTGGACAGGTCCCTAGCAGACTTTTTGCTCCTTCATGTTGTTCCTTAGTCTCTTGCTCTTCTGGCTCTGAGGCCATATACCCAATCATCTCCTCCCCAAGAGGCTGGCCCTGACCAAGACTCTTCTCTTGATAAAAGATCCTATGCCCAAATCCTTGAGTAAGGGGTTGTTAGAGAGGCAAATGTGAAGCTGGTGCTACTGAGGGAGTCACTTAATATAATAATAATAAACTCAGCATTTGTGTAGTGATTTAAAATTTGCAACGCACTTTGTAATACTATTCTCATAACATTCCCATGGGAGGTAGGTGCTTTTCTATCCCCATTTTATAGATAAGAAAACTGAGGCAGGCAGAGGTTAAGTGACTTGCCCAGGGTCACATGGCTACCAGGCTTCTGAGGAGGAATTTAAACTCGTTTTCCTGATTCCAGGTCCAAACCTCTACCCTCTGAACCATCTTGCTTCCTCCAATCTCTGTGAGCCCATTTCCTCTCTTGTAAAATGGTACAATGATATTTATGATTTCTCACAGGTAGTAAGGGCAATGTTGGGATAGGAATCCAAATACTGTGTTGTGTTCCTAATACTGTGGTATTATCATAGTCCTTCTTGTGGGCAGTTAGGTGACACAGTAGATAGAGTGCTGGGCCTGGAGTCAGGCAGACTTGAGTCCAAATCCTGCCTCATGCTTATTAGCTGTGTGACCCTGGGCAAATGACTTCACACTGTCTGCCTCAGTTTCCTCATCTGTCAAACTAACTGGAGAAGGAAACGGCAAACCTCTCCAGTATCTCCACCAAGAAAACCCCAAATGGGGTCATGAAGAGTCACACACAACTGAACAACAAATTCCGTCTTGTGGAAATTGAGGTTCAGATCTTTCAAGGGACTCGCTCAAGGTCACGGAGCTAATGGATGCCTTCTGGCCTCCCAGAGTTGTGAGCAAAGCTTTGTAAAATTTGTAAGCCTTGAACCCCACAGAAAGGTTATATGACAATACTACCCATGTCTTCTGGGTCCATGCTAACCATTCTCCTCCGGACCTCTTTGGCTATCTCATGGCCAGTGAGTTTGGCTAAGTAGGTAAAGCTCAGAATTATCACAGAATGCTAGAGTTGAAAGACAGCTTAGAGATCAACTATGCCAGGAGTTCTTAACCAAGGGTACATGAACTTTTAAAACAATTTTTTGTCAATGACGGTCTTTTCAATATAATAGGTTTCTTTTGTAATCCTTTGTGTTTTATTTTATGCCTTTGAAAACATTGTTCTGAGAAGGGGTCCATGGGCTTCACCAGACTCCCTGCCAAGGGCTTCCGTGATCCCCAGTCTAGATGAAAGATGGGAATATTGATGGTAGAGGGATTGTAGGCATACTGGTACATTGTTAGTGGAACTGTGAATCACTACCACCATTTTGGAATTATGCAAACAAAGAGGCTAAAGTGCCTATACCCTTTGACCCAGAGATTCCATTGCTGGGCTAATACCCCAAAGAAGTTACTGCCCCCATATACACCTAAATATTTATAGCAGCACTCTTTGTGATAGCAAAGAATTGGAAACAAAACAGATACTCATCGACTGAGGAGTGGCTAAACAAATTGTAGGACAGATTGTAAAGAAATACCACCATATTATAAGAAATGACAAATATGGTGAATTTAGAGAAACGTGGGGAGATCTACATGAATTGATGCAGAGTGAAGGAAGCAGAGCCAAGTGAACAAGGCACACAAGACTACAACAGCGGAAATGGAAAAGAACAACCCCCAAAACAATCAAAAGGGAATGTTGCAAAATTACAAAGAGCAAGCCTGGCTGGAAAGAAGAGACAGGAGGAGACTCCACCCCCACCTCCCACTCCGCTTTGCAGAGGTGGGAGTGGTTGACAAGTGTGGGGCTCTGTAGGAATTCTGTAGACGTTTTCAATAAATCAATTGGTTATGCTGATTTTTCCCTCTTTTTTGTATTTAAAAATATTTATTTCCACAAAATAAATTTGTTACATGGGATGGCTGTTGGAAAGGGAGAGGGGAGGAATATTGGAGGAAATTATGTTGGTTTTCAAAAAAACAAAACACATCAATTAAACTTATTTTTAAATAGAAAAAAAAGGATCCTTGACCTAGTCAAACCCTCCTATTTCACAGATAGGGAAACTGAGGTTCAGAGGAGTAAAATGATGAAAAGATTTCTCCAGATCCACAGAGGTCATAGGATCACATTTAGAGCTGGTAGGATCCTTAAGTGGTCTTCTAGGAACCCTTCCTTCTACAGATAAGGAAACTGAGGTCACAGAGAAGGGATTTGCCCACACAGTTCACAGAGCCGGGATTTGCACCCAGTTCCTCGTCGTCTCAGTGATTCCTTGTTTGTTCCACCATCCCCATGCTTTCTCCCCTCTTTAAATAAATGAACGAGAAGCTCCAGCAGGGAGGGATCCCACTCGTCCCTCCTGACTCCACTCAATTACAGGGTGCTTTGACTCCCCAGGCACAGTGTGGGGATCTTGCTGTCTCTCCTTACCCTCCAGGGAGAAGGATGCACAAGGCGGGTCTGAGTGGGGGACCCGGGCAGCCCAGTGCATTGGGCCAAACACAGGCTTTGGGGTCTGGTGACCTGGGTTTCTGTTACCCACTCAAGGCTGTGACTTTGGGCAAATCTTTTCCTCTCTCTGGGTCTCATTCTCCCAAGTTGGAAGTCTGAAAGAGGATAGTGTTGAGCTAGGTTTCTTAGGTCCCTTCCAGCATTTTCTCCCACACCCTGATCCTCCCCCACTTCCCCTAATGCCACTGACTCCACAGTAACCCACCTCTTTTCTAGGGTCGGAACAACCTGGGCACCCTGTTTGTCTGGGCCTCAGGCAATGGTGGCCTCCACTTTGACAACTGCAACTGTGATGGCTACACCAACAGTATCCACACGCTGTCTGTGGGCAGCACTACCCAGCATGGCCTCATACCCTGGTACAGTGAGGCCTGTGCCTCCACCCTCACCACCACCTTCAGCAGCGGCCTCACCAACGACCAGCAGATTGTGAGTGTCGCCCTACCCATGCCACTCCACACATACACATGCACACACACGTGCACATGCATTTATGCATGCACATGCACACGCGCACACAAGCATGCACACACGTGCGCGCGTGCGCACACACACACACATACATGCACACATGCTCCATGGCAGCTGGCTTGTTCCCCCAGCTGCTGCTCCTGTCTGCTGTCCTCCCACCCCAGGCCTCCTTCGCTTGGGGATCTGTGGTCGGTGGCACAGCTTTCTTCCCCACCCTCCACCTCCAACCACCTTTCCCCAGGTGACTACAGACCTGCACCATAAGTGCACAGATAAGCACACGGGAACATCAGCCTCTGCCCCATTGGCTGCCGGCATGATCGCCCTTGCCCTGGAGGCCAAGTAGGTGAATCCAGGCTGGGTTAGTACATCATCACTTCCATCTCTTTCCCCAAAGGGCCCTTCTCACTATTACATCCCACCCTCCTTCACAGGGGATAAGGCAGCATCATTAGTGAAGTTACTGCCACTTCTTGGGTCTGTTTCCTCATCTGTAAAGTGGAATGGTTGGATCATCATTAAAGTCTCTTTTACCATTGACATTCTGTATTTTTCTAGCCCTGACATACTGTGTTTTAAGATCCCTCCTAGTTCTGGCACTCTGTGTTCTAAGGGCCCTCCCAGCTCTGACATTCTGTGTCCTAAGAGCCCTCCCAGCTCTAACATCCTGTGTTCTAAGGGCCCTCCCAGCTCTGACATTCTGTGTTCTAAGGGCCCTCCTAGCTCTGACATTCTGTATTCTAAGGGCCCTTCTAGCTCTGACATTCTGGGTTCTAAGGGCCCTCCCAGCTCTGACATTCTGGGTTCTAATGGCCCTCCCAGCTCTGACATTCTGGGTTCTAAGGGCCCTCCAGCTCTGATATTCTATGTAGAGTTTCTTCCTCCAGTTTGGCCCTATCTTCTGCTCTTCCTACACCTGCCTCCTTTCAGAACCTGAGTTTTTCGCTTTCCCTTTCCCCATCCCTGACTCTGTCCTCTCATCCATAGCCCTTTCCTTACCTGGCGGGACATGCAGCATCTAGTCGTAAGGGCTTCCAAGCCAGCCCAACTGCAGGCTGAGGACTGGGCCGTCAATGGAGTGGGGCGCAAAGGTAAGGTGTGTGGAGAAGGGAGGGATTCACCTGCGGCCAGCCCCTGGACCTTGGAAGACCTGCCCTGGAGTCCAGAGCGAAGAAACAGATGGGCCCTCGCCTATCTCCCCACAGTTAGCCACCACTACGGCTATGGGTTGCTGGACGGTGGGCTTCTAGTGGATTTGGCCAAGAAGTGGACTATGACCCGTCCCCAGCTGAAATGTTCTATCAGCATCATCGACACTCCCATGTGAGGCCCCCCCCCCCCCCCCCCCCCCCCCCCCCCCCCCCCCCCCCCCCCCGCCTTCCCCACCCCCCCCCCCCCGCCCCCGCCTTCTCCACCTCCCCTCGCCCCACGCTCATAAAATCACTGTTTAGAACTGCAAGGGGTCCAATACCTTCATGTTGTAAATGAAGAAACTAAAGCTGAGAAGAGGGCAGGATTTGTTTAAGCATACACAGCTAGGAAAGAGCAGATTTGGAACTCAGACCCACATCCACAGACTCATTATCTATACTCTTTACATTACGCCATGCTGAGCTTAGGATAGGATGGTAGGAGTCTGTGGCCTTTGTCTCTTTCTTCCCATCTCTCCCCTGCTCCCAAGGTCCTGTGCCCTGCCTGACCCCCGAAATCACTTTATCACTCCCATTTGCTGTCTCAGTCTGGCTCCCTTCTATGCCTTTCAGCACCTTTTCCCAAACTTTTCTTTGTTTCTTTCTTTCTTCCTTCCTTCCTTTCTGCAATGGGATTAAGCAACTTGTCTGGGGTCACACAGTTAATAAATATCTGAAGCTGGATTTGAACTCAGGTCCTCCAGATTCCCTGGGGGGTGCCTCCAGGCCTTTCTTATTCATCCTGTTAAAATACAAGCCTAGTGTAATTAGGGTGGTAGAAAGAATTTGGGAGTCAGGAGGCCTAGGTTCACACCTTAGCTCTACCACCGACTTGCTGTGTCACTTTGGTGGTACCAAGGTTGAAATAGATAGCTTTTAAGGATTCTTCCTCCTCTCCCTCTGACATTATCTCTTCTAAAGCCTCTCCTAGCTCTGACATTTTGTGTTTTAAGATTCTCCCCAGCTCTAATATCCTGTGTCTTCAAGGCCCACCTAACTTTGACATTTTCTGAGTCTCTCCATGCCTGCCCAGGGTCTCAGTCACTTTCCTGCATGCTTCCCTGCTCTTGGCCCCACCCCAGGGTGAAAAGGGTCTCAGCTACTCCATGTGACCCCTGCATTCTCATCTCCAACCCCACCTCTGAGCAGTCCCATTGAGCAGAGGATGCAGGTGAGCCGAAATGTGTCAGCCTGCCAAGGGGAAGACCCTCACATCCGCTCGCTGGAGCACGTCCAGGTACAGCTGTCACTCACCTACAGCCGCCGAGGCGACCTGGAAATCACACTCACCAGCCCCATGGGCACACATTCCACCCTGGTGGCAGTCAGGTGAGCTCAACCTCAGTTTAATTTAATTCTTATTCATTGTCCCTGTGGATAGGATTTGAGATTCAACACTAAATAAGACAGAGGTCCTGACCTCAAGGAGCTGACACTCTTACAAGGGTTAAAAGTGGGGATGGGATTAGGACAAGGTCAAATTTATAACACTGAGGTATGGGAGAGTGAGATCAATGCAAAGGGCGAAGTCTGGCTTTGGAAGGTTAGAGGACCTAGAAAGTGATGTGTCTACACAAGGCAGCCGACTAATCAACAAATCAAAAGACAGAATGTACAGAATATGAGAGGAAGGACAAATAACCAAGGAATTTAACCCAGTTGGCCCAAGCCAACTACGACCTTGGCAAGGAACTGAACCAACTGACAGATCTGATTATTCAGTCAGTGCTAAGACCTTTGACAGATTATGGAGAATGGGAGAGGTACCCAAAGATTAGAGAAAGGCAAATATTGTCCTGATTTTTAAAACAAGGGAGAAGAGGGGAAAATGCAGAATGCAAACAATACATCACTATTCTTGATTTATTTCTGGCAGGATTTTAGACCATATTATTCAAGGATAAGGAGCAGCATGGTGAGCTTTTCTCATGAAGGCTTGGGTCCAAACCCACCTCTTATTCATTGTGGCTGTGTGACCCTGCCAAGTCACTTAACCTCTCAGGGCCCTAGGTAACCTTCTATGACTAAATTGAAGAACAGCTTCTGATCTGCATTGGTAGACGGCTTTTCCTCACCTGGAGTTCCCCAAACCAATGACATCGCAGGTCTGGGCCAAAAATCATTAAATGAATGAGCATATGGAAAGGAAAGTGGCGATCCCCGAGAGCCAGCATGGCTTCCTCAGGGTACAGGTGTACCGGACTAACCTCATTTGCCATTTTTGTTGGTGTTCTTAGATCAGAGGAGATGCCGTAGATATCACATACCTAGATTTTAGCAAAGTGTTTGACAGAGTCTCGCGCTATTCTTGTGGACGAGGTGGAGAGATGTGGGCGAGACCACCACATTAGCGATTGACTCCACGTTCAGATGGATTTAGGCTTGGTGGAATGAACAGCTATTATGTAGTTGTTACTGAAGGGACGCCATCTTGGAAAGAGATTTCTAGGGGAGTGCCCCACGGAACTGTGCGAGGCTCAGGGCTGTTTAATTGTTGTTTACAAAAAAATCTTATATTATGACTTAGATGAGGCTGAGCTGGCATCCTTATCAAATCTGCCAATGGTGCAAAGCTGAAATGGATAATTAATACACTGAATAGGAAGGGCAGGAGTCCAACCCCTCCCCCAAAAAAACCCCAAAATGCCATGACAGGCAACAACATTGAGCTGAATCTTAACATGAAATCTAATATAGATAAATGTAAACCCTTGGGCTCAAAAAATCAATTTCACAAGCACGAAATGGGAAAAAGTATGATTAGACTGAAATTCTTCTGAAAAAAAGATCAGGGGGTTTTAGTGGACCACAAACTCAGCATTAGTCAACCATGTGATTTGGAGGGATTGAAGGTGATCTTTGACTGTATTGAGAGGCATAGCAAGCAGGAATAAGGAGGTGTGATGGAGACTCTGACCCATATCACGTTGCTCTGAGCAGACCACAGCTGGAGGACCACATTCAGTTCTGATCTCCTTCGTGTGAGTTCTTTAAGCAAAAGCTGGGTGACCAGTCAACAAGCATTTATTAAGTGCCTTCTGGATACCAGGCATTGGAAATGCAAAGACAAAAACAACAGTACAAAAGGGAATGTAACAAACTTACATTCTGTTGAAGGAGATGAGTATCATCAACCCCAATCTAGCTAGCATTTCTATAGCAAATTAAGGTTTGCAAAGTGCTTTACAAATATGATTTCATTTTATCCTCACATAACCTTGAATAATGTTAAATAGAAACATATACAAAGTAAAAAACAAGGCAATTTCAAGGTGGGGGAGAGGTATTTGGGGCTCATGGGAGGGTGGGGGTGAGAGGAGAGATCAGGAACAGCCTCCTATAGGTGGTGGCCCTGGGGATGAGCTCTGAAGGGCATTAGATGTTCCCAGAGAAGAAGGCAGTGCATTCTAGGCATAAAAGGCTAGCCTGAAGCAAAGGCATGGAGAGAGGAGATGAAATATCACATACAAGCTGTGGAGAGCAGGCAAGTCTGGCTAGAACATGGACTGGGTCAACGGGAGGGACGTGACATAAATCTGGAAAGACTGGCTGCAGCTGCATGGGGAATGGCTCTAAGTGCCAACCTGAGGAGCTGGTACTTTATCCCAGGGAAACAACCGGAGGTTTTTCAGCAGGTAGTGACTGGGTCAGAGCTATGCCTCAAGAAGATTATTCTGGCAATTATATGGAGAATGGAATGGAAAGGAAACAAGCTGAGAGATTCCATGACTTTGCCCAGGGTCACACAGTGAAAATTTGAGCCCATTTCTTGCTGACTCCAAGTCTATGCCCTTAGCCACAGAGCCACACAGTGGTCTTTTTCAACTCTGAAATTCTGTGATTCTGACATCTGAAGGAATTGGGGGATGCTTCTTGGCAGATACCACACCTGAGTTAGTCCTTGGAGGAAAGGATGCCCTTCAGCAGATAGAGATGGGAGTGGAGGGAAGGGATCCCTTTCCTCGAAGACACAGGGAAGAAGATGGAGAAGGAAGAGCCTAGTTGAGTTTGACCGGACTGTAGAGCATAGGAAGGGGAGGAAATGAGCCCAGGGAGGCTGGAGCCAGATGGGGAAGGGCCTTGAGCTCTAGGATCAGGAATTTATGTTTTATCTGGCAGCAGAGTGGAACTGTTTGCTTTTTGAAACAAGTAACAGGGTAAGTAAGAGTTGTGTATCAGGAAGGTTCCTCAGGTAGCCTATAGACACAAAGGCACCTCTCTGTTCTCCACCAGTTATCTTAAAATAGTTCAGGCGAGATGATAAGGGCCTGCCTGTAGCTCAGAACTTCCCTGGTCCCCTCACTTCTCCCCACACTGCCCAGACCTCTTCCTGGTAATACTAGTATTTCTGTAGTGTTTGAAGGTTTACAGAGGGCTTTATAAGTGTTACTTTATCACAACCCTGGGAGCCAGGCGCTGTTACTGTCTCCATTTTATAGATGAGGAAGCTGAGGCCGAGGTTAAGTGACTTGCCCGGGGTCACACAGCTAACAAATGTCTGAGGCCAGATTTGAACCAGAGTCCTTCCTGACTCCAAGGCTAAAGATCTATCCACTGGGCGACACTGCTCTCCTCCAACCTCGGTGTCCTCCAAATCTGCTCTCCCCAAAGCCGTTCATTCTCCCTCCTTCAGGCCCTTTGACACCAGCAGCCGAGGTTATAAGAATTGGATCTTCATGTCCACACACTTCTGGGATGAGAACCCACAGGGCATCTGGATCCTGGAACTAGAGAATAAAGGCTATTATTATAACTCTGGTGAGCCCTGGGGAGAGAGGGGAGGTGGGAGGGGAGGGGATGGCTTTCTAAAACCTCTCCAGGTTCTGCCCTAGAGGCTTGGGTTTCCTCATGCTCTTAACCAAGATTCCCCCACCTCCAGTCTCCCCACTATCATCATTACGCTCTCTGCCTCCCCCGACCCTATCCCCCACCTCACACTTCCCAGGGACCCTGCAGAGCTATACTCTGATTCTATATGGGACAGAGGAAGACATGTTGGCCCGGAAGCTGAGCACACAGGTTATCAGTGATTGCTTGCGGCGAGATACCGAGGGGCTGTGCCAAGGTAAGTGGCAGGCCTGGTCCCTGGACACCTCAGACCATGGGGGAGATTTTGGGAACAGGGGCTGCTTATGACCTAGTGTAGTGGATTGGAGAGGGTGTTGGGTATAAAGGCAGGAAGACCTGCCGCCAACTGCATGACCCTGGGCAGGTCACTGAATCTGTCTGTGCCACAGTCTTTTCGTTTGCAAAATGAGAAGGGAGGGGTGGGTAGACTTAATAACAGGCCTTTAGGGTCCCTTCCAGCTATGAATCTGTGATCCTAGGATTCTATGACCCAGCCTCCCAGAATAATGTAGCCACCATCACTGGATCCTTCAAATCTATGCTCCTCTTGTTGGTGTCTGGTCCTATTGTCTCTCTGGGCTCCACTTTCCCTACAGAGTGCATCAGCCCTTACTATATCCTGGGCCATCTCTGTCTCTCCTATTGCCCTCCCCGATATTTCAACTGGACTCGCCGGGGCTCGACCCCTGAAGATGGGCATCCTGCCTCTGAGGTCCGGATCTGTGTCAGCTGTCACCCTTCCTGCTACACATGTCAAGGCCATTCATCCCGTGCCTGCACAGCCTGCCCACCCCACTACACCCTGGACAAGCGGACTCATTCCTGCTCCCCACCCTCAACTGCCCCCTCACTGTCTCTGTCACTATCCCAGCTCACCAGCTCTTCGCCCCCAGCCCAGCCAGAGCAGTTGAAGAAGAAGACCATGATGATCCTGGCCATGGCCTGTGGGATTCCCCTGTTCTTCTGCATTGTCTGCTTCAGCTGCTACATGCTGTGGATGAGCCTAGACAAATGGCGTCACTGCTGCCCGGCTGGGGCCTGCCCTGGGCCCGGCCCGGCCTACCTGCCCTTCCGGACCACTAGTCCTGACATGGCTGCATCTTCCAACCCACCATCAGACCTAGACAGTGATAGCTCCTCCCCTGGCTAGACTTCACAGCTGCTCTGGAGCCAGAGCACAGATTGTCTGGGATGGGGTTCCTGCACGTGCCATCCCCACACGCCCTAGTACCTGGATTTTCTGGGCTGATGAACTTCGTCCTGCCTGGGCTCCAGGAGTTCCTCTTCCCCTGCTCTTTGGGAGCCAAGGTGGGACTATCCCTTGGCTTGAGTTCTCGTTCCTTGGCCTTGGGGTTAGAAGGGAGGGGGACTCATAGGAATTGGGGCACCTGGGCCCAGTTTGAGTGCTGAGGGCTGGCTTCCTATTTGCTAATAAAGGTTAACACAAAGCTTGTTGTCTTTCTTCCTGCTGAGGTGGGGGGAGGGTGACTGTGTGCGTTGGGGGGTGGAGTTGTCACTGGGGCTATAGATGAAGGCTTCGAGTGCCAAAATGGAAAAAAAGCATATGCCAGCAGCAATGCTCAGACTTATAACTCCACACTGGCATTTCTAAAGTTCTTTTAGAACTTCAGTGTTGGAGCCAGAGAGGTAAGAATATCTATTATCTTGATTACTTTTGGAGTTACAAAGCACTTTTTAAAATCAATTTTATGGAGACTTTTGCTTTTTTTCATCACTTGCTTCCCCAACTTATCGCTCCCCCACGCCCCTGCAATCCCTCATGACAAAGAACAAAAGAGGAGATTGAGTTCAGGGAAATTAGCCCACATATTGGGGAGGAAGGGCGGGACAACATATGCAGTATCTACACCTGCAATCCCCTACTCTTCCAAAGCACAGGAGGCAACTTCTCACATCTCCTGTCATTCTCCTATCATTTGGGGCAAGCTTGGCCATTAGAACTTGGAAGCTCAGTTGTTTGTCTTATTGTTCTTTGGGTTTACATTGTGGTAGTCACTGGGTTCACTGTTTTTCTGGTTCTGCCTGCTTCACTCTGCATCAGCTCATAAATCTTCCATGCTTCATTTATCTTATTTTTTTTTTTACAGCACAGTTACATTCAAATACATTTGTGTACCATAATTTGTTTGGTCATTCCCTAAATACATTTGTGTACCATAATTTGGTCATTCCCTAATGTATTGGCATCTTTGTTGCCACTTCTTTGCTACTGTGGAAAAAAAAAGCTGCTATCTGTTGCTGTGTAGATGGTCCTTTTTGTCCTTTTCTTCATTCTGTTCAGTTCTGAATGCCATATTTTAGGAAGGACATTGGACAGCAACCAGAGGAAGGTACTGAAGGGATGTAGGTGCTATGTGCCTAGTAATGGAATCTCTGGGTCAGAGGGCATAGATATTTCAATCGCTTTCTTCCCACAATTCTCACTTTCCAGAATGGTTGGACCATTTCGCAGCTTCCCCACCTGAGCATCAGTGTGCTTGTCTTTCTGAAATCTCTCCAACATATACTTCCCATCTTCTGTCATCTTACCAAGAGCTTTCAGTTCAGAAAAAAATAGCTAATGCTTGTGTCGTCTGTTAATGTTCATGAAGCTCTTTACATATAGCATCACATTTTATAATATATTGATAGGTATTTAGAGTCTGCTATGGGGACGGCCAGGTGGCACAGTGGATAGAGAAGTGGCTTTGGGGTCAGGAAGACCTGAGTTCAAATCTGGCCTCAGACACTGGGCAAGTCACTCAACTCTGATTGCAACGGCCCCCTGAAAAGAGTCTCCTATGTAAAAGACACAAGTCCCCTGATTGCAAGCCTAGTGCCATCTGGCCTGGACCTCAAACACCAAATTTGGAGCCATCTGGCCTCTCCATACTGACTGTGTGGCCTTCTACACTTCCCTCTACAACTCACTTTTGCTATCTCTAAGGTTTCTTTCCAATTCTAAATCCTATGGTTGGTTCTCATTTGATCCTACCTGGGAGGGAGACAAGTTTCTGTGGGTACAATTATCCCCATTTTACACTAAGCTCCAGAGTGGGGCAAGTAATTTGCCCAAGGTCATCTGGAACCAATGGATAAGCCAAAGATTGAGAACCCAGCTGTGCTTACTCCATCCTGTGCCTATGCTCCTAGGCTGTGAAGGCCACAGTGCTCCTAGTGAAAAGGGTCTGTGGCTTTGGCTGGGCCCATGGAAGAAAAGAGACATGAGCATTCATGTAGCATCTATGTGCCAGCCACTGTATTGAGCACTTTACAAACATTATCTGAAAATAAAAATAACAAAACAAAAATACCATCTCATTTGATCCTCCAATAACCCTGGGAGATAGGTGTTATGATCCCCACTTTACAGTGGAAGAAACTGAGATAGAAGTTAAGTGACTTGCCCAAGGTCACACAGCTAGTGTATGAGGTCAGATTTTAACTTGGGTCTTCCTGACTCCAGGCCTTATGCTCTCTCTAATGTATTACCTAACTGCCTCTGTGTGCCTTGAAGCAGTGAGTTCAGGAATACACAGAACAGAATTGGTTCTATTTCATTAAATACTAAAGAAACTTTCAAGAAAATTTTTGAATTTCTAATTCTGCATATTTATGAGCAATTTCACTGATGATTTTTTCTCAATTACATGTAAAATTTTAACATTTGCTTTTTAAAAAATTTTGAGTTCTAAATTCTCTCTCTCTTCCTTTCTTCCCCCTCCTTGAAAAGGCAAGCAATTTGATATAGACTATACCTGTGCAGTCATACAAAATGTTTCCATATTAATTATGTTGCAAAAGAAATGTAGATTCCACCCCCTCCCTGCCCCAACCAAGAAAAATAAAGTTTAAAAAAAGTATGCTTCAATTTGTATTCAGACTCCATCAGTTCTTTCTCTAGATGTGGAAAGCATTTTTTTTTTAATCGTAAGTCCTGAATTGTCTTAGATCATTGTATTACTGAGAATAGCTAAGTCATAAACAGTTGGTCATTGTTGCTGCTTGTCCTTTGTCTTTAAAGAGGACCAATGAGATCATGGGTGATATCTTGACTTCCCTATAAATTGGATTTAAGTGAGGCAGAGTTGCACGAAGTCATTAGCTCCACTTTCTCTTCCAGATTCATGGAAGACAAGTGGTAAGACAAAAATCAACATAACTGGCAATAGCCTGGGATGCAGTGGATGACCTTGGCATCTTAGATGTCTGAGCAAGCTCTAAGTGCTCCACAGTGCCTGCTTCAGCTGCCTTCTTAGACACTGGAACAAATTGTTCTCATCCACCCATTCTGACAGGGGAAGTCTTCGCATGCTTGGCATAGATACCCTCCTAACTCACTGACAGGTTTAAGGCCCAACAGTTACCCTCAACCTGGTTTAGCTTGTCTACCTAAACAGTTTACCTAGGTGTAGCCACTGCGCATGCTACAGGTGAGAGTGGAGAGCCAGGTTGACACCAAAGGTATATGAGCAGCCCTGAAAAGAGCTGGGCAAGGCTTTATACCAAAGGTACTAGTCCTCCTTGAACATCCCATACACTCCTGATCATTGTACAATATTGCTTTTACTGTGCATAATGTTCTCCTGGTTCTGCTCATTTTACTTTGCATCAGTTCATGTAAGTCTTCTCAAGTTTTTCTGAGAGCACCCTGCTCACCATTTCTTCCCCCTCCCCACCCAATTACATGTAAAGACAATTTTTAACATTCATTTTAAAAAATTTTGAATTCCAAATTTTCTCTCTTCCTCCCTGAGATGGTATGCAATTTGACAAAGGTTATACGTGTTCAATCCTGCAAAACATATTGCCATATTGTGAAAGAAGACACAGACCCAAAGGAAAAAAAACATGAAAAAAACCCAGAAAGTGAAAATTAGTATGTTTCAATCTGCATTCAGACTCTATCGGTTCATCATGGGGAATTGTCTTGGGTTGTTGAATTGCTGAGAAGAGCTAAGGTATTCACCATTGATCTTCATACAGTATTGCTGTTAGTGTGTACAAGGTTCTCCCGGTTCTGCTCACTTTACTCTGCATCAGTTCATATAAGTCTTTCTAGGTTTTTCTGAAATCAGCCTGCTTATCATTTCTTATAGCATAGTAATATATGACTACATTCATATATCACTCGTTCAGCCATTCCTCAATTGATGGGCATTCCCTTGATTTCCAATTCTTTGCCACCACAAAAAGAGTTGCTATAAATTTCATTGATGATTATTAAATCAAAAATAAGAGAACCTTTAAAAATAAAAAAAAAAAATCTGGTTGTTTTTAATGATTTACAAGCTCAGTGTGATGAACTGTGATATGGTAGCCAAAAAGACCACTATGGCTTTAGGCTACATTGAGAGGAGCTCTAACATCCACAACATGGAAAGGCAGCGACAGTCTTTTGCTCTTGTCAGACTACTCAAGGATTCTGTTCAGTTCTGGGTGCCAGTTTTAGGAAGGACATTGACAAGCCAGAGAGCATCCAGAGGAGGGTAATCTGGGTGATGAAGGGCCTGGAGATGTTTACAAAGGGCAATTGAAGGGCCTGGGGATGTTTTGTTAGGAGAAAAGAAGACTTGGGATGGGGAGTGGAATGGAACCTGGCAGCTGTTTGTGTATTTGGACCGACTGTGATGCTAAAGTTCTGGCTGGTCTCAGAGGGAAGAGACAGAATTGAAAACAGATCACCTTCTTCTTGCACCATACACTCCAGTCGGGATGGGCTACTCCCATCTTCACTTCTTTGTAATATTCCCTAGGCCTCTTACCCCAACCCTCCTGAGTTAATTAATGCGCACTGTCCCTTTGAAGCTCAATGCAAAGGCTAACTCCTCCAGGCAGCAGCTTTCCATTACCTTGTCCCAGCCAAAATGCATGTAGCAATGACCTTTTTTCCCACTGGCCCTCACAAAGCCTCATTTTGAAACTCTCCCATAGGCTTATCATGTAATGTTACACATTAGAGCTGGTAAGGTTCTTATCTCACTGGGACAGGGTGAGCTCCAGAATAGCAGGCACCCCTCCCCCATCACTGACTCAGCACGGTACTCTGACCCCACCGGCGATTAAGAGACTTGTGGGATCCAAGAAGGCTTAGTCAGGAACTCCTGGCTCACTAAGGTTGGGGAAGCCAAAGGGACAAAAGTCCTAGCACGTTCTGAAAATAGCCTAACTCAACAATATGATGATCCAGGACGACTCCAAAGGACTCATGATGGAAAGTGCTATCCACTTCCAGACAAAGAACTATGGAGTCTGAATGCAGATCGAAGCAGACTAGTTTTCACTTGATTTTTTTCATGATTTTTTTTTCCTTTTACAAACTGTAATTTTTTTTTTGGTAAATTGTTTCTTCCTTTGCAATATGACTAATATGGAAATAGGTTTTACATGATTGCACATATATAACCTATATCAAATACTGTCTTAGAGAAGGGGGAAGGAAGAGAGGGAGGGAGAAAATTTGGAACTCAAAATTTTATTTAAAAATGAATGTTAAAAATTGTCTTTACATGTAATTGGAAAAAATAAAATACTATTTAAAAAATAATCTAAGACCACTGAGCCCCAGAGGAGAAAAGATACTAAAGCATATGATGCTAAGGGCTGTGCGTTTATGTCAGAGTCTCAGGTTTCACCTCCTCCATTAGAGTGTGAGATCCTCAAGGTAGGAACTTTTACCTTTGTGAGAAGAATTATTTTGCTATATTATAACTAATTATTAAATGGGGATCCAGGCTTTTCTCCTTTATTTCTTCATTCAAGGCCCAGCCCCTGTAGAAAGCCAGTCTCTGAAGGAAAAGACTGCTTTATGAGATGATTGTTCCAGCTCTCAAGAAAAAGGCTCTTCAATCTTGGGCTGGACCCTGTGGGACCCACAGGACCCCACCCAACTAGGAGTCCTAACATCTGCTTAAATTATAAACAGAATCCATTCTGGGTGAGTTCTTACCCAGGGAAATGAGTGCCTGTCCTTGTACTCCTCCAGCAGAGTTTAGGGTGACCCAGCTTGAGGAGGAGAAAACCAGGCAGAGTAGTCCAGGTAGAGATGGCTTCCCCTATCCAGATTTCTGGGGGCGGGTGAGTCTCAGTGTCAAGCCAAAGGAGCTGAAGACTCCCAGCCAACCTCCTTATTAAATGTCCACCAATCAGGGTGATTTTCATTCATCAAGGGCATTCCCTGTTACAAAGGTATTTAAAGCAGAAACTTTCTCTTGGGGTTTTTCATTCATTACATTTATATCCCCATTGCTTAGCACAGAACCTAGCACATAGTAGGTGCTTAATGAATGTTTATGGACTGACTCGAAGGCACCTGCCCTGGCAAGGTGGCATACTGGATAGAGTGGTGGCTTGGAAGTCAGGAAGACATCCATTCAAATCCCCTTTGATACTTGAAGGGGCAAGGAGGTTACTCTCCAAAATGCAACGTCCTCTTCAGTAAAATGGATAGTTGAAACCTACTGCTCCTGGTGGGGCCAGGCTTAAGTGAGATCATGCATGTAAAACATTTGCTACTATTATTACTGCTGCTCTGCACCCAGGAAGCCCAGAGAATGCTCTCCTCTGCCATAGGCTCTTTGTCCACCTCAGCCACGGGAGCAGTAAAATTATTTTATTAAAGTTTCTCAGTCTCTTCATACATGAAATGCAACTGATGCCCTCTCTCCAGATCCTGTTGCTCTCCCAGACCACTGAAAGCCCCCAGGGCTCAGCACCTACCTGTAGTGGACAACACAAATCAGGGCTGAAGGTCAGAGGCTACCATTGGCCCAGGTGTAGCTCCCCTACACTGATGGAAAAAATGTGTCCCTTGAGAAAACCCTGGGTTCAAGTCCTTGTTCTGGCATGGAAGAACTTGGTGATCTTGGGCAAGTCATTGCCTTTTTTTTTTTTTTTATAAAAGGAAGAGGTTGCACTAAGTCCCACTTCCACCTCGGATACTGTTTTGTGTTTCTATAAGGCCTTCTACCTCAAGGTTTCTGAGGAGCCCTGTCTCATCAGAGTGACAAGACCCTGGACCCAATAATATATCCTACGACCTATAGCCAAATGAAAGTAAGCCACTTACCCTTCTGCCATGTTTGATAGATTAGATAAAACAAGGAGTGGTAGGGGAGTGCTCCCTCCCCCACCCCAGGTGAAAATACCAGCATTGGCTCAGCCCCTACCACTATTCACCACATCTCCCTAGCCCCAGCCTGTGTTCCCCTAAGAAAATACAGGGAAGGGGACAGAAGATAAGGCAGTATATTTCATTTCTTAGCCACGGTGTCTGATTTCCCTTGGTCTCATCACCTGATTTCACAGGTGCCCTGGACCTGAACCTAGGCTGAGTGCAATCAAACCCAAGGAAAAATTGTTTTCTCTCCACCTCCTCAGCAACCCCACCCCCAAAGACAGATGTCAGAGGGGTGTGTGTGTGTATGTTGGGTGGGGGGCAATTCAAGAGGGAGGGAAGAGTTGGAGTGGGGGGAGTCTCCAGATGCACACCTATCTTTTCAGGGAAGGGAGGCCTGTTTCACTCCTCTGTGCTCAGGGTAGGGTAGAGGCTCCAAAGCTCTGGTCGGACATCATCCTACGTGACAATGTATGGGGAGAGACAATGACAAGATGGAGAGTAAAGGCTGAGGGTGGAGGCAGGGTGCTCCATAGGAGTGTTAGGGAATTGGTGAGAAGATATAACAGAGGTTCCCAAACTTATTTGGCCTGCTGCCCCTTTAAAAAAAAAAATTACTTGGCACCCCCCTGGAAATCTACTTTCTTTATTCCTTTAACAATTTTTAAAATTTCATCATTTCAAAAAAACATAAAATATATATTTTTTAAAAATAATACAGCTTAAATTTAATAATTTATTATAAATTTGTAGTTTTTTTCCCCGCATTGAAATTTTGATGATATAATATAATCATATAGTATCGAATTGTAAAGAAGTCATTACACACACATATTCCTGCCAATGAATGCCTGACAACATGCAACATGCTCGCTTGCCAATACTTGTTAGTTAAGGCCTGTAGGTGGAATTGACCACTGATTGGTTATAACTCGCATTTTGTATGTTTATTTGGAAAATAACATAATCACTATAACTCTGTTACACAACAGATGAAACATGTACGAATGTTTTTCAAAATTTTCGCATTTTCTCTTTTTTCCTTATGCTTCCACCACCCCCTTATTTTTATTCAACAATTCCCCTCAATTGCATTTGAGGCTACTACCCTCCCCCCACAACATTCCAGTGCCCCCCCAGGAGCCAATATCGCCCACTTCGGGAACCTATGAGATAGAAAGTCCAATTAGTGGTGTGGGGAGGGGATGAAAAATTTGGCCAAGTTCTCAATGGGGGCTTTCTGTCCCATTCCCCACTATTTCCTTACCAAGTGACTTAGACGTTCTAGGAAAGGCAGAAGCTTAGACAGCTCCCAGTCCTCACTGTCCCCTTGCCATCGGGGAATCAGGAGCTGGTTGTCCATCTGGAAGACATGCAAAGAATGGGGACATCTTCCTCCTACCTAATAATCCCCATTGTCCAGTTTAGGCAATTTCCTCTTTATGACCACTAGAGGACAGCAAAGGCCAGACTGTTCCCGCTCTGTATGTGGGCAAATCGTGGTAAGGGGGACTCATTCCCAGGATTAAGAGCTAAACAAACTCTTTTATATTTTGTCTCATTTTTTTCTTAACAGCCCCCCCCCACCAGACAACTCTTATTTCTGTCTTTAAAAGTCCCACTATACCACTGAGTAAAGGCAAAGCTAAACAAAACCTACCCAAAGAAGGGAATGATATATTCTTCCCTAGACAATCTGTTGTTCAGCCATTTTTCAGTTGTGTCCAACTCTTTGTGACCACATTTTAGGTTTTCTTGGTAAAGATATTGGAGTGGTTTGGCATTTCCTTCTCCGGCTCATTTTATAGATGAAGAAACTGAGGCAAAGTGCCTGAAGCCAGATTTGAACTCAGGAAGAAGAGCCTTCCTGACTCCAGACCAGGCATTCTATCTACTGCACCACCTAGCTGCCTATGGCACCCCTTAGGAGCACAGACACTCCTTTCTGTCAAGAGGATGGAGGTATGCTTTCTCCTCTTTTCTCTGGGACAAAGATTGGTCACTGAAATTAATATGAATTCAATAGTGCTTTCATGTGGTTTTCATTAGCATCAACATCATGATCATTGTTCTCCTGGTTCTTCTTCCTTTTCTCTGCATGGGTTCATTTAGGTCTTCCCATTTTTCTGAATCCCTTATCTTCATTGTTTCTTATAGCACAATAATATTCTCCTTACAGTTACTTGTTCACTCATCTCCCACTGGATGGGCATCTGCTTCGTTTCCAGTTTCTTTTTCCCTACCACAGAGCCCTGCTATGAATATCTTGTCTTCCAGAGTTTTCTGTGATATTCCAAAAGTCTTAAAACTGTCTTTTGGGGACAGATTCTGTATGTCACCGAATTTGAGAGTTGGAAGGGATATAGTGAGCTTTCCAACTCGCATACTAAAGGAACCCTTATAACGACACATGGGACATGAGTTTGTCCAGCCTCCACTTGCAGACCTTCAGCTCACCTTGCATTCTAGACAGTTCCCGGCAACCTCAAGACTAAATTATCCTCTTTTCAACTTCTGCTCACTCCTCCTGATTCTGCTTTCTAGGGACAAACAGGACAAACTATTCCTTCTTTATGTGACAGCCCTCCAAATACTCAATCAGCTCTTGGGTGCCCCTTCAGTCTTCTCTTCTTCAGGCTATGTACACTGAGTGCCTTCAACTGATAAGACATTACTTTAAGACCCTTCCTCATTCTACCTGTCCTCCTCTGGACTCTCTCTGGCTTAACTGGTATCCCTAAATGGTGGTACCCAGAATCAAAAGCAATGCTGCAGATGTGTACTGATGAGGGCAGAAGATATAGTCCAAGGGCACATGAGGGTTTTTTTTTTCTGCCACGTCACACTGCTACCTCATATTGAGTTTCTATTAGATTGTAAGTTCCTTGAGGGCAGGCACTGTCTTTTGCCTCTTTTTGTAGCCCCATTGTTTAGAATAGCTTGGCACGTAGTAGGTGCTTAATAAATGCTTGACTGACAGCCCACTAAACCCCTCCAGAGCCTTCCCAGTACAAGTGCTGTCTATTCAGGCCTCCTCCAACTTATACCAGTGTATCATTTGTTATTAAACTGGATTCAACCCAATGCTCTAGCAAGGGTGGGGAACCTGCAGCCTCAAGGTCTGCTAGCCAGTCAGGATCTTTTTGGATCCTCACTCTAGCTTCTAGTGTTTTGGGTCATTTAAACTGTGATGAGTATGCTACCTAGGCCTTTATGTAAGTAAGATAATAATGTTAAACACAAAGGGGTTGTATAGCTTGTTTGTACATAGTTTGCATGTTGTCTCTCCCATTAGACTGAGCACCTTGAGAGCTAGGAGGACTGTCTTTCGCCTTTCTTTTTATCCCCAGTGCTTGTCACTGCGCCAGGCACACGGTAAATGCTTAATCAATGCTTCCAGACTGACTGGCACAGGGCCCAGATCAGATCACTGGGACCCTCCACAGGAGACCTCTCACTACACTGATATTGAACCATTAACAATCAAACGGTTCTTTCCCCTCCTCAGTGACCTCCCTATTAATCTGCTCCTTTAAAAAGGATGCCAATTCCCAGGGAGGGGAATGGATTTGCCCAAGGTGGTATGTGGAATAAGTGGCTAAGCCAGGATTCAAATTCAGGTCCTTTGGGTAGGGGCAAGAACACTGAATTTAGAGTCTGAAGACCTGGCTTTAAATCCTGACTTCCTCTCTCCCTCTGTGGATCTCAGTTTCTTTAATGTGTGAAATATTGGGGTTCGACTAGATAACCTGACGTCTCTCTTAACCCTAAGAGCCTGCGATCTGGCTCTAGATCCAGGGTTCTTTCCACTGCTATTCATTGCTTCACATGTAGACGTATCTGTCCATGGTGGTGAGGGGGTGCTGTTGTTACCTGGTAGGGGAAGGCCTTGAGGGAATCAGTCACGACCACTGTCCGGGACAGGTCCTGTCCTAGCACCTTCAGGTCCTTCACGTAGTGACCCTGGAGGCAGATGCAGTCATCCTGGAAAAGGCGGCCCCTGGGGTCCAAACAAAACCCTCACCCTCACCCTTTGATTTCCAAACACTCTTCTGTTTGGATGCCACTTTATTCAAGGACTCTTACAACCTCACCCTGGGCAGAGAGGGTTAGGATGATTGTCCCCATATTACAAATGGGGGAAATAGAGGCTCAGAATGGGGCAGTCACTCACTCTAGGTCACACACCAGTCAGTGGCCAAGCCAAGAGAAGACACTTAGTCTCCTGCTTGACTCCCACATCTGGTGCTCTTTCCACTGGACTATGTGGTTTGTAAAGGAGCCGGTTGTGATGGGGTTAAGGAATAGAGGGGGGAGTTGGTGGTTTCACCTAATCAGCTTCTTGTGGGGATCCAGAAGATCTGCGATTGGTTCTGCATAGTCACTTTTAGCTGTGGTGAAGATAACAATCTAGAGGGGAGGGGAGGTAGGCAATAGGGAATTATGAGGGGGATGGGCTGAAGGTCTGACTGCTTCTGACCCTCAGCTTTCCTAGAATTGAGGCAAGGAGATGTAATCCTTAATAAGGTCTAGAGATACTTCAGATTTTCTCCTTCAACTAGAAGATACAACCCACTGACCCATCCCACTCCACTCTTCCTCTATCTGTTAGACTAGACTAAAAGTAGCAGAGTGTCACCCAAGAGGTGGGGAGGGGAAAAAAATGGTACCTGGAAGAACTGACTCAGGATCTCCAGGAATTCACGAATGTAGGGCCGCAGCCTGCCCTGCACCTGGTGACCAAAAGCAAGTACCCATTGGAAGCAATGGCTAGGGTGTCTTCACTTCACTTGCCAGCCAAAGATAGTGGCCAGGCCCAGCTGCTCACTTGTCAGCTCAGACATTCCAGGGTTCAGGGATCAATAACCTAAGGGCTTCTCTCCAACCCATCCATAACCACCATCTTGGAACCCAAACTACTCACCTGGTAATACATACCTTGAAATCTCACAGGGAAGGAGAAGTGGGCATTGGGCAGAGCCCGAAGGGAGCAAGAGACCAGGGTTTCATCCTGAGGAGGGAACGAGGTCTGCTCTTCTCCACCCCCACCCCTGTGCCTACCCAGTGACAAGGAAGAGATAACAGTTGGTCGAGACTGGGGCTGAGGTCAGGGTGCAGGAGAAGGGACGGGCCCCAATACACATACCAACTCCAGGAGCAATGTGCTCTCTGGCATGCTCCGGGTCTTTGGAGGGATATTTAGCTTTTGAGGCCAGAGTCTCCTTTGGTACAGAGGACAAGGGGAGAGGGAGTTGCTAGAGGAGAAACAGAAGCTCAATAGGTCTGGTCTGCTAGCCCCAGAAAGACTGGGCAGCCGCCTTTATTCCTTTGCTTAGACCTTCGGGCTGGGAAGATCCTCTAACCCCAAAATGCCGTCTCTAATGAGCAATCACTCTGACTGAAATTCTACCATTAGGGCACTCTATTATTTGGGTTAAAGCAATACCCTGTTAGGATACAAATTCTAGGGATCACACATTAAGCAATTCTATTAGGGATTGCAACCTCAGTGATCAACAGTTTCATAATGACATTATGCATGATTTAAAAATGGAAATAAATTATGTGTCCAACGATCGGGGAATATCTGTATAAATTATAGCACAGAATCAACTAATGATCTGTGATTGGGGCTTCACGGGCATTGCTTGGCATGGGAACTCCCTTCATTATTACAAATGACTTCATAAGTCCTAAAGAGTTATCCTAGGGAGGCACAAAGTGTTTGAGTGACTTACTGAAGGTCATGGAGCTAGTCTATATCACAAGAAGGACTAGAACCCAATCCTTCTTGCTTCCAAGCACAGCCTTCTATGTAATATATGAATATAACTGGGCTATTACTGCACAGTAAGAAATTACTCGAGAGGACATGGGGTGGATAGAGGGTAGGTTTTGGCTCTAGGAAGAGCTTGGTTCATATTCTGCCTCTGACAGACACTGGTTGAGTGACCCTGGGTGAGTAATTAACCCTAACTCTAATCTCTCCGAGCTCTAGGCAATGCTCTAAAACCATAAGTGGCAGAGAAGGTGCTGATTGACACTGGTGGAGGGAGTTACCTCACTTGGGAGTTCCCTACAGCAATGAAATCCCAGACCCAGTTCTTGTCTCTATCTTAAGAATAGAACCATGGGCTGGGAAAGCAGGGCTGAAAGAACACTAAACTCACACAACAAATTCAGAAAAGTAAATGATGTTCACATGAAGAAACAAAAACAACAGAAAACAAAACCTTTGTCAATCACAATTTTGTTAGCACCACACTGACACAATGAGGGAATACAGTTCTTTTCTGTTAACTGATTAACTGTTTCTCAGGGAACATCCTTTATAAAGCGTTTGTTGAGAAGTCTGTTGTGTTGCAACAAAATGTATCAATAATTTTTTTGAAGACCATACACATTAATAGAAAGTTAAATTAAAAGATATTCCCAATTACATTCCTGCCATTTGTTATGTCATAGGGGACCTTCCATTCCTCACCCCTGCTCAGGTTCTGAGGAGTATAGCAGCATGGTACTCACAGGGTGCAGGGGAAGGTCTCCTCCACTGGTAGAACAGAGAAATAGGGGGTTGGGGTTGTAGGCTGACTCCGAGGGATCTGAGGGGCTAAAGGAAAAAGGAGGCCTCTGTGGAGAAGGAAATGAAGAGCCTAAGGTGCCCTTCTCCTTGATAGCCCCAGCCCCCTTCCCCAAGAGGACTAATTTTTAGTCAAGGCCCCCATTCTCCTGCCCAAACTTCAACCTGACTCCTTACCTTCTTCTTCAAACACCTCTGCCCACTTCCTCTTACTTGATGACTCCTGGCACTGCCCCACATTGGGGAGATGGACCTCATTGTTGGCCTCTTGAGTATTGGCCTCACACCCCCAGCTTCCCTCTAGTGGCCTCAAAGCCTCCCTTGTCCTCTGGAGTTGCCAGCATGGACTGACACAGGGCCATCTGTCTTCTTCCAGGACATCAGGGTCTCCCAATGGTTGGGGAGACATGAATGTCACTTTCCCAGATCGAAGAATCATGGGTCTGGAGGAGTCAGGTGGGGCCCAGGAGCTGAAGGATAATTAGGGGTCATAGTTAGGGGAATAGGAGGGCTCTCTTGGCTCCAAGGATGTTTGACAGGTTCTTAAACTGAAGAACCCTTAAAATAAAGTGGCAGAAGAGAAGAGATATTAGAGATCACCGATCCACCCTCTCCTCCCTATTTTGCAGATGAGAAAACAGCCACTTAGTGGCAAAGCCAGGACTGGAAGGTAGGTGTCCTGACTTCTTTGATAACGAATGCACTGTATAATTTAAATGACTAGCACTGCCATTCATTGCCTGAGACAATCTGTGTCCAGGAGGTAGCCTCATCAGTTAGCTACCAGGGCCCCGGGGAAGGGGAACTAGGCAACCCAAAGAAGCTATTCTAGTTCCCACTACACACTAGCCTTGTCCACAGCATTCAAGTTTTAGCCAAGGAGAAACAGGAGAGGAAGGGCTAGGACAATAATGGTAGCTGGTTATAAAACAAGAGAAGAAACCTAGTTAGGAAGAGACTTGACTGGAAAGTACCTAGAAACTCACCCTAGCTCCTCCTCATCCTCAGCCTGGCACGGGGGATTATTTAAAGGGTTAGCAGCTGGGAGTGTAGGAGGAGAAATCTTTATGGAGGCAGAGGGAATGGTTCGATCCATTATGCAGGAGGGAGCTCAGGACAGAGTCAAGACACCTGTGTTCTAATCCTGGCTCTGCCTCAGCCTGACCACTCAGGCTTGGAAAAGTTATTCCCCTCTTGGACCTCAGTTTCCCTATTTATGAGGCAATGGAATTTTATTAGTGATGTTTTACTTTTTTTCTTAAACTTTTGCTTTATTTTCCCCAAGAATTCTAGTTGAACTTGTGTCCAAGCAGTGTTTTTCTTTGTGTTTTGGAGCTATTGTCTTCTTCCAGATCTGTGTCAACATCTTTATGGCGGGATTCCTTTTTTGTTTATTCATTCTTTTAGCCTTGCTTTCTAAATTTGAGACTTTGTGCTAGAGCGGGGTTGTGCACGCTTCTATAGAGGAGTGTTTGGGTCTTACTCGGCGCTGTTTGGTATCCTCTGGGTCCTGCTGCAGCTTTCTTTCTAGGTGCTGTGTTCCAGGAGCTCAGGGGCAGCTCAGGATGGTCATCACCTGCAAGCTTCCAGCTCATCCATAGTTGGTGGATCTGGTCACTACTCTTCCATTACTAATACACTAGTAACCCTTAGTTTTTATATTTCGCGTTAAGGTTTACAAAGTGCTTTACATAGGTTGTTACAGCTGAGCCTCACACTATCATTATCCCAATTTTACAGATGAGGAAACTGAGGTGAGTGTTTATTATGCAGCGCCTTCCCGGGCTCACCTCTACAAGGGGGGCTTCGGCTTAGATGACTTTTGAGGTCCTTTCCAGGTCCAAATTTATAGTTCTATGGACCTATGAGGTGGGCAGGCTCCAGGGATAAAAACGAAAAAGAAAACAGCGCCTGCCTTCCAGGGGCTACCCTGCCCCAATCCTTCCTATCACAAAATCCATTGTCCCCCAGCAGGGGGCGCGGGGAGGGATGGGAGGAGACCTCGAGGGAGAGGAGAAGAAAGGAAGAGGAGGGCCAAGTCCGAGGAAAGGTGAATGGAGGAGGCGGGGCCACAACGTCACGTGTCCAGCATCGGAGATGGAGGGAGGGGCGAGACGCGGTAATGAGGCGAAGAAAACGCTGAAAGGGAACCGAGGCCCGGCCAGAGCTAGCGGCAGCGCGCCGAGCGGGAAAGGAGGAGCAGGGAGGAGGGGGCGGGGCCAGAGCGGGCGGCCGCGCGCTCGCCTAGCGACTTCCGACGCGTGCGCGGCGGCGGGAGGGGTCGGAGAGGAGGGAGAGGGCTGCGGAAGCGGAAGTGGCCACCGTGGCGGTTGCCCTGACGCTGGAGCGCGAGCTTCAGGTGAGGTGCTCGTTAAGCACGCTCTTCCACACCCTTCTTCGTAGTGTTAGAATGAGGGGAGGGAAGTGCTTCCTCAGGCCTTCCGCGAGTCGTGGGGTGAGCGCCCGTGGACCAGATGTTGGTCTGGGATGGGGAAGGGGATGAGCTGCATTCAGTGACATCCCTAGAATGTTAGTGAAGTGCGGCTGGAGGGGGAGGGGGTGCCGCCATGCTTTCCCTCCCACCCTGCTCTTTTTTTCCCTTCCTCTCGCCGCTCCCCTTCCACCCCTTTCCCGTCTCCCCGCTTCCTCCCTTCCTTTCCCCCCAAGGGTGCTTTCCTGGGTCCACCCCTCCACCCCTGCAAATCCGATCCTTACCCTGCTGTGTGCGGGCACTTAGGGGAGAAGTTTGTATCAGTTAGGGGCCCCGATGGTTGCCCACAGCTAGATCGCCAGGCCTGGAGTCAGGAAGTCCTGAATTCAAACGTGACCTAGGAAACTTACTAGCTGCATGACCCTGAGCAAGTCACTTCAGCCTGTTGTCCTCAGTTTCCTCATCTGTAAAATGAGCTGGAGAAGGAAATGGCTCTGCCAAGAAAAGCCCATATGGGGTCATGAAGCGTCATATGGGACTGAAAAACGATTGTGTGAGATGGAGCCCCCGTCCTCAGGAACTCCAGCCGTGAAACCCTCCTACTGCGGGAAGATCACGTTGAAAGCCTAGTGAGGGATGAACTGGAACATGGAGAGGCCGGAGCCAGGGCCCCAGGGATGAGGGCCTGCATGTGGGTGATGCCGAAGCCCGGCGCTTTGTTGACTAATGACTGTAATGCAGCTTAGTAAGATAGGATAAATGCCCCGGAAAAAGTTGTGGGCAAAAGCCTTAGGTGAAGTCGGAGGGGAACGGTGGTGGCTGCGGACAGGGGGCTGAATTTAGAAGCAAAGGATCCGGGTTCCACACTTGGCTTTACAACCGGTGGGACCTAAGTCACCTAAGCTTTGTGGGCCTCAGTGTCCACATCTTTAGAATGAAGGAGTTGAACTTGATGACCTCTTAGGTCCTTTCGAGCTCTAAATCTTTGATCCTAGGTGGGGGCCTTTGAATTGCTTTAAAGGAAGATGGAAGTGTTCTAGAGGTGAATTCAGGAAAAGAGGAAGGCCAGGATGGAATCAAGAAACGTTGAGGACAAGGCACTCACCTCTTGTGTCCAGTCAGTTGTCAAATTTTATTTCTCCCTTGGTAACATCTCTTGTATACACTCCCTTCTCTTCCCTGACAGTGTCACCCCCCCCCCCCCCCCATGCAGGCTCTCATCGCCTGAGGCCCAGGGTACTGCCATAGCTTATTGATTGATCTCCTCTTATTGAGTCCCCAAATTCCAGTCCATCCTCCACTTAACTTTTAAAATGTTTTTCCCAAACTGACCCTGTCACTTCCCCGTTCCATAACATACCAATAGCTTCCTGTTCCTTCCAGGATCAGATACAAAATCTGTTTGGCTTTTAAAGCCTTTCATGAAGTGGCTCCTTCCTACCTTTCCAGTCTTCTTACACCTTACCCTGCACATACTTCAGTGACGCCAGCCTCCTTGCTCTTCCTCACATAAGACACCCCCTCTCCTGATTCCGCATTTTCTCCTGCTGTCCCCCTGCTTGGAATGCTTTCCCTCTCCATCTCTGCCTCCCAGCTTCCCCTGCTTCCTTTAAGTCCCATTTAAAATCTCAATCCTTAATCTTAGAATCTTGCCTTTCCTCCGAGAGAGTCTGCCTCCCAATCCTTCATATATCTGCCTTTATCCTTCATATATCTGTTTGTATATAAGTGTGTTCTCACTGTTTCCCCCTAATTAGATTGTGAGTTCCTTGAACATGTGCTCTTTTTTGCCTTTCTTCATATCCCTGGCATGCATCACCCTGCCTTGGTCCATAGTAGGTGTTGCTTAATAAATACTAGTTGAATGACGCTGTATTAATTGCTGGG
The DNA here is from genome assembly GCA_028646595.1 of Phalanger gymnotis. NCBI lineage: Eukaryota > Metazoa > Chordata > Mammalia > Diprotodontia > Phalangeridae > Phalanger > Phalanger gymnotis. Next base: position 51,094,045 of record CM053622.1, read on the forward strand.
TACATAAGATAATATGTGAAATAGCCCCTACTGGCATAAAACTGGAATAGAGTAGTGGTGCCAGATTGTTGCGGGCTTTGAATTTGAGACCCAGTAATTTAAACTTTATAAGGTCAGCCAGATAACAGGAAGCCACTGAAAATTTTTCCCTGGAGTAATGACATGGCTCTCTGTATGCATGAGTAATACTGTCTAGGTAGCAGTGTGCAGGATGGCTGGGGGAGAGGGGTGAACAGAGGCAGGAGCATTTCCAAGCTAATCCAAAAAGTACTTAACAAGCTCCTACTATGTGCAAGGCATTGATTAAGATGAAAGATCTCAATTCTCTTGGGAGTAGCAGTAATGTTCTGACTTCTCTGATTTTCCCATTTTCATATTCCCTTTACCTGACTCCATCCCCTTTTCCTACTTTTCTTCTCCCCCAATTTTTTCCCATCTTCCTTCCTGTCATTCTTTTTCTTACCTTCTTACCTTATTTTGATTCAGCTAGCATTTATTGAGGCTATCTTGTGTACGAGACCCTTCGTGAGGCTGTCCCCTTGGAGGAGATGAGTTGGACAGGTTTCCTTATCTGTGAAGTGAAGGAATGGGAGGAACTGACTGGTGTGACTGGAAAAAACTGACTTAGAGCCAGGAAAGACCCAAGATAGATCAACTCATGTATAAGGTGACGTGTCTCATTTATTATGTATTTCAAAAGAAAAGCAAGCTGCACATAGTGATTTGCAGCCTTTTTATTTGGTATTAAGTTCACCAATTTTTAAGAATTGTTTATTATTTTTTTAAAGTAAGAAAGATGGATCACCTGGTGGACAGAGGGGTATGAGAGGGCATTGCAGACCTGGCACAAAATGAGCACAGGTGCAGAAATGGGAAAGTGCCATCTGGTCAAAAATAGTGTGAATGAGTATATTGGGTTGAGTACACAGTAGGTGCTTAATAAATGCTTGATTCTGGCTGGATTGGAGCAGTTATGTTTGGTAGGTTTGTTAGGAGGAATAGTGGAAGGTGACATGGGAAGGGTAGCTTGGGCTTAGATTGTGGAAGCCCCGAATGTCAGCCTGACTTTACCCCATTGGCATTGAGAGTCACTGAAGGTGTGAGCAGGTGAGTGAATAGAGAAGAGCTGGGCTTTAGAAGAAAGATGCTTCAAAACCTCTGCAGACAGGGGCTGGGTCGGCAGAGACATGGGATGACAGCTGGAGGAAGTAGCAGAATTGGGGCGGGGTGGGGGAGGGACATGGGACTTCTCTTTTTCAACTAGGGTAGATTTGAGGAGACAGGGATAAAATCAAGGATATACATAGAGGGCAAAAAAGAATATCGTTAAACTAGGGTTTGAACATGGCTCAAAGAATGTAAATTCATTTGAATATTACCCTCAACTAAATTCATTTAAGGAGGTGAAATCTCCTTGGACTTATGATTTCAAGCCCAGGGCTTTTTCTACCATCAAATGTTGCCTCATACTAAATCCAACACGGGGAAAAGGACTGCCATGCAGCCTGGTACCAAATGAGATAGCCCAACTCAGGTTCCACGGGTCAGGGATTTGTAGTGGACTTGGCTCTCCTGTGATTCTCTCTGCTTTTACACTTGTCCTTCCCTCCCACCCTGTTCTCTTTCCCTGTCTACTTTCTTACTCCCTGTGCGGGTTCCCCTAATTTCTTATCTCTACTTCTACCACAGCCTTCTGCCTAATGACCTCTAAAGCCAGAAAGCGAGTGGTCCTCCCCACAAGACCATCTCCACCCACAATTGAACAGATCCTGGAAGATGTCCACGGTGCTCTGCCCTCTGATCCAGTTTTCACCTCCTTTGCCCCACAAGCCCTGGAAGGTAATGTAAGTCCCCATCACTCTTGCAACCCTGGTTTTTTCCAGCTTGATCCTGGGAGAAGTCAAACATCCGAGTTGAATAGTGTCAGCTTGGTAGTCCGGCTAACTTTTACCGTCTAATTATCCACTTTGTGATTTGTCCATTTCTTTGCATGTATGTGTACAGGTTTATGTTTACATATAGGTGCACATACATATATATCTTTATTAATCCCGTGGTGGTTTCCCCCTGCTCTCTAGCATCCTGCTCACTCACTTCTGTCATTTGGCTTCTGAGAAAAGAAACCAGATTCGTTTGAATATCGGCTTCAGTTAAATACTTACGGGAAGTGAAATCTGTGGTCTTGAAGATAATAATCGGCTTGCATTTCTAAAGCACTTTCCTTAGAGGTCCCCCAGTGATGTAGGGAGTGCAGATAATATCTTCATTTTACAGTTGAGGAAACAGATTCAGAGAGGGAAAGTGATTTGCAGAGTTAGGCAGCTAGCCTTGACTCCCACTTTGTTGTTCTGTGGACTATATCGCTTTGCCTTATGGTCCTTATCACATTGTGCCTACTACTATAGTTGAGCATATCTTCTTCCTCATATCAAACTGATCTCCATAAGGTCAAGGAGCTTAATTTCCCTGTTTGTAAAATGAGGATGTGCTGAATGATCTCTAAAGTCTCCAGCTGTGTCATTCAGTGACCTTAGGTCCTTTCTGCTATACCATTCTTTGTTCTCTGTTTTAAGGGCCCTTGCAGTTCCGACATTCTCTGTCCTAAGGGCCCTCCCAGCTTTGACATTTTGTGTTCTAAGGAACCTCCCAGCTGTAACATTGTGGGTTCTAAGCCACCCCCCCCCCCAGCTCTGACATTCTTTGTTCTAAGGGCCCTCCCAGCACTGACATTGTGTGTTCTAAGGGCCCTCCAAACTTTGACATTCTGGGTTCTAAGGAACCTCTCAGCTTTGACATTCCATGTTATAAGGGCCCTTCCAGATGACACCTTTCAGAGCTAAAGACATAGGAATAGTTTTTATTCACAGATTGGGATTATACTCTGCCCATTTCCAGTATACAAGTAGTTGAGAGGCAACTGGACGTGTGCTCTTTTTTTCCCCTTCCTTCCCTTTTCCTTCTCAGAGCTTCCTGCCATTCAGGAGAATGAAGACCCAGAGGCAGAAAGGGAACGGCAGTACCAACAGAGTCGCTCCTATGTGGCCCTGAACCATCGGCTCCAGCTGGCCTGTGGCCTGCTGAAAGAGAAGTGTGAGGAGTTGCGGCAGTCTGGGGACAGCCTTGAGCGAGACATCTTAGAGATGAAGCAGAGGACCCTCTCTAGTGCACAGGGTTCCAGCTGTCTTCCTGGTGTGGGTTCCTCAGGTTGATGTCATGCTTTTTGATTTATTTTTGGGAGTAAAATTCAGGACCTTTGTGTCTGCAGAGACACAGGCTTTTCTGGAAGCTGCTTTTCCAAGGCTTAGTTGTCTGCCAGTTCTGGCCCTCTGGGTTTTCCTCCACCCGTTTCTCTCCTTCAACCCACTTGCCTCTTCAGACTTGACATCCTGTCCCCAGCTGGGGGAAGGGTGGAGGAATATTGCAGTATGACATCTACCTCTGGCTCTATAAGGAGGACAAGAATGCCCCACAGAGCTTTACATGTAATATTAGGACCTGAAGCCAATTGTTACAATCTTTGGGGTCACCTGGGGAGGTCAAGATTGATCTAGGCAAATTTGAGTGCCTAAGGATATCTAGAACAGAATCTAAAGCAGACCATTGGGTGGGATGGTGAAGCCCTCTCGTGGAATCTGGATCTTGGCCTTTCTGTGAATTGAGTGAGATAAATGGAGGTGGGGACTCAGGGCTTCTGATTGATAGCTAGGCCTAAGTCTCCAGTTACTAAGAAATCACCTGACCCATAGGAATCTGGAACTTAGAAGCCAGCCGTACCCACTTCCTCCCCCCTACCACCTCAGCACGAGCCTTGCCAAATAAGGATATGTGTTCTTAAGAATTGTGATTGGCTCAATTAGTGTCAACTTGTCCCTTGTACCTGGGTTAGATTTCTCCCAAGATTGTGAGCCTGGACTCCACCAATGAGAATAAAAGGACAGTGGTGGGGTGGGTTGTTTGTGTTAGGGTCTAAAAGCTAAGTTCTGCCATCTGGGCTCTGCCTCTCCCTACCTATTTGGAGACCATCCTTTCCCGCAGGATCATAATAAAATTACTTTCTACTTGAGTAGCCTCTGAGTTTAATTTTGAGTTTAGTTTTTGTCCCACTCACCATGGAACTGAGCACTAAGTCCACTTGGAGTACGACGACGGTGGTATAATGAGGACATTATCTCCAAGGATGATCCTTCTAAGAGATGCTGCCGGATCACCAGAGAAGAATGCTGGCTCCAGGAATGCTCCCAAAAGTGTCATTTGGTGCTGCTAGCACAGCTTCTTCCCACTTGCTTCTGTTTCTCTGTACATGGGCCACAATCCTATGAAATCCATGCCTTTTACTTTTTAAAAGTTTGACGGGTCATTTCTCTGCATGCTAGCTTTGTGGCTTTGTTGATTTCCTTGCCCCCATTAAAGTGAAATTGTCCAAACACTGGCCTGGCCTTCTCTCTATCTCAGGCCAGGAGGAGGTTGAGGAGGATTTTCATACTGACTCTTCCTTGTCATGGAGGGGTTGTAACTTGCCCTAAGAGTTGACTCAGAGTCTCGTGTTTTCAACAACTGCCTCCAATCAAATTGCACTCAATGCTTAGACATTAAGTTTAGAGGCTCATAGGTCTAGAATGGGGAGATCTCTTAGAAGTCGCTTCTAACCTCCTCCACACTACAGATGAGAGCTAGGGTTGATTCAGACGTATGGCTCCAAGGTCTGTCCTCTTGACATGCACCATAGCACCTCAGCACCTGTTTGTAGAGAGCCAGCTCTGAGAAAGTCCATTCTGGGGTAAGATACAGGCCAGACGCCTGTTCTTGCCTGTGGGCTCTCCATGCCTCCCTCGGCATACACGTGCTGCTCAGGATGAAGGCTCTTCAAGTCTCCTCCAAAACCCCCAGGGCACACATGTGCCAGACACCACCTTTGGGCTAGTAACATAATATTCTTTTGGCAAAAGGGGAACAGAAGCACAAGGAAGTCGTGCATTATGCAAATGCCTTGCATGTGGATTTGTTGATTCTGCTTGCCTAAAAGGTATATAAGCCCTGTCCCTCAGTTAAATAAAGGGAGCTGTTCTTTACTCTCCTGCCTGGCCCGTGTTTTTCTTTTCACTCTCCATGGCATTCGGCTATTTCTGGCCATTTCGGCACCGCGGCTACTGGTGGCACCTATTCAACAAAACATTGATTCAACAAACATTTATAAATGCCTATTATGCACAATGCACTCTGCCCAAAAAGCGTGTCCCTCAAAACAGCTCTGAGGTAAGTAATTAGGTATTTTTGTCTCCATTTTATAGATGAGGAAAAACGAGGCCAAGTGAGGTTAAGTGACTTGCTTGTGGTGACAGAGACAGCGAGTATTAGAGCTGGACTTTAACGGCAGCTTTCTGATTTCAGATGCAATGAATGCTTTTCACCCTCTTTGAAAATCAGGAACGTAGCCTGGAGTTCACTACCTGCTTCTCCTGGAAGGCAGGAGCTGGAATTTGGGATCAACTTTAACAGCTAACACATCAGAGATTTCTCTCAGATATAACCTCAAGGCTGGTGAATAGTTAAAATCACCACTATCTTTCTTCATCTTGCCCTTTTTTTGTAGGGCAAACCTGAAAATTCCTTTTCATCTTCTTTAAAATAAATGATAATAAAATGACTTGTGAAGAGGTGATCCAGAGCCCCAGGGCAGTTTTGATGCTTATCATTTGAGCTGCACATGAATAAAAACCCTGTTCTTTGTAACTGGGACTTCTCAGTTGTTTCTTTGAAACCGAATTAATTCAGTTCAGATGAATGCTTTGCCTGAAACCATGGTCCCTTAGGAGCCAGAGATGAATTGACCTGTGAATTAGCAAGTGAAAAGAAGCACTGAATCTTGTTGGAGCAGGAGGGGAGGTGCCATACCTCCACTCTAGTGCAAAGCTGTATTTTGTGTTCGATAGTCATTAGACAACATTTGGTTAAACATGTTGTTTACTGTGATGGGAATGGAGAGAATGCAGGATGAATGAAACTGGTTTTGATAAGCCCAGACATAACTGATGTAGTAACTCAGAGCCGTATAGTGAGTTAAGGTTTACAAAGTGATTTATCATAATCCTGGGAGAAAAATAGTACATTATTATCATTTTATAGACGAGAAAACAGGTTTCTAGAGAGTGCGTGACTTGATCATGATCCCACAGGTAGGGAGTGGCTAAAGCCAGGACTTGATTCCAGCTCTTCTCATTCATAGGCCAGTGCTCTTTCCAGCGTGCTGTGTTGCCTTCCTAAGTGCATAAGAGGAGTATGAAGGGCCAAGATGAGATGGGGCAAGATTATTTCCAGCCTGAGGGAAGGAATCGGGGCTCAGGGAAGGCTTTCTGGAGGAGTATGACAAGAAGTGAGGGAGCACCTCCCAGCAGAAAGGGAAGGAGAGGTGGAAATGTACAGGGAGACAGCAAGTTCCCCATTTAAAAAAAAAACCAGACTATCTGATGGGTGATGATCATTTAATATCATTTTTGTAACTTTAATAAGGGCCAGAGCCTGAATTGATTAACCAGAGGAAGAGACTGCACTGATTAACCACCTTAAACAAACAACCTCTTTGTTGTCTGAGTAAGCTCAGAGGATACCTCTTCCTATGTCAACAAGGCCAGATAGGGCTGACTTAAGAGCGTTCTTTCCTCTGTCTAAGGCCATTAAGGATGAGACCCTTAACCCGAGAAAACTGTCTTGAATAATGTGACTTTTTCTTATCTTAATATTTTATGGGCATATACTATGTTATGGAATGTTAATGGCACATTAAACATAGAGATCCTGGGTTATAATTCCAATTGACACTTTGTCAACTATCTTGACTTATTGTATTTACAACGTATTCCATTAAGGAAAATCCTTGTCTTGTATCGTGGTTAAACGTACATGGGGATCGTAAAAGTGAAGTAATGCAGGCATGCCGAGTTGGGACTGAAAATGTATTTAAACCTCATTTCTTTGTTCAGGCAGGCAGACTTTGGCTCCATACATGTATGTATCTGCTAACTTCAAGGGAATAAAATGAATAAGTAATATAAAATTTCTATCACCTACCTTGTTTGCCTTCTTTAACCAAAGTTTCAGGTTGACATGGGGAATGCATGAGCTGGTAAAGTATTGTGAAGAGGTTGGATTGGGAAGGGAACAAGCATTCGTTAAGCACCTACTGTGTGTCAGGCACTTTACAAAGATTGTCTCATTCAATCTTCATAACTACCTTGGGAGATAGGTACTATTATGGTTCCCATTTTACAGTTGAGGAAATTGAGGCAAGAAGAGGTTAATTGACTTGTTGAGGGTCACATAGCTAGCTAGTAAGTGTCCAAGGCTGGATTTAAACTCAGGTCTTCCTGATTCCAGGCCCAGAGCCTATCCACTGCTCCATCTAGCTACATCAGAAAACTTATGTTCAACTTCTTAAGCTAATCATTTAACTTCCATGGGCCACAATTCCCTTGATAAAATGGGGCAACAGGGCTAAGTTAGGTGGCAAAGTGGATAGAGCACTGGGCCCCAGAGTAATGAAGGCCTCAGATGCTAACCATGTGATCCTGGGCAAGTCAATTAACCTCTGTCTCAGTTTCCTCAACTGTAAAATGGGGATAATAACCAATGGATAAACATTTATTAAGTACCCACTATTTGCCAGGGACTGCGCTAAGTGCTGAGAATATAAAAAAGACAGTCCCTGCCCTCCAGGAGAGCACAGTCTAAAGAGGGAGATATTATATAAAAAGCAAGCTATATTCAGGATAAATAGTAATTAGCAGAGGGGTCAGGAAAGGCTTCCTATAGAAGGTGGGATTTAAAAGGAAGCCAGGGAGGTCCGTTGTTAGAACCAAGGGGGAAAGGGTTCCAGACATGGGATAATCGGAGAAAATGCTCGGAGCCAAGAGATGGAGTGTCTTGTTTGTGGAACCAGGAGGCCAGGGTCACTGGATTGGAGAGTGTGTGTCAGAGAGTAAAACAAAAGACTGGAAAGGTGGGAGGGGGCTAGACTATGGAGGGCATTGAATGCTGAATAGTGAGCACATTTTGTATTTGGTCCTGGAGGCAATAGGAAATTACTGGAGTTTTTTGAGTTGAGGGGTGGGGGGGCGAGGGAGGAGTCGTTGTGTGACATGATCAGACCTGGGCTTTAGGAAAATCATTTTGGCCTGAATGGAGAATAGATTAGAGTTGGGAGAGACCTGAGGCAGGCACATACCTCCCAGGGTTGTTTGTAAAGTGCTTCGCACAGTGCCTGGCACATAGTAGGCACTTAAGGAATGCTAATTTCCTTCCTAAGGTTACCTTTCCAGTTCTAAAATCTTTCATTCCTAGTTTAAGAGGTTTTCCACAGGAATATACAATGTACATTCCTTACTTTTTCTAAAAGGTATCAAAATTCGTGGTTCCTATGACTAGCAGCTTTCCCCAGTTGGTTTTTGGATTTTCTTCCTGTCTTAAGCCCTATGACCACAGGCTTTTTGCCCTCAGAGGGGGTGTAGGGCCAGGTTCAGTCTGGAAGAGAGGCCTTCCATGGTCTGGGATATAGAAGGGAGCAGGTGGCTCCATAGCCCTAACCTCAGAAATGTATGGAATAATAATGCCTTATGTGTTGCATGTAATAGACAAATATTTGTTGAATGATCACCTTACCCCCTTTAACAACCATTACAGATCTGTTTCTGAGTGGGGGACTACATGAAGCCAGAGGTGTAGCACCTTCCAAAGTGAGGTGTACAGACTTCGAGGGGCTTGTCCAAGGCTACCAGCTGGAAATGGTCAGCTGAAGCCAATTGAAGTTCCCCAATTTCAAATCCAGTAGTCTTTTCTGCTGTACTCTGCTATCTAAATGACATCATCTGGTTTCCCCTTTGTCCACTTAATTGATTCCCTCCTCTCTGGTAGAATAAGTAAGTCCAGTTTCCCCTTAGAGGATAGAGTTATGTTTGCATGTGTTCAATGATCTCACCGTTTATTATAGATTCCACCAATTTTCCCAAGAGTTGAGATTCACCCTCTCAAATGGAAAGAAAAGAAATAAAACTTGGTCCAGTCCCAGAAGGCAATTCAACAGCTTAGTTTATTAAGTGAAGATGCTAAAGGTGCCCTACAAGTCAATTGCCTGATCTTCCTGTCTCACCTTTCAACCAGACAAATGGCTCTGTTTTATTTTAGTGGAAAAAGGGGCGGGGTACATTTAATATTTACACACTTCATTTTAATACTGTCCAGAGTCCCAGTAAAATGACCCTCAGTGCAGATGGTAGGAAGGTGAGGGGGAGCAGGTAGTGAGTAGATCGGAGAGGATGGGCTGGAAACCAGCTGAATGAGATGGGCAAAGGCAGCTTCCTTCCGGGGGGGGGGGGGGGCTGAAAGGGATTATCACACAAACTGGATGAGAACAGAACTAGGGTCTGTGGTGAAGAATGGGGGTGGTACATACCGAATGGACGTAGTGACAGATTAGAGGTGTGAGGTAATGGTGTCCGCTCCTATTGCTTCAGGAAGATGTATGTGTATTGCCCTAAATCCGGTACCCTGCTGGGAATGCATTGGGCTGGGGCTGTCTTTTCTTTTGTCTTCACCAGCTCCTGAGCAGCTGGTGAAATAGCAGGCTGATGTTCGGCCTCCATCTTGGCCACCTCAGGGGTCATTTCTCCCAGTCGTTAAGTCCTTCCCCTTTGTGTTGGTCACTCCACCAATCACAGATTACACAGGGGGAAAATCATAGAAATGTTGAGCTTTGGTGAAGACTCGTCTGATGGAATCAATTGCTCCCCCTGCAGAATGCCTGCCCCTTCCGAGTCCCCAGTTCAAATTCCTTGTTGATGGCAGCACTTAAGCAAGAACACACACATGTCCACTCTCACACTGAGAGCATAAAGGAGCGAACCAGGTTAACAGCTGAGTGGTACAGATAGCATCCCTATGATGGGATAAAGGCTTTAAGTGATAGCTGTGTTTGGTATATGACAATTTGGTTCCTCTGGCCCTAGATGACAGGTATATGGATATCAATTGTTCGATTACCACAAACTGCCCTCTTCTCTACCTCAGGAAACCATAGTATGTCTATGACACCTTCTGCCCTCCCCCCACTGGCTGGAGGATGTTGTGAACAAAGCTGATGTGGTCTGAAAGGATGAGGGCAAAGGAGGGGAGGCAACTGATTCCGTCACTGTAGTTGGCGAAGTCCTGGGGCTGGGCAGAACAGGCAGCTAACTTAGGGAGGCCCAGTTGAGCAGATACTTTCAAAGCTTTAGCCCCATTTTTGGCACCTCCCTCTGTAGGTCACATAAAGTATTGTTAATCGAACACAGAGACTAGGAAACTATTTCTCTCTGATCCCAGTGAGGGAGCAGTGCCTACTCTTCCGTATCAGAACACTCTCTCCAAAGATATGTTGAATTGTCCAGATTCACCCCTGATGGTTTCCATGAGTACCTGGAGTTTCAGGTTGGTCACCAAGCCCCTGAGGCTAGGAAGGGAGGGACTGTGTCTTGACAGGTTTCGGTGCAGCTCCTAGGACAAGTTAGCACACGTAACAGGAAGCAGAAGGTTCCTAAGCCTTTGCTCAAAAGAGTTAGAACCAAATGCACGCCCTGCAGAGTAGCACCAGTTACGCTATGGAATAATACCATCCTTGTGTAGGTCTCCCAACACTCCATCATATGTCCATCAGATCAGCCAATCTTCACTCCCTGAGGAGGTAGATCTGGCAGAGAGGTTCTCCCCATTTCACAGGTGGGGGAAACAGGCACAGAGCGGTGAAGCAACCTGCCCAGATCACCCAGCAAGTTGGGGGGAGGGAGGCAGAACAGGAACAGTTCCTCCAGAACAGGCCCCTCCTCCAGAACCTCCTAATGTCTTTCCTAGGAGGACAAAAGGTTGTGTGTTGGGTTAACTGCCCACCATGAGCACCTGATACGCCATCTCTTTCCCATCCAGAGTTTGCCTTTTAGACTGATAACAGTCTAATAGCATCTCTCCACCTTTTTCAGTCCACAGACTTTTCAGGACATATCTTCACCCTCGAACACATCTTTTTTGAATATTACATCCAATAACAGGAGAGTGTCTGATGGCTGGCTGGACATCAGCTCTAACATTTGCTAAAACCAGGCATCCTCTCTCCACCATATTTGTTTTAATCTCTGGCTACAGATTAGGTAGGACAGGTTCTACACACCCAGCTATCTTGTCCTTGCTGATTGGGGAACAAGCCTGTTACTTTGCCATATTCTTTCTGTTAAAATGGAGACACAGAACTGGATGCATCTTTGGAGAACAGCCCCTAATTTCAGGGGCCAGGCTTGGAGGATCCCTGTGGTAGTACCCCCCTCCTCTTATTCCTACAAAGACGAAGCATTCAATATTGTGTGAAAGGAAAATGAGGGTGAAATCACTCCTTGTGTTCTGGTTCCAATTCCACATATAGGTTGCAGATATACATGTCAAATCTCTTTGCAATATTGGCATGGGGGGGGCGGCGGAATTTCCAGTGGGAGCTACCCTACAAATCCATGTGAATTAGGTCAACCCCGGGTCTATTACAGCCTTTTAGAGTTGGCTCCTCCCTTAATAAGAGCCTTCCTGGCAAAAGAACATTGATTCAACTCTCCATATGAGATGTGGGAGATGCAACCCCCAAATATGATTAGTGCCAGGCTGGGAGATGGCTTTTAAAGTATAGTCCCGAGGCTCTCAGCCATTGATTTTGTCATATGGTCCCTTGAAATGGTGGCCATGAATGAGTTTGACTTAGTGGCCTGCCATAGGATGACTAACTAGGTGTCAGCAAGAAAGAGGAGTGGGATGAGTTTTCCAGGCTTCGGAGCTTAAATTTCCCTTCTGTAGACTTGGCAAATAAGGACCTGTTCCTGGTCAAGTCCAACGGGAGGCTGTTTCTCTTCCCCCAGAGGATCAGGGTTAATAGAATGAATTGAATTCACATGCCCTACTACTTGCCTAATGCTTATCGACCTACTTGCTCAATGTATTCTTTTTTTCCCGGAATCAGAAAACATTCAAGCTAGAAGGAATCCTAGAAACCATCTAGTCCAACCCCCCTCATCTTGGTGATAACTGACACTAGGAGGCAGGAAAGGACTTGCCCTAGATTTCACATAGATTGAGCCTACACCGCACTCCATGGGGAGTGGTTCTTTGCAAAAACAGCTAGAAAACAGTTTCGCAAAGAGCAGCTGTCTCTGGAACCCAGGATTCCACTGGGAAAGAGGTTACCGGCTCTTTCCAATGGAAACACTCTAGTTCCTAGACTAAACTTGAGTGGCGGCGTCCTTCCAACAGGAATCTAGACTGAATTATCTGAAGGTGTCTCTTCAACGAGCCCTACCTCTGGAATACACAATGAGCCAACAGATTTCAAAGCCAAGGAGGAGGGAGACAGAGAGAGGGACAAATGTGGTACACTCTGGCCCAAGAAGAATTCAGTCATCCCCTGGTTAATGTGGGCCAGGGTTCACCAATTGTTAGCTGTTCCATGGCGTCTGTAGGAAATGTCGTGGCCTCAGTCCAGTTCCCAGTGGGTGAGTCACCACCGTACAAAGCCACAGTTCAGTTAGCAAAATCAGCCAGATGTCTTCTATCACTTTCATTCTCTGCCTTCTCTCTCTGCATCTGACCCTACTCACATCCATCATATGGCACAGTATTGGTTGATACCTCTGATACTGATTTCTTCTCTCTCTACCCTGAACCCTCAGCCCAGAAGCAAACTGAAGCTAGCCACACAGGGAGATTACTCCCTCAGTAGTCTTGCTAATTGTTTGACCCTTCACATCTATTCACAGAATTTCAGCTACAAAGGACTTCAGACTTGATATAGTCTAACCCATAGCTTAAAAAGGAATCTACTCCATTGCCTCCTTGATAGGTGGTCATCCAAACTCTTCTTGAAGAATTCCAGTGATGAGAAACCCTACCACCTTTTGAGGCAGGTCACTTCACCTCTGGACAGTTCTAAATGTTAGGAAATGCTTCCTTACACACCAAACTCGACATCGTCCTCTTTGTACCTTCCACATGTCTCTTAGATCTGCCCTCTGGAGCCAAACAGAAACCAGTTCTCTGGCCTTATCAAGGACATTCTTCCCAGAGTCTTGGCTTGGCCAGAGTCCAAGTTTGTCTACCTGTCTGTGAAACTCAAATTTTACTTCCTAGAGAAAACACTGGGTAAGCTCAAGGGGTATTACCTCCTCCACTAAAGTAACCTGCTGGGAGACTTCTGCAATTTTGTATTTTTCACAAAAAGTCATTTAAAAAAAACTCAAACAGATTGTTCTGTACCCCCCACATCCCCTAAACTATCACATGCAAGCAGTTGGCTCTGCTCTCTACAATCCTTTTAAAGTGCAGTTTTACAACAGAAAGAGGTTACTCTTGAAGCAGCTCACTAGACCCTCACTTTCCAGTCCCTGTCTGGGCCTCTTCCCTCTGTTTCTCCTTTTTCTGCCATCCATATCTGTATTCTTTGGTCCCTCCTGTGGCTCAGTTTCTGAGAGAGCCCAGTGGCTGGTTAGTCCACCAGTCAGCATGTGACAAATATCCACCCTGCTAGTTTGCTAGCCACAGACAGATCTTCCTTCACCCCGTTAGCTATCTCAGCAACAGGCCACGTTGGGGACTAGGCAAGAGATTATGGGTGGCTCAATGTAAGCCTATCCCTACTCCTAAAGAAGTGCCTTCAAATTCTGTTCCAACTGCTCATGGATCGTGGTGCCACCCACTTGCTAAAAGCATAATCAGCTTTACTCTGGGTGTTTCTTAAAGTCGACTTCCTTCCAGGGACACTGCAGATCCCCCTAAGTCAGAGTCACCTCACGACTCTGGAGGTGAACCCTCACTAGCCAAGCGAGAGGAAAGAGCCACCTGTAGTTTCTTGTTCTAAAAGCAGCTGCCCAGGGAAAAAGAGATCAAAGCCAAAGTGACAAAGTAATATGCATCTGTCTTCTTTCCTATTCTCCCACCCCCCCTCACTGGTCAGGCCTACCTAGGGACATCAAGGGAGTGGTATCAATGTCAGCCTCGGCCTCTGGGGTAACCTCACCTCCCTATTAAATAAAGTGCAGTTCTCTCATTGTCTCAGATCCCTCTCAGCCCCATCCCCAAGCTGGTTTACATAACACAGACAAAACTCAGCAAATTAGTCATTACTGAATTACCGGGTGGCATTAATTACAGGCATTTGGCCCTGCTACCAACAGCTCTTCCGCATCTGGTGGGTTCTATGCCTGCTCCCTCTCTGGCCCTCCCCAGGGCTTCTCCCTATCTGGAAGTCTCCTTCCTGGGCTTTCCATGGTGTTGACAAGCTGTAATTCATCTATATGACGTTTATAACTGGTTATTAGTGCTGGGTATACGAGATAAAGCATGCAGCAGAGAAATCTGCATTAAGGCTTGGCTAGAAGGTGGCTTCTCACTGGGGCACAGGGAGGCAGCAGTCTCAGCCAGGGGTCTTGTTCTGTTTGGGTCACAGAGCTGCTGACGTGCCAGAGGGCAGCGTGCTGGTGAACAGTCTCTTGCCCAGAAGACGGTGGTTCAGCATGCTCCCTGCCCCCAGCTTTCTGGGCTTTCCTCAAAGAGAGCTCTCTCACCCTGGGCCTACTAGCCCTGGGACCCTTGGGATGGCTCCTCCAACTGCCTTCTTCCAGTTGTTCCTTCCTGTGTTCCAAAGCATTAGTCTCTTCTCTGTCCCAGCTCCCATGCCTGCTCCTACCATCTATTTCTTCCCAAGGAAAGTCTCTCCCCTCATGACGGGGGGAGAGCCCCTAATGACATCACCATATGTTGGAGAAGGGGAGCCCTCCCATCTCCAGCTTTGGACTCTTCCCCACAGTGCTCTAGGCTTTGTGGGCAAGGGAAAAAAAAGTCATTCATTATTTCCACCTTCCAGGAAGGAAAGTTTTCTGGCAACACGGCTGTGACCAGAGATATAGAGGAAAGAGGAAACCCTCATCAGACCAGCAGCTCCAGTTCCGAGACTTACTGGTCAGTGGACCCTTAGCCAGTCTCCATCCCCAGGTCTGAGCCACTTTTCTCTTGTCCTTGGCTGAGTATGAAATAAGAAAGCAGCTTCTTGAACTTAAGTTCTTTGTACATGGGCATCTTCCACAAGAGTGCAGCTTGCTGCCACGAGGGTCTTAGAGTAGGGAGGCCTAAGCAGGCTAGGATTGGAGGGGTCGAGATGGGGAGAGGTGGAGAGAGGCCAGATGAGGTTCTATTCACCCTGGACGCTGATAGCTTTCTCCACAGATTTGTCGGTCATAGCTGGCACCACCATGGGACTGGGGATATAATTGAAGGGGGTAACTCGGGCAGCCCGGCTGGGAGAGCTGTGGCGGCTGGAGGGGAAGCCTCCTGCAGGGGCTGTCAGCCCCTCGTGGGTGAAGGAGATGGCAGCAGCCACTTTGGAGCTCAGCCCGTCCACATCACTGCCAATGAAGGGGGCCTGCACACCGCTGACCGGGACACTAACTGCATTCTTGGGTGGCTCCCGGTTCTCCAGGGTTGGTGAGGTGCTGGAGTTGGTTTTAGAGGTTGAGAAGTCTTCTGTCTGGACCACAGCATCACTGGTCTTCCTCTGGGGACCTGGATTCTCCTCCTGGACTGTGCCAACAAGAGGCAGGGCAGTGGAGGGGAGCGTGCTCTTCAGGATGTGGGGTATGTCTTCATCCCGAATCCTCCGCCATGTACCTTTGGTGATTGTTGACTGTGCATCGTGGCCCTCCCCTGCACTTACCTGGGGGAGAGTCTTGGCCTCTCCATCACTCCTCCTCCTCCCACCCCCAGCCTCAGTCCCTTGTGGAGGGGTCGAGGCTGGACTGCTGGACCTCTTGACAACATTGATGTGAGGGGATGAGGAGTAGCGTTTGAATGGTTCAGGTGGGGGTGTAGCTATCTTGACAGGTAAGCGGGAAGGACTCTCTGAGCTGGTCCGGCGGGGTAGACGCTCCCCTGGAGAGGCTCTAGGACTAGGCTGGGGCCCGGCTTTGGCCGCTTTGAGCTCGTCACAGCGAGAAGAACAGAGGAAGACGGCCGGGACGCCGGGCCGACTTCGGCGTGGCGAGCTGTTCTGAGAAAGGGGAGTTGTGGTCTCGGAGCGGTGTCGCAGGAGGAGGTTGGAAGACTCCTTGATGAAGGTCAGCTGTCTCAGGAAGCCAGAACGGTCTGACTCACTGCCACTGGATCGGGTTGAGGCCACACGGACCAGATTGAGCCTCCCACCTGCCTTTCCTCCAGCACCCTGCTCCTCTGGGACAGGCTGGCTGTTCCTTACTGGGAATGTCTTCCTCACTGGCTTCTGCATGAATGGAATCCGGACAGGAGATTTCTGGGTTTTGTGCTGTCTGGAGAGCAGAGCCTTCACTGGGGCCCTGGCCTGAGTGCTGTTGGTGCCTGCTTTACCCCCAGTTGCTGGCACTGGCTTGCTTATCTGGGAAGAGGGCGGGGACTTCTTGGATGGTGGCTGGGATGGGGTAGAGGTTTGGGAAGAGCCTGAGGAGGGGGTCTTAGCCATCCGGGCAGGGGGTGTGGCACTCCTTTTGGGTAGTGTTAACTCAGTCATCTCTGAGATTTTCCCTGGCCGGTGGAGGCTCCGGGATCTCTGCTGATTGAGAGTGAGGGGTTTGGCAGGGGGCTCAGTCTTGGGCACAGTTTTCTTTGGAGGAGATCGAGGCTTGGGGGCACCCTTGGCCAGGGTGGGCATGTAGATGACTGTTCGGCCACGGAACACTGCTGGCAGATTAGACACGGGTTTCTGGGTATTGGTTGGCTTTTCTGGGCCCCGGGACATCCGGCGGTTGAGCGTCCGGGCCTCCCCTCCTTTTTTGCATTCATCAGCAGTTTTATTTTGTTCCTTCTTTTCTGCCTCTCCTCCAGTGTCCTTCCCCCTTCGCTTCTGCTCCTCCCTTTCGAGGGTAAGCTGCAGGGTGGACCCCACTGACAGACCAGACACAAAGGAGAGGATAGAGTCAGATTCAGATGAGGGTTCCCTGGAAAAGGATGTAGCTGCTGCTGCTGCCTGGTGCAGCCATGTCACGATGGAGTTGGCACCATCTTGAATAGCCTGCCACTCCACACTGTCCAGGTCTGAGGCTCGGTCTGAGGCCACCTCCTCGCCTAGCTCCCTCCGTAGCTCAGCCTTTCGCTCCTTGCTGCCAGCTGCCTTGGGGACCCCTTGTTTGGGCTTGCGCTCAGCCTTGCGATTTCGGGCTGTATGGCGCTGTCTCTTGGGCATGGCAGAACCAATACACCTTTGCAGCAAGTCTTCATCTGAGTTGAGGCTAGGGGAGCTTGGAGAACTGTCCTGACCAGGAGCCAGTGCGGGGGGCTTGGTATGTAGAGGCTTGCGGGCCTGTAGGTGGGACAGTCCCCCTTTGCCGTGCGGCTGCCCACCGTCCCTATCTGAAAGGTCCAGGTCACTGAGCGAGCTCACAGAAGAGCTTAACGAGTAGCAAGGTGGCGTCTCGTCTGCAATCAGTTTGTGCTGGGATTTGGGGGGCGCTCGGGGCCGTGTGGAGGGTGGTGGCGCCACTTTGGTCTTGGGCTCCGTTTCTTTCTTGCCTGCCCTGTGCTCCTTCTTTGGAGCCCGGGCTCCTGCTGGTGCCTTCCGGGCTGGGGCCTCAGGAGCATCATCAGAATCGTTCTCGTAGAAGCAGTAAACTGCCTCTTCAGTGGGTGTAGTGTGACATAGAGACTGGAAGGCAACATCCCCATGACCCCCATTTAGATGTGCACCGTCCCCCCTGGAATGGCTGTCCCTCTCAGAGTGGGCTGACCTGGGCCGGCTAACAGTCACTTCTAGGTTGGGCAGATTTTTGAGAGAGCCTCGGGTCGGCTCAGTGCCCCTGCTCGATAGTGGTAGGCAGGCTGCCCTGTGCTTGTAGGCAGCTGCCATCTTGGTTGGAGTAGAATGGCTGGAGGTAACTCGCCGAGACATGGGCTCCCTCCTCTCAGCCCGCTGCCCCTGGCCGTCTTTGGACGGATACTGAAGGGTCTCGTCGCTGAGTGAGGTGGCGCTGGAGAAGTTGACTGGCGTGCCTTCGGCTGAGTCCGTGAAGGAATCCTCATCTTTATATGGGCTGCGGGAAGGCCGAGGGGTCCTGGCTGCCATGCTAGCGTGGGCATGTGCAGGCACCAGCATGTAGACAGGCACGTGTAGTCCCTTCTTGCCTGAAGGCAAGCCCGGCACCAGAGCTGTCTTGACCTTTCGGAATCGAGTGGGCATTGCTGAGCTGATACATTCTTTCAGGATCTCGAGGTCATCCTCAGAGTGGGTCTCCAGGCGAGTCCGGCCCCCACGGGTTCCTTCCACCCGCTCCTCCCGCCCAGGCTCCTCCCGCTTTTCGTGGCCAGCGAAGTGAAGTCCACCTCCACGCTCAGGGAAAGGGGGCAAGAGCTTGAGCTCCACATCCTTCTGCACGTAGTGCTCGTGCAGGGGCAGCGCGCTGAGGCTGGAGGCACAGGAGAAGTTCTCATCTGGCTTCTCCACGGTGAAGTAGATGGTGCTGTCCAGGTCTGGGGGCAGCTGGAAGCGCTCCTTGAAGTCGGTGATGTCCATGAACTTCTTCACGTTGTTCTCCCACTGCAGGTTGAACTGGCTGGTCTCCCGTTCTGGAAGGGGAGTCTTGCTCCGGCTGGGGGGCATGGTCTGCCCTGGGCTGTCAGGAAGCTCACTGGGGCTCACGGTGCCACTCACCATCTCACTGCAGGGGTCGCTCTGAATCGAGCTGGCAATGGAGGGGCTCTCAAAGCTGCCCAGGGAGCTGACGGAGCTGCAGCGACTCATGACGAGGGGGGTCTCTTGGATGTAATTCTCAGAGGAGCTGGAGGGGGTCATGTCTTCTTGTCGAGAAGGGGAGGCACCCTCATCCCCCTGGGCCTGGGACAAGAAAGCCTGGTCTCCCCTTGGTGCAGGGATGGCCACAGGCAGGGAAGCAGTCCCACGGTGCCTCCAATCCTCCACCCCATCGTCCTCTCCCTCCCCGGGCCCCGGCTCCTCCAGGATCTCCAGAGAAGAGTCACTGTCCAGCTCATTGTCTTCACTTCGGCTTCTCCCGTCCATGCCATGGTCAGCCGAGGAGAGCGAGGAGAGGGAGCTACATCGGGAAAAGCAGATGGGTGTGTCCTCCACGGAATACTTCTGTAATGTTTCTGCTGCGGGAGCCGGTGGGGCTGGAGCTGTCAGCTTCTCAGGGATCTTGCTCAGCCCTTCAGTGCCTTTCAGGGTCCCTGTGGGCAGCCAGGCCTGCTTCCTGGCTGTTGGAGCACCGCCGTTGCTGGGAAAGGGAACAGCACCGACTTTGGCCATGCCCTCCAGCAGAGGCACATGCTGATATGAGGGTGACAGTTTGATGGTGTGCACGTGGGAGTCAGTGGCAAGCTTGCCCTCCCTTTCTTTGGGCCACTCTGACTCCTTCCTCAGGGCCCACTCCCTAGGGAATATTGATGACTTGTGCAACCCCTCCTGGGTTTCTGGCCCCTGGGGGGCAGCAGGCTCTTGAGATGGGGGCTCTCTCCTGTCAGGTTGGGTAGCCACAATGTTCTTGAGGTCCAGACGGCTGGGGCGCTGCTGGTACCTCTGAAGCTCCTCTCGATAGTCGGCAAATGAGGCTCTTGGGGAGGGCTTCATGTGTTCTCGGGGGCAGTAGCCATCACTGGCGCTGCTGCTGTTTAAGCTGTCATTGGACAGGCTGGTGTAAGCGGCCTTCAGCCTGAGGAGCGGATGAGCCCTCCCTAGCCCCTCCCTCCTTCCTGCCTCAGGCAGCCGGCAGGGTGAGCAGGACTGCGCCCTGGCCTCCCGGACCTCCCCAGGCCCCGAAGGCCAGTCCAGCCCGTGGTCACCCGAGCTGAGGCTGAAGCTGTCCTCTGAGGAGGTGTGCAGGGCTGAGATGTCCTCCACCAGTTTATCGATCTTGGCCACAGCCACAGACAGTTTGGTAGCCAGTTTCTCGGCCGCTGCCGCCGTCCCATCCATCACCCCCTTCTTGGCGTCCATACTGCCTCTGCCGCTGCTGCCATCCTCCCTCTCTGCTTCAGGGCCTCGACGTGGGGCTGGCATGCGGGGCAAGGCCTGGCCCTGCAAGAAGGAACTGTTGAGAAACATGGAGAGGACTGAGGGATTACCCACCTCCACCCCTGGGGCCAAAGCGGGCACATCCTCGTCATCGAAGCAGCCAGAATCAGAAGCGTAGTCCTTGACCAGGCTGTCAAGGTGGCGCAGCGGGGGCTTCTTGGCAACCTGACCCTTTAGGCTCTGCTTCTCCATCGTGTCCAGAGCTTCGGCCAGGTGCCTGGCATCCAGCTCGGCCTCCAGGGCCTTCTGCTTGCGTACATAGAGACTGGGCATGCAGGAGCCAGGGGAGATGACGGCCGCCGTATCCTTGTATTTGAGGGGCCGGTGGGTGAGCAGGTTGCGTAGGGCGGCCGCACTGCCCATCGCTATCATCTTGTGCTTGGAGTGGATCAGGTTCCGCAGCATGCTCACGGCTCCCAGGTCCCAGAGCAGCTCCTGGTCACGGGGGCTACGAGCCGACAGGTTCCACAAGGTCCCACAGGCATTACTCACAATGGTCAGGCTGTGGGACCTCAGGTGCTGGAGGAGCGTCTGAAGGCAGTTGTGGTCCCGGAGCACCTGCCTAGAGGGAGCAGATAAGGGAGGGACCCCCATTAAACACTCCCCCAGCTTCAGGGTTGGGGGTGTCTGACACAGACCCATTTATTGGGGGAATCTACTGAGTCAGATTTTTCCAGGTTCCTGTTATGACTTTGGGCTCTGGGTCTCAGACACTTTAAATAAGGGGACTAAATTGGGTGATCACCAAATATCATGATGAGCATGTGGATGGCTTAGGAAAGAGGGCGTTTGGGGAGGAGAGTCCTTTATAAAGCTTAAAGCGCTGTTTAAATGAGAACTAGCAGTAGTAATAGAAGAGTCTGACCTTTTCTGCGTGGCCCTGGAGTGCAGAACAATGGGCCAGGGAGAGAGATCAGAGCTATCCCCAAATAGAACGGTCGGTGTCAGAAGGTAGTGATCAACCCCTTTGCTGGAGGTCTCCATGTGGAGGCCAGAATTCTCGTAGAGGTGCACTTATGGGGGACCCTGCCCAGGGATGAGCTGGGCTAGCTGTCCTCAGTTGTCCCTTTCAGCCCAGAGACTTTTTTATGACAATGTCATCTAGGCAGTTGTGGAATGGGAACCAGACCGAACCAGGAAAAGGGTTAACCCACCTATGAGAATACTGTTTCTAAGCAGTGTTAGCATTAGTTTCCAAGCCAGCAGCGACTCACTGTCCTAAAACTTTGGAGCCTGGCAGCATAGGGGACAGAGGGGATAGTAAGAGTAGAGGGAGAAATCTGGCTGACCTGTAGTCCTCCCGGGTCGCGATGAGGCTGGACACATTCCGGAGGATGCCCCCTCCACTCTCGATGATGGCTAGTGAGTTACTCTGGCACTTATAGGTGAGAGTACTGACCAGGAAGCCCAGGGCTCCATCCACCAAGCATATGGCGGCTTTGTTCTCCGTGCTGTGGGCAGACAGGTTCCACAGGGCACTGAGGACGCTCTTCAATGTGGACTCCTGGGAGGGGGAGGAGGAGAATTGAAGCCATTTCCTGTTCATCTGGGGCTACCATCTTTTACCTCTGAGACTGTACCAGCATGTTCACACCCAAGTCTATCCACTCCCAGCCACACCAGCCTCCAATCTCACTCCCTGTTTCTGGGACCAAGGACTCCATTCCCAACCCCTACTTCCCTGGAATAGATTCTTGTTTATCCTTTTTCCTGCTCTATTCCCTTCTTTCCTGCTGTGTGTGACATTGTGTCTTCTTTAATCCAAGACAATGTTTGACTTGGAGAGAAAGAGATGGAAGAAGAGTTTAGAGATGGCAGAAACAGGGATGAAACAAGGGACAGAGATTATTATAGAAGCTCCTTGAAGACAAGACCTGTGGTCCTTCTCCTCCTCCTCCTCATCAAGAGATTTAGCAGATGCTCATTCTGTGCCAGGCACAGGGGCAGAAAGAAAGGCAAAAAACATGGTCTCTGCCATTCAGGAGCTCATATTTAATGATGGGGGAGGGGGAGGGGACACCACATGTAGAGAACTATGTATGCATAAGGTCCATACAGGAAAAATTGGTTTCTTTATAACTGTCCTTCAGCACTTGGAGCATAGAAAGTATTTAATAAATGCTTGTGTTATGATAGGATTAGATGGTGACCAGGAGATCAGAGGGATGCAGTAGGTGGAGCTGGGGGCAGGGAAGACTAAGGCCCATGTCCCAGACCCACTCTGCCACTAACTAGCTGGGGGACCTTGGGCAAGTATCTTTCCCCCCTGAACCTCAGTTTCCTTATCTGTGAAACAAGAAGTTTGACTAGATTAATGGCTCCTAAACTAGGGGCCCCTGCATTGTCTATTTCAAGGGGAGGTGTAAATATATATGTACATATGTATGTATGTATATGTGTATGTGTATATATACACATATATAATGTGTATGTGTGTGCATATATGTATGTGTATATATACATACATATGTGTGTCTATATATGCAAGCTCATCCACATGTGTGCCAGATGCTCTTTTTTACCTTTAATTAGCACCAACAAAACATGTACTGTATAATAAAATAAAATATAATAAAATAAATATATATTTTATATTATTAATTATATTATATATTATATTATATATATAAAATATATTATAATAAAATAAATTATATATAATATATAATAAAATAAAATTAAAAATAAATAAATAAATAACATAAAATAAAATAAAATAAAACATGTACATGTATAATAAACAAGCCCGCATTTCTTCTGCAGACCAAATAAATAGTGTGTCTCGCACATCTCAGAGCATTCCTATTTCTCAAATGTATGTTCATGCTGTTGTGTTTAATAAAATATGCATCTGTTCAAAAAACACTCTGGAGCTCACAGCTGGTTTTGTCATCGTGTATTCTTCTCAACATATGCTCAGAGCATAGCTACTGCTGGGTGTGGGGAGGCAAGGGAGAGGGATGGAGCCTTTTGTCACTCAGAAGCGGACCCCACTCCAGAACAGGTTTCACAGAATCTCTACTAAGTACGTAGAGGCTCCTCACTAGACAGATGGATGAGAGACTCAGAAGCTCCTTCTACCCTTAAGTCTGGGACGGCCTCTTCCAAGCTGTGACACCATCTAGCCCTAGCTGGACTCCCGTAATGCTGGGACTGCAGGAGAGGGTGACAGTGATGTAGAGGACAGAGAGACCAAGGTTAGGACAACCTTCAATGACCCACTGACCCTCCTTCCCCAAGGCACACGCACTAACTAAGTCTTTGGACCCTCTGGTCACTGAGAAAAATGAACCCCTTGATGGTCTGGTGAATGAAATAGGGTTGGAAAGAGACACTTAGGACCGGTTTGGCAACGGGGATCCTTCGGGTCATTGGCTTCCCATCTGTTTCATACATAAAGTATGACTTTTTCAAATATAGTGAGATGCTATTGTGGTCAACAAAATACACATCCATTCAAATACGCTTTTATCAATCACCAGATATTCATAACATAGCTACTCTGTGTGTGTGTGTGTGTGTGTGTGTGTGTGTGTGTAGATGGGGGGAATGAAATTTTTTGTCATTAAAAAAAGGGTCCTCATATTAGGAGCATTTTCCTCTTTACCTTTCCCTCAGTGCCTGGATAGTCCCTTGAGGCCTGGTCAGACCACCCTGAGCACTGCTCAGGGCCCAGATGGTGGAAGCAGCTAGGTCGTGTCCAACAAGTCACTACCGGGATAAACACTTACATAGCACCTACTGTGTGCCAGGCACATGGGAATAACCATTTACATAGCACCTACTGTGTGCCAGGCACTGTGCTAACCACTTTTTGAATATGATCTCACTTCATTCTCCCAACAACCCTACATACAAGGTGGACTCCATTTCACAGCTGAAGAAACAGGGAAACAGAAGTTGAGTGACTTGCCTAGGGTCATGCAACTAGTAAGTATCTGAGGCTGGGTCTGAACTCAGATCTTCCTAACTCTAGGCCCAGCGCTCTATCCACTGTGCCACTCAGCTGGTCTGGGGCTCACCTTGGTGGCTCGAAGGGCACACTGCATGAGCCCAGTCATACTGCCCACCTCCCGCAGGACTTTCTTGCTGTTAATATCCGCCCTCCAGGACAGGTTTCGAAGGATGCTGGACACCACCTAGAGGAGATGGAGAGAGAAGAATGGATATTCAAAAGAGAAAAGTGTAGTAAAGTCCTGGGCTTGTGTGTTAAAGGGGAAAAAAAAATTAATGGTGCAGAAACAGGATGGAAGAGATGTGGCTAATTAGTTTAAATAAAAAAAAAAGCCTGAGGCCTATACTTTTTTTTTTTTGGGAGGGCAGAAGGCAGGGCAATTAGGGTTAAATGACTTGCCCAGTCAAGTGAACTCAGGTCCTCCTGACTCCAGGGCTAGTGCTCTACTTCCTGCACCACCTGGCTGCCCCAGCCCATACTTTTTTAAAAGAAAAACTACATAGAACAAATTTTGAAGGTTTGTGTTTTTTATTCTTGTTTACATATTGAAATATTTGTTTTGATTGATGGCTCCTAAATTTAGAATACCTTTCCTTAAAAGGAAAACTTGGGGATCTAAGTAACTACAAACTTCATATGAATCAACAATATGAAATGGCAGTCCAAAAGGTTGAAGCAAACATCGGAGTAGTACGCAGGACAAGTGAGAGCTGAGAGCTAATGCTCTGATAAGAGTTCACAATAGTATGTTCAGTTCTGGATATCCCATTTAAGGAATAACATTGACAAACTGGGGCACCTCCAGAGATGGGTGATCAAGATGAAGAGGGAACTGGAAACCTGGCCAAAAAAGCGTCCTAAGGACAGGGATAGGGGCTGGCGCTGGACTAACACCCTCCTTGTGTGCCTAGACACCATCCAATCCCATCCCACAACACCCACAGCTGCCCATCGCCTTCCGTTGGGTTCTGGCTCCGGGCCCACCTCATGCTCTCTTTCTGAGAGTTTAACCAACCTACCTGGTGGAGCTCCTCACTATCTGAGGCCAACTGGGCCACAATGGCCTGCATACAGCCCCGCCGGGCACACAGTGTGGCCTGCCAATGAAAGGAAAAGGGCGTTTGAATGGATGACTTACTTAGACATCAAGAGAAAGTCTACTCTCAGATCATCTCCCGCTACTATCTGGGGCTGTGATAAGTATGTGCACCCAGGGATTCTAATTCACCCTCAGTGATAGGGTCCTATAGGTCCCCAATCCCCAAGAGGAGTGCTCCAGGGTCCAGTCCTGGCTCTGTCATTGACCTCTACATGACTTCTCCTATCTGAGCCTTCGTTTCATCCTCCGTAAAATAGAGGCTAGTTTGGAACTAATCTAGGTTATAGGGTAAAGGGGACATGGAAAAGTACCCCAAACTCCAGACATACAGTGAAGGCTGCCTTCAGAGATGGAAAGAGTCATATAATTCAACAAGAGATTCGATTCAACAAGCAAACACTTGAATCTGCTAAGTTCCAGGCACAGGAACTAGGTGCTGGGGATAGAAAGACAAAAACAAAAGTCCTTGCCTTCAGGGAGCTTACGGTTTACTGAATGAACATAGTGTGTGGAATGCTGGAGGTGCCATAAAGACATAGAGACCATCTAGTCACGGGTGTGTGTGTGGGTGAACTTGCGGCCTCGAGGCCACATGTGGCTTTCTAGGTCCTTGGATGCAGCCTTTTGACTGAGTCCAAGTTTTACAGAAAAAATCCTTTTATTAAGGATTTTATTAAGGGAGTTTGTTCTGTGAGGTTTGGATTCAGTCAAAGGGCTGCACTTGAGGACCTAGAGGACCACATGTAGCCTCGAGGCTGCAGGTTCCCCACCCCTGCACAACCCTTTATTTTACAGATAAGGAGACTGAGGCTCAGACAGGGAAAAGGACTTGCCCAAAGCTGCATAGCCTGCTAGCCATCCTGTGGTACCCAGGAGGAAGTCCCAAGGGGTGCCCCTAGCCTTTGGCAGGGGGAGAAGGAATGGCTATATCAAGCTGTCCCAAATTCTCCTTTTGTACTCCCCTCTCAGGGGTGGAGCCCTGGGCTGGGGGTTAGTGACAAAAGAGGGGCAGGCACCCCCCACTCCAGCGTGTGCAAGCACACACACACACACACACACACAGACACACACACACATACACACCTTGTTGACGACATCGCCGAAGGTGAGGTTGGTGAGGGTCATGCCTGCGTATCTCCGCAGGGCCAGGTTCAGAGGGTCATTGGTCATCTTATGCATCTCATAATCCACCTGCAGCAACTCTGCCACAGCCTGCAGCCCACCTGCAAGACAAGAGCCATCACAGCCCCATCTGAGGCCTCACAGCCTCACTGAGGATAACAGCAGGTCCCATGACGTGGAGAAGGGGTTGGGGGGAGGGGCTGCATCTACAAAAATGCTTTCCTCAGAACACCCTGGATGGATTTGCTTAAGCAAATATACTGACAGCCTGGGAGAGCCTGGAGTCAGCTCCACATCAAGGCGAGGCACCAGAAAATCAATTAATAAACGTTAATTAAGCGCCTTCTATGTGCCAGGCACTGTGCTGAGTGCTGGAGATACAAACAGAAACAAAAAATAGTCCCTGGCTTCAAGGAGCTCACAATCTAAGGGACTTCTGAAGTAAGCACAGGTTATTATTCCCAATTTATAGATGAGGAAACTGAGGCCCAGAAAAGGAACTAGCTCAAGGTCAAGGGGATTGGGCATCTTGACTCCTAGCCCAGGGCTCTTTCCAGCATCCCATTCTGTCTCTGTCTTCCTTTATCTTTATTACTAGAGAAACAAAAACAAAAAAAGGGGGAAAAAACCCCAAAGCACACTTCCATCAGCAGTAGGTCCTATGTGGCAGACCTCTGGCCAACACTGAAGATCCCAAGCTCTCTAAGCCTTAAAAGACATCAAAGGAGTTGTTGTGGCCAAAAAGCTTCCTCCCGTAGTGGCCCAGCCTCTGGTGATACACCTCTGTGTACTTAACTGGGCTAAATCCAGGCAACAGTCACAGGGCCCCCACCAGGCCCATTATTCCAGGCCCTGACAGTAATAATAACTTACATTTCTACAATGCTGTTACAAAGCACTTTCCTCCACAGCCTGCTATGAGGGGAGGAGCACAAGTGCTGTTAGCCCTTCTATAGAAGCAAAATATAGTTCAGGTGAAGAGACTTGTCCGGGGTCACAAAGCCAGTAAGTATCAGAGGTGAGATTCACACTCAGGCCTCCCAACTCCAAGTATAGAGCTCTTCCCATTTCATCATACACCCTCTCTTAGTAGGCTCCACCAGAGTGCAGCCTAGGTCTCTGAGGGCTTAGAGCTTCAGTAGCATTGTGCAAGTATTATCCTCATTTTACAGATCAGGAAAATGAGACTTACAGCTAGTTAATAATCAAATTGGGACTCGAACCTTTCCTGTTCCTACTGTACTATTCTGCCTTTTTGCCTTAATCTACCTCCACTCTCTGCCCCTGGGATGTGTAGGACACCGCCCCTTCTGTTTCTCCTACTACCAGTATCGCATGCCTGGCCTAAACTGAATTCCTCCTTCTCACCACTATCAGGGAAACCCATCCTGGCTCCTAACTCCTACATTTTTCATCAGTCCAAAGATGAGGCAGAAGTAGTTACAGGTTTTCAACACTGACCCCATGCTTACAATTAATGCCCCTCCTCCCCCACCAAAATACAGTGACACATCAACATAGTTGTGCCCACAGATGTTTGCCCTCCCTTTTCTTCACCGGGACCACCTTGGGATGCGGACACCACTCCTCAGAGGTAGATATCTCCAGGATGTCGATAGCAACCCCACATCACATTCCAGTAATGGTGCCTGCCAGCCTAGGCCCAAAACAACTTTATCTCTCCCTTCCCTCTCCCCACAAAATCCCAGCACAGAAGGGATGTCTAAGGACATTGAGACATAGCCGGCCAGTAGCTGAGCAGGAATCGACTCTCCATATCCCCAATATTCGGCCTCCCCTTAATGATCTCTGACCTCCCACTCAGGTGTAAAGCATGCCTGCTGGGCATCTCTCTTCAGAGGCTCTGTCCTGTTCTCAGATTTAGCACGTCCAAGACTGGTTCATCATTTTGTCCCCAAACCCTTCCCGCCTCCCAGCTTGTTGCCACACCAGCTGCGTCCGTTGCCAATGCATGGTATGCAAGGTTCTGTCGAGTCTGCACTACAGCAAGGCAATCCTTTTCTTCCTCCTTATTTAATTCTCTCCAATCTTACAATGATTTCTCAACCGCCAGATAGGCCGGCCTTTTCTCAGTCCTGCATTTGACGTTACAGACCACCCCCTCCTCTCTGGGTTTTTGTAACCTGATTCACTCTTGGTTCTCCTATCCGTCTGACATCTCCTTAATCTCCTTTGCTGGTTCAGCATTCATATCCTACCTCTTAACTGCAGGGATGCCTCAAGATTCTGGCCTAGTCAGTCAGTAAACATTTCCTAAGTGCCTACTATGTGCCAGGCACTGCACTAAATGCTTTGAATACAAAGAAAGGTAAAAGTCCCTGCTCTCAAGGAGGTTACATTAGAATGGAATACTATTGTTCTGTAAGAAATGATGAACAGACAGACTTCAGAAAAACCTGGAAAGACTTATTGAACAGATGCTGGGTGTAGCGAGCAGAACCAGGAGAACACTGTACACAGTAACAGCAACATTGCGCACTGTGCAATGACCAACTTTGATAGACTTAGCTCTTCTCAGCAATACAATAATCCAAGACAATTCCAAAAGACTGATGGAAAATGCTGTCCTCATCCAGAGAAAAAACTATGGCGTCTGAATGCAGATCGAAGCATATGATTTTCACTTTTTTTGTTTTTTCTTTCTCATGGTTTTCCCCTTTTGTTCTGGTTCTTCTTTTACAATGTGTCTAATGTGGAAATACGTTTAATACGATTATACATCTATAAACTATTTCAGATTGCTTACTGTTCTGGGGAGGAGGAGAGAAGGGAAGGAGGGAGAAAAATTTGGAACTCAAAATCTTACAAAAATGAATGTTAAAAACTGTCTTTACATAAAATTGGAAAAAATACTATTAAGTGTAAAAAAAACCCAAAGAAAGTAAAAAAAGGAGGTTACATTATACTAGGGGAGCTACCACACAAACAACTATGTATGAACAAGTTGTACACTTACAGGATAATTTCTAGAAATTCAGGAGAGAGAAGGCACTAGAATTAAGGGGGAATCCTGCCTCAGACACTTCCTAGCTCTGTGACCTTGGACAAGTCACTTAACCCTATTTGCCTCACTTTTCTCACCTGTAAAATGAGCTGGAGAAGGAAATGGCAAACCCCTCTAGTATCTTTGCCAAGAAAACCCCCAAAGGGGTCACAGAGTCAGACATGACCAAAAATGATTTAACAACAACAGAATGTGGGATTTTAGCTGAAACTAGAAGGAAGTCAGGGAAGGCAAAGATGAAAAAGGAGAGTATTACAGGCATGCGCCTATGAAACATGGAAAAATAAAGTAAAAGGCCAGTGAGAATGCCTGGCATTGAGAGATGGAGTGTCTTTTTTGAGAACAGAAAGGAGGCCAGTGTCAATGGATCAAAAAATATGTGGGGGGTGGGTGCATAAAGTGAAAGAATTCTGGAGAGGTGTGTGTGGGTTAGGTTCTGAAGGGCTTTGAACATCAGAGTATTTTATATTTAATCCTGGAGGTAATAGGGAGCCAGTGAAGTTGATTGACTAAGGGGGTGACGCAGTCAAGAAACTCACTTTGCCAACTGAGTGGAGGGTGTACTGGAGTGAGGAGAGCAGGCTATAAGAAGAGGCAATGAGGGCCTACACCAGAGTGGTCATGGTATCAGAGGAGAGAAGGGGGCATATGTGAGAGATGTCATCAAAGGAAAATTGACAGGAGTTGGAGACAAATTGGATATGGGGGTGGGGCAAGAGAGAGTAAGGAGCTGTGGGTGATCCCTAGTTTGGGAGTCTGGGTCACTGGGAAGATGACGGCATGCTCAACAGAGACGGAAAAGTTAGGAAGAAGACAGAGCTTGGGGAGGGCATGGGGAGAAAGAGACTGAGTTCAGTTTCACACATGCCTTTGTTCCTCTTCACTTTGCCTTCTAACTCAGGGCTTCTTAACCTGGGGTCTAGGAGCTTTAAAAATAATAACCATTTTAATATAATTGGTTTTCTTTGTAATATTCTGCATTTATTTAAAAACATCATTCCGAGAAGGGCCCGTGGGCTTCACCAGACTGACTGCAAGAGGAGTTCAGGACACGAAAGAGGCTGAGAACATCAACTCTGCAGCCTCTCTCTCAGTAATATCATCAGGTCCCACGATTTAGCTATCACTCAATGCAAATGACATATGCATGTATATATATATATATATTTATAGGTACATTCATATATACATATAATAGCTAATTAGAGCCAACATTTATACAGTGCTTACTAAGGGTCAGGCACTGTGTAAAGGCTTTATAATTATTATCTCAACTGATCCTCATAACAACCCTGGGAGGTAGGGGTTATTATTATCCACATTTTACAGATGAGGAAACTGAGGCAGGCAGGTGTTAACCTGACTTGGTCAGAGTCACACAGCTAATAAGTGTTCGAGGTAGGATTTGAACTCAGGTCTTCCTAACTCCAGGTCCAGGGCTCTATCCTCTGCACCACCTAGCTGCATATATATGCATTACATATACCTGCACAACACCTATATATGTTACAATTACACAGTGTGCTATATATACACATATGTTGTTTAGTCACTTTTCAGTCGTTTCTGACTTTTTGTGACCCCGTTTGGGCTTTTCAGTATCTTTGGCAAAGATATTGGCGTGGTTTGCCATTTCCTTCTCCAGCTCATTTTACAGATAAAGAAACTGAGGCAAACAGGGTTAAGTGACTTGCCCAGGGTCACACAACCAATAAGTGTCTGAGGCTGGATCTGACCTCGGGTCTTCCTGACTCCAAGCTCAGCACTGTATCCACTGAGCCTCCAAGCTGTCCTACACATATATACAGTTATACAATGGATCATCTGTACAATATACGCGTAGATGTATATGTGTATACATATATGTATGAGTGCATACATACAGCCCTTGTCTTTCATCTGAGCTTCATTTGTTCACCAATCACCTTTTGACATTTCAAACCGAGCATGCTGGAGACATCTCTATCTCAACATATTCTAAACTGAATTTCTTATATTTTCCCCTTCTAGCTTCCCTGTTTCTTTTAAAATTTTTTTTTAATTTTTGGAGTGGGGAGGCGAGGCAATTGGAGTTAAGTGACTCACCCAACGTCACACAACTAGTAAATGGCAAGTGTCTGAGGCAGGATTTGAACTCAGGTCCTCCTGACTCCAGGGCCCGTGCTCTATCCACTGCACCTCCTAGCTGCCCCCAGCTTCCCAGTTTCTGTCAAAGACCCTGCCATCCTTACGGTCTCCTGGATCCATCCTTCTCCTTGACCCCTCCCTCTCCCCAATCTCACCATTTCTACCTCCACCACACCTCTCACATCTAGCCCCTTCTCCCTCCTCGCCCAGCCCCCTTGTTCATGACCACCTTGTGTGGTAGGTATTATTATTACCCACATTTTACAGATAAGGAAAGTTGGATATTAACTGTTGGGCATTAAGTGACTTGCCCAGAGTCACATAGTCGCCTCTCACCCCGATCATTGCCACATTCTCCTTGTTGGGCTCCTCACCTTGAGGCTCTCCCCATTCCAGTCCACCCTTCACCCTGCCACCCAAGTAACTGTCCTCAAATGCTGGTGCGATTCCCCTATCCAGCCAACTCCTATTCCTATTCCTATCACATGTTAAACATGAAATACAAACCCTGCTCAGCTGCTAAAGCCCTTCACAACCTGGACTCCGTCTATCTTTCCAGACTCGAGGACACCACTGCCCCTCCCCTAGTTTATGATCCAGAGCCACGCCAGCCTTCTCTTCGCCCCTCCCATGTAACACTCCATCCCCTGTCTCTGTGCCTTCATGACAGCCACTCCTCGTCCCTGGAATGTATTTTCTCCTCACCTCTGCCTTGTCAAGTCCCTCTCTTCCTTTAGGACGCAGCTCAGGCATGTCTTCTGCAGGAAACCTTTCCTAGCTCCTTCTCCCCATAGCTAGTGCCCCGCCTTCCTCCCAAATTACCTTGTGTTTAATGGCATTACATCTATCTGCATTTTATTAACTTTATATTTATCCTGCATACATATAGATATATAGCTGCATATCTATAGATACGTATATCTGTAGACACTGATAGATGTAGCTATGTGTGTCTGTCTGTCTGTCTACCTATTTGTCTCTATCAATTCCTATCACTCCTTGTGAGTAGATCATTTCATTCTTTGTACTGGCATCCCCATCACCTCATACAGTACCTGGCTCCTAAGTAGGCATTTAATGGATGCTTATTGATTCACTGGTACTAATCTCGCTTATTTCTGCTTGGCTGACAGCCTATTGGTAATGTCAGCTCCCTCTAAATTTGGCACCTTGGGACAAAGCCCCTTCCACCCTACCCTGGTTAGGGTTCTGCTGAACCTGCTTCCTCCACCACTCAGGCACTTTCTCTGTACTCCTAGTACATTAAGAGATCTTTCTGTGCGAGTGTAGGTGAGGATGAGTGTCATCCGCTGAATCCAAGAAGAGGCATGGCCTCCCTTCCCCCCACCCCTCCCCTGCACCAAGCGTATAGCAAGGCCTCTCCCAAAGAACAGCTAGCAGATCTCCCTGGAGTCTCTCCCATACCCAGCAGCGAACCTGCTGTCCTTCCTCCCTCCCTCTCTCCCTTCTTCTATACCTACCAAGTTCATTCATGGCCCGGCGGTATTCCTCATCAAAAGAGAGTTTCATCACTGCACATGTGGCCTGGCAGATCTGCGGCTCAATAGGTACAGGCCCTGGGGAGGGGAGAGGAGGAAGGAGGTCACTCGGTGCTCAGAGGCAGGAGTGGAAACTGAGGCCTAGAAATGAGGTGACTCGTGCAAAGTCATACAAGTCAATAGTAATTATAATGTCTGGCATTTCTAAAGCACAGTAAGGCTTACAAAATGCTTTCTCCAAAGTGACTCTGTGAAGAAGGGGGGAGGGGAGAGTATTATTATCCCCATTTTGCAGATGAGAAACCCGAGGCTCTTGCCCACGGTCACGCAGCAAGGAGATGTCTAAGGCCGGACAAGTCAATGACAAGGAGGGGATGAGAAGCCAGATGTCTCGGCTCTTTCCAGCGGGTACCTCCCC
Organism: Phalanger gymnotis; assembly: GCA_028646595.1. Taxonomy (NCBI): domain Eukaryota; kingdom Metazoa; phylum Chordata; class Mammalia; order Diprotodontia; family Phalangeridae; genus Phalanger; species Phalanger gymnotis. The sequence goes on from CM053622.1 coordinate 51,127,385, forward strand.
TTCTAGACCCTCCACATCCCAGCTCCCTTTCCATTCCCCACTCACCAGCGCCCCCCTCAGGGCCCTGGCCCCCATCTTGGCTCTGCATCCGAAGCCAGTCCCAGCAGGTCTCAGAGTAGGAGCGGATTTGCTCCAGCACATGCAGCACTCGCATCTCCTTCTTGGCCTGGCCCTCATCGGGCTGGGAGAAGATGATGTTGTGTAGGGCTGCATTGGCCCGCATGCGGGCATCTTTGGCCCCCTCGGCGGGGCCCGCCTCTCGGTCGGCATCATGGAGGATCTGCAGCAGGAGCGGCAGGCAGCCAGAGCGGCGCATGGCCACACAGCTCTCCTGGGAGCTCGACATGGCCAGGAGGGTCCGTGCCATGTCCTCCTTATCCCTCGTGGCCAGCATGGACAGTAACCAGAACACCACCTCCACCTGTGGTGGCGAGAAACATGCTCAGTCCCCGAGGGGGACCATTGTTCTCGGTCACCTCCTAGATCCCTGAGCCCAGCTCTTCATCCCTACCCAGACACCCCGAGAACCCACCCATCCCCTCTACCCCTCTTGGCCTGCTTCACCATCCCCAGACCAACGTAGCCCACACATCCCTACTTAATCAGTTCTTCTTTGTCCCAGTTCTTGGGAGAGTGGGCTTCGCTTTTCAACTCTTACCTTGCTGTTGCTGAGTTGGCTGGTCCCATCCTCTGGGTGTGTGGGGACTTCTGCCTCCCCATCACCATCTGCTCCTGTTGGCTTTGCCCCTAGGAGGATCTGTGAGAAGAAGGGGGCTTATGTTTCATGTACTGCCCTCTAACCTAGGTATGCCATGGGCTCTTTCCTGGACCCTCTTTTGTTCTGTTCTCTCTCTCTCTCTCTCTCCCCTCTCATACACTCTCTCTCCCCTCTCATACACTCTCTCTCCTCTCTCTCTTCCTCTCTCCCTCTCTCCCTTTCCCCCCTCCTCTCCTCTCCTCTTTTCTCTACACAGAAGAGTCCCAGATCTACATACCCAGCTCTCATCCCTCTCTTGAGCTCCAGACCTGTGTCACCAACTAACTTTCCCATGGATATGTCCAACTCAACATCTCACTGGCAACTGAAACTTCATTGTCTCCCCTCAACAAAAAGAACACCCCTCTTATTAGCTCCCCTGTTTCTGTTAAGGGCACCACTACCCCTCCCCAGTCACCCAGGTTTGCAAACTATGAATCATCTTAAACTCTTGACTCTCCCTCAGCCCTCACACTCAACTAGCTGCACAGTCTCCCTATAAATAACCCTCTCACTTCCATCTCCTCTTTATTCATATAAGGCATCATTCTGGGCTGGCCTGTTATCACCCTCCTGAATTATCCCAGCAGCCCCTAACTGGACTGCTTGCCTTCTACCTCTCTGCACAGAGCTGTCGAATCATAGATGTAGATATAGATATATATTACATATAATCATATATTATATATAGGGACAGCTAGGTGGGACAGTGGCTGCAGTGCTGGGCCTGGAGTCAGGAAGACTCCTCTTTCTGAGTTATAAATCTGGCCAGAGACACTTACTAGCTGTGTGACCCTGGGCAAGTCACTTCACCCCATTTGCCTCCGTTCCCTTATCTGTAAAATGAGCTGGAGAAGGGAATGGCAAACCACTTCAATATCTTTGCCAAGAAAATCCCACGAGGGGTCATGAAGAGTCAGACCCAACTGAAAACAACTCAACAACAACATATTACATGTACATAAGTATACATAATACATTTATATCTATATTGTCTCCTTATCTTGTCCAGGCTAGAAGTACAGTCACAGGCCCCATCTTAACCTGCCGGGTTTCCGGCCTAGATGGGTTTATCTCTCCCACTCACTGTCCCCATTTACTATATTATTGCAACATTTAAGACAGAAACCCCATGGACTTTAGCCTCTATTGTGACTCAGAACTCCCAAGCTCAAGTGATCCGCCAGCTTCAGCCTTCCCCCGTAAGCAGAGATTACAGGCATGTACCACCCCAGGGGGCCCAAATCGTATTCCCAAAGCTAGGGGTGTGTTGGTAAATGTTTAACAACTGGCTCCCCAGCCTAAGAAAAAAAATTTACCCATAGAATTTTAAGTTCAATTATTAAATTATTAACGCTTTTTTTTAAGACAACAAAATAAGCTATCAAGTCCCAGTTGGTAGGTGTTGCCGATTTCAGAGGTGTCAACGAACATTTAACAACGGGCTCTCATTGTCTAGCTGGCTCCAGCACACTCCTGAAGAAGCACACATCTGACCCTGTCATTCCCCTGTTTAAGAAAACTCAGTGGTTTCCTGCTGCCTGTAGGAGAAAACGCAAATTTCTGTTTGGCATTTAAAGCCGCTGCAATCTGGTTTCAAGCTGTATTTATAGGCTTATTTCCCATGACTCCCCCTCATAAACACTGCAGTCAAATTCACCCTCCCGGCTCCCCTTCCATCCCACCTCCCTCTTGGGTTGTCTCCCGAGGCCTGGAAAGCTCTCCTTCCGAGTTTCCGTCTCCCGTTACCCTCAGCCCCCTTAAAGGCCTGGCTGGCTCAAGTAACACCTCCCTCAGGCTGCCTTTTCCCGATTTCCCCAGTTACTATGACTGGCTTCTCAAAGAACCACTTTGCATTATTTCGCATTTATTTACATGTTGAGTCCATGGCGTTTCCCCCTCTGAGGACAAAGCCTGCTTCGTGTTTGCCTTTGTGCCTAGCTCAATGCCTGGCAAACAGTAGGCACTTAAACATGCTTATCGAATTGCACTGAATCCTCACGCGCGCACGCGCGCACCTTGCACAGGGCAAGGAGGCCCTCGCTAACTTGATGTGGTCCTAGCTCCCTGCCCTACAGTTCCTGCCCCAAGGGTCTCTCCTCTCCTCCTCGCCCCCATGATGCCAACAGCACCACCATTACATCTCATCCATTTGTGGCTCCCTCCTGGTTCGGCTTGTCCTCCAGGGAAGATGGGAGGTAACTGTTTCGGGATTGGCCTGTCCCCCACCTATCCCTCACTTCCACCTCTCACAAGCTCAGGCCCACCCAGAGCACACCGGTGACCAAACTAGAGTGGGGAGGTGAGGCAGGTGAACTCGGACGTCACCACCCCTAGGTACCTGGTGCTCAGGCTGTGGCTGCTGCGCCCGCTCCCGGGTCTGGGTCTGAGCCTGGGCTTCCGCAAGCTCCTTCTCAATCTGCTCCAGGCGAGAGGCTCGGATCTACGGTGTTAAAATATTGGGCTAAGGTCTCCAAGCAAGCACGACCCCCAACCCCGGTTCCGCCGCTTGGCTTCCAGCCTTCCAGCCCGCCGTGTCCATGACTCGGACCTCAGGCATTTGCTCCGTCCCAGCTCCTGCCTCCAGCACTACCCTCGGTCCAGACTTTTGCCTCTGGCTCCACCCCTAATTCCTGGCTCCATCACTGCCCTCAATCCAGCCCCAGTCCTTGGATCTGGGCCGTCTCTTCACGCCTAGCCCTCCCTCCACCTCTAGTCCTCAGCCTAAAGCTCTCCCTGGCGGTGTGTGGTTTTACAAGGGAAGAGGGAGGTCTTTCTAGTGTTAGGTCCCGGTCCCCACCTGAGCCCTCTGCACCATCTCGTCCGAGGTCCCGAATCGCTCTTCCATCAGCGCTCGGATGTGCTGAGCTTCGAACTCCAGCTGCTGTCGGATCAGGTCTGTCTGCATGGAAAACTGGAAGGGATATAACAAAAAAGGAAAATGACAAACGCTGCAGGGTCTATGGAAAAGCGGGTTCTTTAATGAACTTTTGGTGGAGCTGTGTCCAACCATTCTGAAAAGCAGTTTGGAACTATGCCCTCAAAGCTATTAAATTGTGTATACCTTTTGACCCAGGGACTCTGCTACTAGGTGTATACCCCTAAAGAGATCAAAGAAAGAGGGGAGGAACCCATATGTGCAACAATATTTATAGCCTCTCTTTTTGTAACGTCAAAGAAAGGGAAACTGAGGGGATGCCCATCAACTGGGGAATAGCTGAACAAGTTATCAATGTAATGGGATACTGTTATGTTGTAAGAAATAATGAAGAAGGTAATTTCAGAGAAACCTAGGAAGGCTTGTATGAACAGAAGTAATCAGAATCAGGATAATTTATACAGCAATAGTGATATTGTAAGGATAATTACTATGACAGACAGTGACTGATCCACACAACGACCAAACACAGTTTGAAAGGATTCATGATGAAACTTGCTATCCACCTCCAGACAGAGAGCTGGTGGACTAGAGCAGACTGAATCATATTTTCTTCTTTCTTTTTTTGACATGGATGCTGTGGGAATTTATTTTGCATGACTGTACATATTTGTGGGGGTTTTGATTTTCTTGCCTTCTCAATGGGTGAAAGGGGGTGGAGGAAAGGAGATCATTCAAAATTGAAAATAGAATTAAAACTGCCAAAAAAAATAAATAAAACTAGTGAGGTGGTGAGGACAAACCATAGGGCTGGAGGGGATTTCTCCCTCCCTCCCAGAGATGACAAGTGAACAGCCCCACACCACACAAGCCCCTTCCCCCACTCCCCAGATGTATTACTCAAATCCTTGGACCCTCCGCCTTGCCCCATTCCCCCTCACCGTCTCCGATCGAGGTAGCTCATCCAACCTCTGGGACAAGCTCTGGAGCTGCCCATAATACCAGAGTTTCTCTTGTTCTTCCTTCTCAATCTCTGCCAGCAGGAAGCACCTGATAGGAGATGGGGGAACACAGTTGAGGGGTGCCACCAGGGTTCTTTCTTTCACTAATCCCCAAATGACAACCTGAGCTCTTTTCTCTATCCTTATCATGGCTTGCAAAGGCCTTTCCTTTCAACAAGCCTGGGAGGAAGTGAGCTTTAGTCAAGTGTCACTAATTTAATTTAGCAGATAGAGAAACTGAGGCCCAGGCAAGGGAATTGACTTATTCAAGGTCACATGGCTAGTAAAAGATTGGCGTCTCTTGACTCCAAGCTTAGGGCTCCTTGCACAATGCTTGAAGTCTGAGATCTTGTCTTGATTGAATATATTCCCCAACACCAGTTTTGGCATTCCCATAGGCATATGTAAAAAGTGATGGTGGGCTGAGTTGAGTTGAATTGACTTGGCAGAAAACTCGTGGCAGAAGAGAAATGATGCATGGACAAGAAATAAGATACAAGGCAAATGAAGTCAGATGCTGAGGTGGGAAGATGGGACCAACAACTAAAGAAAAAAATGGTGACAGTGCTGCTCTCGGTTGATGCAGAGATTCTACAAACTCCACAGAGGTTCCTGACTCATTCCCCGCCCCCCCACCAAGGCCAGAGGAAGAAGGAGAGTTAAAAAGCAGGAGGTTGAATCACCTTTCTCTCAAAGACCCCCGACATGTTCCCAGAGCCCTGGACCCTTCCCATGACAACACTTGGGGGGATAGGGATTGTATTGCCCACTCACATTATCTGAATGGAGAGACTGAGGCCCAGAGAAAGTATGTGACCTAAGGTCACACAACAAGGAGGCTCAGAGAAGGGAAGAGATTTGCTCCAGGCAGAACAGCAAGTTAGTGGTAGAACCAGGACCCAAACCCGGGTGTCCTGATTCCAGGGCTGTTCATTTTGGTCAAGACTCTTGAGGGGCCTCATCTTCCTGGCTCCCTCTTACCTCTCTTTGTCCAGTTCCTCCAGCAGCCGGACAGTGGCCCTGCTCAATTCTCCTGATTCTTCTCTTTTCTTGGACAGCCCGGGAGCAGCGGGTGCAGGGGCAGCGCAGTGCAGGGGGCTGCCCTCGGGGCTCCGGCTCCGGCTCTGGCTGCCTGGCTCTGCAGCCAGAGCTGGGGGCTGAAACTTGAGGTTGTACAGGTTGGTGATATCCATCTGCAAGGCTGGGAGAGGAGAGAGGGGCCAGAACAGTAAGTGAGTAGGAGCTGTGAGCTTCCCTGCACCCAAGGTCCAAGCAATGGCTTCTTACTTGCAACTCATCATGACCCTAAGAAGTAGGGAGAGTGGGGATCATTCTCCCCATTGGACAGATGGAAAAACAGAGGCCCAGAGGGTAACACAAGTGTCATAGTACTGGAAGTTGGAAGAAACTTTATATATCTAGTCAAACTCTTGATTTGACAGATAAAGAAACTGATAACTTAAATGACTAATAATTAGCAGGCCTGGGATTAAAACCATATGGTTCAGAAATCTTTTACGTGATTATGCATGTATAACCTATATCAGATTGCTTACCATCTCAGAGATGGGGAGGGAGAGAGGGATCGAGTTTGGAACTCAAAACTTTTTAAAAAAAATGAATGGTAAAATTTTTTTTCTATATAATTGGAGAAAAATAAAATATTATTTAAAAAATTTAAAACCCCATATATTTCTGTCCAATATGCACACTAATATATCTTCAGTTTCTTCCTATCTACAAGTTGCTTCTCTACTGTCTACGTATGTGTCCAGGAGGCCCCATCCTTAAAAAAGAGCCTTCAATGAACCCTACCATCCCCATGGTCCTCTATGGCTCTTTCCTTTCATAGCCAAGCTGCTAGAAAAACTGTCTGTATTTATTACTTTCACATTCTCTGATTTTTTCACTTTGATAAGTTCTTTTTATCTGCAAGTCTCTTATTATTAATGATTTAGAGCAATGTTTTCTATACGTGCTAAAGGTTTGTAATTCTTTTTTTGAGAGCTGTAATATTCCCAGCTCTTAGCACTGTGCCTGGCAATAAGTAAACACTCAATAAACCTGTTCATTGATTGACTGTGCATCCATTAGGGGAATGGCTCTTAGTCTAATATATTTGCTTTTGTTCTCTACGTATCTTGAATGCCAGACCTTTAGCAGAGGTACCTGATGCAGGGATTTTTTTTTTTTGCCCGTCAGTGGCTTTGCTTCTCCTAGCTGGATCATTTGTTGTCAGTTTGATACCATTCCCTTCTCAATACCTTGAAATCTAGCATCCAACCTCTCTCCAAAGTTACCAAAACCAGAGCCCTTGAGAATGAATTACCAAACCCCCTGACATTACACCTGGGGAGGGCGGGGTACGCACTTGGCTGAACTATATAAAGCCACCAGTTGAGTCTATCCCCTTGTGTAGATTTCAGGATCCCTGTGCATTTGGGGCTCAGTCTTCCTCCTTGACCTGTGTAGCAATTGACACTGCTGATCCTCTTCATCTCTGCACTGTCTCTTCTCTGGGTTTTCTTGACACCACTGTCTCAATTCAGTTCTCTTCAACTTACCCTGTCTGGCTGCTCCTTCTCAGTCCCCTTTGCTGGATCATTATCTCTGCTAACTATGGGCGTACTCCAAAGCTCTCTCCCAGGACCGCTTCTCTTCTCTCCCTATGCTGTCTTCCTCATCAGCTCCGAAGGGTTTAATTACTTCTCTATGCAGATAACTCCCAGATCTACATTTCCAGCCATAGCCTCTCTCATGCGCTCTGGTCTAGCATCACCAACTGTCTATCGAACATTTCAAAATGGATGTTCCTCGAACTCAACGTGTCGGAAATAGAACCGAACCTAAACCCTAATCATCCTAACGTCTGCGTTTGTGGCAAAGACGCTACCATCCTTGCAGTCATCGTCTAGATTCATGAGCATCCGTCAGCACGTACAGCGACTATTAACTCTCTTGCGTCCTCAGTATGGGAACAGTTTCCAGGTCTCTGTTTCACCTCCATAGCATCTCTGGTACCTGTCCCCTTATCTCTGCTCCCTTAGACATAGCCCTTATTCAGGCCCTCTCCACCTTAACCTCTTTGAAGCTCAGCTCCTTCACCCCTCCTACATGAGACCTTATTTCAACCCCTCTGCCCCAGCTGCTGGTGCCTCTCCCTCCCCACCCCCCACCAAAATTGGATTGTATTTGGCTTGTATATGTTTTGTGTTTGCCTATATACATGTTTCCCTTGAGTAGAATGTAAGCTTCTTGAGCGTAGGGACTGTTTTGTTCTTATATTTGTGTGCCCAGCACCTGGCATGCAGTAGGTGCTTAATGAATGCTTGTGGATTGATTGATCACCCTGTCTTTTCCTTGTTTCATCCAAGGGTAGAACCACAGTCGCAGAATCATAGAATCTAGAACTGGGTCTAGAGATTATATATTTCCAAACTCTTTCTGTACAGATGGAGAAACTGAGACCCAGAGAGTGAAATGTCTTCTCTGAGTAGGTGACTTAACAGAGTCAGAGCCCAAGTCTCCTCAGAGCCTACATGGAACTCTCCACACTGTACCCATTTCTCAGCCTGGTCCTCTGCCTCAGGCCCACGTCTCCTACTAGCCTAGATGCTCCAGGATAACAGGAGCCTTTGTTGTAGCTTTTTCTTCAGATGTGGAGCCAGGGATCCCTCCCCCACCCCTTTACCTTTCAGCTGCTCCAACAACTCAGTCCTCCCAGAAGACACCATTGCTCGAGCTTCTTGCTCCAGCTTCCCCTGAAGGTGCTTCAGCACCTCCTAGGAAGGAAAGCAAAATCCAGCTTGGTCAGGTTCCACCTTCCAGAGTGAGGGTTCATTCCTCCCCGCCCCGCCCCGCCACAGGCCCTGGCAGCAGGGAAGATTATTGCTACCTGAGATTGTCACTATTTTACAGATGGGGAAACTGAGGCCCAGAGAGAGGAAGGAATGGATTGTTCTTTCCAACACAGCTGCCTGTGAGTGTGGCACTTGGAATCTGGCCAAGGGTCACAGGGGTGAGGATAGCAATAGACTCTATTATATGATCTTCCTCCCACTAACCTCCCCATTGCTTAGCTCCCAGGATTGTCCCTACTGTGTCTCAACTCAACCTATGCTTCCTTAATGCCTCCCCACCCCCAGCTTCCTACCTCAACAGATCCCAGTCCCAGACCCACTTCATCTCCTCCCCCAGTCCCTAGCCTTGCTATTCTCCTCCTTCCACCGTTCAGCCATAATCTCTGTCTCTAGAGCCCTTAAGTCCTGTGGTCTGCTCCCCCAACCCTAGATCCTGGGTCCCACATCCCTGTTTCCCTCTCAATGCCCCATGGGCCCCCGTTCCACATGCTGTGTCTGTGACCCCATCTCTCACATCCCAACGTCCCTGTCTCCCTAGGTTTGGTGGCCCCTACTCGTACCTTCATGTCAGAGGTCTCATTCTCCAACTTTGACAGATGACTGGAGTTATCCTGGAGTTCTCTCCGCAGGTGGGTGTTCTCCCGGCTTAGGGCCTCCACCTGCCGCACCAGCTGCTCATAGGAAGCCGTTGGGCCTGGTCCTGACATCTTCAGTTCCTCCAGCACCTGGGGTGGGATGGGGGGGCGGGGGAGACATTAGATTGAGGATAAGTTTGGGAGTGAGCAAGAAAGCCCGAGACTCTGACTTTCTAGCCACTGCCCATCTATCGCAGGATCAGAGAACAGAGCTGGATGGGACATGATCAGGTCCAGCTTCATCATTTGATGCCCCCACATAAGTGTGATGAATTCAGGTCACTTGGCCCACATGAGTAACATCCTTGGATCCTGAAAGAGCAGGCAGATGTCATGGCTATTCTACTGTTAGTGACAGCTGAAAGCTCATGGAGAATAAGAGCGGTCCCTCAGGATGGGGTAGTAGATACAGAAAGGGAGAGTGAGGGAGGGGGAGAGGGAGGAGAAGAGGGAGGTGGAGAGGGAGAAGGAAGGGGAGAGGGAGAGGGAGAAGGAGAGAGCCACCTGGGGCCCCAGTGTCCAAAGAATGGAAAAGAACAGGGTCAGCAAACTACAGGCCAGTGAGCTTGACTTTGATTCCTGGGAACTGTCTAGGATGGACTGTTAAAGAGATAGTTGGCAAATATCTACAAAGAGAAGCAGTGAAAAGGAGCCCACAGGGTGGCCTCAAGAACATGTCATTCCAGACTAACCTCATTTCCCTTCTTGACAGGATTATTAAACTAAGAGATAAGGAAAATTCTGGGGTTTTCATTTATCTTGATTTTAGCAAAGCTTCTAAAAATAGTGTCTTACACTATTCTTTTGGAGGAATTGGAGATATGTGGATTATAGAGTCATAACTGGTTGAATGGCTAGCCTCAAAATCTAGTCATTAATTGTCCACTGTCAATTTGTGGTAGGTTTCCAGTATAGTGCCTCAGGGATCTGTGTTTGGCTTGTTTTGTTTGATAATTTTATCAGTGATAAAGGCAAAGATGACGTGCTTATTCAATTTACAGATGACTCAAAGCTGAGAGAAATAGCTAACACACTGTGACAGAATCAGAATCCAAAACTATCTTCACAGGCTAGAGCCTTGGGCTGAACCTAATGAGATGCCATTCTATAGTGACAAATGTAAAGTGCTACACTTGGGTCCAAAAAATCAATTTCACAGGTACAGAATGAGAGAGGCATTATTAGACAGCATTTTATTTTTCTAAAAAAGATCCTGGGGTTCTAATGGACTGCCAGCTCAATCAATGAGAATCAGCAGTATGATGTGGCAGCCAACAAAAGGCTAATGTGATCTTGGGATACATTAAGAAAAGCTTCTGTGGAATAAGGAGGTATTAATTTCTCTGTATTCTACCTTTGTCAGATTATATCTAGAACACTGTATCCAGTGTTAGAGCTAGATTTCAAGGTTTCAAGAAGCGAACAGTATCAAACTGACAGACAATTACTAGCTATATGACCCTGGGCAAATCATTTAAGCATATTTGCCTCAGTTTCCTTAACTGTAGAATCAGCTGCAAAAGGAAATGGCAAACCACTCCAGTATCCTTGCCAAGAAAACTTCAAATGGGGTCTGAGCAACAATGACTTCTATGGCATCTCTCCTGTCCATTCCCTTCTCTCCACTCACACAGCCATCACCCTCCTCTCCTGGATATTATGATGTTGGTCTTTCTTGGTTGTCCTGAGAGAGACAGAATTGTAGACTAGAAAGAGCATTGGTTCTGGAGTCAAAGATCCTGGGTTCGAGTCTCCCCCTTGATACAATCTGTGTGACTTAGGGCACATCACAAACTCCTTGGGTCCCCATTACCTCTTGCCTGGACTATTGCAGTGGTCTCCTAATTGTCCTCCCTGCCTCCAGTCTCTTCTCCTTTCCAGTCCATCCTCCACTCAGCTGCCAAATGATATTCCCAAAGCACAGATCTGAGTATCTTACTCCCCTACTCAATAAATTCCAGCAACTCTGTATTACATCTTGGACTAAAAAACTCCTGTATCTGATATTTAAAGCCCTCCACAACCTGGCTCCAACCAACTTTTACAGGCTTATCATCATTCACTCGTCACACACTCTATTGTCTAGCCGTGCTGACATTCTTGTAGTTCCTTATTTATGACATTGTATCTCCCACCTCTGGACCTTTGGTCAGGCTGTCTGCCATGCCTGGTTGCAATGCATTGCCTCCTCACCCCTTCCTCTTATGATCCCTAGCTTCCATCAATTGCCACCTCCTACATGGGGCTTCTCCTGCCTCCTCCCTTCCCCAAAATACCTTATTTTCTTTTGTATACATATTTTATATATTTACATAATGTTATCTCTACTTATAGAATGTAAGCTTCTTGAGGGAAGGATTTGTTTTGTCTTTATCTGTGTCACCAGTGCCTGGAACAGTGCCTCGAATACAGTAGTCACTCAGTAAAAGCTGGTTGGTTGATTGCTTGGCCATTGGAGTATTCAAAGGTCCATTATATTGAAGGGAGATTAGATTTGTTCTGTTTGGCCTTAGAGGGCAGAATTAGGGACAGTGGGTAGAAGATAAAAAAAGGTTTGATACAAGGAAAAACTTCTTCATGATTTGAGCTGTCTACTATGTTGGATGACAGCTTGTTGGGTGTATTGTTGGGTAGGGATACCTTTTAGATATGGGTTGGGAATAGGTGGCCCCTGAGGGTCTTTCCAACACAAAAATTCTTTGCTTCTTTGGTCTTCTCATAGCCACTGGCCTGGGAGAGGATCTGGGAGAGTATGGAGGGCAGAGGATTTGGGATGCAGGGCTGACAGCCTCGGGGGGGCCCCATAGGAGAGGCAGCTTGGCCTGGGCTGACAAGGAAAGAGAGTGAATCATAGACAGACAGCTTGGCAGCCAGAGATGGGCAACCTGACAGATATATGGACCAATGATCTGACAGGTAGACAGACCCATGGCGCTGGTGGACAGATGGCCCGAAATCCCTGCGGGTAGATGTAGGGTTGGTGTCCAGCTGCCCCCTCAAGTCCAGAGTTTTCTGTCTTGGTCTTCCTGGCCCAACTCCAGGGTAACCTTTCCCACACCTGCCCATCCTATCCGATCCCTTTGTTTCCTTCAGGTTCCTCGGTTCTTTATTGTCCTCCCCCCGCCCTTTGTTTTCGTTCGTGGTTCCCTTTCGTCCGTTCTCCGGGACGCTCACCACTCAGTCGTCCTGTCTTCTGACCACGTCCTCCCACTCACTGGTTCTTTTCTTTCTCATATCTGTCTTTTTCCCTTTCTCCATCTCTGTCTATCTCTGTCTCGGTATCTCTTTGTCTCTCCCCATTCATTTTTCGGCGTCCGTGTCAGTCTGCCGCTTTCTCTGTGTGTCTCTTTCCTCCATCTGTGTCTCTGTATTCCTCCGCCTCTCTCTCTCTCTCTCTCTCTCTCTCTCTCTCTCTCTCTCTCTCTCTCTCTCTCTCTCTCTCTCTCTCTCATTTTACCCCTGTTTCTGTGACTTCTTCCCTGTCCGTCTCTGGTTGTCTCTGTCCCCCTCGCCTCTGCCTCTCAGCCCTCTCCTCTTCCCCGGTCCTCTAAGCTCCGCTGCTCTGTCTCCCCCGCCCTGACCCCCCCACAACACCTCCGTGGCTCTAAATCCATCTCCACCTCCCTCTTTGTTCCCTGCTTATACTTTCTCTCTCGCTGCCTTTGTTTTCGGCCCTAAGCGACACTGAGAACTCTCCAAGTCTCCACCAGCAGCTCTGCCCCGGCCGGTTAAGCTCAATCTATGACCCGTTCACACGAACCTTCCCTAGCATGGGACCTCAGCTGTAGCTCCTCTGAGTCCCCAGGGCCCATGGTCTCCCCCACCCCCTATGCCCCACCCCCGTGAATCTATCAGCCAGTCAGTCACCAGACACTCCGTGCCGCCTCCTCATGTTAGACTATGATGAGGGGCAGCTCAGTGGAGGGCAAAGTGGCCTGGATTTGGAGTCTCAGAATCACAAAATGCCTCGGCGGCCAAGCCGTACCTGCACGAGAAGTCCCTGAGTGCGTATCAAACATGGAGGGGGAGCCCAGCGCCTCCAGACGCTGCGGCTCTTGGGTAGCTCTAAGTGTCAGAAAGTTAGGGAACTTGAGGTTCAAGTCTTGGCCCTAACACTTCCTAGCTGCATGACTATGGGGAAATCCCTTCCCCACCTCTCTGGGCCTCAGTTTCCCTAAATGTAAAATAAAGGCAATCATACTTGTGCTATCTGCCTCACAGGGTGTTTTTTCAGAAAGATCTTTGTGAATTCGAGGTGCTTAGGCAGCTATTACTATTTCTATTAATTGGTAACAAACAGCTTCCATTCCTTTGACATTTAAAGGCCCCCAAAGTTCTTTCTTCATACTAGCAGTGCGAGGTAGGCAGTCAGTCAGCAAACATTTATTAAGCACCTACTATTTTCCAGGCCCTGTGTCAAGCACTGGGGTCACAAAGAAAGGGGAAATCACAGGCGCCTGTCCTCAAAGAGCTGACACTCTCGTGGAGGGAGATTGGGGAGAAGAATGTGCAAATAACTAGGTATATATAAGATAGCGACCAGATAAATGGAAAGTAATTTCCAAGGGGAGACACAAGTGACGGGGACCCAAAGCCTTCCTACCAAAGCTGGGAGCATCTGAGGGGCATCTGCAGGGAAGCCAGGGGGCAGAGGGGAGGAGGGAGAGCACACCAAGCAGCTGCAAAGGCAAGGGTGCAAGCATTAAGAGCCAAATTTTAGAGAAGAGAAAATAGGCCCAGAGGAAAGAAAATGACTTGGCCAAGGTCACACAGCTAATGACTATCAGACCTGGGATTCAAACTCAGACCTTCTACCTCCAGGCTCAGGGCTTTCCACTATTTGTTAGGGCAAAGCTTTTCCTTACCCTCATGCAGCAACTAGTTTAGGAAAAGGAACAAGACAAGACAAGGACGTACACACATGTAATACCAAGTAGGATAAGGTGTGAGGGGAGAGACAGAGAGAGATAGAGAGGAAGAGAGAGGAGGACTGGGAGGGAGGGAAGGAGGAGAGAGAGAAACAGAAAAAAAATACAGAGAGAAGAGAGAGAAAGGGAGGGGGGAATGGGAGAGAAAAGATGAAGGAGAGAGGGGCTGGGAGGAACTGGGGAGACTTTCTGGAAGAGGTGGCCCCTAAGCCTAGCTTTGAACATCCAGGAGGATGTTAGGGGCAGCTAGGTATAGCAATGGATGGAATGCTGGGCCTGGAGTCAGGATGACTTGAGTTCAAATCTGGTCTCTGACACTTACAAATGGTGTGACCTTGGGCAAGTCACTTCCCCTTGTTCTGTTTCAGTTTCCTCATCTGTAAAATGAGATAATAACAGCACCTACCTCCCAGGGTTGTTGTGAGGACAGAATGAGATAAATATTTGTAAAGTGCTTAGCACCATGCCTGGCACACTGTAGGCACTAGAGAAATGCTAGCTATTATTAAGGGGGAGTTGTCCAAGTGGGGGCAGAAGTAACCCTGCGATCAATGCAAAGCAAGAGTGGGTCAGGTGGGTGGGAGGAGCAGTGGGGTCCAGCCTAGGCATCAGGGCTCACATTGACCGATGGCCTTTATCTCGCCTTCTCCCAGATTCTGGTGTGTTTCCTGAGCCCACTCTGGCTTCTCTTCATTGGGGGAGCAGGATAAACACCTTGGCCCTCACCCCATGGAGGAGGCATTGGGGCAGCCCCTGGCTGGGAGAGGCCATGCTCCTTCACCTGGGCTGCACCTTGATAAGATCTTTAGGGTTTGTTTTGGGGCCTGTGTCAAGTCTCTTGAGGTCAGAGGTTCAACCTAAGGCCAGTGAACAGAGTGCAGCTCAGTGGCCCACACCAGACAGAGACCTCTATAGGCCAGGTTCGAGAGCTCTTTTTTTTTTTATTTCAAGGAGCTTCTTTCTTCCCCACTAGATCCTTAAGAACTTCCAGATGGGCCCATTCTAGCCCCTGGTCCTCTCTGGGCACAACCTTGCAGCTAAAGGCCTGGAAATGACCAACTGGCTCTGTCCTAGTCCATCCTCTACCCTCAGTAAGAACCACTTCCATTGCTAGCTGTTCACCGAGCTCCAGTGACTGTCCAGCCCGGGGCTATAAAGAAATCCTCCCTATGTCCTTGAGTTGGGAGCCTTGGGAGCCTTCTGGACCTCATCCTGCCTGATGCAAGTTTTGGAGAAGGGAAGGAAATCCTGTCCATTCCCGATCTAGGAACTCACATCCCTCCCACTCCCCAAATCTTCCACCCATCCCTCCTCTTCACACCCAACTTTGGGACTGTCACCAAAACCAACAAGATCTCAGTCGATCAACAAACATTAAGTAAGCACCTAATATGTGTCAGACCTTATGTTAAGTTAGGGCAAGAGGTCACCCACTAACCCAACGGCCCCCCGCGCCCCCCGCCCATTTCCTTAACCTCCAGCCTCCACCAGTTTGGATGTAATGCCACTATGCTTTACTTTGGGCTGTCTCTAGAGAGATCCCTACCCCCCCACCATAGAGAACTGGGGAAGTCAACCAAGTCTTTAAATGCAAATCTGAACTCAGCAGGGTGAGACAATAGGAAGACAGGTTGAGGTGGGATGGTGCCAGGTGGGATCCAAGAAAGTGCTTGGTGATGTCCTTTAAGAAAGGAGTGTGTGTGTGTGTGTGTGTGTGTGTGTGTATGAGTCCTTTCCCCATGGTTCTGTGAAGGCACAAATACCCATCTCCTTGTGCCTCAGTTTCTCCAACAGCACAATGGATAAAAAAGGGCTTTTGATCTGTTCAGGTTCTGAAAGCAGGTACTGGAAAAAATAGAGATGTCTGTGTGTCTGTGTGTCTGTGTGTGTCTGTGTCCATGTCCATCCAAGTGTATACAATCTCTGTGTTTTCTTGTCCAGATATATATGGGCTCCATCTGTGTGCAGGTGTGCATAAACTGTGTGTATATCCATCCAGATGTGCATGGACTGTGTGTGTGACAAAGGAATGACAGAGACAGAGACAGTGACAAAGACAGGGATAGTGACAAAGGCAGAAACAGAGACAGACAGAGACAGAAACAGAGACTGTAGCAAGAGACAGATTAAACGAAGGGGCTCTGCTTACTTCACTTGCTGGATTGCCTGTGGCTGCTTCGGTCTCCCTGAGCTCATCCCCAGGATGGCGAAGAAGGGGCAGAGCCAGGCCCAGGGCCAGATGCCAATGAATGGCCCAAAATCCCAAGTGCTGGGCCCCAAGCTCCAAGCCCTGAAGCCAGTCAGTCAACAGAACTCGGAGCTGGATGGCGTGTTCCCTGGGGCCAGTAGCTCTGCTGTAGGCTCAGCCCAGAAACAAAGCCCTGTTCAGGGCCTGGGCTCGGGGCCGATCAGTCTGTCAGCCACATCCCTAGCACTAGATGGAATCTCAGCAGAGGAAGAGGGAGGAGGAGGAGGGATGCGGGGATGCTGGCTGCTGGCAGCCAATGGCAGGCCTGAGAAGACTGTCTGGCACCATGGCAACAGCCAATGGCAGCTCTGGGGAGGGGGGACCTACCCCACCATTCTTACCATCATCAGGAGAAGCCACTGCTGCCTCTGTTCTGGGTACTATGGCCTCACTGCTGTGAATCTGATGATGGTACTAGCCCTGAGATCTGAATGAGGGACGGGGGAGGAGGGACAGGGACAGTGGTGAAATGCTCATTTGCAGATAAAGCATCCCCTTGTAAGATTGTTGGGGTTGGGGATCAGGATGCACTCCCTTAGTTTCAGGCAAAATGGATTCACAGAATGACAATCTTAGTGTCACCAGATCTTAGAGTCAGAGATTCACAGAATCAAAATCTTAAAATCACAGAATCATAAAATAAAAATCTTAGATTCTTAGCTTAGAGGCATAGAATCATAGATTTGAAAATCGGACTCTTAAAATCATAGATTCTTAGAATCACAGATTACAAATTTAAGATTCACAGAACCTTAGAGTCATCAAATTTCAGGTTTTTATAATGAAATATTCAAAGAAGGATAGAGTTTTGGAGCTTAGAGTCATAAAATCTTAGACTCAGAATCTTAGAAAAAGAAAATCTTATAATTTTAAGATTTTATGAGTAAGAAGGGGTCTCTGAGGCCACCTAGCCCAACCTTCCATCTACTAAAGGTTTTCTAAGGTTGGATAGTGAAGACCAAAGATTTAGGATTATACCCACAAGTTACCTGAATCTGGGTTCTGAGTGATTATGTTGGATTCTGATAGAATTTGTAAAAGACAACAAGTGAAAAGACCAATGGTGTCCCATGGATAGGGCAAACTGGAGTTCCCTATTCTCAAAGACCCTCCCTGACCTACTCCCTAGCATACCAGGGAGGCCACAGCCATTCTTCTGCTTTGAACCCCAGGGAGGCTTCAGAAGTAGGTTGAGCAAGGTTCTTAAGGTAGACAGGCTGGAGAGTCCAAAGGTTGGGGGCTAAGACCCTCTGGTTTCTGTGTTCAGGCTCCAATCGTCAGCCTGGACCATAGAGGGGAATAATTATAAAGTATCTGAGCCAGCAGAGGTCTTAGAAATAATCCAGTCCAGCCCCCTCCTTTTACAGATGAGGAAACTGAGTCCCAGAGAAGGAAAATGCCTCATTAAGGGCTACACACAGTCAGTCAGTGGCAGAGATGGGATTTGAATCCAGGTCTCTTGATTCTCAAGTCAGATCACTTTTACCAGTTTCCCCTTAAGATGCACAGATGTGTCCTGTACTCTCCTTAATTGACTCTGGGGCAGAGGTAAATGTGTTTGGAAAGTGGCATTATGCTGAATTGTGCTTGAGAAAAATATTGCCAAATTCTCTCTCAAGGTCTTATTGCTCTGTCTGCCCCCAAGTTCTCTCCTGCTTCTTCTGTCCCTTTGTCTCTGCTTGCCT
The DNA here is from genome assembly GCA_028646595.1 of Phalanger gymnotis. Taxonomy (NCBI): domain Eukaryota; kingdom Metazoa; phylum Chordata; class Mammalia; order Diprotodontia; family Phalangeridae; genus Phalanger; species Phalanger gymnotis. Next base: position 51,145,377 of record CM053622.1, read on the forward strand.
CTCTGGATCATCAGGTAACAGCTCTGTCTTCCTTTTGGCAAACCAGAACTGCCCTCAACTTCTTGAAGACCATATCTCTCTAAGCATGTGCACATGCAGGCACAAACCAGCATACATACATGTACAATGCATGCCTGTACATGTATACATGTATATACAGTACAAAACCACACATAAACATCAGATTGAGTTCACAAGATGGAAACCAAATTCCTGTCTCAGTCAGAACATCTCTGGGGTCTAGGTATGTGACCAATCAATAACACCCACATATAGAGCAGCCCCATCAATTCAGCATATAAGGTCAGCCAATGGAAAATGGACCTCAAGGTTTGATCTCCAAGACCAGAGTCAAAGACTGAAGTCAAAGGTCAACTTGAAAGACTGACTTTAAAAAGTCAATTTCAAAGATTAGAATTTATGGAGCCTAAAGATCAGAATCCTTTTGTCAGAGCTGGAGGGGATTTTAGATATTATCAAATCTATCCTCTCTTCATTTTATATATGGGGAAACTGAGGTCCCAGAGTGGGAGATGGGACTTGCCCAAGGTCACACAGAACTGGGCCTGGAACTCACACTCGGGTCTCCTGACTCCAAGTTTCAGATTCATTCCAACACACCACACTACGTCCCCTCAGGGGCAGGTCTCAAAGATCCCAGTCAGTTCTTGTGGGCTCTCCCCTGAAGCCTTTGTCTCTAAGTGAATTGAAAAGACTTTAAAATTCATCCCTTTCCTGGGAGCTCAGTCTCAGCCCCCAACCCATTCTGATGAGCAAAGTGACGGGTTGATGGGAATAAACATTTCCTGACAGATGTCACCTCCCAGCCCATCTATCACGTCTGAGGCTCAGATATGGGCCACCTGGGGCTGGTTGAGGGATTAATAAATCTGAAACCAGTCACCCTCTTACTCCAGCCTATGGGAGGGATGACACATTGACCAGACCCTCCCAAAGGGGCCCTTGATGCCTCAATATGATTTTGTCCCTGCTGTTCCTTTTCCCAGATTTCCCTATGGGCAGACTGGGCAGTCTGAGGAGGCACTGGACTGGGTTTTATCTCCAGTGCTGTCATCAATTCACGGTATGATTTTAGACAAGTCATATCTTATCTCTTAGCCTTTATTTCCCCATCTGTAAAATAAATGAGTTGGACCAAATTGTCTCTAATATCCCATCAAATCATGAAGTTCTATCTTCTAAAATCAGTCCCAGCTCTGATAGCCTAGAAGTCCCTCCTATTCACTTATTTATTCAACAAGCTCTGACTACAGTTCTGAGATTTTTCTGTTATAATACTAACTCATATTTCTACAGCAACTTATAATTCGCTAAATGTTTTCCTCATAACAATCCTATGAAGTAGATAAAGGATAAGTATCATTGTTCCCATTTCTCATTTAAGAAAACAAGCCCAGAGAAGGGCTATGGCCATACAGTAGGCAGAGAAATAGGATTTAAACCCAGATTTTCTGACTCCAAGTTCTTTCTTCTCCATGCTTTTTCCATATCATGTTCTATGTCTTAAGGGTTCTTACAGCATTGACATTTTCTGCTTTCTACCCTAAAGACTCTTCCGTCTCTGACGTTTTATGTTCTAAGGTTACCCTCACTTGCGATACTTTATAATCTATATTCTAAGGGCCCTTTCTAACTCTGATAGTCCATGTTATATTTTCTAAAGTCCTCTGCAGATCTGATACTCTGTGTCCGAAGGTCCCGTCCATCGCTGACATTCTATAATCTATAGCCCGTGATTTCAGGATTCTGGTTGAGTAGAAAGGGATCAGCACCGTGGACAGAGCTTCCGCGGCTCACCAGTGCCTGCCTAAGAAGTACATTTTTAAGAGTGTTGGGAATGGCGGCCATTTCTGTTTCTTGTGGTCATTTCTCTCAAGCTGCACTCCCGGACTCTGATCCTCGAAGGATCATCTAGTCCAGCCCCCTGCCTCTGTGGCAGGATCATGCTCAAAACATCTCAGAGATATGGGAACCAGACCTGTCTTTCCTTCAGTTGGAGTAGGGCTAGGGTGGGGTTGGAGTGAGTATTGGATGTTCCCTGGTACAAATTACTTTTTCTAGAAAGCTTTCCTTTATCTATCCCAGCCCCATTCTGGTCAGTCTTTGAAATAAGGTGTGTCTCATTATTATATGTATGAGAAAGCGGCTGGGGTTTAGTGGAACCAGCAGCAGATTCATAGCCAGAAGACTCAGGCTTCCAACTGAACTTTGTTATGTATGTGACCACAGACAAGTCACTCTATTACTCTGTGCCTCAGTTTCCTCCTCTGAAAAATAGCCATGATTTTTTTTTGGTGTGAGGATCAACTAATATTTTACAAATGGCCATTTGGTGTAAGATACAGCTCTAGGAGAGAAAGAGTGTGAAAGGGCTTGGCAAACCATCAAACAATATAGAAATATCCATTATTTCCAGGGTCTGATGGACTTGTGATCTCATCCATGTGGGTTCTCCCTTCAATGATGCAAATAACAGCCCACCCACTCCTCAGCTGATTCAATGTCAGTTCTATTTTGTTTGTTTGTCTTCTGGCTCTGTCATGCATGTGGGGGCTTTTCTCTGTGGCCAGACTATAAGCCTTATTAGAGACAGATTGAGAGCTGGGAGGGTCATCAGAGGCCCTTGAATCCAGCTTCCTCATCTTACAGGTGAGGAGACTGGGGGCTAGAGGAGTTAGCTGACTTGCCCAAGGTCCTACACAGAGGTGGGACCCCTGACTCCAGAACCAGTGCCCTTTCCTCTTTACCTCAGATAAAGTAAATTGTTTCCTGGAGAACAATTCAATTCAAGAAGTATTCAACAAGTGCAGCTAGGTGGTACAATGGCTAGTGCACTGGGCCCAGAGTCAAGAAGACCTGAGTTCAAATTCCACCTGTCACTTACTGCCTGTGTGACCCAGGGAAAGTCAATTCACTTCTCTGGGCTCCAGTCTCCTCACTTGTAAAGTGAGATTCAAGAGCCTCTAAGGACATTTACTGGCTGTGTTACCAGGGCAAGTCACAACCTCTGCCTCAGTTTCTTCAGTTGTAAAGTGGAGGAAATAACAGCCCTTACCTTTCAGGGTTGGGAGGATCAAATGGGATAATATTTGTAAAACACTTGGCACAGTGCCTGGCACATAGTAGGTGCTATATAAATGCTTCTTCCCTTCCCCCTCCCTCTCCTTCTTCCACCCATGTGTGAAGTGCTGGTGGCACAATGGCAATGCGTGTATGTGTGTGTATACACACATATTTATATACTTATTTGTGTATTTATATATACATACACACACACAACACACACACACACACACACACACACTTCAGCCCTACTTGAGAAGTTTGTATTCTCTTGGGGGGAGTAGCGACCGTGTATACACATTCAGAGTGGATGACTGAGCCCAGGATTAAACACGGTTGGTGGCAGGGGGAGGGTGGTATGTCTTCCAAACAGAGTGACTGAGTGGAAAAGTGTTGGATTTGTATAATCCAGAAAATCTGGATTCACATTCTGGCCCTATCACTTACTACTTGTGTAGGACAATCACTTAATCTCTCTGGGCCTCAGTTTCCCTGCTTGTAAAATTGGAGAGTTGAACTCAATAACCTCTAAGGTTCCTTCTAGTTAAAAATCTATGAACTCATCACTTGGACTTCAAATCAGTTCTAAAACTATTTATTAGATACCTACTATCTGCAAGGCACTGTGCTATGGGGTGGAGATACCTTTGCCCTCAAGGAGCATGCATTCTACTGGACCTTCATTTTTACTTGCTTTCAGAGGATTGAGGAGAAATTACTGGGGATTCAGAGAACCAAGCTGGTAGCAACTTAGTCAATGAATCTAGTCTATGGCTTGTTTTGAAGCCCAACTTGGCCTGAGGTCATAGGCTGAGGGGACTCAGAGCTGCCCCCAAACAATAAAGCTGAAGAAAAAATCCTTCCCGGCTTTCCATCTGTGGCTGCTCCACCTCAGGATGGGATTAAGGTTGGCTATAAGACTACTTAGAGGCTATGGTTCTTCTGCCCAAATTTTGAGGGAAAAATTATGGACCTGCCTAGAGAGAAGACTTAGAACATGAGTTTTGGGAAGGCCCTTAGAACACAGAATATCAGAACTAGGAAGGTTCTTAGAACATGGGATGTCAGAGCTGGGAGGGCCCTCAGAACACAGGATGTCAGGGGAAAGAGTGCAGGCCTGAGAGTCAAACAACCTGGGTTCATTTCCTTGCTCCACCACTTAGTATCTATGTGGACTTGGGCAAATTACATAGACTCAGCTTTACCCCTCTGTAAAATGAGTATGATAACAATTGCACAATGTGCCTCCCAGAGAAAGGTGATAATCCAATGAGATAATGTATTAAAAGCATTTAGCAATCCCGAAAGGCCCCAAGGAAGCCAGGAGAGGCAAAAATGAAGTACTAGGAGGGTTTAGAGGAGGAGGAGATACGGATCAGCTCTTGGGGGGAGAGTCAGGATGCCCAGATGTTCTCTCTGCTCTCTTGCTGTGTGACCTAGGAGAAGGCTGTTCACTTCTCTGGGCCTCAGTGCCCATCTATAGAATAAGGAGTTTGGACTAGATAGTCTCTCAGTACATCCCCCACCTCACATCCTGACCTCTCTCACTCTAGCTATAGAGAGAAATGTGAATATTCAAGGTGTCTTTTTTTTCCCGTCATAGTCCAAGATGAGCTGTCACCCATTGCCCACCCTCCCTCTTAGGGAGTAACCTGATGGAGAGGCTAAGGCATAGAGGTCCTGGGCTGTCCCCTTCCCTAGGACCCAGAATCTCACCCTACAAGCCCAGTCTACAGCCACCCCCTTCCCCAGGAGGCCACCGCAGCAGGGACCAATCCATGAATAGAAGTAGTAGGCTGCTGTGTGATTCTGAGGGAATGCCCCAGCCTCTCTGTGCTGGAGGTACTGAAGGTAGCCAGGACTCAGGGAGTATTGTAAGGGGTGTGAGGGGGTAGGGAAAAGAAGTCAGATTGCCAAGCAAGATTCAGGAATATAGGAGATGCCTTGGAGAAAGTGATGCTCTGTCGTCTGACCTGGGTTCTGGGGAATTAGACACTTTGGGGGGGGGGGGTGTTTCCATCCTCCACATGCCTCCATCAGCCCCTAGCACGTCTCCTTCCCACAAGGCAAGGCCTTGGACTTAGAATCCAAAGACATAGGAAGCAGCTCCCTGGCAACGGTCACCATGGGGACAGGGCCTCCCTTGCCAATTGGCTGGGGAAGTGCCAGGGCCAGGGATGGAAGAGCAGGGAGGGGTGAGTTAGAGGGGGAATGGAGAACCAGGCCTCCTGGGGACAGACTCTCCCACGCCTGGTGCCAGGCTGTGGTGCCAGCCTTTGGTGCCAGCCTCTGGCCTGGGGAGCCCAGATATCTATTCCAGCTCCACCCTAGCACCAAGGTCTGGTGAAGCCTCACCTCTGCGGCAGCTTTGTTCTCCTCCCCACCCCTCCAACCCTCTCAAGGTGGTAGGCGCTAGAAGCATCAGAAAAGGCCAGATAATTCTTTGCGAAAGAATCCATACACTGAGCTCCAGGTTCCAATCCAGGCCTGAAAAATGTCCCCCTCTTTTGCCCTAAAACCTTCCTTCTACCCTCCCTTGCATTGCTCCCCTTAAAACCCTCTCCCAAGCCCAATTTCCCGAAACCCACCCCTATCCTCCCCCATATCACTCCCCCAAAGCCCCTCAAAATACTCCCCCATATCCCGGCCCTGAAACCTCGTTAAGTCCCCATCATATTCTTCCTCCACCCAACTAAGTCCTTCCTTCCCCACCACATCTCTGGGCACAGGGGCTCCGCCCTCTCTCTGTGGGACTATCACTGCAGCGCCCCACTCCAGGAAGATTCTCCCCCCAATCACCACACCCTGTCGGGTCTGAAGGACACCAACTACCTCCTTCAGAGGCACCCCTAGACTCCATTCCTGCTCTCCCACCCCATCCCGCTCCCCACCCTTCCTCTCCCTATCTCCTTCCCCTTGGTCCTTCATCTCTATCCTCTTCCTCCCTCCCCCTCCTCTAATCCTTATGCCCCCCAGCCCTTGGCATCCACACCTCCCTCCCCCCGCTTTTTATCCCTAACCCTCCCCCTTGGCCCAGGCCTTGCCCTCCCCCATAAGTTTCCCCCTTTCCAAATCTTCAGGGCAGGACAGGAAAAATCCGTCCTCCCCTCCGCCGTGATCTCCCACCCCCGCCCCACCCCAAGCCTTGGCAGTTCCTACCTCGTCCCCAAAGAAGGTGGAATGGAGGAAGGAGAGAAACCACAGCAGCCCCATGGAGACTGCATCCTCCGGCGCCTGCCGTGCCCGCCCGCCCGGCTGCCCAGGCGCGCCTCCCCCCACCGCAGCCTCCTCCAGTGCAGCCGTGCCTACGCAGGGGCGCCAGAGGGCAGGAGAGGGAGGGAGCAGCCGAGCCCCAGGGTGGGCAGGGCAGGGCCGAGCCCAGAAGAAACCCCCTCCGCACCCCCAAGCATCAGCCCGAACCTGAGGACGGGGCTGCTCCTCTCCTCTGCCCCCCCACCCCGCCTTCTCTCAATCATTCCCCCCTCATCTGTTGGTTTATCTGTGTCTATCTGTCCTCAGCCTGTCTCCCTTCACTGTTCTCCTCTCTGGGCTTCACCTTCCCATGCCTTTCCTCAGGGTCCTGCCCTGCTCCCCCGGGTTGTCTGTCTGTCCTTTCCGTTTGTCTGATTATTCTTCATCTTCCCATCCCTCCCTCTCCATCCGTCTGTTTTTCTGTCCCAGTTCCTAGTCCTCTGCCTGATTCCCCCTCTCCTATCCCCTTTTCCCATTCATCTCCCCTCTTGTCCAGCCATTCATCCGTTCCCTCACCCCCAGTGATCAATCTGTCCTCCTTTTCTCCTTCTATTCATTTCTCCTGTCTCCCCCATAGCAGGACTGAGCAAACAGTAGTCATACAATTCAGGCTCATTGACCAAAAAATCAGAAGCTAAGAGAAAGAAGGGCCAGACCATTAATACCATGACTGCAAGGATCCAAAAGTACCCTGCCACTGGGGCCTAGTTACCACCTGCTCTGTCCACTTGTATTCTCCCTTTCCCCTGAGTTTGGGGAAACTGAGGCACTTGGAAGAAGGTGATAGGCCAGACTATGAGGAATTCAGTAGGAAGAAATTCAAAGAATCCCCTCTGCACTTAACCCCTGGATGGAGGCTCAGGCTCCGCTCTGAATGGAGACAGGTAAACCCCTAAAATCTCCTGGCCCAATGACCTCCCCAGTCTAGACAATCCCAGAATCTCAGAGGTGGAAGGTGGAATCTCAGAGGTCATCTCCTCCAGCCTGTCCTGGAGGAGAAAGCCTCCAGCAACCCTCCAGCTTGCACGTGAATACCTCCAGGGATAGGGATTCATTCCCTTCCAAGCCCATTTGTTCCAGTGTGGGATGGCAGTTTTGCTAGAAAGTTCTTATTATTGAGCCAGAATTGAACTTGTCCTACTCTCTGGGACCAAGCAGAGTACCTGTCATCTCCCTTACAAATACCTGTATCGTGTCATCTTCCTAGGCCTATCCCAAGGCTTCTCATCTCCAGGCCACCTCAGCCTCCCACTCACTCCCTCACTCAGTCCCCAAGCATTTATTAAGCCACAACAACATGCAAAGCTCTGTGTGGGGTGTTAGTGATGCAAAAGACATAAATGAAAGTCTCTGCCCTCAAGGAGTTTCTATTCTATTAGGGGACCACATGCACATATAATTATACACAAAATAATAATAATAGCTTATATTATATAAGACTTTAAATTTTGCAAATTCACATGAAGTAATATGTGGGGGAGGACGAGATGCTGGCATATGGAGGCATGTGGAAGACAGTCTTTGAGCTGAACTTTGGAGGAAATAGGGGTTCTAACTAGGGCAGCTTGGTGGTGCAGTGGATAGAATGAAGCTGATAGAGGTTGGTCAACGGTGGATAGAGTGGGTGTCCTGGAGTCAGGAAATCTGACCTCAGACACTTACTAGCTGTGAGACCCTGGGCAAGTCACTTCACCCTGTTTTCCTCAGTTTTCCCATCTGTAAAATGAGCTGGAGAAGGAAATGGCATTCAGTATCTCTGCCAAGAAAACCCAAAACAGGGTCATGGAGAGTCAGACACAATCAAAATGACTGAGCAACAACAAAAACAAGGGGATTCTGAGGGGCAGAAGTAAGAGAGGAGTGCATTCCAGGAATAGAGAACAGCCACTGCAAAAGCGTGGAGGTGGGAGATGGAGGGTTCCGTGTGAGGAACATGAAGAAGACCAGTTTTGCTGAACATAGAATGTTTGAAAGGGAGTAACGTTCAGTAAGCTGAAGAAGATTGTTTGGAGCCAGCTTGTGAAAGGCTTCACATACCGAAGGAGTTTTGTCTTTGATGCTAGAGGAAATAGAGAGCCAGTGGAGTTTCTTTTTTAAAAAATTAATTTATTTATTTTTAGTTTACAACATTCAGTTCCACAAACTTTTTTGTTTGTTTGTTTGTTTGTTTTTCTTCAATTTATTATTTATTTGTCTTTAGTTTGCAATATTTACTTTCATAAGTTTTAAATCTTCTCCCCCTCCCTCTCTCCTCTCCAAGATGGCCTGCAATCTGATATGGACTCTACACATACATTCCTATTAAACACATTTTCACATTAGTCATGTTGCATAGAAGAATTATAATAAATGGGAGAAACCGTGAGAAAGAAAAACAAAGCAAAACAAAAAAGAAAATAGTCTGCTTCGCGCCGCATTTCGACTCCATATTTCTTTCTCTGGATGTGGGTGGTATTTTCCATCATGAGTCTTTGGGAATTGTTTTACCTCCTTGCATTGCAGAGAAGGGCTACGTTTATCAAAATCAGTCATCGCTCACCATGGCTGTTACTGTGTACAATGTTCTCCTGGTTCTGTTCACTTTACTCAGCATCAGTTCATCTAAGTCTTGCCAGGTTTTTCTGAAGTCCGCCTGTTCATCATTGCTTATGGAACAATAGTATTCCATTACATTCATATACCACAACTTGTTCAGCCATTTCCCAATTGATAGGCATCCCCTCAATTTCTTGTTCTTGGCCACCACAAAAAGAGCTACTTTAAATATTTTTGTACGTGCGGGTTCTTTTCTCATTTTTATGATCTCTTTGGGATACAGCCCTAGAAGCGGTATTTCTGGGTTATGTGCATTTTTATAGCCCTGTGGGCATAGTTCCAAATTGCTCTCTAGAATGGTTGGATCAGCTCACAACTCCACCAACAATGAATTTGTGTTCCAACTTTCTCACTTCTCCAACATTTGTCATTTTCTTGTTTTTTCATGTTAGCCAATCTGATAGGTGTGATGTAGCCACCGGAGTTTCTTGAACAGGGGAGTGACATCATCAGACCTGCTTTTAAGATAATCATTTTGGCAGCTCTGTGGAAGATGGACAGGAGAGAAGAGATACTTGAGACAGGGAAGACAGGAGACAGAGGTGATGGGGCTTAAACTAGGGTGGCTTTGGGAGGGGAGTAAAAGAATAAATGTGAAAGTTGCAGGAGTAGAATCAACAAGACTTAATAACTGATTGGATGGGGGATGGGGTTGAAGGACAATGAAGAGTGGAACATGGCTTCAAGGCTGCAAATGTGAGCCACAGGAAGGATGGAAATAGGGAAGTCCAGAAGAGAGATGGATTTGGAAGTGGGAAAGGAGGGAGCTGGGGAGAAGAAGAGATAATGAGTTCTATTTTGGACATGTTGAGTTGGTGATATTTATAGGATATCCAGTTTGAAATGTCCAATAGTCAATTGTTGATGTAGGACTAGTGCTCAGGAGAAAGACTAGGGCTGGATATATGGGTCTGGGAGTCATCTGCCTATCAATGATAATTGGACCCATGGGAACTGAGGAGTTAGGGTATAAAAAAAGAAGACAAAAGGGCCCAGAACAGAGCCTTAGGGTAAACCTTCAATTAGAAAGTGTGACCTGGATGAAGATCCAGCAAAGGATACTGAGAAGGAATGGCCATTCAGGTTGAAGGAAAACCAGGAGAGAACAGCGTCACAAGCCCAGGGAAGAGAGATTATCTAAGAAGCGAGTTTGGTCAACAGTGTGTCAGAAGCTGCAGAAAAGATGAGGAAGATGAGGACTATAAGAAATCCATCAGATTTGTCTGTGAAGAGGTTATCCATAACTCTGGGGAGAACAATTTCATTATGAGTAATAAGGTTGGAAGTCAGATTGTAAGAGGTTAAAAAAAAGGAAGAAGAGAAAAAGGAGAAAGAGGAGGTGGAGACAACAGGGATAGGTAACTTTTTCTAGGAGTCTGGCTGTCAAATAACATATATGAGATAATAGCTTGAGGGGATGGTTATCCACGGAGGATTTTTTTTTTTAAGGATGGGAAAGGGTTGGACATAACTCCCCCATAACTTGCACTTGAACACACGGGTCAGGTATCTAGGGCAATGACTATCCTTAGGTTCTGGGTTTCAACTTTTGGTTGGCTACACCTACTACCAGAGAAAAAAGGCCAAGGTCTCCTACTGCATCCTGGGCCATCTCCAGTCATCCTGATCTATATCTGGCCACTGGACTCAAATGGCTCTGGAGGAGAAAATGAGGCTGGTGACCTTGTACAGCCCTCCCCCACTCAAATCCAATTCACTTGCAAGTCATGGCATCACCTTCCTGATGTCATGGCCTTCTTCAAGAATGAAGGACAAACAACAACAACCTACTACTAGATATCATTAGCCCCCACTAGGGGTGTGTCCCATGGACAACCAGCTAGTAGACTTATTTAGCTTTTAGCAAAGGCATTCACTAGGATGGTACAGTAAGAATAGTCTGGTGAAACATCCCCCTTTCCTCCCCGCCCCATCCCCCAAGCTGCAGGGACATACTCTTGCCAAAATACACACAATGTCCATGGGAAAATAGAAAATGTAATGTGTTTTATTAGAGCTTGAAAGGGCCCTTAGAATCTAGATCACAAAGTGTCATAAAGGGAATAACTTTAGAATGTAGAATATCGGAGATGGAAGAGTCTTTAGGATATAAAACAGAGACTGACAATGCCAGAAGAGCCCCTAAAATATGGAACATCATGTGAAAAGAGCATAGAACCTGGAGCCAGAAATCTGGGTTTAAATTCTGTCTCTGCCGCCTACTGCATGACTATGTCACTTCTCTTTTCTGGGCAGGTTTCCTTATATGCAGAATGGGGACAATAATACCTAACCTATCTACTTCATAGGATTGTTACTGGAAAACATTGGGTAAATTGTAAATCACTACAGAAATATGTTAGTATTATAACAGAAAAACTTAGAGCTGGAAAAGGCCATTCCCCAATCAGAGCTTTATAAATATTGTCTCATAGGATTCTCACAACAGCCCTGGGAGGTAGGTGCTATTATTATCTTCATTTTACAGATGGGGAAACTGAGGCAAACAGAGACTACTTGACTCTTTTGGTTCACACAGCTAGTCAGTATCTAAGGCTGGATTCACACTCCAATCTTCCTGACTCCAGGGCCAGCTCTCTATCCACTGTGCCACCCAGTTGCCTCATGTCTACACCTGGTATTCTTCTCTGCTGGGAGTCGGGTCATACCCCTTGAAGCTGCTTCCTTTCTCCAGTGACTCTCTGGATTAGGTGTGTCCATCCTTAATTTATGTGTCTCTGCTCCCAGCTGAATGGAATATTTCCTACTTGCCCAGGAGTTTCAATATGATTGGTTGGGGGTGGGGCAGGAGTCTTCTCTTCTCCCCTTGCTTGTCAGGTACAGGCAAAGAGATCTGTCTCCACCCAAACCTGAAATCTTCCAACTCTCGAACTGCTAAATATATATATATATATATATATGAAGATATATATATATACATATATGTATATATGTAATATATGTGTGTATATCTCTATATATAAATATATATTAAAATATGTGTATATACATAACTATACATATATATGTATACACACACACACACACACACACATATATATATACATACACATACCGGAGGAGTGTGACCGATTCTTTTAGCCAACCCCGCTGATCTCTTCTTGACACAGAGAGGGATTTGTAAGTATATACGTTGTTGTGAGATTGAAGATTGTGAGTTTCTTAACATCTACTTTGTAATGTGTGATTACACTTTGAGGAGGAAGGGGGCAGGTTTGGAACCTCCCTTCCAAAATGAATAACTACCTCACCTGTAAGATCTTCAGTTCAATTCAACAACCACTCATTAAGCATTTGCTGTGTGCCAAGCACTTTGCTAGATGCTAGGCAAATACAGAAATGATGAAGGGTATAGGCAAAGTAACTTCAAAAGGAAGAGAGTGTCCTTAACTGAGGGGAGGGGAATCAAGAAAGATCTCCTGTAGGAGGTGAGACTCGAGTTATTCTTTGAAGGAACCTGGGGATTCTATTAGTCAAGGGTAGGCAGGAGAACATTCCAACCTGTGCAAACACTAATGTTATTTAGTAAATTGGAGAAATCTTCTCTCCTGACAATTGTTGGTTGTTGTCCTTTGTTCTAGGAGGGGACCAAAATGACATCATTATGCTAGAGTCAAGTTACAGTGTGTCCGACTGTGGCTGATCAGACCAATATGACCTCAGAATGTGCTACCACAGGTCTGGCACAAATAATCACTCTGAACATTTGGGGTGGATCCTCTAAATTCAAGCATATCATGTTTCTTTTGAGTTGCTTCAATTCTGCTTTGCTCATAGAGCACAGCACCTTCTCTGATGTGGGCATGCCATGCTGAGCAGTCCTCTGACAGTGTCTCCCATGTCATGCAATCAATGCCAAAGTTCTTAAGAGAGACCTTGAGAATGTCCTTGTATCACTTCTGCTGACTACCATGTGAGCACTTGCCCTGTGTGAGTTCTCCATAAAATAGTCTTTTTGGCAAGTGTACATTTGTCATTCAAATAATGTGGCCAACCCAGCTCTCTGCAGTAGGATTTGAATGTTTGGCAGTTTAGTTTGAGAATGGTTACTCATATAACGCTATCTATTAAGTCCTTCAATATTATAGGATTAAATGTATATGAAATTCAATTCAATATATTAAATAAAACATCTATTAAGGAACTACTATGTGCCAGTCACTGTGCTAAGTACTAGGGATACAAAAAAGAGGCAAAACACTATGCCTGTCTTCAGGGAACTTACAATCTAATCTAAAATCAATGAACATACAATTTATTAACTATGAACGCAATAATAAAACAAAAATATGCATAATTATTTGTGATATTTTATCTGAGAATGCTCATAACTAGAGTCACCTCAAACTCTCACTATATTGACAGATGACTCCTCTTCACTTCTGAGAACACAGTCCCACACCCATTACTTCACTCAAGATACCAATCTAAGTCTCTTCAGAATTTTCTTCAAAATCTAAAGCTTAAAAATGGCTCCCTCAAGAAAGAAGGCCTCTTCATCTTCTTTCTCTCCATCCACGATAGGAAAGGTGGTCTTACTACCTTCTCTCAGGATATCACAGATGAGGAACATCTCTAAGGCAGTTAAGTGATTTGCCCAAGGTCACCCAGGGGGTTAGCATCAGTGATGGGATTTGAACTCAGGCCCTCTGCTAGAAGATCCAGTGTTCTTTTCACTGTACTGTGCTATCTGTCACTAATCTTGGCTAATCTCCACTAATATTGGATGTCAACTCCCTTGTGAGAGTTTTTATTCAAATAATTTTCAGCATGCAAGTAATTTTTCTTGGCAAAGAAAGGAAAAACAAAATAATAATTAAGCCACCCCGTCCTCTCTCTCATCACCACGTCATCCATTCCAAGTAGTGTTCCCATCCCTTCAGTGATTCTCCTCTTAAAACTGGTGGTTTTATTGGTCTGGAGAACTTACAGGTAAGGAAACGCCCTCTACCCATGCAGGCCAGCATTCTCTCCGCAACTTATGGCCTTAGAGAATTATCTAAAACATGGAGAGGCTAAATGACTCTCCCAGGGTCACACATCAAATATGTGTCAGATGTAAGAGGGGAGGACTTGAACTCAGATCTTCCTGGCTAGCTTTCTATCCACTACATAGCCTTGCCTCTCTTTGTCCCAAATAGATTTTTTAAAATCCCTTTGTGGTTCTCAGCTTTCCCCACCAGCCTCCATCCATTCTGAGCTTTAGCTTTTGGCATTTTTTTTCTAAGAACACGCATTGCCAGGCTCCTATATTCATCCTCCATTGCCTATGCTTGCTTCCAACTTCTGTAAATACTCAACACTCAAATAAACCTATGACCTCACTCATTTGGATATTTCCTCTGATGATGCAGATAGAAAACTCAGCCACAACCACCCTTCCTATGGGACTCTGGTCCATGCCCTCCAATGGATCTACCAGATCTGCTGGGGGACTTTCTTGCTTTCATTGTGAGGCTACCAGTGAAGCACGGAGGCGGTCCCTCTCGCCATCCCTCACCCTCTCCTCATGGCTGGTCCCTCTTCTCTTTAAGAGTACATTTTGCTGCCATCTTGGAGTGGGGGGGGCAGAAATGGGGAGAAAGTTTGTAATTCAAACGCCTGTGAAAATTAATGCTGAAAACTAAACATATTAAAAATAAATTTAAAAAAATAAAAAAAGAATACATTTTGCTGATGCCAACCTTTATTCTTATTTCAGTGAATCAAGCCTTACCTTATTCCCTCTGACTTCAAATGCCCCCTCTCCCAACTGACCTTGCATTCGATTATATATCTATGTATATGCACACACAATTATGTATGTTTATATACACACATGTGTGTATATACATATATATTTATATACCTTTATATTTATACTGCAAATATTTTCATATGTACTTCTCCCCCATTAGAATATAAGTTCCTTGAGCTTCACTCTGTACTCACATCCCCAGTGCCTAGCATGGTGCCTGGCACATAAGAGATGCTTGATAAATATTTCTCAGTTGATTGGTTATTGGGTATATGTTACAGCCAGCTTACGCCCACCATGCATGTTTCTCAAACACATAACCAAACTACAGGTATTAAAAAATATGGGTTTTCCACGGGTGTGTGCTGGTCAATGTTGAAATGTTGGCTCTCTGAGGGAAAAAAAGAACAGCAGGACATACTTTTAAGTCTAATCTGCATTGATACTTTATCACTTTCTAAAGTCTAGACAATCAACAAATCACACCCTGATTTATCTCGTTTGCTGATTTCTGAGGTATAAAAATCGAACTTTCGGTTCTTGAGAGCTGGGATGGGCCAGCTCCAACATGTCACTGCCCTTCCATCCACTGAGAAATGGCCAAAGTGGGGTGTGTGGATATAATGGGATATTGTTGTGCTGTGACAAACAATCAAAGTGAAGAATTCGGAGAAGCCTGGGAAGATTTATATGAATGCAGAACCAGGAAAACAATGATAACGGCTCAGCCCTGGGAAAGAGATGTCACAATGTACCTCCTCTTCTTCGCAGAGGTGGGGGGTTGTTAGTACACCCTTCAGGGAGACTTAACCCTCTCCACTCAGGAACTGCCAGTGAGGCCTGTGCTGAACTGAGTGGGGAGTGAGTGGCAGGACCCACTCTATCTTATCCTAGCCATGCTTCTCATACCCCCAACCCTACCCCAGCCCTGGCTACTTTCTGAGGCCATCTGCCCTGGCTACTGCTATACCCTCTGGATCACTGGACTTTGATGCTGCATTCATAGCCCCAGAACTCCTGCCCTGGGGCCCACACAGTCCCAGATGATGCATATTTCTCCTGGTCAATGATGTACTTCACATCCCACTACACCATTTTGTTAGTCTTCATTCTGAGTGGATTTCTATCAGTTTTGTCCTTATATTTCCAGCACTAGCACTGTTCCTGGCACACTGGTGGGGAGCAAGGACCAAACCTGTGATTTCGTTGCTATAAGGAATACCTCTCTGCCCCCCATCCCCAATAAAGGCATCTTGGCCTCTGCTCAGCAGCCACTTCTGCTCTTGGAGCCTGGGGCAGAGTCTGTGCTTAATCATACAGTGTGGCCAGGAGCTGTCGTAGTATGAGGGTGTCATTGTTTGCGGCTTGATGGGATACAGAATAGATATCTCTAGCCTCTTCTCTCCCCATCCTTCTTATAGACTTTCATTCCTGCCAGGAGGGAAAGCAGGAGGTGGGGGCTGGAGGCCACTCTGCTCTTCCCTGAGAAAGTACTAGGCTAAAATAGCATCTATCTGGCTCCCTTAAATATTGGTAGTCTGAGGATTGTGATTTTTTCTGTTCAATCAAGCTTCTGATCACTGTTTCATGATTGGGGGCTCCAAGCTTTATATCCAACGTTTGACTCATGTCCCACCAAATACCAGGTCTACAATGAACATACATAACACTTAGTCAAGCAACCCATTTACCCAAGTCAATAATAAAACATATATCAGAGAGGATATCCATAGGAGAATACATATGAGACAATACAGAGTGAAGGAGCTCTCTCATTAGGAGCAAGGGAAGAACTCAGCTCAGCCAAGACAGAGTCCTGGATCTCATCCAAAGGGAAACTCCCTGAAGTCTCTAACGTAGGAAGCTGGGGATAGGGACATGGTGGAGACTGTCGACTCCTCTCATGTTGGCCTCTTCCCAGAGTCTTATTTTCTCTTCAGCAAATGGAAGTGGGCTTGGCATCTTTTATCTTCTCTCTCAAAGGTGGAAGCCAGAAGTGGTGGAGGTATGAAGCAACTCTGTATCTCAAAGAGAGTCTAAAGAAAACTCAAGAGCTTCTCTGTGTGTGTGTGTCTCTCTCTGTCTCTCTCTCTATCTCTATCTTTCTGCCTCTGTGTCTGTGTCTGTCTCTCTGTCTCTATCCCTCCATCTCTGTCTCCCTCTGTCTCTTTCTCTCTCTCTCTCTCTCTCTCTCTCTCTGTCTCTCTCTCTCCCCAATTCCACCCTGCCCCTTACACAGGCACAAGGCACTGCTCTCCAGCAATGGGGAGAGAGTATCATTCCAATGGACTTTGGGATGGGGGTTACATATGTTCATCGAAATGAATAGAATTCAATCTGCTCACCAGGATAAAATTCACATAGACAGCCAGTCACTTCTCAGAGCGCTTTAAAATGCACACAGTAGGAGAATATTACTTACCCTCCACCCCTACAGCTTCTTCCTCTGATTGGCTAGTTCTTTCTAGACCTTCCATTTTAAGAGAAAGGCCAGGCCATCCATGCCTTCTTCTCCAGACTTTACTTCTGATTCTCTTGGACTTTGTCTATTTCTACCCCATCTCCACCTCCACCTTTCTCTGTCCCAGTGGGGATACTCCTCTTTTCCTCCCCTTTCAGCTTCCTTTTTTGCGTTGTCTTTCCCCATAGAATGTAAGCTCCTTGAGGGCAGGACTGTCTTTTTTTTTTTTTTGCTTGTATTTGTATCTCCAGAGCTTAGCACAGTGCTTGGAACATAGTAAGTGCTTAATAAATGCTGTTGACTTGTTGTTGTGGCCTCTGCATCTTTGGACCTTGCCTGATGCATGCATGCATATCCCACCCTCTTTCAACTCTGGAACCATCTTGCCACTGCTCCCAGCATGGGCATGGGCATGGTCAATCAACTCTCCTATGGTTCCACTGACCACCCCTAAAACACTCCTTCCTTGACACCACCCCCTAGAAGCTCTTCAAAGGAAGAACTATCTCACTTTTGTATATGTATCCTCAGCCTTTAGCTCATTGCCTGGTAAATAGTAAACACTTAATAAATACTCATTTATTTATTTATTCATTCATCATTGCGTTGGACTTCATTGATATGTTGGTTAGTTTTGCTCAACTGACTTCCCGCCCCCCCTTTCTTTTTATTCTTTGTTACAAGAGATGGTTTTTTGACATGGAATGGGAGGGAATGATCAGAGAGTGCCCTGGATCTAACTGCCCCATGCAGAACATTTTATATAGATCTTCCTACCTGCCCCAGTCCTGAGCAGCTAGGTGGCGCTGCAGTGGATAGAGTGGATAGAGCCTGGAGTCAGGAAGACTCATCTTCCTCAGTTCAAACGTGGCCTCAGACACTTGCTAGCCATATGACCCTGGGCAAGTTACTTAATCCTGTTTGCTTCAGTTTTCTTATCTGCAAAAGAAACTAGAGAAGGAACTGGAAAATCACTCCAGTATCTCTGTCAAGAAAATCCCAATGGGGTCATGAAGAGTCCAACAGAACTGAAAAGTGACTGAACAACAACCCCTAGTCCAGGCCACCACTGTTATACCACCCTAAGCGTACTAACCTGCATTTGCCTCCCCAAGTGTTCTACTCTGTGGCAATGTGGGCCAGCCATTCCTCAAGCTATATGTAAAGAACATAGCACATGTGGTCCAGACTCCAGGTAACACAGATGAGTATCAAGGAAGGTCCATCATTTCTTCCAGAAGTACACCAAGCCTGGCCCTGAAACAAAGCCCCAATTTAGTATATAAGGCTGGAAAAAAATTAGTACATACAAGAAAATAGAAATGATAAATATTATGAAGCCAGGGAAGCTAAAGGCGCAAACCCAGAAGAAGAGAATCATTCCATATTATCTATTAGCAAAACCTCAAAGAAAATCACCTATTTATCCCAAGCTTTACCAGAATCCCTGGAAGAAATAAAGCAGTAATTTTTTGAGGGGGAAAAAAGATCATTTAAATGAAATAAGAAGGACAGCTAGGTACACTAGCCCTGAAGTCAGGAGGACCTGAGTTCAAATCTGACTTTACACACTACCTGTGTGACTCTGGGCAAGTCACTTAACCTTTATTGTTGCCAAAAGAAAAGGAAATGAAATGAGAGCTCTAGGGTTAAGAATGAGAAAGGAAATGAGGGCTCTAGAGGAAAGAATTAAAAGGAGGAAAAACAGATTGACACTGGAGGTAGAAAACCTCACTCAAATAACAGTTTATGGCCACAGCTGGAAGCCAGGACTTTGAGGAACCAGTTATTCTGTCAGTCTCTGAACCCTGGGAGTAAGCATCTAATTTCCCACATGGCTGCTCTTCTTGGGAATGAGTGAAAGAAATTAAATATTTTCTTGCTAAGGCTGGATTCGCAGCATCAGTAGGATCAGTCATTAGTCTAGGATTTGATTTCCCTTCCAATCCTAGACTCAGGGACTCAAGAGAAGCCCAGACCTAAACAGAAGCCCTTGCGGTCCCTGGGTTTTTGTAGGCTGCTCTTCTCAGGCCGCACCTCCAGAATCAGCTCTGGCCCCAAAGCATCCCAGTCTTATAAAGGAGACCTGAATCACACCCTCTCTGCCTGCCATCTTGCCTCTTCCATCCCTCAATGCCCTTATGACCCCCCTGCTTGTCCTTGCATTGGAGCTCCCAATGGCCAGCAATTGCATTGTTTCCCTCTCAGACTCTTCACATCAGCAGCTGATCTTGGCTACTCTCCAACTTCATAAGGAAATACTTCCTGAGAACTCAGGTTATTCCAAAGTTCAATGGCAGCCCTGGGAAGTGCTGAGCTCTCCATCATTGGAGAGCCTCAAGCAGAAGATGGATAGATAGCTTCCCCCATTATATTGTAGAGGGGATTCCTGTTCAGGAAATAGAGTCAACTCTGCCTCTAAGATGACAGAAATCTTTCAAAATTTTTAAAAGTGAATGTTTAAGGGGCAGCTAGGTGGCACAGTGGATACAGCACTGGCCCTGAAGTCCAGAAGGACCTGAGTTCAAATCTGACCTCAGACACTTAATAGCTGTGTGAACCTGGGCAAGTCGTTTAACCCTGATTTCCTCCAAAAAAAATTAATGTTAAAAATTTTAAATGTAATTGAGAAATATTTAATGAAATAAAAAATACATATCAAAAAATAAAGATTATGTTTGCCCTTGATTCTGTTATAGACCACAGTCAGGTTATATAATGGGAAGATCTGGGAGAGTGGTGCAGTCACAGTAACAGCCTCCTTGTTACTGTAAAGGGCACCCCCATCCTTCAGTCTCTCAGGCTCACAACCTCAGGGCCATCCTCAGCTCCTCACTCACACTTGCCCCCCCATATCCAATTGGTTGACAAGTCGTGTTGATTTTACCTTTGGGACATCTTTCCAATGTACCTACCCCCTTCTCTCTTCTGACGCTGCTATGACCTTGGTGCCAGCCCTTTTCACCCCACCCCCGGATTATTGAGAAAACCTGATGGTGGGCCTGCCAAGTTCAAGTCTGCCAACCCCCTCCAGTCCATTTTCTACTCAGCTACCAAAGTGATCTTCACAAAGCTCAGGTCTGACCATGGCACTCCCCTATTAAACTGCAGTGACTCCCTATTACCCCCAAGATCAAATATAAAATCACGCACTTAGCTTTTCAAGTCCTTCTCAGCCTGGCCCCTTCCTATCTTTCCAGTCTTTACTGTCATCTGTATACTCTTCCATCCAGCTTTCTTGCTGGTCCTCACTCATAAAACCAATTCGCTGCCTTTCTCCTGTGCCTAGAATTCTCTCCCTCTTCATCTCCATTTCCTGGCTTCCCTTTACTTGTTTATTTCCTTATTATTTTGTTTGTTCGTTTGATTGATTTTATTGTCTGTTTGTTTATTTTATCATTTATTTATTTCCTTTAAGACTCATTTCTAATTCCACCTTCTGAGGGATGCCCCTCCAGGTGTCTCCCTCTCCCAGCACAAGCCCTCTGAGGTTTCCTCCCATTCACACCATATACAATGTTTTTGCATCTCCAGCGTTTAGCACAGTGCCTGGCGCACAGCAGGCACTTAATAAATGCTTGTTGATGCTGTCTAAGGATCAGCCCAGACAAGTATGGAGAGGCTAGTCACCCAGAGACTAGCCACTTGCTAATGAAGTCTATGGCCATGGCACCTCATGAAACAAAGAACAAATTGGCCCTTGGGGCAGGTAGGCCCCTTCCACTTTCCAGGAAGCAGTGGCATCCTGGATGCCACTCAGTGGTAACTGAGGCAGAAACATCCCAGTGAAATATACACCGGAATCACACAAGTCAGAGTCAGAAATGACCTCAGCAGCCGTCTCCTGCAACCTGTCCCAGAAAGGACGTCCCCCGTACAGCATGACGGAGAAGAGGCCATCTAGCCTGTGCTTGAAGAGCTCCGGGGAGAAAGAACTGGCCCCCTACCCCAGTCCCTCATTTGTGCTCTGAATGGGCTCTCTGTATTAGGAAGATCTTCCTTGAGAGGGGAAGGACGGCTGGGAATAGAGTTCCCTCTACTCCCCTCCCTGCCATGAGAAGAGAACAGAGACAAGGCCAGGATCAGAGACAAGCAGGACCGTAGAGAAAGCTACAAGCTAAATTTAGTGCAGATTTAAAAGAAAAGCAAGCTGAACCTAACAGAGCATTCTGTTTTCGTGCTGAATCCTCTCCTAATGTTCCAGAGTCTATATGGAAAGGCTCTTCTTTGGTATTTGGGAAGAATAGAAAAGAGAAAAAAAAAGAACAGAAGGTTTCTGCAGCTATCAGGCCTAAATCCTCCTCTGCCTTCCCCACCCATTACTGCTGGCTCGGGCCTCAGGAGCCAAATAGGCCAGTTCTAATTTGCCTTGCCTGAGATGGCCCTTCCTTCACATGCTTGAAGGCAGATATCATGTTACCCAACTGAGCCTTCTCCAGCTCCTTCATAAGATGCTGATGTAACAGGAATGTGAGGCAGCCCCTGGTGCAGACAGAAATTATTATTCCTTCTGTGCTTTAAAAAAATGAAATTAAAAAAAAAAAGCAGAAACTGAGGCAGCTATGCTTTGCAGTGGCTGGAGAGGTGGGCTTGGAGTCAGGAGGACTTGACTTCAAATCCTGCCTGACACACTTACTAGCTGTGTGACCTTGAGAAAGTTGCTTAACTTCTGCTTGACTTAGTTTCTTCATCTGTAAAATGGGGATAATAACGGCTCCTCCCTCCCACGGTGGTTGTGAGGATAGAAAGAGATCATATTTGTGAAGCGTTTTACAGGCCTTAAAATGCCATAGATGTGTGAACTGTGTCATCATCGTGGGCTCGAGGCCCTTTGCAGTCCTGGGAATAAAAATTCATGCAAAAAAGATAATGGTGAGGTATGGGGAGACTGCATAGAATGAAAAGGGGGAGGTGCCCCTACAGGGCCAGAGTGGGGAGACTCCAGGCTGTGGTATGAGAGGGATGTACCTGGTGCCTTAATCCATAGAAAGGACTACCCTCCCTCTCGTGATCCACCTTCACCTTAAGGAAGCCCTCCAGAGGCCAGGCTAGGGTGTGGGGGAGGGAACTTTGCTCATCTCCACGCCAGCCCTGGAGGTCCCTGCAGGATGAGCCGATCTCTTCTCATTTCCTCCAGTACAAGTGGGGAGCTCCCCCTGTCTCAGTCTCCAGAGCTGCCTTCCCAGGCCCCACTTGCCGTGCACTAGGCACCTCGGCTGGGAAGGAGGAAGCAGATGCTTTGGTCTGCCCCAGGCTCTGATGGAGGTGGTGTCAATCATCTATGCCTCTTATCCTCAATGTAGCTGCCATCTCGGTCCCTCATCCTCCCTATCAGGGTCTCTGAGTCACAGGTTCTCACAATAACTCCTTCCTCAGATGGCATCCTGTAAGGTGTCTTCTAGAGACAGCAGGCTGCTGTTGATCTAGAGGAGAATGAGGGACGGATCTGAGGCTAGTGGAGAGATGGAGTGTGGTGGGTGTAGGGAAGCCACCGGACCAAAGCAGGGGTGGGGTGTCCCCATGACCCTTTTTCTTCCTAGGCCAAGTGTGGACTCAACACTAGTATCTGGGGCCCATGTAGGCGAAGAATTTTTATTGGATGGGTGGGTTTGAGCTGGGAGGGGCATTCTGCTGCCTGGGAGGGCTGGGAAGACTGAGGGCAGGGGAGGAAGGGGATAAATCAGTGAAAGGAGCCCAGAACCCCAAGGCAGGAGACAATCTGGCTTCAAGGCCTAGCTCGCTGTGCCTCTGTGCAATAATCGGGTTGAGCTCAATGGTCTCTGAGGCCCCTCCTGGCTCTGACAGGCCATGTTCCCAGCAGGACAATTAACAATGGTTGGGGACCGGCCAGGGCCTGGCAGGCATGGGTATACAGTGCCACCTGCTGGTCAGAGTGACCCCTGCTGCCCATTCACACCTCTGCTGGGCCTTTCAGTACTTTTCAATGCTCCTTCCACAGGTCTTTATTGTAAGTATGGGAGAAACTGATGCCTGAAGAGAGGCAGTAACTTTCCTAAGGTCATCCAGCAGGTGTGAGGCAGACTTGAGATTTGACCCCAGGTCCGCTGACTTCCAGAACCTCTGGGCATTTTTCACTTCCTTGAAACAAACACCCAACCCCGAAGAGTGAACTGAAGAAACAGATCATGCATGTGGGAAAGGATCCTAGGACAAAGACCATAAAATGGCAGAGCTGGGGAAGAGGGAAGCCTACGACACAGACTATTTTTTTTAAATACATTTTTATTTCATTCAATATTTCCCAGTTACATGTACAAGAAATTTTTAAGTTTATTTTTTAAAATAAAAATTTTTTGTGTTCCAAATTCATCCCCTCCCCCACCTCTTTAGAAGGCAAACAATTTGATATTAATTCTACATGTGAAGACACGCAAAACATGGTTCCATGTCAGCCATTACAACATAGGCTATTAGAACTGGCCAGGACCTTAGGACCCAGGATGTCAGCTCGGAAGGAACATTCTAGAACATAGAACCTCAGCCCAGGAGGCACTGGGGGCTGGGATGATGAGTCAAAACAAAATTCTACAGTAGAACTGTTTTTAAGACCCTGCCAAATCTTGAAGATAGTTCCTGTGTGCCTCCTGGGTACTCCCTCTTCCTGCCTAAGCATCAGCCACCCACTGGGATCTTGCTCTTTTCTTCACCCTGGGGCCTCATGCCCACTCCTCTGTCTTTCCTAAGACTTGGTGCCCAGAACTGGGCTTGGCCTTCCAGGTGTACCCTAACCAGTGTATTCAATAGCAGAGCTCTCACCCATGTCCTGTATTCTGGGCTCTCTGCTTGCAGCAAAGGGTAGGAGAACACCAATCTCTTGGTGGTGCAGTGGTTAGAGCACTGGGCCAGGCGTCAGGAAGACCTGATTTCAAATCCAACCTCAGACATTTCCTAGATGTGTAACCATAGGCAAATCACCCCCCGGCATCCTCCACTCTAAAACAGGGATCCTAATAGCACCTCCCTGTAAGGATCAGATGAATCCATATTTGTAAGGTGCTTGTGAGCACAGTGCCTGGCACACTTAATCAATGTTTATTGATTAATACCGACCTTGCAGTCATTTAATCAGTCACTAAAAACCCCAGCCCTTTTACACAGGAAGATAATGAAGGGGACAAGGGAGAGGTCAAAGAAGTAGGAACATCTGAGGACAAAGGTAGCGGTAAAAAATGGGGGGGGGCTAAGGAAGGCTTCCTGGGCAGAGTGGTACTAGAGTCGATGTCTCGGAAGAAACAAAGGGCCTCTCAGTCTCTTTCCAGCTCCACGGCTGTGATGCCAGGATTTTCAATTATATCCTATCCTGGAGGCCAGAGAAAACCCCTCACGGTTTTTGAAGAGGGGAGTCACGTGTCCAGGACTATTTTTTTTTTTGCATTTTAATATATTTTTATTTTGTTAAACATTTCCATTATATTTTAAAAATTAACATTCATTTTTTAAAAATGTTGAGTCCCAAATTCTCTCTCCCACCTACCCTTTGAGAAGGCAAGCAATATGACACTGATTACACATATGAAGTTACACAAAACATCTCCAGGACTATTTCTTCAGACTATGCTGACAAGGGTGTGAAGGAGAGAGGAGACAATGAAGAGAAATATTCGCTGGAACGTTCAGGCCCCGGGTGATGGAAACCTGAACGAGGGCTGGGCCACCTGAGCGCAGAGAAAGAAACAGGACGCGGAAACGAGTATATCTGGTGATGAGATGCATTGGAGGTAGGAGGGAAAAGGCAAGGCTGACTGAGGTTATAACACTGGGGGAGCAAGCGGTCCCCTCTAGAGAAGGAAGGGACAGGATGACTGAGCGTGATCCCTGCTCGTGATCCCTTGGCCCACCAGGGCACCTTCGACACAGACGCAGACGCAGACGCAGACACAGACACATATGCAGACACAGACAAACAGACACACACAGACATACATATACAAACATATAGACAGACAGACAGACACACTCACGGATCTAGGGCTGTGGGCAGGAAGGAAGAGATCAAGGAAGGCTTCTACAGGAAATAACCTTTGAAAAGCATCTTACATACCAAGCAAAGAGTGAGGGAGGCCCAGGTGTGTGGGGCATAGGGAGATGTCCAATCTGGAAACTCAACTGAGCAGAAGGCACTAAGGCATTAATGTAGAATAAAGGCAGGCTGGAGATTCATCCATGATCAATGGGGAGTCATGGAAAGGATTTTGAACATGACAGAGAGGACTCTGACAGGAGAGGTGAAAGGAATCCAGGAGGAAGACATCACGAGGGAATATGAACCCAGAGTGAGATCAAATAATTTTCTAGATGTATTTAAAAAAGGGTAATCTATAAGGGGGGGGGGTCCTAGATGGGAGCATAAGGTGTATTTAGAGTCAACATGGCGCCATGGAAAGAGGCAAAGGAGGGCCATTGGAGTCAGAAAGTCTTAGTTCAATTTACTAGCTGTGGGATTTTGGGTAAGATATCTACTCTGTCTGGGCCTCGGTCTCCTTATTGATCATAAGGGGTTCAGACTAGATATGATTCTATGAGTGAAGAGAAAGTGGAGTCAAAGATGACAAGACTCCCTCCTGGAAGCCAGGACCAGCATCTTTACTGGAGTCAGAGATGGGATGCTGGATGCCTCTTCTTTCCTGAGGGGACAGGTAGAATGAAGGTTTGGAATCAGAAAAAGGAGGTTTTGAAAACACTTGTACTGGAAATTTGTGTGAAGGATGCCAAGTTGGATGGATGTGCTGCTGAGACATAGAAAGTCTCTCTCTCTCTCTCTCTCTCTCTCTCTCTCTCTCTCTCTCTCTCTCTCTCTCTCTCTCTCTCTCTTTCCCTTCCTCCCTCCAATGGAGCCCCCATTGATGGTTCTCCTGTTGTTGACTGGTGATACCTCAGAGCAGATTCAGAGCAAGATTCCAATGGATTCTACTTCCATCAAGTCAGCCTAGGGCCAGGGCAGTGTCAAACCTACTCATCCTGTTCCTCAGCCAAGGTCCTAGAGCTCTTCCCTGTTCTATGAGCAAGTATGTCTAATATGGGACTATTCCTAGAATAAGTAACCAGGCTCAAACCAGGCCCAATCAGCCATATATAGATAAGGTTCAAGCTCCTTGACAGACTACAAATGCCCTCTACATCTTTGCTATTCTCCAGCCTCTGCACCCTTATTGGGGACTTTGCTACTCTGCTTCTCCTCCAGCGGTATTCCCTACCAGAACTGTGAGCAATACTCCTCCCAGGGACCCATGTGATTTACATTCTACATATCTGGGAGCTTTGGCACAAACGTATATGAGCAGATTTGTAGCTCCCAAACTCGTATACTACCGGGTCCTTCTTTGAAGGCCAGAGTGTAAATAAATCAACCACTAAGAATTAAAATGCATGTTGATTGGGGGAATTTTAGCTCAAAGACAAGTATGGAAATCGCCATTCATCAAAATGAGAATTGGCTACATTCCTAATTCCTAATTACCAGATTTGGAGCCAGAAAGACCTGAGTTCGGATTCGGACCCTGGAAATGTCAACTCACCTCTCTGACCTTCAGCTTACTTACTTCAGCTTAAATGGAGATAATAATGCCTATATCACCTATGCCACATGGTTGTGATCAAATAATATGTGTATTTGCAAACTTCAAAACATTAATATAAATTTAATTATTAGAAACTTTAATAACTGTAATTAATCAACATGCATATATATATGCAATGTCCACTACAGACCAGCTAACCAATGACAACGGCCAAAGTCCCTGGGACAGGAGAGACCTGTAACCCTCACTCCTATCCCCCAGCAAGGTGAAGCAGACACAGCAGGGAAATGAACAGAGAGAGGTAAGGGTTATGAGAGGGACAGGAGAGGAGACTGCAGTTCACATCGTAAGTACTTCGGTTGGATATCTTTCCAATGGTCCTAGAGAACCATTCTTGCTGGGGTGTGTTCAGGCTCTGGGTTAGGCAGAAACAGCCAGGGTCTCTGTCCCTCTGGGCCCGTTGTTCCTGATGTGAGAATGCTAAGGGAGACAGACTCCTAACCTACGAAATGGCGCTGGGGAGGGCAGCCCCTCTCCGCCAGTCTGCCTTCTGAAGGCACCCAGTGAGCTCCTCTGCCAGCCAGAGAAGAGCAGAGTCAGCCCTCCCCATACAAGCAGCTGCAGAGTAAGGGCTAGAAAACCCAAAACAGTCTGTGCTCCTCACTTTTTATATAGTTTTCTTAAAAGCACAGAGTATTGTCATCCCCACTTTTCCCAGGCAGGATGCAAGAAGAGCTATTTGTCCTCCCATATCGTTTCAATCTAGCTTCGCACATACTTGTTTCTTCTCTGAATGCGGTTCAATAGAGCCACAGGAGAGCACAATAAAACCTTGGGTAGGGTATCTTCTTCAAGGACTGAGGACTCGCTGTGGGTGGTAGGGAGCAGGGACCCACTGGAACAGACAGCGTAGCTGACGGTCAGCTCGATTCTGGTCTGGGACTCAAGAGGCTGACCTTGCAAGTCTGGTCAGGGCTGGCTTCTTTTCATTCTGGGCAAAGTCTAGTCTCAGAAGTGCAACCTAATAAGCATTTGAGTGCCTTCTTTGTGCCAGGCTCTGGCTACAAGATAAAAGCCCCAAGAACTCTTTCATTTACCTTCCACTGGAGGAACCCAACATGTGCAGAGGTAAGTCTAGATGGAATACCAATGGAGTACACACAAAATAAATTTTGGAAGGCAAGATAGAGCATTAACACTGAGGATGATCAGAAAAGGCCTTTCCCTGTAGGACGTGGCACCTGAGCTGCGCTTGAGGAATCCTACCAGGTGAAGGGGAGGAAAAACAGAATTCCAGGTATGGAGAGCAGGCTGCCCAAAGGGACAGAGACCAGAGATGGGATATCCAGGGCAGGATACAGTAACTGGGCCATTATGGTTGCTGGGTGTGAAGGGGAGTGATATGTGATCAGTCTGGAAAGATCACAGAATGAGGGGCAGGGTGGGGGGGAGGCAGGAAGGGAAGCCCCCACTATATATAACAAAGCCAACAAAGTAGATTCAGAATTCTTGTTCTCCAGACTGTCCCTCAGCTACTTCTCCTTTGAGGTTCATTTTCGCCACATTTATCAACTAATCCTGACCTGGGGGCTATTATCTGCCAACCCCTGGGACATTCCCCCTCCCTAGAATTCAGGGCCTTACCCGTGTCAACCTCAATTCCTGTCCTCATACCAGACTTAAATGTTCCTTCAAACACCCACCCCCATCTCAGCTCCTTCATCTGTTCAGCTCCTACAACCTGGTCTTCCACATGCAGTGGTACAGAAACAGCCCTGTGGGTCAGTGACTTTAAAAAACCACAAATTAACATTATCTGTGTCCTACTGCTTTTTATTTCTCGTTAAACACTGCCCGATTACATTTTAATCTGGTTCAGGCTTTCCTGGGTGCCTGAGTTTGACCCAGCCAAAGTCCTTGAAAATGTTGGTTACACTTGGTGACTCTACTTCCCCCACTGTTCTTAATTCTGTGCAACCTGGCTTCCAGCCTCAGCCCTCAAATGAGACAAAAGTCCGGTGTTCAGTCTGTGACCTCATTTCAGGTTTTCTAAGTAGATACTAGAGTGATTTGCCATTTCCTTCTCCTGCTCATCTTACAGAAGAACCTGAGACTGTGTGACGTGTCTTAACCAGTGTCACCCAGCCAGTATTAAGGTCAAATTTGCACTTGGGTCCTTCTAACTCCAGGCACAGCACTCTGTCCACCGAATGGCCTTCTCTTCAGTTAGATTTTATTTCAGGTATCACTTTGAGGCACTTGAAAGCACTACCCCATTCCCCAGGAGCAATCTCTCTTTATGACATGGCAAAAGGCTCAGCATCCATGGGAACCAGAGGAGGGTCAAAGCAAGGAGTCATTGAAACAGGAGACAGAAAAGGTCCAGAGAAGGGCTTCTTAACTTGGAGGCCATGATTTTGTTTATTTTTCCAATAACTATTTCAATATAATTGGTTCCTTTTGAAATCCTATCTATTTTATCTTATCCGTCTCAAAACATTCTAAGAAGGGAAAGTCCTCAGGCTTTACCAACAGCTCAAGAACTCCTATGACACATATACACACAAAAAGTTAACCAGGGTTTGGAGCCTTATCAAAGATGCTGAGGCAATTTGCTCTTGGTAACTGGGTTGGTGATTATTTTTTATGGAGGCAATTGGGGTTAAGTGACTTGCCCAGGGTCACACAGCTAGTGTTTGAAGCCAGATTTGAACTCCTGACTCTAAGTTATCTATGGCACCACCTAGCAGTCCCAGTGCTTATATAAGTTAAATTTTATTTTCAAAAGAAAATCTGTCTTCTCTGCCTCCTACCTCCCCTCCTCCCAGCCTCCACTGAGAAAGGGAAAAAAACAAATTCCCACATTGGCCTTGTACAAGAAAAAGGTCTCAATCTGCCAAGTCCATCTAATAGGGTATCAGTGTACCTATTTCTCACGGGTCCTCTAGAATTGTGGTTGGTCATTGAGACCATCCATCTCCAAGCAGCAAACATTTCTTTAATTGCCACATTCTTCTCAGACTCAAAACTCTTTAATCACTGGACCTCCTGCCCCATTTCCTCTTGGTTTGACTGACACTGCTCTCCTCTGGTCTTTGTCTTACCTACCTGACCACCCTTTCCCAGTCTTCTTTGCTGGACCACTCATCATCCACATGAAAGTTTGGGAGCCTGCTCCAAGGTTCTGTCCTGGGTCCTCTTCTCTCACATGCTCTCAGGTGGCGAACCAACAGCTCTCATGAGCTCAATAACCACCTGTGAGGCAGCTAGGTGGAGCAGTGAGGGGATAGAAAGTACTTACTGGGCCTCTAAGATTTGAGCTCAAATATGACTCCAGATACCAGCTATACGACCCTGGGGAGGTCATCTAACCTGTCTAGCTCAGTTTCCCCAATTGTAGGATGGGGATAATTTTAGTACCTACTTGCCAGGGTCATTGTGATAATCAAACGAGCGCTTGTAAAGCCCAAGTGCCTAGTACATGGCAGAAAAAAAATGCTCGTTCTCTCCCTTCCACTAAGCAGATGAGTCCCAGATCCACATTCAGCCCCACTCTGGCTCACTACCTATCTACTGAACATTTTGAACTGGACGTCCCAGAGGCACATTAAACTCAACACGTGTGGAAGCGTATCTAAAACCTTTTCAGTTTAACTGAAGCTAGGTACCAAGAAATAGTTCTTTCCGGACTTTCCTCCTTAGGGAAGTAAAAGAGCAAGAATAAAAGCTGTCCGCAAAAGGAGGGTAGCAACCAAACTCAAGAACAAAAAAAACAAGGAAAGGGAGGAGGGGAGTTACAAGGGGAGAACCCTTCCCCCTCACTGAGGGGGTTATGGTATTACTCAGGAGGCCCCTTCAAGTTACTCAGGGGGAACAAGAACTGCGCAGTTTTAAAAATGTCCTATGAGATGAAGATGAAGTCTAATCCAAAGACTTAACACTGTGACCTTTTCCTGAGCTCAAGATTCCCATAAAAGTTGTTACCTTGAGGGAGAGAGACAAAGGCTTGGGAAGATGTCAGTTTGGACATGGCTCTCCAGGCTAGCGATGATTGGATTTAATAACCTTTCTTCCTTCAACCCATAGGGCTCATTTTTCTCACCACAGCCATCCATCTTTCAAACTTTCCTATTCCCTATTCCCAGCATCCTTCCAGTCACTTAGGTTCTCAACTAAACGCTTCTCCCCTCCCCTTTATGGTTAATCAGCTGATGGTGGTGGACCTGGTACTTGGGAAGAGCCAAGTTAGAATCCTGCCTCAGACTCATGACCTTCCTCTCAGCTCTGGTCAGCTGGGCCTCGGCTTCATCAACAAATGTTCCAACAGCCTTGTCCCCAAGGTTGCTAGGAGGACTGGAGAAGACATTTGTAAATAGATGGAAAGCACTTTGAAGTTAGCCATCGTGTTATTTTTCTTCTGGATCTCCCTTGTGACCCAAAGACCCACTGCCTGAGGTAGTCCACTGCTCTTGCCCGTAAGATTACTCCAACCAGTCTCTCAATTGGGCCCCATCTAATCTGTCAATCCCTGGCGGGCACTCGGAGGCCCAAGCCTTACTCTGACAGACCACCATGCTCCCATTTTGGTACTGGATGGCTGCCACCTTTGGTTACAGCCTTGTCACCTCTGGCTTCCTCGAAGATTCAAGATTCAGCTCAATGGCCACCTCCACAAGAAGCCTTTTGTGTTCTCCCCCACCGCTAGCGCCCTCCCTTGCAGAACTATCCATGTATCTACACATGGTCTCCCTGGAAAGGCAGGATGCTTGCCAGAAGGCCTTTCACTCACTATTCCCAGCAGGCATTTGGCAGTGCCTACTTAGCATGAAGTGCTTCATGTTTGTGGATCCAGAGATCTAGTCTTCTTACAGTCTTTCTACAGATTGGTTTGTAAACTCCTCAATGAGGTCTGAGAGGCTGTTTCCAGAGTTTCATGCAGAGCAGCAACTATGATACTTGGAATGTGGCAATCAGGTTAAATTCAATCAATCAAACAAACAAGTCTGAATCGGGTCTACTCTTTCCCCGTTGTTCCTTGAGATAAGGTTTCTAGACACCTCACCCTAACAAATGGCTGTGACCAAAAGAAAACTACTCACTTTAGCCTACGCCCAGCCCTCTTACCTTTTAGCCAATAACCCCAAGGAAGGTCCATTTCTACCTCTCTGCTCTCCCTAAGCAGCCCCTCCCTCAAGTCACCATATTAGGCTGGCACAATCACAGAAAACCACAGCTCGGCCCTGTGAATTAATGAAGATGAATAATTAACCCAACAGCTGCTATCCTGGGCATCCCCGTGGGGCTGATTAGAGAAGGGGAAATGCTGCCTTCAGCTAGACTAATCTCTAGGGGGCAGGCCTTGAAGCCAACATAGCCTGGAAGATTATACAAACAGAATCAAAGCTGGGAAACTGGGTCATGGACGAGGAGGGATGCAAGGAGTACTCGGCAGCAACTTCTCCTAGTAAAATACGCTCCTCTCAGAGTCACAGCCTCCCACCCAACCCAGGTCAGGCGCCAGAAAATACCACACATTCACTAGGAACCTTGGTGTTTTTATTGTTAGGATCTGGGTTACTTGAGAGGGATGAAACGTGAGGAATGGGTGGCTCCGATACCCGGCCGGCCGTGTTTCACAGGCTTGTAGGTGATAGAGAATTCACCCAGGTAGTGGCCGATCATCTCAGGCTGCAAGACAAGATGGATGGCGCACGGTTAACAAGCAAGCTGCTGTGGAGGAGGGGGAAGGCACCTTACTCTGCCCCAGGCTGCCATTTCTCATCTCAGAGGCCAAGGAAAAGTCTAGGAATAATGGGCTCCGGAGGATTTATAGCTGAAGGGACAGAAAATCCACTGATTCTGGCCCTTTCATTTTATAGCTGGAAAAAACTGGTGGACACCAAGAAGTTGTGATTTGTGAGGCACATTAAGGAACACGGGGCGCGGAGTCTGGAGACACCTGGATTCCAATCTGGGACTTATATGCCCGAGCCTCCTTCCTCACCGGGAAAAATGCTCTATAATACAAGTTATCGGTATTGTTGTACCAAGTCACGTAAGAGGCAAGTAACCGGGCTGTCGCTCAAACCCAGGGCCTTGCGTCCAAGTGCAATTCTCTAAAATAAGCTCTGACAGTGTGAACTTACGCCCGTTGACTCGATTGAAGCCATTTCCTGTTTGACCTCTTTATCATGAGGCTGCTGTCTCCTCCCCACCAGCCCTTAGCAGTTGTACTGAGCACAATCTGAAGTTCTAAGAGTGCCAAAGCCAGAGCACTTTGTGATGCACTCGGGTAGCAGATAACCACAAGACTGTGCTGGCCTTGGCACGCCAACTCTCATCTGAGAAGTGAGGGTCAGAAATAATGACCGGAGAGGCAGTACTGCATAGTGGTTAGTACAGTACACGAGTAAAGAAGATCTGAATACCCGCATTTATCCAGTGCCTAACGTAGTGCTTGGCACACAGTAGGTGCTTAATATTTACTGGCATTTCTCAGTCACCTGCTAGCAGCTGTGACCCTATGCAAGTCATCTGTTCTTATCTGAACAATGAAGGGAAGGGATTCAAACTCTACCTCCAAGGTCCCCTCTGCCTCTAAATCCTTGCCATCTTAAGATCACAGATGGGAATAACTGGGGATAGGAATTAACAATCAGGTTCCTAACTCCAATCTTCCTTTTTTTCCTCCAGCATCATTTTACTGTTTTGATCAGTAGAGTCCTAACATCCTAACTGCCAGAAGACCTAAAAGGTCTTAGGCCGGCCAGTCCTTACCTTAATTTCTACCTGATTGAAGGTCTTGCCGTTATAGACGCCCACCATACTTCCCACCATCTCGGGCAGGATGATCATGTCTCGTAGGTGTGTCTTCACTACCTCTGGCTTTTCCATGGGGGGTGCCTCCTTCTTGGCCTTCCTCAGACGCTTCAGGAGGGAATGCTGTTTGCGGCGCAGACCCCTGTTGAGTCGCCGACGCTGCCGAGCGCTGTACAACTGCATGAGCTGTTCGCTGCAGGAGATTGGGAGAGTTAGCAGGACCTACCCAGGCAGTGGAGGAAAAACTGATGCTCCAAGGTTGAGAATGTCAACAGGGTCCACTTTATTTTTATTTTGGGGGGTGGGAAGAACAAGTTTAAGAGCAAGGGCAACCGGACAGCACCATTTATAGTGCTGGAGCTGGAATGGGGAAGATCGAGTCAGGATCCTGCCTCAGACACCCAATAACTCTGTGACACTGGGCAAGTCCGCTCTATTTCTCCTTTGCAGGACTGGAATAGCATGGACACCTCATAAGGTTGTTGAGAGGATCAGATGAGAGGACACATCCTAAGCGCTTGAAGAAAACCTTAAAAGCACCATAACCACTCAAAAGGCTTTTCTCTCCTTCCTCAGCCACACACTGAACTCCCAAACACCATCTCAAAGGTCAGTTTAAATCTGCCCAAGGCACAAGGGCCTTTCTAGTGTATCAAAGGTTTGACTCTGAGCAGGAACTGCCAGGCGCCGGTGATATGGAAGAAACCAGCCAATAAGATCAGGACCATCCTTCCCTAAATTCCCAGAGTACCCCCAGGGTTCGGCAAATATTTGCTAAGAAAACGTCAGGAAGCTACCTCAGGAGGTTAGAACTAGAGAGACCAGAGATCGGGTCCAAATCCTGCGGACAATGGCAGGAAAGGGGCTTCCCCAGGACGGGGCTAGAACTCTGCCCTCCTGACCCCAGGGCAGGCAGGGCTCTGTGTACTTGACCGGAGCGTCAAAGCAAGAGAAAGCCGGAGGCTAGCCGGGCAATTCCAAAGTGACACCCAGAACTTCCAGACTGACTTCCACTGTCCTGCTGCCCTTTTCTTTTCTGCAGTGAAAGCAGAGCTTGGGGGCCCATCACCACTACCAACCCTCCCACCCCCCAGATGTGTCATCAGAGCAAGAGGACCCGGGGGCGGTTTGCAGCCTTCTGGGCTCTTTCTCCCCAATCCACCCCTTCACCTGGTCTTCTCACCCTGGATGAGATGAGGGCGAGCATTCCTTGGGAAGGGGGCAGAAGGCTTTAGCACTAACTGTACCCAACGAGTCACTCCTGGGGAGGCATCCTCAGCTCACCCTAAGGCCGGGAGGAGGTGCTTGATACAATTAGAGTCAGAAGCAGCCTTCGGAGCCGGGCAGGGGTACTCGGCCATGCCGTGGGAAAGGACCCCAAGACGGAGCCCAGTCCGTACGGGATGGAGGGGGTGGGGATAGGAGGCTTTGGCCGCGTCCCGGGACGACCCTCCTAACCTGCCCTCTATTGCACCCTGGGCCTGAGGGGGGGGGGGGGGGGTGCGGGGCCCTCTCCTTACTAGGACATGTCCAGCAGCTGATCCAAGTCCACGCCGCGGTAAGTGAACTTCCGGAAGGTGCGCTTCTTCTTCTGCTCCACTTCCGCCTGTTAAGAGCCGGGGATCCCGGTGAGCCTCCCCGCCCGCGGCCCCCACAGAACGTAGGCCTGGGCTGGGGGGGGGGTCCCCTGAGGGACTCCCGGGGACGTGCAGCCCCGGGCCGCTCCTCTCTCCCTCCCTCGCCTCGCGCCGCGACAACCCCCTGCCTGGGAGCCCTGGACCCCACGGGGCCCGCGGCCCGACCCTGACCGCCCCTCAATATACGGCAGCTAAGAAGCCCAAGGGAGCCTCCTAGGGAAACCAAGGTATGCTGGCCCGGCCGAGCCAACTCCGCTGTGGATGGGGATGGATACAAAACACCCGCGCGGCCTCCCCGCGCCTTTCGGCGCCAGCACCTACCATCTTGTCTGCCGTCAGGAAAAGACCGCTCCCGATTGCGCAGGCGCAGATATCGCGCGACACCACCCCACGCTGGTGCTCCGGCACCGCCCCACGCTGGCGCTGCACGCAGGCCCCGCCCCTTCCGTTCCTCCTTCGTGAGCTGGGAGAGCGTGCCCTCTCCTGGCCAGGAGGCGCAAAGCAGAACGTACATAGAGCGTTGGCTCATTCTTTCCACGTGCAGCCGGCGTGTGCTAAGGGCTTTGAAAGAGAGATGTGGTGAGGCGTGGGATGGGAAGAGAGGCTGCGGGCTCGGTGGGCAGAAAAGCCGGTTCGAATCCTTCCCCAGACACTTGGGGCTGCACGTATAGATTGTTGTGTTTGTCCTTCGTTCTAGAAGAGGACCATGACCTCAGGGAAATGATGACATGACTGTGATTTGAGGGAGGCAAGGCTGAGCAAGGTCACCAGCCTCGCTTCCTCCTCCAGAGCCGTCTGGGTCCAGTGGCCTGATAATCACCCCAACGACCAGAGATGGCCCAGGACGCATGTATAAACCTCTAAGGTCAAGCCCCTGGGGGCTGAGCTATACACATTTGGATGTCTAAAGTCCCTCCCAGGGTTCTGGGTCCTGAGGTCCTCCCCGTGTGCCCCCTCCCTCCAGGTCTGATGGTCCCTGTTCAGTATCCTTCCTGGCTCTGACATTCCATGTTCTAGGAGCCCATCCTACCTCCAGCCTTAGACGGGTGTCTTTATTGTTCAGCTGAGAGCTGGGACACCAGCTCAGGTCACCTGTGTTCTTTCTCCCTCTCTCATCTTCCGCTGCTGCCTGGGTGGCCAAGGCAGGTGGCTGAGGAAAGGAGCATGTGTGTGAAAGTCTTTCCGGGGGGCTCCGCTGCCCCAGGAAAGAGGGGATCCAGAAACCACCTTTCAGTTCTCCAAAGTGCCTTCCTTCCTCAGGAGGCCCCAGCCCACAAACAAGCAGGCCCAGGGTGAAGGAGCCAGGTGGCTCTGATTAGAACCTCAGCCTCTAGGTGGTCCCTGACCCTGGCAGCCAAGAGCCCAGACTAGACTCACATAACCTAATCTCTGAGAATTAGATTGTCAGAGCTGAAGAGATCCTTGCTAGCTAGTCTAAGGGTTCTTAATCCGGAGCAGGTGGACTTTTTTTTTTTAACCTTTTGATAATTATTTCAATGTAATCGGCTTCCTCTTATTTCAGGCACTTAAAAACCTGATTGTGAGAAGGGGCTTGTCCATAGGCTTCACAGGCTGCTAAGGTGAAGAACCCCTGATCTAATTCACCCCTGTTGTTTTTGAGGCAATCAGGGTTAAGTGACTTACCCAGGAACACACAACTACTAAGTGTCTAAAGGCAGATTTCAATTCAGGTCCTCCTGACTCTAGGGCTGGTTTTTTATCCACAGCACCACCCCCAGTTCTGTTTTACAGGTCGGAAATCGGTTCAGCAATTGGATGGAAATGACTTGGCCAATGGATGTCAAGAACTGGGAACAGAATCCAGGTTTCCAAAGTTTCTAGTCCATGGCTGGGGGATAGGAAAGAAGGCATATTGGTGATTGGTGGGGGGCTCAGTTGTTTCCTTGTCCTCCTATCCTCAAAACTTGCCCTTTGGGACCTGGAAACCAGAGCCCTGCCAGGGTAATCTCTGTCCAGTCATTCTTCCCCTCCCCAGAATTCCCTCACCAATTGAGAGGGAAGAGGGGAGCCAAGCCTAGGTTTTCCTGTTCGGGGTCTCTTCAGTATTGCCGTGTTCTGTGGTAGGAGAGAAAAAATCCTGGCCTGAAAAGGACACCAGGGGCCTCATCCTCTGTCACTAACTGTGCAACCAAGAGACCCTCTTGTTGCCCTTCTGGGTCTCAGTTCCCTGTGTCTATGGGCAAGTTGGCCTAGTCCCAGTCTCAGCTCATTCATTGCATTTTCTAACTGTTATACTGTCTAGAATCATGGATTTAAGAGCAGGGAGGGCCCTTGGAGGTTGCTAGTTCATCTCTCCCATTTCACAGGTCAGGTGATGACTTGGACTTCCCCCTTCCGATTATAATACTGTGTTCTCAAGTTACTATCTACTCTGACATTCTAAGTCTAATCCTCTGATTCTAAAGAAAGCCCAAGGGCTCAGTCTAGCCTGAGTAAGGTTTGAAAATTGTGCCTCTGTATTGGTAAGCAAAATGGGCTCCTTAGCACTTAGTTCAACAAGTGCCCTTGAAGAGTTTGGCTTTTGTTTGCTTTGAGTAATTCAGCCATTTCATTGAATCTTACTAAGTGTTAAGCCCCAGGCCCAAACCCCTATTAGGTGTAAAACCTATGTGGGTGTGGATTGGCAACTAAGGTGGGGCCTAAGGTGGGGCCAACTCCAGGAAGGGCCTAGTTTACATGTCTGGGACAGCAGAGGCTTTTAGACCAAGTGGATTTAAGTCACTCTTTGTGGTGATTCTACATCACGTGGGTGAGTCGTATGTGTGACTCACCCCTGACACTGAAAAAGCTATAAAACCTGGGGGTTGGCCTTCTCCTCTCTGGAGCTCTTTGCTACAGCAGTGGTGGCATGTTACTCTGGGCCAGCCCTTGTTCTGAGCTCCCAGGCTGAGCCTAGATGTTGGTAACTATGAATTGAATTGGGTCTGTTTGTAATTTGTTTAAGGGCTCTTGAGATGGTGTTGATGAAGAGACTCCGGGCAGCTGTAGCTAAGGAGCCCTCCAGCTTGTAAACCCGGATGCTGAGACTTTGTTGAACTCTGGTAACTATGTATTGGGATTTGAATCAGACAAGGTCTGTCTGTTGATGTTTCTAATTTGCTTGTATTTTGCTCTGAAGTTCAGGGTGCTGGCTTTTTCCCCTAAACTAAGTGAATGATATTTGTGTGCTGAATTAAAGTAAGCTTGCCAACCCCTTCACCTTGCTCTCCTTATTAAGGCAGATCAAAAGAACCTATGCTGTCTGCCAGCTTTCTGGGTGCTGGCTGTGGGTGTATCTTGCACCCCCACAGAAGCTGCTAGCCAGATTGTTAAAACAGCCTCTTGGGGGGGGCGGCGGAGCCAAGATGGCAGCTGGAAAGCTCCCTACCAAGTCCCTCCTAAAACCTATAAAAAATGTTTCTGAACCAATTCTAGAACTGCAGAACCCACAAATTAGCAGAGGGAAGCAGGGATCCAGCCCAGGGCAGCCTGGATGGTCTCCGGGTAAGGTCTATCTCGCACGGAGCTGGAAGCGGAGCAGAGCAGAGCCCAGCATGGGCAGCGCGGACCAATGAGACCAGGAGCCGGGCAGAGCGTGTCCTAGCGCCCTGAATCAGTCAGCTGCAGCAGTTACCAGACTTCTCAACCCACAAACACCAAAGACAACAGAGAAAGTTAGTGAGAAAAGCTGCAGGAGTGGAAGGAGTTCGTGGGTTTGGCCACTGCCCAGTGGCAGCGGAGGTGGGGCAGCTACAGAACTACAGCTGCAGTTGCTTCAGGTCCCAGGCCCACCTGGTGGGAGGAATTAAGTGGTGGATCAGAGCAGGAGTGTAGAGCCTGCTAAGATCTAAATCCAGTCTGGGTTGAGTGTTCTTGGGGAAGGAGGAGTGCTGGTGTGGCAGAGCTGGCGCACCCCCCCCCCCAAGCTTGGAACATAGTTCTCTTAACTCTACAAGCAGTCATACCCCATTGAAAAACTCGAGGGTCAAGTTGGCTGGGAATATGGCCAGGCAGCGAAAACACACCCAGATTCAGTCTCAGACTTTGGAATCTTTCTTTGGTGACAAAGAAGATCAAAACATACAGCCAGAAGAAGTCAACAAACTCAAAGAGCCTACAACAAAAACCTCCAAGAATAACATGAACTGGTCTCAGGCCATGGAAGAGCTCAAAAAGGATTTGGAAAAACAAGTTAGAGAAGTAGAGGAAAAGTTGGGAAGAGAAATGAGAAGGATGTGAGAAAACCATGAAAAACAAGTCAATGACTTGCTAAAGGAGACCCCCCAAAAATGAAAAATATACTGAAGAAAACAACACCTTAAAAATAGACTAACTCAAATGGCAAAAGAGCTCCAAAAAGCCAATGAGGAGAAGAATGCTTTGAAAGGCAGAATTAGCCAAATGGAAAAGGAGGTCCAAAAGACCACTGAAGAAAATACTACCTTA
>CM053622.1:51185467-51404938 GCA_028646595.1 Phalanger gymnotis
GTGGGAAGGGAAGAGGGGAGAGAATTTGGAACTCAAAGTTTTAAAAACAGATGTTCAAAAACAACAAAAAAAAAGTTTTTGCATGCAACTAGAAAATAAGATACACAGGCAATGGGGCATAGAAATTTATCTTGCCCTACAAGAAAGGAAGGGAAAAGGGGATGGGAGGGGAGTGGGGTGACAGAAGGGAGGGCTGACTAGGGAACACGGCAACCAGAATATACTTCATCTTGGAGTAGGGGGGAGGGTAGAAATGGGGAGAAAATTTGTAATTTAAACTCTTGTGAAAATCAATGCTGAAAACTAAATATATTAAATTAAAAAAATTAAAAAAAAAAAAAAGAAAATTGTGCCTCTTGTGTGTTACCATCTACCTGAGGCTCTGAACCTTCACTTAAACAAATGCCATCTGACATCACAAAGTACCCACAGAGTGGTGGAAAATGTTTACTGGCATTACCAAATACATGCATTTAATAAAATATTATATGAAAAGCTTTCCTGTGTTGTGCCCTAGGCAGCTGCCTAATAATTCACATTTATATACAACTTCTCAAGTTTACCTTGCCTTGCCTACCACTCATCTGGAAATTTCAGCATACAGTGCAGAGCACGGTCAGCTCCCTGCTTAGATACTCGTTCTCTCTCCCAACGGAGGCTATATTCTGTGAGCCAGACCTCCTCTGCATCGACTCAGCACAAGGCCATCCAAGCATATATTCGGCACTGGATAAACAAATGGCTGAGGACCGAATTTGGAGCACTAAGGCTGTTATTGTTCAGTTTATTTTGTGACTCATCTCAGAGGTAGTGGCCCCTCTCTCGGGAGGGGGGGGGCAGGCGGGGGGGGGGGGCGGCAGGATTAAGTAGATGGCTTATACCAAGAAGCAGCTGCTGATCTCTAAGGAGGAACATGAAAAGCCCCTACCAAGAGAGAACAACCTGGTTTCAAACCAGGCTGACTGAGGGAAAAACCAAAAAAAAAAAAAAAACCTAGCATGGGGCAGCCTGCCAGTCACAACTCACAGCTTCTCAGAGCATCAAAGGAAGGGTCATAGCCCAGAACCCACATTGGAAGCTGCTTTAGAAAGCACTGTTCTCTGAAGTGTCAGTCCAAGTCTGGGCACAGATGTCCTGTTGGTTTGTTTAAAAAATACCAAAACAACAAATCACTTCAAGCCCTTCTGTTGAATCATAGAAAGTTTGTGGTCTAAAAGGTGAGCTGCACTTGATAATTTACTTTCTGGATACTGAACTGCATGCAACACAGACGAAAAACAGGTTCTTTCACATTGATTGGTTCATGGAATCGAGTTAAAACTTGTTAGAAATCATAGTTCCACTGATTAATTTTTAAAGCCTTTTCATGTGTTACTTCATCGAGAGGCCAGTCTCCCAGGTGAATTAGCAAATAGCAATGACTCAAATCCAAAAAGGAGGGGGCTGTCATGAAGACAAACTGGTTCTATTCCTTCTTCCCTCCTAAGCTCACTTGAATTTTTTTTCTTGGGGGGGAAGGGTAGGGTAACATCAAGATATGATAGGAGGGGGCATGCGATGCTTGCAGTGAGATGCTGGGGAAGGTTGGAGGCTAATTCCTACTAGACAACTGCTTGGAATAGATTATTTCTGGGATTCTTTCTATTGTCCATATGCTAGAGGAAAAGATGGCTTGGCTCTGGCCACCTATGTGAGTTCTGTTCTGTCAAGAATCAGATTTGAGCTTGGCAATCATTTAGTGCCTGCTCCCCTTGTGTCAGGGATTCCTTTGGAAGCCTGTGGATTCCTTTTCAGAATCTTCATCTGGAGCAGGTGACCTTTTTTAACCTTTTGATAAAAAAGAACTGCAAAATCTGTTAGGTTGGTCAGTATAATTTTTTCCCCTCCAAGTTCACAGAGCCTAGGGTTAAAAACTTTGCTCTGGTATAGAAACCCAGGCAAGTTTTCAGTGACCAGACCCAGACAAGAAGCTTCGAGCTCAAGTGATCCAGCGTTCTTCTCCACCACAAACAGTTGTTGCAGAGCATGTAGGTAGGAACAGTCCTTTGATCTCTAGCTGCCATACTGCTAGCCCTCCTAGCCCGTCTGCAGAAAACGGCTCCAGGAAGTCTTCCTTGGATCTTCCAGGGAACAACTTCCCATCTTGGAACTCACCTAACTCTTTCGTACCTCTAATGCACTTTTGTCAAAGATATGTACGGTACACTCTGAAGAGATATCTTGACGGGTTTAAAAAGGCCACGCTCTTGGGCAGCTAAGTGGAGCAATGCACAGAGCGCCTGCCTGGAAGGACGATGTGGGTTTGGATCCTGCCTCAGTCGCTTAACCCCAACTGCCTCAAAAAAAAAAAAGCCACACACATTACTAGCAATAACTTTCCATGGCAAGAAAGACAAAAAATACATGTGATACCTTAGTCATGGAGTGAGGAACTACTGAGAGAATGCCCTGCCACACAAAACACTAAAAAGGCCTAGGGAGGCCAGCCTTCAGCATGTTGGGTGGGGACGTGGATAAGGCAGAATGGACAGGCTACAAATTCATCCAGGTATTCCTGTCTTAC
This sequence comes from Phalanger gymnotis, assembly GCA_028646595.1. Classification (NCBI taxonomy): domain Eukaryota; kingdom Metazoa; phylum Chordata; class Mammalia; order Diprotodontia; family Phalangeridae; genus Phalanger; species Phalanger gymnotis. Next base: position 51,188,031 of record CM053622.1, read on the forward strand.
CCCATTAGTTCAATTAACAAAAAAGGAAACCTGTCCACTCTAAATCTAATCTTGTAACCCAAGGTAGGCTTAAGTTGTCTATCCCATTTCACAGACAGAAAAACTCCTAACCCTCTGGTGCTTTAGACTCCAAAGCACAATTTAGGTATTTTTTTAATGGGGGGTAGGGAGAGCACAGGGAAAGAAAGGACAAGTTTTGACCTAGGATTTCATTAGGGAAGGACCCTTGAGGTGAGACTTCTGCCAATGCAGAATGACACCTGTTCGGACATGAAGTTGGGCAGTTTGCCCTGCTCTCATTCTGCCTGAGCCACAAAGCCAGATGTCCCCATCTCAGGACAATTCTCTGTCACTTATGTGGTAGCATACCATTTCCACGAGGTACAAAATGCAGCCTAAAATTCACCACCAAGGTCCAGGGCCAAAGAACTTAAAAACTGACACTCATGAAGCCCACGAACTCCAATATTAAGTTTTTCACTACAAGATGTTGTTTGCACTGGCCTTCCCTAAGGAACTGCCACTTAAAACCAGGGCTTCTTGCCACTTACTAATTGGAGATGCTTTTTTCCTTTCAGTGCTTGCACAGCAACGATAATCCCCAGGCTCCAAAACCCTAGCACCTTACTAGCTGGAGGGGCTGCCGTTCAATTGAGATGACCAGGACGCCAAGTTTTTCTACAGCTCCCCAGGGCAGGTCCCTCCAAAATGATAGGCTCACCACTGGCACCAGCCTCAGTGCAGCTCAGTTGCAGTGACACATCCCCCCAGTACAGAAATTCAATCCCTGCCAGCAGCCTCATCCATCTGGGAGATGACTCTAGGCTTGCTGGAGGGCAGATGTTGCTCTCATAAGCTTGAGGTGGGATTACTGCTAGCAAATGCCTGGGGCCACTGTAAAAATCATCATCTTAGAGCTTGCTGTCTCGAAGGTCATCTAAATCCAACCCCTTCATTTTACAGACGACAGAGAGGTTAAAGTGAATTGCCCATATGCATAGGTACTCTGAATTAGTAGGAGAGGCAGGATTAGAACCCAGGTCTCAAAACTCATTCCACTACCTCATCACTGGGATGACTTCAGACGACTTGTTTCCTAGACATTAAGATCCCCAATAGAATCATAAGAGAAACCTGAGGTCCCGAATTAGATGCAAATCCAACAAGAGAAAGTAATTCGGACTCTTCCTCCTTCCAACGAGTTGGGGGTGGTCAACTGAACACAAAGTGAATAGGCACACCCCTCTGCTGGTCAGGCATCTTCTTACATGCTATGCAACTTGATGAAATGTGGTAGATTAAACTATGAGGTGTATACAGCAAACTGCTGCCAGGCTATGAAATGTTCAGAGAAATCTGAATGCTGTATGCTGGACTCTCAAGAAATAACCATTTCTTCTCCCCAGCCCTCCTAAGCAGCCAAGACCCAGATCAAATCCCCAACACCCGATACCCCAGATCCACACACCCCGCCCAAATTCTGCCTAATCCCAACTGGTGGTCCTATACCTCCCCCCTCCCCCCAAGGAATCTCTTGAGATCATCTAGTTTACCTCCACTCATTTTGTAGGTGAGGAAACAGGTGCCCAGAGAAGGAAAGAGGCCTACTCCCCATTCAGATGGCTCTTAAGTAACATAAAGTGAGAAGACTCGAATGGATGACCCCCAAATACCAAAGCCTTCAGGATGCCACAAGTTCAAAGGTGAAGTCAAACTTCAAAGGGGCATTGTTCTTTTCAAGACAGCTTGCAGAATCTACACAAGAAGGCATCTTCTTACACCAGGTTATGCTGCACAGGGAGCGGTTTTGTGAGGCAGCAGGATCTAACGGAGCATTTGATTTGGAAGCAAAGCCCAAGGTTGCAATCCTCTGAAATCCAATGACCTTGGAATAATCACTGAGCTTCTTTGGGCCTCAGTTTCCATGTAAAATGAAGGGGGTGGACAGACAAGCAGGACAGTTTTTAAAGTAATATGCTGCATTTATTATATACTCAAAAAACCCACCCGAATAACAATTGTGAGCTGTGGAGACTCACAGCTTCACATATCCTTTTTTCCTCCTCTATGTGGATTTATTAATCTTTAATTTTTGGTATTTAATGAGAGGATTGGACTAGATGACCTCTAGGGTCCCTTCAAGCTCTAATCTACAATCCTGTGTCCAGGCTTCCAGCTGACAATAACTAGCCATCATACAACCCTGGACAAGTCATTTAACCAGTCCCAGTTTCCTCCTCTGCAAAACAGGCTAATAACTTGTATCACCTACCTCATAGGACCAATTTTGAGTGTAAATTATTATTACTTGTGCATTTAATCTCCAACAGGCACCAAAATAGCAGAAACAAATCAAGATTACACAATCCACCACAGTGGGTGTGTTGAGAACAACAACACTAGCGGGGAGGGCAGGGGGAAAAAATGGAATACAAACTTGTGTTTCTAATCCAAATGTACTTTTCTTTATTCAAACCAGGGGTAATCACTGGTTAGTGCAAAATGCACCAGAACTCTCCGCCTGAGGAAAATCTATGTCTCACCGAGGCTTCCATGACCCCCCAAGGAAATCCACAAACTGGATTTAAAAGTTTTGAAGCACAGATCTAAATGCCTGTGCCCTTCCTAAGTGACTCTGTGCGCATCAACACACCTGCAATGCTACCACAGTTAGGTGGCAAAAGCAAAACCACAACCAAACTCAGTAGATTTCTTCTTTGAACTCCCAGAGTTTCTGGACCAACTGCCCCAACCCCCAAAGCCAGGAGTAAGGGCTTTAAAACTGACCCTCACTTCCACCAGTACTAACGGAAACCCTGTATTAAATTAAAAAATAAGCCAGCATACATAGTAGAAAATTTCTCTTAAAAATTTCACAATCTGTAAATGTATATTTTTTCTTTAAACATAAAAGTTTACAATATACGGTAAAACAAAAGGCTCAGGAAGAATCATTTAAAAAAAAGAAAAAAAAAAGAAAGAAAAAAGAAACCTGAAGTTCTGAATTAAAGCTGAAGACTTTTTTTAAAACCCTGTAGTTTGAACCAGTGACGTTTTGTTTTATTTGTGCTGATGGGCTAGAGAAAGGAATATATTTAAAAACTGCAGTCCAAACACCCACAGCTTTGCCTTCAAAAGCCATTCGCCCCCTCCCCACCTCCCCACCCACCCCCCAAATGGTTTATTAAGTTGTTCTCCATCAAGTATGTGATTGTCACAAGTTCACAAGTTTGGAATTCCCGGTTTCAGCTGGTACCAGATATCCCATTGTGGACAGAATTCCCTGATTTCTAGCCCAGGCTAGCGTCTATAAGGGTGAAATCCTTGCACGTTATGGTTCTGTCCTCGTCCAAAACCACTTCCTCCTGCAGGTGGGCCACCTGATCCGGGCACTGAGGGTCCTCCGTAGGAGGGGGGTTGCTGGCTGGGATCTGAGAAACCCTGTCCAAAGCCACTCAAGTCCTGTCCGTAACCTGCTGAAAAGGGAAAGAGAGATTACAGTGAGCTTTGGTCAAAAAACTGACCTGAATTCAAGACAGGGACACTGACAAAGACCACGGTCATAGCAATCATATTCCCCACCCCCACCCCTTCCCCCACCAAATGGGTCACTCTAGGGGAAATAATTTGACTGCCTTCAAAAATAATTCTTAATCATCCAAGTAGATAGGTGACTTGAGTGGGAGATGGAAACCCTTCTTTTTTCAGATGGCACTACTAAGAAGTCAAATTCAAATCAATGGCTTATGTTGCTAAAGGCCTAAGAGGTGAGGGGAGCTGATGTCAAGGCAGCTACCCACTAGAAGCTTGTCACAAACCCCCACAAAGAAATTGTCGCAAACCCCTCATCCCTTTAGCTATTCGTACCAGCAGAAAGGACAGAACAGACATCAAGACTTACCTCCCCCTTATCCCCCTTGTTCTTAGTGCTGACCCCCTCCCACTGACACCAGGGGCAAGCTCTTGGAGGCAGAAGGGGTGAAGGCTTCGCATATGTTGCGTCACCTTGTCCCTTGGGTTAAACAGGGCCCAGGGTTTCAGTTTCCATGGCCAAATCTGGCACCTAGCATTAGCGTTCAATCCTCTGGATAAGAGGAAACTGTTAGATGCCTCCTTTAGAAGGAGACATGGCAAACAGAAAAGATCTGGTTGGGGATCTCTTTCCTCATCCCTTTTATCAGCTTCAATAACCACATCCAATTCCAGCCAAGTCACCAAAGCAATGGGAATGTGGGAAGTACTGGGGAGTCAATACACTTCCACATGCAACCACTGGCAGGGAGACGAGCAAAAGGAATAATCCTCGATGCCTGTCTTTAAAACTATCCCCCGGCAATGCCTGAGACGTTGCTCAAAGTGGATCGTGGATAGATTTGCTCAAGCACAGAAAGGAAAATTCACTTCAGAGAACTTGATGTAACCAAGAGACCTGCTCCAAGCCAATTCTTCCTCCCGCTCCTTCATAAAGGTCATGTGGAGTGGTTTCTACTGACAAGGAATGAAGTCCAACAGGTGTCTAAAAAGCAGGATGAAGAGATGAGTGGCTAAGAGATGAAGAGATGAGTGGCAGTGTAGAAATGTGGGAAGAGGACTGAACTAGGAGGCAGGTTCCAGTCCTAGCTTCCCCACGGTGTGACCTTGGGCACATCACAACCTCTCTCAGCCTGTTTTCTCATCTGTAAAATGGGGAAAATAATACTTGCAGTACCTACTTCACAAAGGTATTGTAAGGATCAAATAAGCACTCTGTAACCACAAAGTACTATAACCATAAATGTAAGATGTAAAATGCTATAGAAATATTTTTTCACTTTGGATAAGAAGAGTTTTAACTGTTCTCTGACGGCACGCCAATGTTGGGTCTTTAAATAAAACTTACTGGAATTAAGTTATCCTAACTAGCTCCTGTGGTTGGGAGAAGTAAAAATGCCAATTAACCACAGGACTCGTGTTTTGTTTCTTTAAATCCAGGCACCAACCAAGAAGTCTATACAATCACAACATGGTGCCATGACACTGTTTTTGGATGTGCAATGTGAGAACAGTTCTTGGCATATAGCAACAATACTGCTGCTTCTAGTTTTGCTAGTCCACCAAGACCTAATTAATGATAATTTCTAATGATATTGGTCAATGCATGTTACAAGCTGTATCCAGCCATATTAATGCAAAGGTCAGCCAATCATCACAAATATACTTCGAATCACCAATGTGGTTGGTAGGGAAGCTCAAGATTAAAAAAACAAAAGGAGAGAGGGAGAGAAAGAAAGAACATCTCTCTTGCTACACTGCATCTTGGAGGTAGAGAGCAGCTCTGGGCCTGTGGACTGCATGCCCTGATCAGAGCTCACAACTGATCTAAGAGTCTTACCCAATTCCTTCCCTAGCTCTCTCATTCATAGGTAGAGATCAACTTCTCTGCTCCAAACCCTTAGGGGGCAACTTCCTACTTCAGAAAACTACCCATGTCCAAAGCCATCAAGTCCAATGGGCCACAGGAGAGGGGAATAATAAATCAGTTGCTCATGGTAAACTCAGTTCAGTCAGCAGAGACCCAACAAAAACTAGTAGCGCAATGACTTGGTCAATGAAGAATGGGATCGGGGTTATTGGACATTCAAGCTCTTTGTGCTTTAAGGTGGTGGTAGTTTTGTTGTGCATTGCTTCAAAACAAAACAAAAAACAAACCAGCTGGGGCCAGCTGGTAATTGTAGCCAGTAAAGATCCTCAAACCAGCAAAAGCAAACATTTCAGAGCTATACCGCTAATTTCCACCCCCACCCAAAAATGAAAACAAAGGTAGAAGAGACCCTGTTAAGAAACATTCATTTCCCAAGTGCAGATACAGTAAGAGCATTGGTTATAAATAGGCTCCACCTACCTAGGATATATCACTGCTCAGCCTGACCATAAGAGTGTAAACAAAGTATTGGCCCGAAGCCTGAAGGGTCTTGAGAATAGGTACCCAGCCCTAGTAAGAAATGAGGAGACCAGGGTGACTAACCCCAAGACAGCCTTGTACAGATAGTAACTTTTTTTAGGGTGGGGGAGACAAATATACCAGGGCTTACTGTTACTCTACACCCGAAGCTTTACATATTTTTTCACCCGTTGTAAATACAGCGCAGTGCTTTAAGGTGTCGTAAAATAATGTCTAAACAAATGCAAAATAATGATAACGTTCAATGCCTTTAAAATATAGCAATGCTTTTTTTTTTTTCCCCCTAGGCATTTTGCTTAACTATGGAAGGAAACAAAATACATGCAGTGTTGATAAGCTGCCTTTGGGGCAGTAATCTAGTGAATGAGACTGCAAAGGCCATGCATGGGATAGAAGGAGTGCTTCTCTTGCCTAGATATTGTCATTGTTAAAGATTATATGAAAAACCAGCTCTAGCAATAAAAGGAAGAAAAACTTTCAGCTTTGGAAATTTGATGCTAAGGTGAATACTAGGGGCCCTGTGGTATCCAGCAGAGTTTTTCACAGAAACAGTTTGCTGCCAGACGTGGAACTTCAGGCCCCAAATCTAATGGCACTCTAGCCACCTCCACCACACCCTTTGCTAACTGTTCCCTGAGATTGGACAAAAAGCAGCATGCAGCACTTGATCCCTATTTCCCAAGAAAGGCCTGACAGAACTAGAAAAACAGGTTCTACCAAGATACCTTCTTATAGCATTGTATCAATACCACCTCTCACCTAACTTCTTAGGCTTTAAGCAGGATTTGTCTGCTGCAAGAGCAGATGAGGCTAATTTACTTTCTAGGCAGGAAAGAGAAAGGGAGGCCAGTTTCTAGGGGCAAGAAAATCTGCTGACAGATTAAAAGATGGGCACTATGGCATTGGAAAGAGTGCTGAACGGCAAGTCGGGAAACCTGGGTTCTGGTCCTGGCTCTGTTACTTCCTTTGCCATGGGCCTGGGCAAGTCACTGAGGCTCTCTCCATCTTTGACAGCCTCAACTGTAAAAGGACATTGCACCAGGTACCCCTTGAAGGCCCCTCTTCTAGAATGTCAATTCTTTCAGACGCTGCCACCCTCTCCCGCCCCGCCCCCCCAACTTTGGTCATTCGCTGCCATCAACATGAATCTTCCTTTCAGTGAAATCCTGACTCTCAGATTCACTGTCTACACCACAGGAATCACTAACAAGTGCTGGCTCCATTCTATGCACACAGACATGGTGCCCCCTTACCCCTGGGGGACTTTGGGGAAAGATGCTGATGATGTCACTCTCTCCAAAACAGTTTCTTAAGGTACTTGAGGTCAGCCCCAGCTACCAACTAGAGAAGGTACTTGGAGCATGGTGGCAAGGGTTACCTGACTCCATCCGATCCTCGGGTCACTCTGCCCCCCATCCCACCCCTGAAGCTGAGGCCAGCATCTGACACTTCCAAACTAAGGCAGCAGGCAGAGCCCTGGAAGTCAAGTTCATCACACAATGCTGCACGACTGGGATCAGGAGAGCAACTGAAGCCCCGGAGCATGAAATCTCACCCTCCACACTGTCTTCCTGGGGCTTTCAGTGTCACATGATGAAATTTCACCTCGACCCTGCTAACTCTCCTTGACCACTCACAGCCTCGAGTTCCACAAACTGACAGTACCCTGAAGGATTGGTTGCGGAATTGACTGCTTTTCCATTGCAAGTGCCCTTGTATTCTTGCCCTTATGAGACTGAGCAAAAAAAAAAAAAAGTAAAATATGCTGAAAGTTTTGCTATAACCTTCGGTGGTCATCTTGAATTCTTCTCCCTCAATTCTCCACTCCATCTTTTTTCCTATTGAGCAGTCTGAAGCTCCCAACCTCCTACTAACAAGCTTCTTTTAGGCCTCTCTTACTTCTCCCACCTCCCATTTCCAATGCACCTTTAAGGTGAGGCACCAGAACTGGCCTGGGTTGAGGCTACCTTGGGTCAATTCATCAAGAGAAAACATGTGACTGCCAAGGACAATGTTCTGCTAATTTCTAAACCAACTTAAATACGTTTGGGAAGTTAGAACGAAAGGGAAGAAGATACAAAACTAGTCAGTGTACACATTCCTGTCGTTCACCGCCATGAGCACCCCTATTGACTGTCTGGCTATTTGGGGAGCCAGAAAACTTAGCATTAGCTCAGAAAACAAGTACAGGAAGAATGCTGTGCATGAGAACCCTGAAAGGCTGTAGTTAGGCTTTGGAAGAGTTTTAAAAATCATGAAGCGCTTATGCTTGGTTTATGTGGACCAGTCTGGAAACCCCAACATGTGTACCCAACACATTAACACTACAGGAAAAGCACGGGATTGGGAGGAGAAGCACAATTCCTAATGACTTACCATACTGACTATAAGGGAAATCGGGCTGGGCCGCTGGGGGTTTGCTCATGTCCTGAGCTGCCTGAGATGGTGGTGGTGGGAAAGCTAGCGGTGCTGCCCCAGGAGTGGCAGGTGGAGGAGGCACTCCCGGAGGGGCAAATTGATCAGGTGGAGGTGGTGGAGGCCCATAGCCAAAACCTGAAAAGAAAAAGCAGAAGAAAAGAAAACAGAAGACATATGACTGACAGGGAACAAAAGACAGGCAGTTCTAATTTCTTAGGTCTTGTGAGGCAGACAGAATGGAAAGAACTTGAGACTTAGAGCCAGGAAATTTGGGTTCCAATCTTGGCTCTACCATGTCTCCTTTCTGGCCTTCAGTTACTTTACCTGTAAAATGGGGGTGATGATAATATTTGCATTACGTACCTCTCAGGGTTGTCAGGAAAGCCCTTTGTAAACAGTAAAGTGCTACTATCATCTTGGCTAGATTTCCATATGCAAAATATGTTTGCTCTTAGGCCTACTAGAGGTTAAAGGAAAAGCCCATTATTCGGCAGCTGCCTTTAAAATGAGCCAGATGCTACAGGGATTTACAGCGTGTGCCTCAGAAAAGGCAAGGACAACTTATGACAACTGACTGACACCCAAGGTAAGACTCAAGAGCACCGCATCAGTCTTAATGGAGTGATGGCAAATTGATCCCTCTCCTCAAAATACAGACACACATTACAAACCCCCGCTCCTCCAAATGACCCGCCCGGATTGTTTCCCAAGTCTAATCCTTCAGTTCTCTAAGAGTTTACATCTCCGAACCTGAAATTCAAGGTGTCTAAATGGACTAGGTAGACTAAATGGACTAGACATACTAGTTCTCTGAGCAAGCTGGATTAAATCACTCTTGAAATACAACCCTTAATTATGCCAAGAAAAATGACCACAAGATTCACTCATTCTTTCTAGACCTCTTGTTTTATCTACCTACAAATATTTTTTCTGCCCCTACTTACACATACCTCAAAAGACTTGGCGAAAGACTACTCCAAAGCTTCTCAAGGATTTGTGGTTCCCTAGTAAGGACGCCCACTGCACTGATGCTGACTGAAACCCCTCTCTGCTTCACTGAATAGCCTTCAAGGGCTGCTCACCTAGATTACTACTCAGGCTGCTGACACCATCTGCCACACGGCCTGGAGACGAAGCCCTAGGGGCTATGCAGGTCCTGCTAGAGCCTGTGGCTCCACTCACACAGCCTTCAAAAATAAGCAACACCTGTGCACCACCACAAAGCATTTCAGCTGGACTTTAGCGAAGCACTGACAACAAAACTCCCAAATTTCTGTTAAGGCTTGCAATTATAGCAATTGGCAGAAGCAAAAAAGAGAAACGGAGAGGGAAGGTGGGGGAGGAAGGGAGAGAGGAAGAGAGAGAGGAAGAGAGAGAGGAAGAGAGAGAGAGGGAAGGAGGGAGAGAAAGGGAGCAAGAGAGGGAGGAGGAAAAGCGAGAGAGAAAGGGAGGGAGGTAGAGAGAATGAGAGGAGAAGGAGAGAGAAGGAAAGGAGAGAGAATTACTTATTAAATCAATTGTTTTAACAACTCACTGGAGGTTTGATGCCAGGTCTCTAGGTAGAGAATGTAATTTCCTCACTAAGAACTCTACCAGGATCAACTTGCTTCTATCAGTTAATAGCTGTACTATGGTATCTTAAATATACATTTATAACCAAATTCTAAGTTGAAAACTGAAACAATAAGGTAAAATTTCATTTCAAGATAGACTGGTTTTCTTTCTTTCTTTCTTTTTTTGCAGAGGGGAAGGCAGGACAATTGGAGTTAAGTAACTCACCCAAGGTCACACAGCTAGTAAGTGTGTCAAGTGTCTGAGGCCAGATTTGAACTCAGGTACTACTGACCCCAGGGCCGGTGCTCTACTCCCTGCTTCACCTAGCTGCCCCCAAGAGAGACTAGTTTTAATCAGCACCTCATTATAAATTTTAGGCACTCAATTCATTGAATATGAGTTCTACAAAAACACTATGATCTGAGAATTACGCCAAGATCCAAAAAGTGGGGGGAAATCACGGATATAAATTCTATATGGTCCCACTGTTCTTGTTCTAGTTCAAAGGGAGTGCTACATATCATTATATTAAAGAAACACACTAGAAACATCAAGGCATAAAGAAAGTATCTGCTAACAAGAGGATTTTTTGAAGCAAGAATTTAACCTGTCTAGCCAGATATTAACTTTTATTGGAGGAGCAGTGGGGAAAAAAGGTACATCTAAAACAAATCACAAAATAGTAAACTTCTGCTTTTCTTCACACTTAAAACCTCAATGCCCTGCAGAGCTGCTGATGGTTGAAGAACAATCCTGGTGATACCAATCCTTATTACTCCACATGGCTTACTGTAATAGCATAACCAACCTTCCTGCCTGTACTTCCTCTCAATCTACTGTCTTTCATATTGACAGAATCATACTTATTTATACAGAGAAATGATCAGATCACTCCTCTTAGCAGCTCTCCTCTTCAAAAGTTCTAATTTCTCCTTTTTTGTCTGGCATTCAAAGTCCTCCAGGATTCAATGACACCCATTTTCCCCAGCTTTGTCTGCCTCGAACAAGCGTTCCTCTGCACCTTCACCACCATCCATGCCTGTTTATATTATTCCTCATGTCTCAAATGCTCTCCCTTTCCCTCCCCTTTTACTGCCTGTTGCAGTCCTACTACTCGAATTTAAATATTTCCTCCAGGCCCAGTATCTTCAAGAAGCCCTTCCCTGATTCCCAAGCCCCTCCCCACCTTTGGCAATGACCTTCACCTTAAGATCCTACACAACACCTACTCTGTCCCTCTGATGCTAGTTACTTGTTGTTAAGTCATCAAGGACCAAGCTCAGCACTGTGGACTTAGTAGGTCCATCAAAGTTGGCTTGTTAAGGGATACTTGAACATAGTCAGTTATTATGAAAGACCTGAATCCAAACCTTTCCCCATCTGATCCCAATGAAGACTTACTGAACTGAGGAGGGGTACCGTACCCCTGTGGGAACCCTTGGGGAGGGGGAAACCCTCCTGGAGGCGTGGATACAATGTATGAGGTAAAAGGAGGAGGTGGAGGTGGAGCTCCCCTTCCTGCAGGAGGCGGCCCATAACCACCTGGAAAAACAAAGAAATAGCATGGTGAGGGGAGAAGAGGAAAGAATGCAACCAACTGGACCCATCCCAAACCTACATGGGCTTTAAAAAACTACCTCATTTGACCTTTTTAGTCAGAGAAGGGGACAGGGCATTGGGTTCTTCTTAACAAGCACGTATGACCACAAACAACTCTACTTGTCTGGGTTTGTATCTTTACTCCCCTTCTGTAAAATGATCTACTTCTTCAGGACACCCAGCCAACTCAAAGGTCTTTCAGGACAGTGGGGTGAGTTGGAAGACCTCAGCTCTACTCAAGGCTCTGCTACCAGCCTTACAGGTGGCCTTGTACAAGTCTTGTCATCTCTCAGAACTTCAGTTTCCTAATCTGTACAATAAGCTCAAAGGTCCCTTGCTCCCAAATATGACATACTCTAATTACAGGAACCCCTCTCAGACCTCATCCAATGATAGAGAGCAACAACACAACCATATTGGTATTTTATACCCACTGTAAATTACATGAAGATCTTGGCTTGACTAGCTCCTATAATTCAAATATCCATATTTCCTGACTTTCAAAGATCTCTTCTCAGAGGTCACAACAAAGTGCTCTTTTCTCATGTAATACTGTGCGTTAGCAAAACATGCTGGTGGCTTATCCTCTTGCAAATGATGTGAAGTTCTTACCTCCTCCGATGTCCTTTGCACACAGTAGGTGTTTAGTAAATGCTTGTTGATAGATCAAATCAACATCTTTCCAGCTAATGGGCAATGCCATAAAGCAGTTCTGACATTAGTTTGAAGTCACAACTTTAAATGATACTTTTGTCCTACCTACTTCCTCTGCCAATCTCCCTATACCAATTTTGAAAACATGTTATTTGGGAGGCTGAACTCCCTATTAATTCTGTAACCCCTTTGTTAAAAAAAAAAAAGGGCTACTTACCAATAGCCTGCCCTGCTGGCACCCACATTCCTAAAACAGTGAAACAAACAAAAAAATGATTGCTGCTCCCCAGTCATGGGGCAAAAGTCATTTAAAGTAGAAAATCCTATAAGGCACTTTCAGTGCCATTCAGAAAATGAATCAAATTCAAATTCTATCTAATATCCAAGGTAAGCTTTCAAATTTAAAAAAATTATGTGTCTAAGATTTAATTATAAGCACTTCAAATATGCCACTAATGGGACCAAATGGTTCTTCCTTTGTTCATCACTCAGGGATTTCTGGAGTATTGGAGCATAAGGAAGTTCTACTCTATTCTATAGTACTTAGGGTTTGTTTTTTAAAGCAGATCACTGCCTTTCCCATCATGAAGCTTCCTGTGTGGCTTGGACAACAGGGATGAGAATGAGAATCGACTTTCTTCTCAGTTCTAGGTAAGACATGGTTTGTGTGTCTATCCGGATGCAACAAGAATGCTCCAAGAAATTAAAAGCAAGGACCAGATGTTTGTTAACCACAGACAGATGGAGCCATCTGAGGTTGGCAGGACAGAGAAAGTGCTAAACACAGACTCACAGGACCCAGGTTCAAATTCTGGCTCTACTAGTCACCAGCCCAATTTCACCAAGAATAAGTCACCTGACCTTCCTGAGCATTCATTTCCCCAGCTATAAAGTGAGGTTAGTACTCATACCCCTTTTCCTCACTGCCTTGTTATGGAGGCAGAATTTTGGAACACTATAAGATATTATTTATGTAATAAATTTAAGTCAATACTTATTCCAGAAATGCACTGAGAGCATGAATGTCATGTTCCCTTATTGTGTTTAACATGTTATAAAATCATCAAAGCCACAGCTGTGTCTGCAGAGTTAACAGTAGAGGAGAAAACGGGAATTAACTGGTCCCTTTGAGCATGATCTAAGACATCACAGCAACTTAGGAGTGCTCATAACACCTCCAACCCCTCCGTGGGAAGTTTATCCTGAAGAAAAATGTGTCTCCTTTACCTGGCAGAACAACTGCAAACATTAAGTCCATATCTTATAAAATGTTAACCGTTTAGGAGAACTATTCAGAACAAAGATAAACTCTTTGCTATGATGCCTGAAACACACAAAGGTGGCCCAAATGGAACCTTCTAGAGAGTAAGGGCCACTGCCCCTAGCAATGTCCATCTTGCTATCTGACCTGAGCAGGTGGCCTTGTAAATCAAGTGGGGAAAAAAATAGGAAGGCAGCATTGACTAACAATTTACTTTGGAAACAGAACTGGCAACTCAGGTTAAAGACTAGAAATGCTTTCAGGTCAGGGCTCTCATCTGCCCCTCATTCTCACCCAAGTCCATTCATTCTAACCCCATCTAATTGCAGCCTTCCTTCTCAGAGTACAACAGCAGGACCTGACCAGAGCTGTAGGTAAGTAGAATGAGTTTGAGGGATTAGCTTGGTGAGTGCTTTGGATCAAACTGACCATTTAGATTTGAGGAAATTTCTAAAGAAATTTTAAAAAGATAAAAGCAAAAAACCTCAAAAACAGTTTATAAGAAGTGATCTGCCTGCCATTTCAAATTTGGATGAATAACGACTTGTTTTTTGTGTCTGAAAATACCAACAATTCACTGAAGAAAGGTGGGTGGTAACTATATTATTAAAGTTCCTGCTTTTACATCTCCCTATCAAGTTGTAATAGCAAGTACTCAGGACGCCTGCTGAAAAGTCAGAGCTCTAGACCAATGGTGTCCAACTGAAAAGGAACTGAACTGGGGATGGGGTGGGTGGGGTAGGGAGAAGAGACACACCCACCTATTGCCACAATAATACCACAATTATACCACAAAAATAAAACCACAAATTTATGTTGCATTTTTCTTTCAGGCAGTGGGTCACCCAAGTTTGACACCTCTGCAGTAGACTGGTCACCTGTAACTAGTACTTAACTTCTTGTGTACCTAGATGGGGCTTAGATAAGGATGACAGTACCTTGTGGGCCATATCCCTGTTGCCAGGTAGGAGGGGGCTGACCTGCCCAACCATTGGCAGCATTTGGCATGAGCCTGCTTCCCCACTGGCTGGCACCCGGCTGTCCTGGGACTTGGCTTTTGCTATCTCGAGGTTCTGCACGTTTTACCTCCACCTAAACAAACAGAATACCAATTTAAGAAAGATGTTGTAGGTTAATACACCCCCCTTCCCTTTATATACACCCTTAGTTATGCTTACAACTACGCTTAGCACCTTATGACTTAAATCTAAATACTTAATCATAAAACTTATTTAGGCCAGTAGATTGTTCTGTTTTGTTTTTTTAATGTTTCTCAGGTACAATAGATGCAATTGTAAGACACAGCAAGTCCTACACATATTTAGAGCTAAGAGAGTCCTCAAGTCTTATTTCCGATACAGTAAAATGTCATTGACTTTCCTACTTTAAAGCAGCAGTACCCTCTTTCAATAGTCTCTCACAAGAAAATGTGCTCAGAAATCTTAAGTGTGGTCTTTTAAAAACCACCCCTTAATGTTCACTTTCAGATATACCATCTTAGTGAGCAGGATCACCTTCTCACTTGGAAGAGAACTCTTTACTGAATGAGGGTACTAATGCTTTAAACCATTAATGACACTGGTTGTTGCATTTCGAAGCTAAGCTAAGCTTAAAAAGCCCACCCAGTCTGCCTGCAATTTCAGCTCTGCTCATACCTGAGAAACACAAGTCTGGTTTTGTTTGGTTTGTTTATATTTTGTTTTGTTTTTAAACTTAGGTTTTAATTTTGTTTAAATGTCTAATGGAAGATAAAGACTTACCTTCCCCAGGCTAAGGCTTAAAGAATCTCAATTAACTCAAAATAATGTCAGAGGGAATGGATGTGATAAGAGAATCAATCTTACATTACATCTAACAAAAAAGTAAACAGACATGCAA
The DNA here is from genome assembly GCA_028646595.1 of Phalanger gymnotis. Taxonomy (NCBI): domain Eukaryota; kingdom Metazoa; phylum Chordata; class Mammalia; order Diprotodontia; family Phalangeridae; genus Phalanger; species Phalanger gymnotis. The sequence continues at coordinate 51,203,336 of CM053622.1, forward strand.
ATAAATGGACAGTGGAATCAGTAAGCAAAATCTTCATACTGTGTTAGGTCAGTTGCCTAGACCCCGCTTGTGGGAACACTCACTAAGCCACAACACTTTATTGTCAATAATAAAACTGAGTGGCTTGGGACAGCTGGGGAGAAAGGAACTTGACCTACTTCTGCTAAGCTGTGCATCCAAAATCAAGCCCTCTCCTCATGACAATACTTCCCCCCACCAAAACCTCACCCCAAATCCAATTGTTTTATTCAATGAATTTCTCTGTACTCACGTCTTCAGAATTCTTTTTTTATGATAAATTTTAACGGGGGCCAATACACAAAGAAAACAAATCTGAATCATCAATGGGGGCTTCGCAATAGTGCAGGCAGGCATTTTGTATTCAAAATTCTGTCTGCTTTGCCTTACAGCCCCAGCACAGGGACAAAGGTTTAGTACTCTCCACCTTTCTGCTGATGCCCCAAGGACATTATACAAGATGGTAACAAAATCTCTGTGAGCTGAAAGGATCTGCTATATAGCAGAACCAAGGGACTTTTTCAAAGAACTCAAATTAATGAGCCTTCACACACTTTTCCTTCGGGGAATTTGGTTCCTGCTTACAAAGCAAAGTAGTTCTTGTAATTTAAAATTTTTTACCCTTAATGATGGAACATATAGATGCAGAGTCACCCCAGCAATACATTTTTAATCACCAAATGGGACTTCGGGCATTTTAAAGCTTAATATAGCCACCAAATAAGCAATGTTAAGAACGAGAAGGTGAACATCCCACTTGTCTATATAGCTTGATTTTGGCCTATGTATAAATAGGAATTTGGATTGATTCAGACATCCAGTCCTAAAGCTGGACTCCTTAAGCAATATATGCTTGCCCTTTTTTAGATACCTACGCCTGATCTACACGGTGAGTGAAGTAACTTCAAAGTTTTATTTCAATCATGTTTGGTATCAAGCTTTCTCAAAAATCACTGTTTAATATCGACATAGGGGCCTACTGGGACTCTACTAGTAGACACTAACTAATCTATTAATTCAGCAAAACACCTTCTGCTCCATATATAAAGATTACACTTTTCCAAATTATAAATGTTCAATACCATGTCACAGTACCTTAAAATACTGAACGCAGACTCCTTTGAACTTGTGTTCATAATTGTCATGCATCCTTGCAATCTGTATGCTAATTTTAAACTTAAAAGCTTCAATGATTGTCAGTACAAGATATATTTTTTTTCCTGTTTTAGGTAGGTTCAAATAGACTTCATTAAAACTTTGACAAATTCTAAACCACCTATATATAAAAATAATCACAATACACTGAACTGTATAGAGAAATTTAAAATTTTAACACCATTTTTTTTTGAGGGGGACTAGTGGGTTGATGACATTAATTACTACCACCATCAAAATATTTTAACCATTAGCCAAAGAAATGCCTGTGAGATTAAAGACAGAATAAATGTTCTGCATTCAAACATAATTTTAAAAAATTTCATGGCTCTGGGTTACAACCAGATCAGAATCACAGGAAAATATTTGGCACTGTTAATGAAATGGACTCCACCCTAATGTAATAATAGGGATTTTTTTTTTTAAACGCAAACCAAACTCAATACAAATTCAGATCCTAAGGTATCTGGTACTAATAAGGAATGCATGTCCCAGTTATTCATTTTAGAGCTCCTTTTGTAAAAATCATAAGGATCCAAGTAAAATGAAGATTTGGGTAATGATTTTGCACAGATACTCAAACAGGCTCATTTATAGATGATGTTCAGTGTTCACAGTACAACAGAGTAATCAAGGGGGCTGGGGAGGGGCAGGCCTTCAACTTCCTATTACTATCTTCATGTAATGGCAACACAGTATGAAGATATAACAACCAGAGGTCACTTAACTGCATTGTTGTTAAATACTATAATAAAGTCTGTGGGTTTGTACCGAAGTTTCACAGTAAGTGACCCAATTTAAAAAAACCAATCCTTCATGATGTTTCAGTATTGTTTTCCTTTTAAATTGTAACTTGGGATTCTTAAAAGCTCATTTCTACTCACTTAACAGGTCAAGAGCTATACAATTTGAATATGAAATCCACATCTGAAGGAGTGGTATCTTAAACCGAACCTTAGACAACACAGAGAGTTCACTGGAAGCCAGAATGAAAACACAGACTCAGACTAAACACCTTTCCCTCCTGCTGAATTTCCCACTCGTTCATTTTGTTTTAGGCATTCCACGCTCAAAAAGAATTCTAAGAGAATGGTGTCACCTAGCCAAAGGAACACATCTTAGGGCAAACTACGCCAAAACTTCCTGAAGAACTTGTCTAATGGAACCGTATCCCTTGACTTTGCTTCTGACAAATGGTCCATTTTACTCAAGTTCCCTAATCTTTCCCTTCCTGTAACAAAACCATCAACTCTATACTTATTTACCAGTGAAGTCCCCAGTTGCCCAAGACTTGGTTTGGTCTTAAGGTAAAATAAAACTACAACTACACACTTTTTTGCCCATGATGTCGTGAAAATGCATGTTGACAGCCTGGTCCACTGATTGTTCGTCCTCGAAAGTAATAAATCCAAAACCTAGCCAACGACGAAGAGTGAATCAAGGTAGCAGGGTGTTGTGACACAAAACAGGATGATGAACAGTATTAGGGGCGGACCAAGGGATCAAACAAGGGTTTCAGATAAGCCAGGTATGTTCACAAAGTTCAGAAAATGTAGCAGCCACTTGAAAATGTAGCAAGGGCAGGGTGACTAGGAGGGACTAAGATTCTCAGCTAACCACAGGCATATGCAAAACAAAATATACATGTCTGGAGTTCATATAAATTGGCTTAATACTGAAAGGTTTTACATAGCTAGGGAGCAGGCAAGGTTGGGAAAAACTGGTCATGGAACAAGGCAGCTCTCTTCTGAAACATCATAGGTTAAAATCTTAGAGGGTGTCTACACTTTGCTATAAGAACTAATCTAAAAGCAAAACCCTACAATCCAACTATGATGAAAATCAACCAATCTGAATTAAAACAGGAAAAAAATATCCTTAAGAGTCAGTAGCCAAAACATATAAGAATACTTGGATAATGAAGTGATAAAAACTTGAAGGTCTTTCTATACACCTAAGCTTTCACACTATTTCTTTACTGAATGTATCAGATGACACTTAGTATGGTTTTGGGGCTGGGGAGGTAGGGGGAACAACACAAAGATCACTGGATTTAGAGCCAGAAGAGAGCTGACCTACTAGCTAATCTGCCCTGTCCTGTTTTACACACGAGGGAATAAGCTACACGAGGTTATAAAGGTGGTTAAACGGCAGAGCTGCAACTTGAATGAATCCAAGTCTCCTGACTCCAAGCCCAGTTTTCCTGCTACTCTAGTCACTGCCTCCTACACACTAAATTTTCAAACAAAAACCAAGTTCCTAATGAAGGATAAGAAATTAACACATTGTCTATTAACCATGTGCAAGGGCTCCTGGACCATGACAATAGGAGATAAATTGGGAGCGTGTCGTCTGGGTGTGTGTTTGCTTTTCTGAAACCCAAGATTCTCCACCTTGGCTTGCATTTTGCTTTGCAGCTAGTGCTGACAGCAGCCATATATATATATATATATTGCTCTAAAGCGTTAAACGGAAACACAGTATCTATAACAGTTAGTGCCTCACTAAGCTTCCCCAACATGGTTGGGGAAGCCCAAGAAGGCCTATCAAAGGAGGTTATATATAAAATACACAAAGATACAGGCCAAAATGGATTCCAGCAGGTCAAATTCTGCTGTCAGCAGCAAGAGCAAGAGGCATCATCAAAATTTTAAAAATTAAATAAAAATCAAATAAAAAGAAAAACTTGAGCATTTCCCAAACACAAGAGTCTGGTGGTATAAACGAAGTTTGGTTGGTCTGTGATGAGAGCGACCATCCAATGGAAAGCAGCATTTCATCACAATGTATTTGTCTGTAGTGAACTGGAAAGCTTAGCAGCACTGCCAAGAAGACCCTCTCAAGTCTCTGCAGGGATCCTGGATCAGTTTAATATCACAGATTCCCCTCTAGATGCCAAGAGGAGAACAGAAGGGAGCACCCGCCATCTCCAGAGATAGTCCACTGATTCTGTTCACAAAAGAAAGACTGCGAGGAGACAGATGCCAAAGAACTTGGAAGAAAGATGAAATTCTCAAAGAATTCAGTAGGGCACCAAAAGGACCAAAGATAATGCTATATACATATATACATACATATATATGTATATATACACACACACATATATACGTATATATACACATACATATATACATATATACATATATGTATATACATATTTCTTTTGCTTGTTTGCTTATGGATTCTTTTGGAGGAGGGAGAGAGAAAAGAGAGAACGGCAGGTGTACATTTACCAAAACATACCTCCTGCTGGCTGAGAAACCAGGAGAGTGAAAGCAGGAAAAACTTATTACTTGTCTGAAAAGCAGTTTAGAGTATATTTAAGAAGGGGCTTAGGACAAACTCGAGCCCTCAAGGATTGGTAGAATTTGTGTGCAGTCAATAGCAAAGGTCTAAATACAGTGAAGGGGAAAGGCTGAAATTATAGATTACCAGGATCACTTTGTAAATGGTGCCTCAAGTCCAGATTATTTCAGGGAGTAAACAAAAGTAGATGAGGGAAAGCTGAGACTGGAGTTACCTGGGATTTCAGGATATTTTTTAACAAAATACCACTGGCAAGACAACAGGCATGAAAGGGATGGGGGAGAAGGCTAAGGAAGCTGAGTTGACAAAGATTACCAGCAAAGGACAGTTGGGAATGATTTTAAGATCAATTTGATTTACAATTTTCATATATAGATATATAGATATATATATATGTATCTATATCAATCAGCAACATGACCATATAACTGAAGGGATGAAATTTGAAGGCAAAAGTTTTAAGTGATATGCAAAGGACAAGGAAAACTGTAAGGTAACTGAAGAAGGTAATTCAGAGCAGAAATGAAGGTTAGATAAGGTTAGGAACTGGAAAAGGGAAAATACTCAAACAGCATTATACTATGAACAGTGAGACAGGGAAGTTCTATCAGGAATAAATGCATCTACTGAATACAAACTACAGAAATTTTGTTTGTTTGAAATAGCATTAATGCATTACATGCAGAACATTGTGTACAAGTAGAGTTTTACCGTATCACAGAAATTCAGAAACAATGCAAAAGGTTAGAAAAATCAGAAGGTTGTTCCCTATGGTCTGCTCTTTAAGGAAGGGAGGATTTGACTCAAATCATTGCCTCTACCTTACTTTTTGGATGGGGACAGACACAGAAGGACACACAACACACACACACACACACACACACACACACACACACACACACTCTCTCTCTCTCTCTCTCACCCATACACACCCTCTCAGTTTTAAGGATGCTATTAAGCTGGGCAACTGTCTTCTGTGTTGGGAGAGGGAACTCAAATGTCAGAGACCTGAAATGGATACCATGGGCCTATCGTTATTTTAATTTGCCTAAGCCATGGAAACTACCTGCCTATTTAGCCACACTCCAATGTGTTCTCTATTCACTTCTGGTGCTGCTAACCAGTATTACCAAAGTCTCAAAAATCTTCAGCCTCAACTCCTGGGTACTACTGCCTAATTCTATAACTAACAGCCATCTATCTATCCCAACTTTTAACTGACTGCCCCATTCCCTTATTTTAGCCTCCAGGTCCCAATCAACTAGACATTAACTACAGGCTCCTCAGCATGACAGAAGGCAAGGGTTATAAGAGCAAAGGGACCTGAGTAGTGATCTGAAAACAGTGAACTCACCTCTCTCGTGTTTGTATTTGTTCTTTGCAAAGCTTTAAGTGGATGAGCTAGTCGGATAGAGAGCAGAACTGCAGATATCCCTTTTGCTAAGCTATTGCAAGATCAGGGTAAATATTCTGAACAAATATAAGTGATGTAGCAATATGGTTAAAAATAGTATTTTCTCAAACTCCAGGAATATTTTAACCAAATATATAGTTCCAATTCTTTTAAAATGGGCAGCAGCAAAGAAGTGGCAAATTTCAGATTCTGGAGACTCCTAGAACAGATTTTTCTAAAGAATGCATCTTTCAATAAGATTACATCACCAACGAAGAAGCTGAACAGAAAAATCTATTGAAACTTCGTTTACACCCCAATGCAGACAAAGCCCGTCCCTCCTCTGACTGTGGAACTGGCCTGTACCTGTGTGATATAATTTAACACCTAGGGAAGAGAAATCTAAAGAGATATCGTTAATCACAGTCAAACAATTCACAGAAAGAAAAGAAAAAAAAACAACTTACTTAACATTACTGTACTTTTACTATGAAACACTTGAATACGTTTCTAAGGATGTATGTCTAAATTAAAAATAAAACTAAGACTTAACAGCTTAATAAATATGAAGTGAAGAATACATTACATAATAATGGAGTCAGAGGAGAAATGAAAGTTCAAATGGCAAACTATTCTCCAGCATGTATGGAACATGCTACAGGGCAGTTGGTGCAACTAAGCTTAATGTGATCATAAAATATTGCCTCAAATAAATATTCTGCAGATGGTGGATGAAGTGAATGACATGGCAGTTATTTCAGACAGACCAAAACTTACAGATTGGTTCACACAGCCTGTCCAAAAGTGATCCACTAACCAAAAACACGGTGGGGGCTTTGGGAAGGAGAAAGGAAGGGGAAAAGACTATATGGGGGCAACAGTTACAATGACCCCAACCCACCCCCAAAATAAAAACTAAAAACCATGACACACAAACTGTGTCTTTGTCATCCCAACTCCACAAATCAATTTTGGAGGTATGCTTTTGGGCAACTCATGAAAGTCTCTTTTTGCATCAGCCTCATGTTAAAACTATTACACTAAACAACCCTCCCAAATAGGGGAGAAAAAAAAAGAACATGGAATGGATTTGTTTCAAGCAGATAGTATATACCAAGGGGGGTTGGGGAGTAGGGAATGGATAGATGGGGTGGAGGTGGGGAAAGAACCAGGTGACAGCATGAAATCACACTTCCAAGTACGTTCATGTTGACTTCAAACAGGAGAGACAGGTCTTAAGCAGGAGCAGTTCACCACAGTTAAAAATGTCTACAAATCTTTCTACATACACTTAAAACAGAAACCAAATTCTTGTCAGTTTTTAAAACTTCATTTCAAAAGTACTAGCAAAAAAAAAAAAGAAAAGGAAAAAGAAAAAAAAAAGAAAAGAAAAAGGAATGCATAATGTCTGACCTTAAAAAAGCACAAACACACGTAATGGATTTGTACATGAAAGACCTATATTTTTAATATTTGTCTCAAAATCTTTGAGGCAATGTTTAAAAAAAATCTAGCTAATTTTTTCTTTGGATGGTGTGAAATAGTTTGCCATCTGAGCAAAAGGAGAGGATGAAGAAGTTTCAAGGACAAACGAGATCAGCCTTTACCTCGAGGCCTCTGCTTCTCTGCGTCATAGATCATGACAACTTCAGTGACCTGAAAGAGAGAAAGGAAATTCCACTAACCATGCTGTGCAGGGAGCGTGGGCTGGTTACAAGAAGGCAGTAGGCCAGGCCAGGGCACAGTCACATCAACAGAAGGCAAGTACCTGGGGCTGACTTAGAATTTCTCAGCTAAAACACAAATCCTGAGAAAAATGACTACTTAGGGTCACCTGATCATGAGATTAGAGAAAGCACGGCCCAGAAATCAGGGTGGCCTAAAAAACACATCCACGACACATCTCATGGGCCAAAACTGGATGGAGGGGGATGGAGATTGAAAACTAGATAGCCTTGTGAGTTTCAACCTTGTATTAGGAAGGCAAATCGGCCAATTAGAGTTTCACCCCAAATTATTATGCTCTGCTTAATTCCCAAACAAGCAGCAAAATGGCTACAAATTTATGAAGAAGCAAGCCTTTATTCTCTTGGCTGTTAATAGCTAACCCGTGGACCTAGAAAGTTTGCCAGTCACAGAGATATTCAGGCTTTAAGATGTTCTGTGCTACAAGAGATCTTGCAGAGGTACATGTATGTACCTCTATAAACACTCCACTCCACTGCCTCTGAAACACTTAAGAATGAAACAGGTCTAACTGAGAAACAAAGAACAGGCCAAAAAGGAAGGAAGTGTGCCTAATGGAAAGCCAAATGAAGTGACATTCACATCCATTGGCATTAATTGTTGTCACAATCAGTATCACACAGAACTCATTCCACACAATCCACAAAAGAACCTCCAAGTTCTCAGAAAGGTGCTACAGTTTAGTTTAGAGCTGGCCTAAGAGCTTCCTTCCTTCATTATAAAGAGCTGGTTCACACACCAAAGGCCAACTCTTGGAAGCCAAATGAATTTAATTTCTCTGAAAACAGGCATAGCCCTGTCTAATGTTGTTAATTAGTTTCGCAAAAACAAAATGTTAGATGAAATGTTACAGGGTGTAGTTGGTGCTCTAATTAGACCATCTGTTTTGTATGTCAGGCAACCAGCCAAATGATATTACAATGAGGTTTTGTGACATTACAGTGGCTGAAACAGGGTATGCTAGTACCATCTACTAGAGTACAGCCATTATAATCAAACAAATCATTAAGCGTCTGTATCACATTTTCAAAAGCATCTCACCTACTTGCCAACCGTAAGAAAGTTGAGACTTAGGGTAAACTTGAACCATTAAAGCACTTTCCATTTTCAGATAGGACCAGAAAGTCGGACAACAAGAATGGTGGCAATCCTGATGCCATCCTGGTTTATTCATTTCAAAGTAAACAGGATGGGAGGATTGAGGTGTGCAAAAATAAAATAAAAATAAATGAGAAATGTCTGAAACAAGAGCTACTACCAATTAAAGATGTGTCTGTCCAAGATTACAAACGTCACCATGACTCTGTCTGTTGGCAGAGATCTAAATACCTTAATTTATTCAAAGCAACTAAAATAATGGCAATGTCTTCTATAATAAGCCAATACCTGCTGTCATGATAAATGACTCACCACTCCAAATTTCTTGAAGTATTCCCTGAGCTCCGTCTCGCCGCAATTGTGAGGGATCCCACCAACAAAAATTTTATTTGATTTACTGTTATCGCTCCTAGGACCTTTCTGCTGTATCAAGGAGGAGAAATTGGTTAGTTTATATTGGAAATTCTTTACAATCCTCTTACCTCAGCTGTTATTACATAAAATATTCTTCATTTGTATTATATCAGCCCTAAGTTGTTTAGGATTCTAAATTATCAAATTTCTTTCCCTGCCAAATCATCTGGGCAAAGGGCATACATGAATCCTTTCCAGATCTCCAACAGGCTAGCTTCTAGTCTCTACTGGAAGATCTCTAATAACATAGTAGCATGTTTAGCAATGCTACCTCTGAACTTTCAAACCCCATTTTCTACCAAGTCAAATTATTCTGTTAATCTCAAATCTTTCCTTAATATGGAAGGGAACACAAAAACTATGATCCAAATATACCAACTTATAATTATGCAATAGGGCATGATAAAGTGTGTAATATAGTGTGTAACACTGCCACACTTTAAAGAGAAAGCTAATCTACTGATAGCCCACCTGAGTAAAAGACAAAAGATTTAGCCACTTCAAATAACACAAAATGTCTTTTGCACAACTGTACTCAAAAGTACTTCACAGAAAGAAGATCTGAAAGTGGGACTATAGATTGGCGAAGTAGTCTTGACCTAAACTATGCAATTATCAAGGCAAATCTCAGAGGTTTAAGCATAATCTCCATCTAATTAGTTCAAAAGTACCTTCTAACTCACCCTGACAATACATGATTTTAACTGCTGATTGCTAATTTAACAAAACAAAACAAAAAGGACAAAATCAGTTGTTCAGGAAAACCATACTTTTTTTTGTTGCCTTTAAATATAAACTTTCGGTCTAGTTCAAGTTAAATGTTAAAGGTACTGTCTCAAAAATAACAGGTCTGAAATGTAAAATTATTACTACCATCCTTATTTAGTGGCTACCCTTTAAGGAAAATCAAAGGTAACTTCTTTAATCACTTCAGAAAATAATTAAACGCTTATCTCTGTGCTTATTACACAATCTAGGGCAAGGTCATCATACCAGGCCCATCTAACTTTCCCTGATCCACTGAAAGGAGCAGCCTAAGCTGCTCGGCTTGTTTTCCATGAATGGTTTTGCTTTCATTCTTCTGCAGCAGAGGCCCAAGGAGACAGGCATCTAGTATACATACTGTCTTACATTCCTGCCTTTACAAAAAGGGTTTGTGTTTAAACCAAAACCAGGCTAACACCCTGTTTTCGACAGTGATGGCTTGCAACAAACACAGCAAGCTAAGAGTTCAAAAACCACTGTTTATGAGATATAACAAGTGAATTTATATAAATCAACAGCATAAAGAGAAAGAAAACCAGAACATCAGATCATTAAAGACTAAAATAGAAGAGAAGAATTTGATATTAATGTTTAATTGGGGTCAGAGGATTAAAAAGCTGAAAGGGACCTCCTAAAATCACCTAGTCCAACCCTCTCATTTCATATATGAAGATACTGACTCCACACTAGTTAAGTGATTTCCCTAGAAAATAGATGGCAGGATAAAGATTTGAACCATAGCTTATTCCAGTAAATCTGGTGTTCTTTCCTTTACACCATACTGCCTCAGAAATGTTAGTATCCAAATTCATGAACCTAAGACCAGCATTAATGGTCTTGCCTTCTTAATTATGGCAAAAGTTTCATAAACACACCCAGAAAAAAATCTGTATCATCCAAGGGGCAGCTTGGTTAAGAAGAGAGGCTCACTACCCAAATGCTGGCCACAACAACTCATTAATATAAGGCATAAAAGCTTGTGATTTGCTTTGGTGAAAGAAGAGATCAGATTAGAAAAATCATAGCTCTCCGAAGTAGTAAAGAATCCCTTACCAATTATGGTATGCTTTCACATCACTGATTTCATAGTACCATAAAGTGTGAACAAAGTCCAAAGCCCCTTTCCCGCTTTAGCTGTATACATACTTGTCTCCCTCATTTACATGTAAGATCACCACAAGTACAGACCTTCATTCTTTGTTCTTGTATCCCTAGTGCCTAGCACAGAGCTTGGCAAAGAACGAGCATTTAATAACTACCTGGCTGAGAGACTGACTGAACATCTCTAACAAGTTCACTCTTTGTGCTTAAAGAGCTCTAGTAACAGACAGCCTTTACCTCACCTATTAGACAGTTAATGCAGGTAGGCATCAACATTCTCATTTTATAGATGTGAAAACAGACACAGATCAAATGATTGTCCAATTATTTATGGTGATACCAAGACTCAATGGAACATGTTCTCATTCCTAGCCCAATTCTCTTTCCATAAGATCACAAAGTCTGCTACTAATACTCAAATACATTTCAAAAATATCAAGACTACAAATAAAAAGGGTTCTACATCAAGGACAATCAACCAATGAAATGAGCTTACTAGACACAGCTGATAGGCCTAAGCCAACTGAACTACGCTCAAAAAATCGTCTAAGAGAATACTACGATCTTTAGTTTATAAAGCAGTATTATCCTGAAAAAAACTCAAGACATTCATTCCACCTATTTCCCAATATCCCTAATAACAGCTTCTTGGCAAGTATAACTGAGTCACTGAACACTTAAACAACTTTCCAAGAAAATAAATCAAATGGTGGAACAGAAGGCTCAGATACATTTCTTATTAAACTGTGATGTCTGAAGTTTCAAGCTAAAAAAAATTAGGTGTCAAACTGGATAGGTGTGTAAAAGTTAAAACTGAAAACAATTTTCAGAATAAATGGCTTTGAATAAACTTTCAACTACCCAAACATTAAATTGGAGAGCCTTCCTTTACTATTATCATTTATCAGAAACATATGTCTCATGTACCACTTGAGCTGAATTACTTCCTCCAAATTCTTCTTTGTAGATTTACCAATATATCTCTATTCCCCACTGCCCCACCTTCATTTCCCTTACCCATCCTTCCTTTGGTCGTGTTCTTTCTGGCTGCATTCCCCGAGGTGTGCATGGCTTTGGGTCAATCTGTAGGAAGTTTCAAACCAGCTAGTTGTGAATATGCAGACTACTTTCTCTACAAAACAAGATGTTAGCAACAGCAGCCAGTGGCAAATTACCACAACCTCACTAGGTCAATTTACCATATATTATTATTACGATAACTGATGTGAGAAGCAAATCTCATTTTTTTCTTAACTTAATCCCAATTTTTAAAAGAAAAAAACTTTAACATAAAAAATACAGTTTCCCCTTACAGAATTAACCCTAAGAAATAATTCAAAGCAAGCAAAAAAGGAGACTTACGTTGCGGCCATCTAATGTATGTGGTCTGCTGGCCAGCACTGTTCCCACACAATTGGGATCTTTAAATTTAACAAACCCAAAGCCTCGAGACTGGTTGGTTGTTTTATCTTTCATGATAACACAGTCAACAACTTCTCCATATTGCGAAAAGTAGCTGCGCAGCGTTTCTATTCAGAAATTAAAAACAAAATCATATAACCAATGTTAAGCATTTACTTTCAGCAGTTACCTGAAAGAATATAGCTTTCTATAACTTAGCAACCTGAACTCTTCCACAACATCTGTAATGTATAGTAACTTAGAATTCTTTATGTTGGCTACCTCTGCTGTTTAGATTTGGTGATTTTTGGTGGGGGGGGGAGGATAAGGAAAGGGGTGCAAGGTAAACACACGTTTTACTTATTTTCTGTGCTATGCAAAGACAGTAGCATCTACTCAATCTCAATGAGAGAGAGAGAGCGCGCGAATATTGATTGGGACATCCAGGAAATCAACATGAAGGGAAATATTTAACCATACAACTTGTCCAGCCAGATATTGACCAGTGACTAGAGCACTTGCTTTTGTACCTCATATAGCCAAGAATTGTCCTGCCTTTAAAAACCTACCATGGCTTTTTAAAATACCAGCTAGGAACATGAAGCCTACATAACTCCACTTTATCTTTGATATGAAAATGAAATATGACAGTGTTAGTATGGTATTCTTGCCAGTCCCCTACCCCTCAACCGTAAGTGCACTTTCAAGGAAATTTAGTTCTTTAAATCACTAAACACATGTTTTGGATTTGTTTTTTTTTAATAGAATCTGAGAAACAGAAAACCTACTTAGGAGTCAAAGCTATAAAATTTGTGACCTACCTTGCGTTGTGCTCCAGTCAAGGCCACCCACGAAGAGCTTTCTGTAATTCACAGAATAGAGCATTATGGTTAAAATCTTCAATCTCTACTTGGGTCCAAACTTAATTAAAAACACTCAAGCTCTCACATGATATGTACAGCTCATAGTCGGCATGTAAATTAACAGGGCAGTGGAGAAGCTTCTAATGCATAGCTATGATAACCCATTACATAAACCTTTGTTTGGGCTTATTCCTGTTTTATCTAAAAAGCACCTTCAAGAAATTAATATATTCAAAGTTATTAAAATTTGAAACCTTATATTACATTTCTACTATTATTGCCATGTATGTAAATTTGTTTTATGTGCTGTCTCTGTGCAAAGAAACTACAATAAGCATTTATTAATAAGCACCTACTATGGACAGAGCACTGGGCTGGGCATTAAAGAAGATATAAAATTTAGAAAACACAGTCATTGCTTCTTTCTCAAAACAAAGTTGTATAAGGCAATCATAGCACAAGTTCTAGGTGGAGACAACATATGAAAATCAGTGAGAAGAATGCTGCATTTGGAAATCAGAGAACCTGGATTAAAATATTAGCTATGCTACCAATGTTACCCTAGGCAGGTCCCCATCACTTGTGTAGGCCTGGTTTCTACTTCTGAATGAAGGGGATTGGGACTGATTAGCTGGTCTCTAAGGGTCCTTTCCTCTTCAAATTTAAGATCTTTTCCCAAAAGGCTTTAAAATGGCTATTCAAGTCAAAATAAATCTCTCCCTATGCTAAAAATTAATTCTTATAGCTCATATTTGCATGACAATGCTTACTAAGTGCTTTCCTAAGAACTGTGTGGAGTTTAAAAGTATAAAGATTATTATATTCTTTTTATAGAAAAACAAATAGGTTAAGAAGTTAAATGACTTCCTCTGGATCATATGAGTTCAAATCCTGTCTCTGATGCTTATTACATCTATGAGCCAGGTAACTGACAATCTCTCTGGACCTAAGTTCCCTCATCTGTAAGAGGAGGGGATTGGGCCAGTTGGTCTCTGAGGTCCTTTCCAAATCTAAATCTAAGAAAGATCCTACCTCCAGCTGGTCCCTGAATCTACCAGTTTTTCTTGATCAGAAGAGTTCTATACTCTTGCCAGCAAACTAATATTCTACCACATTGGTAACTCAGTGTAATTGTTTCAGAGGTAAGAAACCCGGTTCTTTCACTCAATGTATTGGTTTGAATAGTTATGTACCCCCAAGTAGAGGCCAGACCACTCAAAATGGATCTCCTTAAGAGGAAAAAAAGTATATACTGAAAAAGAACAATTACACACAGTCAAGATTCTACACATAGCAGATTAAAGTATTACCTACCTATTTGTACCAATAATAACTCTGTGACCTTGAATAAATGACTTAACTCTTCTAGACTTCAGCATCCTCATTTGTGAAAGGAGGGTCACTAGCTCTGCTGACCTCCATAAGTCTATTGTTAGGATTAAAGTTTTTTTTTTTTAAGTGCTTTGAAAACTATTAACATATTAGATATTAATGCCCCCACCTTAATCAGGGCTCCCTAAAGAAACTATCTTTCACAATACCTACAGCATCAAGGTGCTCACTAAATATCTGAACTGATAATTTAAGTCCCACATATTCTTTTCCTTAGAAATAAGGACAATCCAATAGGTAATATGGGACCAGTGGAGAATACTGGGAGGTGGCATGTGAGAATTATATGATGATAATCCACTTCTAGATGAGTAGATGAAAGACACTTGGAAAATTTTAAGCATCCGTGCTCCATCAGCAATGATGTAGATCATTCAAAAAAAAACCACTTTAATAAACAAGTATTTGCCTAATGTGGAAGTTCACTAACATCTCACCTGATTAAAGATCTTCCAAGATAACTGTCGACCCCATTAACTCTACTCAATCTTATTACTGTACAGGGCCTAATAAACTGGCAGGCTGCAATTAAGAGAAATCCCTTTGCAAAAATGAGTGGAATAGCACAATTTTCAGGTGCTCTTTTCTACTGCAGTTTACACTTTCTCACTCTCTAAGGAGAAGTATTTAAAGCGGGCATGTGAGAGAGACAATTCTACTGCTGTTAATACTGATGCCTAGTATTGTTTAGTAATACACTCAATGGGGGAGAAAGTGACAAGGATGTCTGCGCATTTTACATGGCAAGGCCCTTCTAAGTTCCAATTGTGAAGCCAAAGGTTTCTAGGAAAACATATGGGACAAAAAGTCATAATGGTGCTCCAATTCAGACCTCATTAACTTAAAAATCACCAAACTCTTGTCCATACCATTTCTAAATTAGGCCAAAGAGAATGCTGAGTTAACATTTACTTTTTCCCCATTTACCAATTACCCAAAAGATGGCATCTATTTTCAGGAAGGGCATCCATTTGTCTTCCAGCTCCCCACAGTAGACTGCTGTGACACCATTTAAGCAACAGCCATTTAGACTATAATCATGGGATCCTCTATGTGGAGCTTTAAAATCTAGTCTACTCAGAAATTACAGGGGTAGGGGTGGGGGGAGGGAGTTTGCATGGTTTCAAAAAAAGGGCTAGTATTTACACTTAAAGAGATGTTTCCCAGGAACAGAATCTTTAAAGCGTATTCAAAACTCCTCAATTTACTTTGAAAAATACCAACTTCTACTAAGTATTACATCCAACAAAAACAGTAACTTAATAAGCAGGTGCTCCCCACAAGCAATATATTCCTTTACATACCAGAAAAACAAGTTTGACTACTTAATGTTCCAATTGTCACTATTTAAATTTTAAAACTGAGGTGCCAATGCAAAGTGAGAATTTAATTTTTGTTTTAGTTCTTCAGAGAGTAGGTCCTATCATGTCCTGTGTTCAAAGTCTCAAAAGTTACTGTTTACACAAAGAAATATGATCATTCTAAAGTCATCAAAATTTATCTTGTGAACGTGTTCTAAGACTTTCAGTTCTTGTGAATAAGAAAAACCATCCTAAATAGCATTTAAACTACTAAAGACAATAACTTACATATAAGGTAGTATTTTAAAGTTTACAAAGCACTTTTCTCACTCTGGTTCCCAGAAGGACAAGTATTACTAGCCCCCATTTTATTATCTCAGTCCAATCAGAAAGGGATGAAATGAAGTTTCAGTAATAAGTCTTCTTCAAGTTCAGTGTTCCTCCATCCCATTTACCCCTGTGTCTTTGCTGTACTACAAAACAGTATATGCGGATATATTTCTAACCCTACTGGAATCCTCCCAGTATAAAGCAGGGTAACTAGAAGAGATTCCAATAACCCTCTCATTTTATAGATGAGAAGACCAAGCCCAAGAAAACTCAAGAAGTGACTTAACCAAGATTACACAGGTAATAAATGTCAAGGCTAGGACTTAAACCCAGGTCTCTGACTTCAAACCCGCTGCTTTCTATTACTCCAGGCTACTGCCCCACTTTTTGTAAGACATGTCTGCCAGAGCAACAAAACCCCCTCTAGGACTGAGAGGTAGAAACATGGACTGTGTGCCAAAATCAAAATGTTCCATATTAAAAGATTCTACTAAATTTGATCAATTTACTGAGCAAACAGTAATTGCCTTCACATTAATAAACGACTGTCACTGTAGTGGCAGGTTTAGATAGTTTAAAAACAATGGCTTCGCACGATACTAGTTTAAAGCTTTTGTGGACTATATAGATTAGGGGATTACCAAAGGGTACAAAGCAGTCCATCCTTAACACTCAGTCTAAAATTCGGTCTAGGTCAGCGGTGAAATTCATTCATCATCCCCTGAGGAGGGCTCCTTTGAAACCTAAAGCTAAGTCAGTGATCTCAACACAACAGAGTCACAAAAATCGCCAAGAAAATTGGCCCTCCAAAGTTCCCTTCAACCTTCTGTTCACTCAGAGGTCAAATCTGGGGTTTGAATTCCCCACCCTTGTGTGACTAGACAGTGCCAGCTCAGTGATACTCAATCTGATATTTCACACAACCCAACCAATACAGCATTCTACCATCCTAAGTACTTTCCCATCCATTATCCATATCTGTGATCCTCCAAATCACCTTTTAAAGCAGTATAAGTTTTACAGATGGGGACACGGAAGGTTGTGACTTGCTGAAAGTGACATGAAGTCACTGGCAGAGTTAGTAATCAAAGGTAGGTTTTCTGAGTTCAAGGACTTTCCATTACATTGATGCATAGACCGACTGGTTGAAATTCACACCTCTCCTGATATGTGAAATTACAATAAGATTATCAGAGATTTGTATTGGCAGGGCATTTTTCAGGGATTCGTGGGATAAGGAGCACCAAAAAACATCTCTCTCATTAAGGCATATCCTCAGCTGTCTTATTTTCTAGGAATGACAGAACTATTGAATTGATGATCAGCTAGCTATCAACACTTCTGATCTGATATAACCATTGCAATGATGTAATAATGATTATCTTCCTACTTCCCTAGAGCCCAGCAGTGTTCTGTACATAATAAGCATTTTTCAGATGCTGAATTGAGCTGAACATTCAAACTACTAAGAGACCAAGGGTAGGCAGAAGGACCTTATTTGGACCCAAGCCAGTCCAAAAGCCCCGAGTTCAAATCCTGACTTCATCACCCATGACGGAGCTTACAGACACACAGCAAGTCACTTGAGCTCTGAGCCAGGCTCCTCTTATGGAAAATAGGGATAATAATTTCTGCCCAGCCAAATAGGGATTTGAAGTACAAATGAAAGAATGTGTAAGAAAAGTACTTCCAAAAATGTTAAATCCAAGAGAAATCATTGAAAAAGGTGAGTCCTTTGCCAATTGTCAATCATGTAAGTCACAACTATACCAGGTCCAAAATTTTTGCCTGGAAGCTGAATGATGCAGAGAGGACAGAGCACTGGAGATGGAATCAAGAAGACATGTGACCCTGAACTTAGTCACTCAACATATGTTTGCCCCCATTTCCCCAACTGTAAAATTGGGATAATAACAGAGTCTACCTTGTAGGATCAAATGAGATAATATTTGCAAAGTGCTTAACACAGTGCCTGACACATAGTAAGCACTATATAAATATTATTGCCAGATCCTAACCCAGTAAGTAAATGTATTGGGCTAATTAACCAGCTATTGCTCAACACTAAGATATCTGACTGGGATACCATACCATAAAGATGACAGGATTAAAGTATTTGAAAAAGGAAATATTGTGAAATGGTAAATATTGGAAGGGCTCTAGAAAGATAGGAACACTAATGTACTGTTGGCAGAATTGCAAACTGATCCAATCATTCTGAGAAACAATAAATGAAAAATCACTAATGATGCATACTCTTTGACTCAGCAATACCATACCAGGCATATAGAGTAGCCCCCAAGAAAGCGAATGACAAAGGTAAAGATACCCTATAGACAGCTGGTAGTGCACTAAGCCTGGAATAGGGAAGACCTGGATTCAAAATTGGTCTCAGACATATTATCTATGTGATTCTGGGCCTGGGTAAGTTACTTATCTGTTTCCTCAACTGTAAAATGGGGATAATAATAGCACCTACCTTGAAAGGTGAGAAAGGGGGGGGAGGAGAGAAGGAGAGGTTGGAGGGAGAGGGAGAGAGAGACAGAGATCATGGGTGCCTATCAACTGGGAAAGGCTTAATGAATTCATGGTCTATGAACACAATGGAATATTATTGTGTTTTAAGAAACCACAAATATGAAGAATTCATAGAAAGAGGAAGACTAAGTTTCTACCCAAGAGAAAAGAAAGCAGAAGCATTTGAACAATGCACACAATGAACATAACAATGTAAAGGAAAACCCTGACTTGTGTTTTCACACAAATGAACTGTGTACAAGTGTGAATAATTTGACTTTGGTGGATAAATAACCATATTTGCCCCTCTTTGACAGACAGAGGTGGCAGACTGCAAATATGCAATGTGACATATTTTGTCAAACATGGCCATCACTGAAAAAGAGAGAAGTCTGACCACCAGAAGTTTATCCTTCAATTCAGATGATCAAAACACAAGATGTTCCCAAAAATAGAAGCCCAGAGTTGGAGGGATCCAATTTCATAAAATGTCAGTGCTGGAAGCCATTTTACATGTGACTGACAATAGGTGCCTACAAGAGAAAGTGGCCTTCCTAAAGTTATAGTGAAATAGCAGAATTCTTGCTTTTCCACGAAACCATTAGAGATGATCTAGTGCAACCTAAAGCAGGAATCCACTAACGCAGTCAACTAGTTTCTGCCTGAACCCCAATGATTAGACCTCCAAATCCCTTAAGCTTTTTAAAACCTACCTTGGCAAGTTATCAAAATCAAAGTATTCTACTTCAAAACCACAGCGCCCCCCTTGACAAACGTCAGATTTATCAGAGACGAAGAACAAGTCCTAAAAGCCAAGAGGGGCAAAACAGCACCAAAGAATTAAGAAGTGGACCAGGACCACAGCAAGGTATTCTACTTTGATCCCCAGTGTTTAGTACAATGCCTGGCACATGGTAAGTGCTTAATAAATGTTTGCTGATTGATTGGAGGGAAGCTCCCCCCACAAAAAATATCAAAACATGAGACCAGACCTGGAATGGGGTCATTCTCCAGTTAAGAAAATCTTTTTAGAACTGACTTTACATCTTCTGTTTTCATTTTGTCTTTGGCCTCTAAGGTTTAAGAGTACCTACTAGAGGGTCACTGTTTTGTTTCTGACATTTCAAGAAATAGACTTTTGCAACTTATCTTGAGAAAACATGCTGTAACATAATTTTTGCATTTAATATTTTTCTAATATTCAGCTTAATAGAATAATAGATTTTTAAGAGCCAGAAAGCCTATAAAAAGAGTGAAAGAGCGACTACAACAAAGAATTTCAAGCCTAAAGGCAACTAAAAGAGGATGCAATCCTTTCTGATTTTAAATATGAGGAAATTGAGACCCCAAAAAGAAAAGTGACAAGATTTTGGTCACAAAAAGAAAATCTCAGCCTCCGATGTCCTAGTTCATTATTCTTTCCATTCCAATTTCCAGATTTTTCAAGTTAACTTCATTATTCAATTGTCTTTTGTGCTTTCTCTCCCTTTTAATGTTTAGCTCTTTCTATGATCTGTAGACATACAGATACAACCTTCTTGACTATCTTTTAGTGAAGCTAACAAAAATGCTGCTTTTATCTTCCCTCCGATTAAACCTTCAACTTCCTTATGTTTTCAAGTGGTTCAGAATTCCCTCCAAATTCCCTAAGACTTACTGATCCAAGGTGACCCAATGGAACTCAGTTTGCCTAATAAAATCTCAACAGCTGCCTCTCTCTGGTCCTACTTCAATAAAGGCATAGCATGAATGGTCTCCAAAACACAGTCCACCAGTCACAATGCCAAGACAGTATCTGTAAATGCCTTTGGGCCTAGAGTCAGAAGATCAGATCTAAGCCCAGGCTCTGCCATTTGCTAAGCCATGTGACCTGAGCAAGCTAGGTAACCTCAAAGAGCCTAGATTTCCTTCTCTGTAAAATGGGGGGAGGGGAGTTTGATATTCACACTATCTCTGAAATCTTACGACTTAAAACTGAGTAGGCCCTTTGAGTACATCTAATCTAACCCCCTCTGTTGTGTAAAAAAGGAAACCGAGGCCCTACAACAAAAGTGTTTAAGATGACACAATTATACTTACTGGCAGAGCCAAGAAAGACCAGGACACAGATGTTCTGCTGCCTAATCTCATGCATAAGTCTGCCATAATTGCATTTCTCTGCACTTATCAAGCTCCTAGCCAGCCCTCCTTCTTAGTTTGTTCCAAATTAAAGTTGGAGCTACAGAAAAATAATTCCACCTGTGTACCTATGCTTCATACACATACCTCTAACACATTTAAACAACACTGTCTCTTCCAAAAAGTAGTAAAGATATTAAATAGATTTAATACCAATCCTTGGAACATCTTCCACAAAAAAGGAATCCAACTATTCACAGCTACTTTAATCAACCCAAATGGGCAAGGAGCACCATCCTTCAAAATATCTGAAATTTCACTTAAAAGATGCAAACTCAGTAAAATGCATTTAATTCTGGAAGGACAATGAAATAAATTAAACCATTCAAGATTTAAAGCTGTGGCAATTCCTTATGCTTTCTTTCCAAACAAGCCCAATATTTAGCCTTTGAACAATATATCCCATAGAGCAGAATTTGATTTCATGACTCCAATTAGTTTCAATTCTCTAACTACTCTAAAATTAGAAAAGGCAGCTCACATTTATACAGCACTTTTAGATCTGAAAGACACTTTCCTCACAACAAACCTGTGGTATCATCTCCATTTTGGAAGAAATTGAGGCTCATATAAGTGATTTATTCAGCATGTGGGCTGATACCCAGGTTTCCTGACTCCCAAGTCAAGTGCTCTTTCCATTAAACCAAGGAACAGTATTCAGAATACTTACCTCACAGAGTTGTTATAAGGAAAAGACTTTGGAATCCCTCAAAGCACTATGTAAATAAATTACTAAAAAACCACGAACAACACAAATCATTTTCAAGCAAATTCAGATGATGGAAAGTTGTCCAATTACATTTGCAGAACAGCAGTGTGGTGGTTTTTAAACTAGGCCTATTAATTCTCACAGGCCTCCAAAGCCAGGAATCACGAAAAACTAGAGCACCACTAATATGGTTAGTAGCACTAACATGCCAGCACACACGCTGGAGTTATTTTTGAAGAGGAGAAGCAAGTTGATGGATCTTCTCATTCATTGAAATACATGGCCGAGAAAATGGAAGGTCCACTCCAACTTTTTCTACTTCCAAATACTACAAGAAGGTAGATTTCATAAGAAGGTAAAGAAGAGAATCAGATTTATTAAAGGGGAAAGTTAATCAAGAACAATTAAAATCAATTAAGTTCTGAAACTTGGTTATCTGTTTAAACAGGAAAAAAGTTAAATAAATGACTTTGATCCCAACATTAAACATACTCCCACACTCAGAATTCACCAAGCTGACTTCACAGGAAATTTAAAGAGCACAGTAATTAGCACATTTTAAAAGGGGCACAAAGGTTTCGGAGAGATAATACAGCATTAGTGCAAAGAACTCAGGACTTAAAAATCCAAAGTCCTGAGTTGTTCTCATCCCAGTTCTGTTTTAACTACTCCAAGGTTTTGGGCACGTCATTTAACACTGCTGAGCTCCAGCTTCCTCATCCATAAACAAAAGTTAATAAATGCACAACTTTAGAGTTATTTTGAAGAAAAAGCATTACATTAAAACTTTCCCTGTTTTAAAAATCACCTAATTCACGTTGACTCAAGAGAGCTAGAAGAAATTCGCTACGTGATCACAAATTACTTACATTCTCTTAGTTTCTTCATCTATAAAATGGGATGAGAGGCATTATGCTGTAGTGGCAAGCACCAGCCCAGAAGATTGGAACACCTGGGTTCAAGTCCTACCTTCGACCCACATCAGTTGTGTGAATCAGAGGAGGTCCCCTCTCAATGCTCTAGGCAACTCACCTAAGGGTCTAAGTTGCAAACAAGGTGCTGACCTGCTTTCATAATGGGTATTTCCTCACCGAGGAGTTCCCTATACCAATGAAACCATAGGTCCAATTCCTGCCCCATCCCTAAAATGAGGTAATATTTGTACTGTCCTACTTTAAGGGACAGTGAAGAAAGTAATCTGTAAATCTTCAGTACTCTACAAACATGACTTACTATTGAAGTCTCATGACAGTGTGAAAATTGCACAGGAATAAGAGTGGCAAGAAAGACCCCTGCCCTGTTTCATCATCTGCAGAACGAGTGTGGATTAAATGATCCCTAACAGTGACAGGAACAGTCATCAACAATCTGTTGGCCTTTAAGGTTTAAGGCATCATCTCATTTGATCTTCACCAAAATCTGTCATCCAAAACCATTTAACAACAAAGAAACTAAGGCTTAGGAAGGTGAGGGGAATTATTACTACAAGTAATAAAACATGTCCATTGTAGCACTTCCAAGTTTGTTCAGCATTTTTACCTTGATTCTCTCACCTGAATCGCACAACAATCCTACTGAGCATGTTCAACAAACAGGAATATTATACTTCCCATTTTGCAAATGGGGAAAACTAGGCTTCAAAGAGATTAAATCACTTGGCCATAGTCACCCAGCTAATAAATGTAGCATCATTCAAACCCAAGTCTCACCAGATTCCAAGTCCAGAGGTTTTTTTTTTGTACCCAACTACACGTTGCTCCTCCAATGCAGCTAAGTTCTCTGCTAGTTCAAAAATTCTACTATTCGGATAAGAAGCACTACAGATGGTTTTAGACTCAAAGGTCAGTAAGCTCCCACCTGCTACTTCATAGCTGGATAACCATGGGCAAGTCTAACCTTGCTAACTCTGCTTCTTCAATCTTATTACATATGGCTCCTACTTCAGGTAGGAACTTACATACTTCAGGTAGTGTTCTGAGGATGAAATGATCTGATATATGTAATGCACTCTGAAAATTTTAGATGACTATGTCAGTTATGAGAAAGAAACATAAAGGCCTCAAATTGATCTCATAAAAATCAGGCTAAGATGAGGTAAGTTTCTGAAAGCCTCCAGGACATCAAGAAAATCCTTGAAAGAAAATGTAAGACAAAGACAATCATTCAACAGAATGAGGTATGAAGGGACTGCCTTCGTTCCTGTAAATCTTTCCAGTGGTGCTGAGTGCCACAGCATGGAGATCAAAGATCCATTGGAGAAGTTTCTAAAGTTCACTTTTGGGTTACTATTTTACCTGTTAAAAGAGCTTTAGAGGTTTCAAGTGGTTATGAACTTCTTTTTAAACAGACACTTTTTATATAACCATGCAAATGGCCCTGTCAAGCATCTTCTCTCACTCACCCACAAGGTGCATTTCTATTTCTATATTGTACTTACTTACCACAGAGGTACTGACTTAAACAATGTCTGTAAATTGCTTTAACAATATTTCACAATGCTAAGGCTAGCCCAATTCTCTAAAGGTTTTCTGTCAAAAATTCTTTCACTACACAGTAATGGGAGAGAACAGTCAGAATGTACCATGTGACAACATACCCCTTTTATATACTGTATTAAGCAAATAAAACTAGTGTTCAAAACACTTTGGCCTCGAAGAATTCAAAAAGCCTCTTCTGATATGAAGACAGGAAAACCTGGCCACTTCACTATGCCAAATACAAATTCTTGTAAAGCTCTCTATGATACAAGAGTTAGTTATTTTGAAGACTGAATACCCTGAAAACTTTTTCTATGTACACTAAATCTACCTTTACTTATTTAGAATTAAATTCTATCTACTGGAACAACTTATTTTTAATTCATTTACTATCAATGAGATGGAATTAAGGTCAGATGGATACTTCTTTCTACGAAATTTGTGTAGAGATTCTTAAATAAAAACTTCTGAACTTGATCTCAGTCCAAAGACATGCTTCTTTTTTTTTCGGGGGGGGGGGGATCTGGAAAACATAGCTCTAGGTCTTTTAGAATTGGGGATTTGGAGGGGAAGAGACTATAAACAAAGCTGTTTGGCATTTCTCCCACTGTCTCCCTAACCCTGACTCAAACAAGTCAAGTTACTAACTTTCAAACATCAAGGAAAATAACAGAAATCAAAGTGCCCTGAAAAGCTTTAGGCACAGGGGAAGACATGGAAGGTGAACGGCACAGATATTTCAAAGTTCCCAAGCACTCTTCTGCAGAGCCTTCCCCAGGCTAAGGGTTAGTTTCTCCAGCCTTACCACGTGGGCTTCCTGGCACCACATCTTCCACTTCCTCCTAGCCTAAACCAATGGGATCTTAGGGGCTCTCAAGTAGGTGGAAAGCCCTATTTCTTCTGGGGTCTAAATCTGCTTCTTAACAGTTTCACTTAACCCGGGAATAAGAGGGGGAGCCCAGCTGCGGTTCAGAGAGAACAGCCCCAGGGAGGCAAATAGTAAACATCGGTGGGAGGAAAAAGAGATTCCAGTTTCCTAATCCTCACACCCACCCAGGTCCCCATACCCGACGAAACAATGGTCGAACAATGGTCGCACCCCAAATTAGAGGGGAGAGGAGGGGCAGCCCCAGGGAATATGGGCAGTGGTGGCCAAAGGTACCCCAAAAAAACGTCACGTCGATAAACCAGTGCTCACCCCCCCACTCCCCAGCTCGCCTTCCTCTCAAAGTTGGGGAAAACAAGCTCCACCGCCAGGGATCAATTTCACAATTGACTTCCTCTTCCTCCCCATCTCCAGATACAACAAAAGGCATACCTCCGAACAGTCGGGGGCTGAACCTACAGGCCGTGGGGTTAAGAAACCAGCTTCATGCCTTACCCCATCCGGAATAAATCGGCCCCCTCGCCCCCAAATTAATGTGGCCGACCCAGCATCCACAGAGCCTGGCAATTAGTGCCCCTAGGCAGGCTGGGGACAGGTGCGAGGGCAGCGACTCCATGGCCCCCTTTACCTCCGGGGGCCCCAAATTGACTGCCGGCCCCGTGGCGGCTGGCAAATGGTGGACCGGCCCAAGGTGCAGCCGCGCTCCCCCTCCCCGCCCGCCTCGGATAAACCAATGGGCTCGTCCCCTCCTCCGAGCTAATGGAGGCAGCCGCACGGGAGGTGGCAAATGGTGGCCAAGCCCCGGCAGGGTCGAGGAGATTGACTAGAGCTCCCGCCCGCAGCGGCCTAGACGGCTGCCCCCCCCCCTTACGCCAAGGTGCCGGGGCCTCCACAGGCGCGGGGGGGGCGCGGTAAATCCGCTTCCAGGAAGCGCCCAGCCTTGGGCTCTCTTAAGCCCAGAGAACCAAGAAGGGGCCCGAGAGCTGGGGCCACAGGATCCCAGCCGGTTCCTGGGGATCTCCGGGGGGGGGGGTGCCTGCCCCGGCCTCCGGGGGGGGAGGGGGGGACTGCCCCGGTCCTCGCCGTGACCTTGAGGCGGGCTGCGGTAGCAGGCACGAGCTGGGGGCCCGAGGCGGGGGAGGGGGCCGACGCCGCCGGGGTTTCCGGACTTCCCTCGAGGCCGGGCTCGGCAGGGCCGGGGCGAGAGAGAGGGAGGGAGGGAGGGAGGGAGGCCTGCGCCGGGCCTCTTACCCGATCTCATCTGCCCCCGAGTTGTTCATGGCGGCGGCGCTGCTCCGTGTCCCCCCCCCGGGCTTGGGCCTCGCTCCCTACTCCGGAAGGTCACAAGCTCCCGTCGCCCTCTCCACAGCCCCAGCCCGGATCTGCGCAACGGCGGCGGCAGCGGCGGCGGCAGCGACGACGACGGCGACGGCGGCGGCGGCAGCTCCTCCTGCCTCCTCCCCTCAGCGCCAACGGTCACCGCGCGCCCCCGCGCCGTGCCGCCCCCTTCGCCGGCGCTGCGCCCGTGCGCGCTCCCGCACGGAACGCCGGGGGCGGGGCCAGGGGGCACGTCGTGCGTCCTCTGCGCGCTCCCCCCACCCCGGCCTCTCTCTTTCTTCCTCCTCTCCTTCCGTTCCTCCCGTCTCCCTCTCGTTTTCTGCCGTGTGTTCCTTCTTTCTTCTCTTTCATTACCTCCTTTTCTCTTCTCTGTCCTTTCTCCTTCCTCTTTTTCTTTCCTCTCCCTCTCTTTACCTTTTTTTTTTACCACTTAGGGTAGTCAGCGTGCTGCACTGGAAAGAGGATGAACCCTGAAGGACAGAGGACCTCGGTTCAAATCCCTTGTCTGACGCCTTTCGACAATTCATTTAACCTCCTTGGGCCTCAGTTCCTTCATCCGTAAAGTGAGAGGTTCGACTGGATAGCCATCCGCCCTGTCTATCGTTCCTTTCTTTCTCCTCTCCTCCACTTTCTCCTTCCTCCTTTTCTCCATCACGTCCCCCTCTTTCTCTCTTCACCACCTCTGTGCCCCTCTCCTCTCTCTCTGTCTGTCTCTCCTCTCTCTCCCTGTCTCTCTCTGTCTCTCTGTCTCTGTCTCTCTCTCCTCTCTCTCTCTCTGTCCTCTTCTCTCCCTGTCTCTCCTCTCTCTCTGTCTCTCTCACTACCCTTCCTCTTTCTCACTTCTTAACGGGACCTTAGAAGCCATCCAGACAGACTTCAGCGTCATCAGGAATCCCCCCCTTTGGAAAGTGCCCGGCAAGCCTCTACTTGAAGACCTCCGGTGCTGAGAGTCTGTGACCTCGTGGAGCACATCTGTGGATGACCTTTACCCTTACATCAAGCACAGAGAACGTCTAATCTCCGTTCTCTTCTGCAGGCTTAAGTCGCAAGTTCCTGCTACTTGGCCCTGTTGTGATCTCGTCTCCCTCCGAACGGGACCCGACACTCCATATGTATGACCCAATCGAGACGAGCGGGATTATCACTCCCCTCATTATGGACACGAACCTACTAATGGGGCATAAGATTCAATTGGCTTCTTGGGCTCGGGTTGAGTGAGCTGCGGTCCACTAATACCCCCGGTCACTGTTCTCGCCCGTATTTGGTTACCCTGGAAGCAATCTAGGAGATCATCTAGTCTAACCCTTCATTTTATGGAGGCGCAAACCGGGGATGAAAGAAGGGAGTTCAAACAGATCGAAGTAGGGCTTGAACCTAGGTCTTTTACTCCCCTGGTATCCTTTCCCCTGTCTCCTCTGGCCGGCTCTCCCTCCCTTTCTCATCTCTCTCCCCATCTGTTTGCCCTTCTCCCTCTGCTCCCGCTCTCTAGGTTTCTACTTTTTCTTTCCTCCTCCCTCCCCACCGCCCCGCTCACCGCCCCCGCCCCCGCCCCCTTCGCTAGCTCTGCGCGCGCCCGCGCTAGGTCAGTCGCGGGGCAGCCTGGGAAATGGAGTCCGCTTTTTCTCGGCGCCGGCCTCCTCCTCGCCCTGGCCCGAGCTGAACCCAGCCACGTGCTTGCAGGCAGGCTTGGCAGGGCGCGCGCGCTGCAGCACAGGTTGGGGAGGAGGGGGGGGGCGGAGCTGCTCTGTTCTCCGAGCTGGGGGCTTCTCGGCGAGGAGAGAGCACCCGACACCGAAACCCCAGAGAGCGGGGAGAAGAGAAGCCGACCGGCGCTGTCCTGGTAGCAGACAAAGCGGCCGGGGACGGGTGCCGGAATCCTGCGAAGAGCCAACTTTGGAGTCCGGGGGAGCGACCTGCGGGCTCTGTCACTGCGCTCTGTCACCTCGGCAGCCCCTCTTAAAGTCGCCGAGCCTCAGTTTCCCCATTTGGAAGGAAAAAGGAATGGAGACAGAGCAAGGGTTTTTAACCTGGGGTCCAAGCGTTTCAGGGAGACCTTGTACTTAGTTGAAAAAAAAAAAAGACCGCTTTATTTTTACCAGCCTCTAATTGAAATTTTGCGTTTCTTTCAATTATTTGAAAACCTTGTATGAGCATCAATAGCCACACAGCCAAAGGGGTCCCTGACACACAAAAAGGTGGAGATTCCCTGGGGCTAGAAACTGAAAAGGACTTTGGAGGTCCTCTGATCCAATCGCCTCCCCAGCTGGAAGGTACCTTCCAGCTGCTGAATTAAGGGTCCTAAGAGCCCTTCCAGTTGTTATGTTCTGTAGGGAAATGGTTTCCCTCTGGACCCATGTCTTCTGGAAAATGGGGACAATGGAACAAACCCTGACTCCCTCGCCTGGCAGTTAGGGGAATCAAAAGAGAGTGAGCAGATGTAGAATACTTATTAACCTTCAGAGGATATTCAAATGTTAGTTACTTATGTGGTCAATCAATCAACATTTCTTAAGCGTCTAATAGGTGCTGGGCACTGTGCTAGGCTTGGGGTGATGGTGAGATGGAAGAAACTTTTGTAAAGGGCTGCAGAATTCCATTGTGGGCATACAAGAACATGTGTGTGTGTACATGTGTAGATAAGCAAGGGTATGTATGTGTGCATACATATATGTATACACTGGTATATAGAATGGTAGACAAGGGAAGGGCACACACGCATGTTCGCCCTCACTATGGATGTGTGTGTGTACTTTCCTATTGGCATTTCAAATTGGATCCTGGGGAAGCATCTCAAACTCAACCTGTCTAAAACTCCAGATAGATAGACAGATATAGATATGTGCTTATATACTCCTTTTGCTGTATACCCCTTGAATGTGTGTGATCATTTTGTCATTTATTTTTCTCACCCAATAGGCCTTAGTACCACAAATACTACTATGTGCAGAGTCTACGGAATGTTTGGCTGTTAAAAACAGATCCTCACCCCAGAAAAGTCTGTGCTAGATCTTAGGCCAGAGATGAGGAACTTGCAGCTTCATGGCCACATGTGGCCCTCTAGGTCCTCAAGTGTGACCTTTTGACTTGAGTCCAAGTTCTACAGTACAAATCCTTTTATTAAGGGGATCTGTTCTGTGAAGTTTAGATTCAGTCGAAGAGCCGCACTTGAGGACATAGAGGGCCACACGTGGCCATGAGGCCACAGGTTTCCCACCCCTGCCATAGGTTCTGCCCCTTACAAAGTATGTGACCTTAAGTCAATCAATGAATAAAAAACCAACACATGATTAAGTACCTACTATGTACAATCTAGGCCTTAGTTTTTCCATCTATACAACGAGAAGGTTGGAATAAAGATCCTTCTTGCTCTGACATTCTCTATTCTAAGGTCTCTCCCAACTCTGACATTCTGCGTTTAAGGGCCTTCCAGTTATAACATTAGGGTCTTCATAGTACCTAGGCAGCTAGGTGGCACAGCGGATAGAGCCCTGGGCTTGGAGTCATGAGGTTTGTTACTGCTGTTTGTTCAGTTGTTTCAATTGTGTACAAATCTTTGTGACCGTATTTTGGGGTTTTCTTGGCAAAGAAGCTGGAATGGTTTGCCATTTCTTTCCCCAGATCACTTGACAGATGAGGAAACTTGAGGCAAGCAGATTAAGTGACTTGCCCAGGGTCACACAGCTAGTAAGTGTCTGAGACCAGATTTGAACTCAAGAAGATAGAAGATGAGTCCTTCTGATTTCGGGCCCAGGACTCTATCCACTGTGCCACCTAGCTTCTTGAGTTGGAAAGACCTGAGTTCAATTCTAAAATCTGGCCTTAAACATTTATTAGCTGTGTGACTCTGGGCCAGTCACTTAACCTGTTCGCCTCAGTTTCCTCAACTGAAAATGGTCAAAATAACAGCACCTATCTCTCAGGGTTGCTATCTGTTGGGGAATGGCTCTTCTATTGGCCATTTCAAACTGCATCCCCTGGAAACATCTCAGACCCAACCTGTTCAAACCAGAACTCATGAGCTTTCTCCTAAAACCCACTCTGCTACCAAACTCACCTATTTCTGGCAAAGCTTCACAATGGCGGCCTTATCTCTCCATCACTCCATATAACCAATCAGTTGCCAGGTATTTCCTTTTCTACTTCCACAACATCTCTCCTAACTGCCTGACTGCTTCTCTTTACTCAAGTAGCCACTACTCTCAGGCGTCTCGCCTCCTCTCACCTGGACTATGCTAGGCTCATTACTGAGCCCCTTGCCAACTCCCTTCTATCCTCTACACTACTTCCAAAGTGACTTTACTACCAATCTGACCATCTCCCTCCCCTACTCAATAAACTCTAGTGGCCACCTAACTAATACCTCTGGAATAATATTTAAATTCTTTTGGGTTTTTAAAGTCCCTAATAACCAAGCCCCAATCTATCTTTCCAGTCGCAAACATTCCACCCCTTTATGTACTCAGCAATCCAACAAAAAATGTCTTCTCTGTTCTGCACACCTGGTACTCAGTTTCCTCCCTCCGTGCTGTTGCCCTGGCCATCCTTCATGCCTGGAATGTACTCCTTCTTCATACGTGTCTTGCCCACTGCATAGAATCCCTTGCTTCCTTCAACAGGCAGCTGGAGCATTACTTTTTACATGACTACCACTTCTTTATAGGATCACAGAGTTGGAAGAAACCTTTGAGGTTATCTAATCCAAATGCTTTGGAGTTTTTTTAGAAATGGGTACACCGAGTCTCAGAAAAGTTGAGTGCCAAAGGTCAGACAGGGATTAAATAGCTGAGCTAGGTCTAATTCCCAATTGAGGGCTTTTCCCACTGTATCACGAATTGAATTGCATCAGTGTCCTTGCTCACACGATTTCTATGCTGCCGTTAGACACCCAACCTTGCCCTCCCAGTTTAACGCCTTCTTCCACCCAGATCCTGACTATCTGAAAAACCCTAGCTCAAGTCCCAGCTCTGGGGGAAAGCCTTCCTCTGAACTCTGCAGGACACAATTAAGCCCTTAATTACATTTTGTCTTTTATTATTTGCTATGCATAATAACAAAATGTATATTGCAGGAATGAAAAGGACCTTAGAATATACATGTTGGAACTGAAAAAGGCCTTACAAGGTAGAATGTCAGAGCTGGGAGGGTTCTTAGAACACAGAATGTCAGAACTGGAGGGCCCTTAGGACACAATGTCAGAGCTGGGAGGGTTCTTAGAACACAGGACATCAGAGATGGGAGGCTTCTTAGAACAGAGAGTGTCAGAGCTGGGAGGAGCACTTAGAACATAGGATGTCAGAATGGTAGAACCCTTAGAACAGAGAATGTCAGAGCTGTTAGGGCCCTTAGGACATAGAATGTCACAGCTGGAAGGGTTCTTGGAACACAGGATACCAGAGCTGGAGGGGTTCTTAGAACAGAGTGCCAGAGCTGGGAAGGCCCTTAAGACAGGGGTTCTTGAAGGCCATCCTTGGAGCTGGAAGTGGACCTGTGGCTAAGGACAGCAGCAGCCCAGGCAGCAGAGGGCCAGGTGTGGGAGCTGTCTCTCTGAGAGGACAAGGCTGATGAATTTGAGATTCATCATAAAAAAATTATCAGACATTAAAGGTCTCTATGCCATTGTAGTATCAGCAGGCACGAACAGTCTGTTATTCGAGGGGGTCAGAGATAATGCTCCAGACTAGAGCATGCTTTGAGGCCTAGCTTCCTATCTACTTTTACACATGCCACAGAAAAGACCAGCTCAGCAAACCTGGACTTTCAAAAAAACCAAAATATCATCTGTTGTTGCCTCCTGTGCTAGGGTGTCCAGTCGGTCCCCATCAGTGGTGAGCTGCTTCATAGCTAGCAGCTGGACTAATTCTGGTAAGGCTAGAAAAGGGCCCCGAATTCTATTGTTCAAAGAGTTGAAGCAGGTCACAGAAGGTCCCCAGACCTCCTTCCAGTGGCCTGACCTCGTTGTATTTGTTGTTAATATCCCAGGTGAGAGCAGTCCAGCAACCTTGAATTCATTAAAGAATGTGTCTCCTTGACACACTCAAAAAAGACAACATTCCCAAATTATACTGAAGAATGAGATTTTATATAGAAAATACATATATAATACGTTAGAGTATAACACTGTATTTTAACATATTTGAATGTCGATATAACAAAATATTCTAACAACATATTTTTATGTAACAATATAATATAACATGATAAATAACAACATTATAACATGGCATACATTTTATAATGTAACATGATATATGCATATAAAAATTCATATGTAGATTTCATTTTTAAAATGATGAACTGTTGTATTACATTTTAGACTTGATTCTTACATAGTACAAGATTTCTGAAGAGACCACTAAAATGGTTCAAACAGGACTCAACACATAGTAGGTGCTTAATAAATGCTTGTTGACTGACTTACTGAGTGAACGGTTCAGTACCTCAGTAGCACCCACAGAGTTTAGCTTAGACACACCCAGGGATGAGATTCTTATTCCGTGGCTCCTCACTGATACGATACCTTGATCTGTGAGTCATTTAAAGCTGTTGCACAGCTATATAAACCTTGGGCCCAGGCTTAGCTGCAGCAGCCTGCAGTAGCAGACTAAGACGCTATTTATTGTAGTATTTATGCATTTCTTAAACATGTAACATGTATAAAATTGTGCTACCATTTTCTTGCTAGTTTCCTACCTTTTTTTTTTTTAATGAATCACCGAAGAAGTGGTAGATAGAGCTCTGGGCCTTAAGTCAGAAAGACTTGAGTTCAAATACAGATACATACTAGATGTGTGACCCTGGGCAAGTCACTTAACCCTGTTTGCCTCAGTTTCCTTATCTGTAAAAGAAGCTGGAGAAGGAAATGGTAAACCCCTCCAGTATCTTTGCCAAGAAAACCCCAAATGGGGTCACCAAGAGTTGGACATGACTTAATAACAACAACACAGTTATACAGTACATCTCACCCTATAATATGCAGGTTATGCCATGAATAGTAAGAGAAAATTTGTGTGTGTGTGTGTGTGTATGTACATCTGCCATGTTGTATGTTTGCACTAAATAAGAGGGATATAGCCTCTGACATCAAGAATAAAACCAGTGCAATCAGTAACTACCCCCTGCTTGTATCATTGTGAGATGTATTTTACTTTAAAATATTTTTTTATTTCAAAAATATGTATATATATGTATATATATATATATATATATATATACATATATATATATATATATATCTCATTTTATCTTCACAACAGCCCTGGGAGGTAGGTAATATTATTATTCAGATTTTTTTTTTTACAGATGAAGAGAATGAGGCAGACAGAGGTTAAGTGACTTGCTCAGGGTCACACAGTAAATTTCTGAGATTTTACTGGAATTCAGGTATTTAGGACTCAAGTGCCACAGTGTCCCTACCTACAAAGGTATGGATTTTAACAGAATATTATTAGTATGTTTCCCTTTCAGGATATTACATGTCTAAAAAAAAATCTATTGCCCAAGATTTACATGTGCCCTCAACTGTCTATAACTAACCAATATCAGGATTTTTTTTTTCTCTTTGTGCTATTTAAGTGTGAAATTGAATGTCAAGCTTTGGCTTGTGATGTTTTTGTAAATATAAGTGGCAACTAGGTGGCCCTGGAGTCAGGAGGACCTGAGTTCAAATCTGACCTCAGACATTTACTAATTGTGTGAGCCTGGGCAAGTCACCTAACCTGATTGCCTCAAAAAAAAAAAAAGGAATACAATTATATAACAATTCTTATTCTCTTTTCCTAAGAAAGAAAGAAAGAAAGAAAAAACACAGGGGCTCTTCAGCTAGGGTCCAAGCCTTTTTTTCTAAAAAATTATTTTTGATACATATATCTTATAGGACCTCTAGTTGGACTCCCTGTGTGTTCAAGGGATTCCTGGAGTAAATGTAGGTTGTCTTCTGTTGGTGCAGGGACCCCATGAACTTTTGCAGCATTAATCCAGGATACAGAGGGGAGCATGGTGAACTTGATGGAAGAGGGGAAAAAGGAGAAGGCCCCTGGTTGGTTTGTGAGCACCAAACCTAATCAATTTGCCATCTCATCTGGGGTCAAGGTCATTTCCAGTAGACCCCAGGTTCTAGATTTCTTGTGGACAGAGCACCAACTGATCTGGGAAATTCTGGAGGAACTTCTGGAAAAGGTAGCTTGATCTCTCCTTTTGAATAAATCTGTGATTAAACCAACAGAAGTGCAGGATAAACTTGTAGCATTGGGAACCGCATTGTGCCCAAGACAGGGAAAGGGTAAGGTAAGGACCTTGAGGGTTTCTGTATAAGAACCTAGTAAGTATGGCTTCTCACCTATAGAGTGAGAGGGTAACCTCCAGGCAGTAGAGACAAACCCCATGTGCTCAGGGAATTTTGTATGTTTCCTTTTGAAAAGCGAAGCTCGATTTTCTTTTCTTAAAATAAAAAATTGTTTTGGGGTTGAGAAAGACTTTATTACAAGCAACCAGGTAAACATTAAACTATTACAGAGGTTCTTAACCTTAAGCTTGGTGAAGTCTATGGGCCCTTCTCTGAATCCTGCTTCTAAATAAACAAAACAAAATATGTAGAATTTTAAAGGAAATTAATTCCACTGAAAAAGTTATCAAAAATTTTTAAAAAGTTCACAAACCCCCGGTTAAGAACTCATCTAATAAAATTTTGTTTTTGCTTAATTAAAAAAATTTGGACTTCAGTACTCAAATAAAGAGCAGTTCTATACAGCAGAAAATATGGATCTCCATTTCATACAGTTTGCTTTTTAAAAATTTATTATTATTAGTTTATAAGTTATTATCATTGTGGAACATGACTTTTAGGGCACATGGCCAAATCACCTAAGATCGAGGCTGCTCCCACTCACGTGGTAGAAGAATGTGGGTTATCTTCTCCCAGAAGATGATCCCTGCCCTCTATCACATGGACCCCTCCATCCTAGATGACTTGGGCATGTGTACCAAAGCCCGGCTCCATATTTTTAAGAAAGTCTCACTACAAGTAAATTCCATGTGTTACTTTCAAAACTGTCCAGCTTGTCTATGTCTCCTTCTGAACTTCCCTGCCCTTCTGGGCATTTTTTAAAAATGCAATGACTTTTCTTTTTTTTCTTTTCTTTGCATCAATATTTCTACGCCTTTCCCTCTCTGCCAACCATCTCCCCAGTTTAAAAGCCAAGGGAAAGGAACTTCTTTCTGCATCAATTCAAACTACCCAGGATTCTCTGCAGTCTTCTTTTTAGCTATTTCTTAAGGTACAATAACACTCCATTACACCTTCCCAGGACCTGATCTAAGGCACTCCCTTAGATTCTAGGTCTTTGCTTTCCTTCCCTTTCCTCTTTTTAATGCCCTGCCCCTTTAAGGATGAGGGAGTTTGTTTTGCTTGCATCTATTTCTTCCCATTATTATCTTTCTTTTTAACCACATGCCTCTACATTTCTATTTCCCTGCTGAGTTTAATATATTTCTACAACTGTTTGTGTGTATATTTGAGCCTTACTTGTCTATTTAAAATGAATGAGGTTCATCTGATGCCTGCTCTCCTGCATTAGACTGTGAATTACTTGAGGGCAGGGTCTATTTTTTGTCTTTCTTTGTATCCCCAGAGCTTAGCACATGGTCTGGCTGTCAGTAGGTGTTTAATAAATGCTAGCAGCTACAGGAAGCTTGGCTGTGCAGTGGTTAGAGCACAGGGCTTGGAGTCAGGAAGACCCCATCTTTCTGAGTTGAAATCTGGCCTCAGACACGTACCAGCTGTGCGACCTGGGCAAGTCACTTAACCAACCCTGGTTGCCTCAGTTTTCCTCGCCTGTAAAATGGAGATGATAATAATACCACTTACCTCCCAGGGTTGTTATGAGGATGAGATGAGATAATGTATGGCAAAAATAGTTTGCCATTTCCTTCTTCAGTGGATTAAGGCAAACTGTGTTTAAGTGACTTGCCCAGAATCAAATAGCTAGCAAGCTGAGATCACATTTGAATTCAGATCTTCCTGATTCCAGGCCCAGCATTCTATCCACTGAGCCACCTAGCCACCTTTACCTGGGATGTGGTTTGGTGTTGTTCTGTTATTTCAGTTGTATCTATACACAAATAAATATGTACGTATCTACATCTATATACTTGTTGTTGTTCAGTCCTTTCAGTTGTGTCTGACTGTTGGTAACCCCATTTGGGGTTTTCTTAGCAGAGATACTAGAGCGGTTTGCCATTTCCTTTTCCAGCTCATTTTACAGATGAGGAAACCGAGGCAAATAGGGTTAAGTGACTTGCCCAGGGTCACACAGCTAGTAAATGTCTGAGGCCAAATTTGAACTCAGGAAGATGAGTCTTCCTGAATGCACACACACACACACACACTCTCTCTCTCTCTCTCTCTCTCTCTCTCTCTCTCTCTCTCTCTCTTTTATGTATATAGTTGGTTGTTTGGTTGGTTAGTTGTTGTCCTTTCTTGAAGAGGACCAAAATGACATCACTATGTGTAACAACAATGCTACTTGTCACTACTGTAGGCCAATAACACCAGCACACAGGAGGGCTACTAGCACAAGTTCTTTGATCTGCTTTTCTAAGGAAAGCAACTTTAAAGGGTTTAAATCTCGCTTTAATTAAATATGTATATATCATTCACTTAGTTCAGAGGAAAAGTCAGCACCCTGAACTTTAGAGCAAATACAAACAGAAATTACAAACAGGGACTATATAAACAGATCAAATAACACAAATCAGGAGACAGAGCTTCTCTCTGTCCATAGCAATACATACATACATAGTTGCCAGAGGGAGAAACACTGACATGTGGATTTTTCAAAGCGGGGAGGGGGAGACTCCTTAACAATGACTGCCCCAAGTCCCATCCACTCAAATCACTTCCAGAGAGTGAGCCCCAAGTAAAATGCTAACTTCAGAGTACGTATACATTTCTTCAGGGTCAGAGGGTATTACAACCATGTGACTCAAACACGTGTGACCTAAGCCTTCCCTTTACTTAAGTGGGTCATCAACACTCCCAATTGAAACAAAGGCAAGACTCAAAGGCGCTAGATTGCCTTAGTGCCGAATGGCACTACAAAACAAAAGACAACAAAAAGTCCCACTTTACTTGCCACTACACTATTTTAGAGTCAAGTTTCATGTGTCTGACTGTGGCTGATCAGGCCAATACTAGCTCAGAATGCTCTGCCACAGGTCAGGCACAAATAGTCCATGTAAACATTTGAGGTGGATTCTCTAAATTCAAGCATCTCAGATTTCTTTTGAGCTACTTTAATTCTGCTTTGCTCACAGACCATAGCACCTTCTCCGATGTGGGCATGCCATACTGAGCAGTCCTGTGCCATTGTCTCCCATGTCACACAATAGGTTCCAGAGTTCTTAAGAGAGACCTTGAGAGTGTCCTTGTATAGATTCTTCTGGCCACCACGTGAACACTTCTCTATAAAATAGTCCCATAGGCGAGCATACATTTGGCATTCAAACAATGTGGTCAGCCCACCAGAGTTGCACTCTCTGAAGCAGAGTTTGAATGCTTGGCAGTTTAGTTCCAGTAAGGACCACAATGTCTGGTATCTTCTCCTGCCAGGTGATCTTCAGAATCGACCTAAGACAATTCAAACGGAAGCGATTCAATTTTCTGACATGTTGATGGTGTTCTGTCCAGGTTTCACAGGCACATAGCATTGGGGTCAGCACAACAGCTCTGTAGACCTTCAGTCTGGTAGTCAGTCTAATACCCCTTCTCTCCTCCACTTTCCTTCAGAGCCTTCGAAACACTGAGCTAGCTCTGGCAATTCATGCCTCGCCCTCATTATCAATGTTTATGTCCCTGGAAAGTAATACAGCCAAGGTAAGTGAACGTAACTACTGCATTCAAAACTTCTCCGTTTGCTGTAACCACGGACAGTGTGCTGCTGGCTGAAGAAGCACCAACAGTTTTTAGCAAATAGTGAATTCTTACCCAAAAGTTTAAATCCAGCCTTCTTACACATGTACTCTTCAGCCCAGTGGCACTGGCCTCCAGGGGGCTGATGCTGGCAGTGGATAGAGCACCAGCCATAGAGTCAGGAAGGTCTGCGCTCAAATCCAGAAACTAAGCTGTCTGACCCTGGTCAAGTCACTTACACTCTATTTGCCTCAGTTCCTCATCCGTAAAAAGGGAACACATTGGAGAAGGAAATGGCCAACCATTCCAGTAACTACCAAGAAAACCACATAGAGTTGGACAAGACTGAAGAACAACTTGAGGGCAGGGAATGTATCGTTTTTGTCTTAGTACTGGACACAAAGAGGACGTTTAATAAATGCTTCTTGAATTCAATGGAATCGGGCCTCAGTTTCTCTATCTGTAAAAATGAGTTAATCATTCTTGAGCGTATTGTAAAGGGCTATAGGAACGGAAGAAATCATTTCCATTCCGGTGCCCCAGTAGGGGTGGAGGGTGGGTTGGGGGGGTGCTGCACTTCCCTAACGTGACAGCCAGGTGTCCCCTTCTTCTTTCCAAAGCCTGGGCTGGGGTTGGAGGAGGGGCTAGGGGCGGGCCGGGTCCAGCTGGGCCAGGGCTCCCTTCTTCTCCCTAGCCCCAGCCCTCTGGCTCCGTGCCTGTGCTGGGCTCCCCGCCCCATGGTATAAAGTCAACTTCGCATGCTTCTTGCCTCCAGAGTGTGGACTGACTGCCAGGGCCCGACCATGAACGCAGAGGCTGCCCCTGCGCCCATCTTCCAGGCCGGAGAGGACTGCCGGCCCGCTTGGCAAAAAGCGGCGGCCGGCTACGATGGGCCCGACATGCACCTGCAGATACTGGGCAAGCCAGTGATGGAGCGCTGGGAGACCCCCTACATGCACTCGCTGGCCGCCGTGGCCTCCTCCCGAGGTACCCCCCGGGCCCTCCTCCCCTAGGCCGCCCTCGGAGCGAATCCGACCGGTCAGCTACCAAGGGAAGCCCGAGGAGAACCCTAGAGATGGGAGGAGGGGGAGGGGAGGGGAGAGAATGCGCAGAGCGGGCGTGGGGGCCAGAATGATAGGGAATGCGATGACCTGGGTTGAAATCTGGACCCTGCCCCCTCTTTTTCTGGCTGGGTGACCTTCCTTTGGAGTTTGGACTGACTTTAGGATCCTTAATTCCGCCAAGTCCTATGATCACAGACTTTGAGTCTGCAATGGTTACTTAAGCCCAGTAGCCTCCCCCATCCCCTTTACTTATCTGTAGAAAGAGGGGGTTGGACTGTGATCCCTTCCAACTCCAAATCCAGCAGTTTGGGGACCACCGTAAGTCACGGCTAGTAGGGGCCTTGAGCCACAGGCTTGCTTAGCCCATTCTTGTAAAAAAAAAAAAACTTCAGCAGCTGCTTACCGGCTTTAGAGTCAGATTCCAAGTCCTTTCTGCCCAGCATTCAAGGCCATCTCCAGTCCGGTGGGAGGGGCTCTACAGCAGTCAGACTGCCCCCCAAAGAAGCCCTACACTGCTTCTGAAGCCCCTCGATCTTTGCTCTGCTTGGAATAGCCTTGCTTCCCTTTTGCCTTTAAAGCCCCACTGAAGTGCCACCACCTCCTCCAGGAAGCCCTCCCCTCCCCCTTTTCCACCTCCATCAACTAACACCACCTAATGCACTGATATCATGTGATATTAAAAGGGAATCTGGTGTGTAGTGGATTGGAGAGCCAGCCTTGAACTCCCAAGCTCTGTGACATTAGGCAAATGGTCAAGCTTCCTTCTTTATCTGTAAATGAGAAGGTTGGACCTTAAGGCATCTATATTCTAATAAGCACCCAAATATGGCATCTCAACCACCCTGGGAGGCAGGTGCTAGTATTCTCACTTTTTTGGATGAGGAAACTGAGGCAGAGTGAGCTTAAGTGTCACACAGCTAGTAAGTGTCAGAGATTGTAGGTGAACTTAGGTCTTCAGGACCCCAGGTGGAGAGGTCCATCCACTGTCCCACTCACCCGCCTCAATGATGCCATGAATTTTAATAGTCTGGGTCTTCTCCTAGCTCTGCAGCAGAAGAGATTGGAACTTATCTGAACGTTTCGTTTTTATTTTCTGTATACGTACACATGCACATATTGTCTAACCTAGCACAATGCCTGGCCCATGGGAGGCACTTAATAAATGCCTATTGCTTGCTTTCTTGACCTTGGTATTCAGAACGTCAGAGCTGGCAAGTGAGATTAGAGAATCTAATCCCATCTGCAAAATGAGGGGGAAACTGAGTGAGGCCCAGAGTAGGGAGGGGACTTGTCTTAGAACAACCTCTACCTCTATGTAAGAGGCAGAGCCTGGAGAAGGAAAACCTAGGAACAAGTGGTAGAGACCATGACTGGGGACCACCCAGGGGTGCCCACAGCTGGCCTGGGGATTACAGTACAAGGCCATATTCTTCTCTGTCTTCCTGGAGTCTAGTTCTTTATTGGAGACTTTGTGAAGATTAATCTCAACATCTCAAACACCTTCCATGGCTCCCATTCTCCATAGGAGAGTCTAAACTCTTAAATCAATCAGCGATGAGCATTTATTAAACCCCTACTATGTGCCAGGCACTGTATGACTAGGTGCTGGGGATACAAAAACAAAGCATTCCCTGCTCTTAAGAAGTTTCTGTTCCATCTGGGAAATCAACGTGTACACAAATAATACATGTTGTTCCTCCTTTGTTTTTTGAAGAGGACCAAATGACATCACAAGGGAGATGTTTTGACTTGGGCCTGAATTGGACATGAGCTAGCCCGAGCTCGAGTCTTCAGCCTCGTTCCTCCAGTCACCAAAGTCCAGTAGCCAGAGTCAGGACTTGCAGTGGGTGACCTTGGCCTCTCTAAATTAAGGTCTTTCCTAGGGATCTGGTTGTCATTGACTAAGGGCTGGGTAGGAATTGAGACCAATAATGCCTCAAGTTACCATCACGAATATATCTATCTGGGAGGGGAAGAACCTCTGACTTTCTGGCCAGAACAGATAACCATTGCCTTTCACACTCATTCTAAGTCATCAAAACCTAAACCCTGGGCCACTTGGGTTGGGACTATTATTGGCCATTCTATGAAAGCCAGAGGGATTTGAGTTTTAAGGTGAAGTCCCAGAAACCTAGAAACTACAAGAGGCTGGAGTGCCATGAACTCTATGGTTCTCCTGAGGATCCCTTGGGCTTTATTCACTGGGGCCGACTCAACATCTGTCTGGGCTTCTCCTTCCTTAGTAAACAAAATCTTTCCCATTCCCACAGCACTGGGATATACTTGGTGAGTGTTTAATGATCTGGGGGTAATTTTGATGAAGTTAGTGAATTAACTGCTGCTGGCAGTGGATAGAGCACCAGCCATAGAGTCAGGAAGGTCTGCGCTCAAATCCAGAAACTAAGCTGTCTGACCCTGGTCAAGTCACTCTATTTGCCTCAGGTGCAAGGTACCAGATTTTCCATTTATAGGTGGAAAAATACTGTTGTTATAACTTAAAAAGTCTTCCTGTCTGCTATCTCAGGTCTCAGGAATCAATATTTGAATTTCTCACCCAAAGGGAAGGGGAGAAGGAAAGGGAAGGCAACAAGCAGTGTCAGGCACTGTGCCAAATCCTTTATAAACATTATATCCAGGAGTTACCAGTATCAATGAAATCAGAGGTCCATCCTTAGCCCTCTATCTAACTCCTTAAGGTTTGTAAAGTACTTTAA
Organism: Phalanger gymnotis; assembly: GCA_028646595.1. Classification (NCBI taxonomy): domain Eukaryota; kingdom Metazoa; phylum Chordata; class Mammalia; order Diprotodontia; family Phalangeridae; genus Phalanger; species Phalanger gymnotis. The sequence goes on from CM053622.1 coordinate 51,245,407, forward strand.
ATATAATTATCTCATTTGAATCTCCCAACACAATACCATTATTACATCAATTTTACGGATGAGGAAACTGAGGCAGAGCGAGGTTAAGTGAATTTTCCAAGTGTACACAATGAGTGCTGAGACAGGATTTGAATTCTGGTCTTTCTGACTCCAAATCCACAATTTTATCCACTATGTGATCAATATGCTTTGGAAATAAGGAAAGGGAGGGGCAGTTAGGTGACCCAGTGGATAGAGCACCTGCCCTGGGGACACTTGCTAGCTGTATCACCCTGGGCAAGTCACTTAACCCTACTGCCTCCAAAAAAATAAAAAAAGAAGGAAAGGGAAATGAAGGGTTGGAGGTTGGCTAATTTGAGTCATTAAATCCCAACCTGGAACACATGTGATTCGGGGATAGCATGGAAGGAGAAAGAGAGAGAAATAAGAGGAATGGAAAAAAAAAATATCCAGAGTACTAAAGAGAATTGGTAAAAGAAGAGAGGGAAAGAGGACCAAACATTTACTCCTTCTGGAAACACCACATGCACCAATTTTCCTGCACCCAATTCCCACACTGAGTAGCACCAGAAAGAGGGTCGAGGAGGCAGACACATAACTCCTGCTCTCTGTCCTCTACTTTCACCACTGCCCTGTAACAGCAAGAAAAGACATTTCAGAGGCAGCTTGGTTGAAAGGGCTCTGGGCCTGATGGCAGGAGGACCCCCCAGTTTAAATTTGGCTTCAGACACTTACTAGCTGTGTGACCCTGGTCAAGTCACTTAACCTCTGTCTGCCCTGTTTCCTCTTCTGTAAAATGGAGATAGTAAATGGCACCTACCTCCTAGAGTTGTACAAATGAGAATACAACAGAGACTCAAAATAAGTATGAGGGAATTGGGCGATTCTGGGGGTCCAGAAAGGCCTCATGAAAGACGGAGTGTTTCAGCTGAGCTTTGAAGAAGGTTTTGAACGGATTCAAGAAAGCAGCAGTAAGGAAGGAGTACATTCCAGGCCTGGGAGGAGAGCCTGTTTGTACGAGAGACAGGTGATGAAATATTGTATGTGAAGACATAAGCTCCTTCCAAGTAGGAGCAGTTCATTTTTTTAAAAGCCTCTCCAGGGCTTAATGAAATGTCTGGCACACAGTAGGTATTTAATCAATGCTTATTTATTGATTGATTGAGGATCAGCAAATGGATCCATTTGGCTAGACCAGGGGTGGGGAACTTTTGGCCTTAAGGCCATATGTGTAGGTCCTTGAGTGTAGCCTTTTGACTCAATCCAAAATTTAAAGTTCTGTGAAATTTGGATTCAATCAAAAGGCTGCACTTAAGGACCTAGAAGCGTAGGTTCCTCACCCTGGTCTAGATTACAGGGTACATGAATGTGGATGATGAGCCTGAAAAAGTGGTCTAGAGCCCAACTATGAAGGGCTTGGAATGCCGCATAGAGAAGTTTGCTTTTGGTCCTAGACATTAGGGAGCCACTGGAGGCTTTTGTGCAGGGAAGTGAAGTGGTCAGCTCTGTGCTTGGCTGCTCTGCAGGGGATGGATTAGAGGAGAGGTGGAGAACAATTAGGACCAATCAGGGAAACTCCTAAGCACAGCTGTCATAATTTGGTCTCAGTTTACCTCTCCTGCCATCTATGCTAACTGCTCTTCTACTCTCTGTTTCTAACAAACCATTCCTTGCTCAGACCATGCCCTTTGACTTCATCTCTCCTTTGTCTTTTTTTTCTCTCTCCACCTTCAAAATCAAACTCATAGTCCCACCTCCTCCGGGAAGTCTTCCCTGATTCCCCCAGCCCATCTAGTTCAGAACTCTTGATTTTATATATGGCGCCCCAGGGATATGGTCCCCAAAGGGGAGGGAGACCCCCAGCTTCTGAGATCCAGTCCCTGGGATACTCAGACCCACATCTTTCCAAGAGCGGCCATCACTGGGGAAGGGATCAGAGCAGGGAGGCTGGGTGGTTCCTCTTGCAGTGAGGTTACATAGAACTAGCTTTGTGACCCTGGGCAAGTCATTTTTTTTTTAATTTTTTTTAATTTTGCAGGGCAAATGGGGTTAAGTGACTTGCCCAAGGTCACACAGCTAGTAAATGTGTCAAATGTCTGAGGCCACATTTGAACTTAGGTCCTCCTGACTCCAAGGCGGGTGCTCTACTCACTGCACCACCTAGCTGCCCCCTTGGGCAAGTCGTTTAACTGCTCTTAGCCTCAGTTTCCTCATCTATAAAATGGAGATAATGTGCTTGTGTGTGTATATACATATATTTGTGACTATATACATATACATATATATCACACATACATATACACTTATATATGTTTATATGTAATACACACGCAGTCTGTCATAAGGGCATAGATTTCAGAAGTGGAAGGTACTTTTCAAGTCATCTAGTCCATTTCTCTCATTTTAACAGTTGAGGAAACTGAGGCCCAGAGGTGTTAAACAAAGGACACACAGATAGTATTGAGCCAGTCTTTGAACTCAGGTGTTCTGACTCTAAATCCAGCATGCCTTCCCCTGAACTACACGACCTCCCCAGTTAATAAAGGATCCTTTAAAACAAAACAAAGAAAAGCAGAGCAAAACAACAGCAGAGACCAAGGGAAGCGTCTTAATGTGGAAAACCAGTAGGCATTTTTCTTCTGGCACGTGACGGAAGGTGCTGGCCTCCTGCCCTCACAGCTCCACTGTCCCCAGTATGGGACCAGAGCCCTATTAATGAGACAGAGTAGGTCAGTGGAAACAATGCTGGGCTGGAGTCCATTGATGAGGTTAAACCAAAATGACGTGGTTAGGGAGCCAAATGTTTTAGGGGTGCTCGAGACCCCAAAATACTGACGCACTGGGATACTGAGTCTTGCCGAAAGAATTAGACTCAAGTGTTCTCAGCCAAAGTTTATTAAAGACTTTGTGATGCTAATGCCAGTGGGCCACATTGATCTAAGCTGAGCTAGATTGAATCTGAGCTCTTTCATGCAGGCAAGATGAGACTTATATGCAGAAGATTGTGGGAGGGGTCTAGGGTGGTTGAGTAGTCTGGGGTGACTAGAGGAGGGGTTTAGGGAGGGTCTCGCAGAGGAGTCTAAGGAGGATCTTGATGAGACTAGGGTGACTAGAGGTCAAGACTCCAGGAAAGAAGAGAATGGGATTTTGATAAGATTAAGGGTGGGAAGCAGCTGGGCTAGGCCAGGTAGAGATTTGGGCCCAGTGACAAGGAAAGGCTTATGGCCTCTGGCGAGGCCAGATGGAGTGGGAAGATTCAAGGAGAGCTCAAGGGGGTTCCCAGAGACTGTACCCCATCTTGACAACTTAGATTGGAGTCTCTGCTCTGGGCATGTCACTGAAAAACAATCGGGTTGGACTAGACGCCCTCCCGGGTCCTTTTCAGCTCTGAATCTTTAATCTTGTGACACTACAGGGATCTCCTAGAGGATGTGTTTGTTGGAAGCTAGAGGATAGAGCGCTTGACCTGGTGTCAGGAAGATCTGAGTTCAAATTCAGCCTCAGAGGCTTCTAGCTGTGTGACCTGGGGCAAGTCACTTAACCTTTCTGTGCTCCATTTTATAGATGAGGAAACCCTACTTCCTAGGGTTGTTGTGAAGATCAGACAGGACAATATTTGTAAGGTGTTTTGCAAACCTAAAGTGCTATATGAGTGCTAGTTATCATTATCATCATTGAAAATGTTCCTTTTCAGCTACTTCTCTTCTTTCCAGGATCCAGTCCTTTTCCCATTTAGCCTCTGTCCAGACTAAGAATCTTTGAGGGGTGAGGAGTAGGGCTGGCTGGATGTCCCTGTACCAGGTGCCAACAGAAGCCCTGGCCGGAAGGGACACAGCCCCTCTTCCTGAGGGTGCCCCCAGCTCTAATATTCTGTATCCCAAGGGCCCTCCCAGCTCTGACATTCTGGGTTCTCAAGCCCCTCCCCCCCCAGTTTTGACATCCTGTGCTCTAAAGCCCCCACCCCAGCTCTGAACTTCTGGGTTCTTAAAGGCCCCCCTTCCCCCGCCCCCAGCCCTGCTATCCTGCGTTCTAAGGGCCCTCCCAGCTCTGACATTCTGTGTTCTAAAGGTCCCAGCTCTGACATTCTGGGTTCTAAAGGCCCCAGCTCTGACATTCTGGGTTCTAAGGGTTCTCCCAGCCCTGGTATCCTGTGTTCTAAGGGCCCTCCCAGCTCTGACATTCCGTGTTCTAAAGGTCCCAGCTCTGACATTCTGGGTTCTAAGGGCTCCCCAGTTCTGACATTCTTAGGAGAGATTCTTGGAGGTGGGAGGAGAGCTGGCTGACAGTGATTTGCATAGATAGGGGAGGGCATGGGTGGGGGAGGGGATTCATACAATGGACAATGCTGAGGCTGGAATGAACTCTGGCTGTACTTCAGAAACTGCAAACTACTCCTTTACCCTCCTTACTCCTGGGCCAATTCTTTCCAAGTAAAAAAGTGGGATCTGTCTGTAGTCCCAGCCCCACTCTGTTCCCCAGAATAGCTTCTGTGTAAATGGAGCCCTCGGGACCCAGGGCCTCCCACTTGTGCTCCCTTGTCAATCCAGGAGACAGGTGGGGGTGGGGGGAGTGCTGCCCTGGCCTCCGGCTGGAGAGTAAACTAGTCCTGGAGAAGCCCCTGGAAATAGCCAGGCAGAGGCCCTGGCTTCCTCCCAGAAGGTACTGGTTGCTCTGGGGAGGCAGTCATGGCAGAGATGGGGGCTCAAAGCCAGAACCCAACTGAAAATTGGAACTGCCCCTCCCCACCCCTTCTGCTATTTCTGCCTCTCCACTGTGGGGGGTAGGGCACAAAGAGGGGACAGGAACAAGCTGTACCCGGTGAGAATGCAGAATTTTCATTGAAATCCAGGCTCGATTCCCACAAGATTGGGGGGGGGCAAGGGGGTGGACTTTAAACTCCTCTCCTGCAGAAGATGCCTGGTGGCTCCGTGGGGGCCCTGACGAACCCTGGGTCACTTTTCCCTCTGGCTCCTATCCCAGGGGGAAGGGTCCTGGAGGTCGGCTTTGGGATGGCCATCGCCGCCAGCAAGGTGCAGGAAGCCAACATCCAGGAACACTGGATCATCGAGTGCAACGATGGCGTCTTCCAGCGGCTGCAGGAATGGGCCCAGCATCAGCCCCACAAGGTAGGGGCTGGGGCTCTGCTGGGAGGGACAGCTTGTCCTGGGTGGCCTCACTCATAGCACACCTACAGTGGCCCACTCACTAGCCCTTGGGACAGACTCTAAGGGGCTGCGGAAGGAGGGGAGGAATGGAAAAGAAAGAAGTATTTATTAAGCACCTACTATGTGCCAGGCACTGTGCCAAGTGCTTTACAGATACTGTCTCATTTGATCCTTACCACAACCCTGGTGGGTAGGGGGTGTTAACGCCCTCATTTTCCAGATGAGGAAACTGAGGCAAACAGGGTTAAGTGACTTGCCCGGGGTCACACGGCTAGTAAGTGTCTGAGGCTGGATTTGATCTCTCTTTTCTCTCTCCTGTCCCTAAGGTCGTCCCCTTGAAAGGCTTGTGGGAAGAGGTGGCACCCAACCTGCCCGATGGACATTTTGATGGTGAGAAAGTACAAAGTGGCCTTAGAGGGGGTAACGGTAACAGCCACTGCAGCAATAATAATTTACACATCGCCTTAAGGTTTTCAAAATGCTTTCCGTATGATCTCATTTTAGCCTCACAACAACCCTGGGAAGTAGATGCTGTTACTATCCCCATTTTACAGACGAGTAAACTGAGGCAGACTGTGGTTAAGTGACTTGCTCTGGGGTCATGAAGCTAGTAAGTGTCTGAGGTCACATTTGAACTTGGGTCTTCCTGACTCCAGGTCCAACACTATCCTCTATGACAACTGGACAATTAGCTCTCCAGGAGTCTGTGGGTAGGTAGGTCTGGGAATTCCTTTCACCAATGAAATGATTTGGAAGGTCTCCTTAGTCCTACTGGACAAGTGCTATTGTTGCCTGAAATTCTGTCACTATAATATTATCTTTTTGGGTTAAGGTGCTGACTCCAGGAAAGACTCCTGCTCCAAGGCCCTTGAGAAAGAGTTAATATCTAAATGCTGCCTCCTTCCCCAGCTTTGTTGCTATTGGGAGCTTATGACCTTGGCCCTGTTTACACCAGGCTTTCTCCTACCCACTCACTATCTCCCCAAGTTAACATAGTTACCTATTAGATGGGGACCACATTAAGGAACAAAGGCCTTATCATTGCCCGGATCTTGTAAATTCCTGGAACTTCATTTCCAGGGCAGATTTTTAAAAAGCTTCTTAGGTTTTTGTTTTTTATTTTAATTGTAACAAGCACTTTTGGTCCAAATGGATACATATGGAAAAGTTCCTTTTCTCTTGTCACAAAGGTGGAAGATTATCAGATGAGAATAGAAGCAGAAAAAGCCCTTGACAAAATGCAACACTAGTTTATCCTAAAAAAAAAACAAAGTCCGACAAAGCATGGGCATAGAAGGATCTTTTAGAAAATATGATAAGAAATATATATACATATATACACATACACACATGTGTATATGTACATATACATGCATACATACACATGTGTGTGTGTGTGTATGTGTATAAAAGCTAGAGCTAGTGTTCTTTTTAACAAGGAAACCCACCAAGCTTTCCCAAGAAATATATAGGAGCAAAGCGAGGACGTCCCCTCTCCCCACTGTTATTTGCTACAGTCCTACAAATGCTTGAGACAGTAATAAGAAAAAGAAATTAAAAGCACAAGAATGGATAAAGCAGACAAAAGTATTCCTGTTTGTCGGTAACGTGGTGTTTTACTTGGAAAACCCCAGAGAATCAGCAAAGAAAATAAACAAGAAGATGAAGAGCTTCAGCAAAGTAGTAGGATACAACCACATATCACTATATTATTTGTTTTTGCAAAATTGTTTTTTCTTTGTTTCAAGAAACAGTTTAGTACTGGGTGAAAAAGAGGTGAGGGGCTGTCACACATACTCAGAAATGTGAAAACCAAAGGCAATCCCATATGACATTTTAAAAGAATAAACAAAGTTAAAAGCATTGTTTCTCTGGAACAGGAATTCTGTATGACGCCTACCCCCTCTCTGAGGAGACCTGGCATACCCACCAGTTCAACTTCATCAAGGTAAGGTGGTGTCATTGGCCTTTACCTATGAACATGATGCTCCTTAATGCTGTCAGCAGGCTGCAGTTTGGGGCCGTCTCCAACAGCAGGATAGGTTTGCAGAGACATCCACGTCCTTTAGAGCATTGGTGAGACAGGCATGAAGAGGGGAATGGGAATGGGGGCTCATTAAGACCCTGCCCTTTCATCCTGCCAGGCTCATGCTTTCCGCCTGCTGAAGCCTGGCGGTGTCCTCACTTACTGCAACCTGACATCCTGGGGAGAACTGCTGAAGACCAAGTACACAGATATCACAAAGATGTTCGAGGTGAGCCATGAACCTGGGCCCTGATGCCTTCCAGTTATCCACCCTCCATGTTATCATCTCCTTGCCCCCTCTCCATGTTTGTATAGGAAGGATCACAGGGCGAGTGAGAAAAAGCCCTGGCCTAGGAGTCAGAGGCATGGATTCTAGTCCTGGTGCTAGAAGTCACCCTGTGATTAATATTAACACAATTACTTCTTTTGGGGCCTTGGTTTCTCCTCCATAAAAGGAGGGGTTGGACAAGATGATTTCTAACAGCTGACATTTTGTGCCCTAAGTTGGCATGTTCAGTTGCCAGCTCGGTGGTACAGTGGAAAGAACACCTGGCCTGGAGTCAGAAAGACTCCTCTTCCTGAGTTCAAATCCAGCCTTAGACACTTCCTAGCTGTGTGACCCTGGGCAAGTCACTTCGCCCTGTTTGCCTCAGTTTCCTCATCTGTAAAATGAGCTGGAGAAGGAAATGACAAGCCACTCCAGTATCTCTGCCAAGAAAACCCCACTAGGGCATGAAGAGTGACAACAAGGTCCCTCTCAACTGTATGGTACAGTAGAAACAGCAATGGGGCTGGGAGTGCAAATCTTGCCTCTGATATTGTGTAACCTTAGGCAACTTGCTTTCCCTGGAGCTCAGTTTCTTAATTATAAGCTGAACGGGTTGAATCAGATGGCTTCTGAGATCCTTTCCAGCTTTAGATCTGTGATCTTTATAATTCTTTTTTTTTTGCAGGGGGGAAGGCAGGGCAATTGGGGTTAAGTGACTTGCCCAAGGTCACACAGCTAGTAAGTGTGTCAAGTGTCTGAGGCCACATTTGAACTTAGGTCCTCCTGACTCCAGGACCGGTGCTCTACTCACTGCACCACCTAGCTGCCCCCAAACTTTATAATTCTTATTATTCTGTGTTCTAAGTTCCTTCTCACCATCTCAATTTTGCCCTCCCAGCTCTGACCTCTGTCCTAAGGGCCCTTCCAGTTCTGACATTCAGTGTTCTAAGGGCCCTTAGAAGGGCACAGGAAGCAAAGAGACTTCAGGGGCAGCCTCCAGAGATGCGAGCATGCTACAGATGTTTGCCTTCATCTTTCCCTAATAAGAACAACAGCAGAACGCCTCATATTTCTCTACCACTTTTCTGGCTTTCCCAGACTTTCCCATTCATTCTCTTGGATGATTACAGAAAGTGGAGCTGAAGAGGCACTCAGAGGAAGAAACTGAGGCTCAAGGGGGTCATGGTATCATAGATGTTGAGTAGGACAGGATCTTAGAAGTTAAGTCCAATGCCCTCATTTTACAGATAAGGAAACAAGCCCAGAGCAGTTAAACGAATGACCCAAGGTCACAGTGATCACAAGTGTCAGAGTCAGGTCCTTGGATTCACGTAGCGTCATAGATGCTACAACCTCTAGGTTCTTCAGTCCATCCTTTCCCCCCTCATTTTGATAGTGGAGGAAACCAAGGCCCTAAGGTAGGTTTGACAAGGTAGCAAGTGGTAGAACCAGTATTTGAACCCAGATTCTCCAATTCGGTGCCCCTTCCACCACTCCATGTTGTGTTATTCAGGGACCTGCCTACCTAAGAGGTGGGAAGGCTGACCCCCCAAAGGTTAATTACTTTTTTTTTGCTTTGAGTCACATTAATTCCTTTAAGATATGGAGGGGTTGGGATCTCTGTGACAGATACCAGCGCCAACAAATTCATTGATTCTTCAAATCTTAAAGATGAACAGATAACCAAACTTTTATTTTCTGGTGTTGATCCCCAAAAAATGGCTTCGTGGAGACTGCATTACCCTCTGTAATGTCCATGTCAAAGCTATATAGGACTCCCTCTCCAAATACCTCTCTTTTCTTTAGCAAAGACTCGTGACTGGTCTTTCCTCTGGGACTTTCTCCTGATCTCATTCCTCTTAGGGGCCTACACAAGCTCAGAGGGTCAGAGGCGTAGGGCTGGAGGGAACCTTAGAAGTCCTCCGGACAAGTTGAACTCATCTAAGAGCATAGAGATCATCACTGGCAGACCCCACATTTTAGCCCAGATTCTTTAACTAATGTAGAGGATGGCCGATTTAGCTCAGTTAGGGGAAAAAAAAAACACTTCAAGGCCATCTAGAAAAGGGAACCAGAAGCCGGAAATAGAGAAATGACTTGTATTCCCAAGGGGAGTAAATGGTAAGAGCTAGGAGTCCAACCTGGGTCCCCCCCGCCTCAGATCCACCAGATGCGTTTTTCCAGTGTACCTCCCAAAGGATGACCGAGCCTTTCCTTCTATTGTCCCTTAGGAGACCCAGATTGCGGTCCTGGTAGAGGCAGGTTTCAAGAAGGAGAATATCAGCACCACTGTGATGGACCTGGTGCCCCCCGAGGAATGCCGCTACTACTCTTTCCCCAAGATGATCACCCCAACAGTCCTCAAACACTGAGGGTGTCCAGATTCCTCTTCCTGTCAGGCTGACCCTGGAATGGGGGCACCAGGGACTCTCCAGCCTGCCAGGGGTAGAGCCGAGGATTGCTCAGTAGATCCCAGCCAACTTCCTAACAGGACAGACAGGGGAACTTGACACAAGAGAGGCAGAGACAAGCAAGGGGATTGAGGGGCTCTCTAGTCCTGTCTCTTGACTTAAAGCCTCCAGGGTGGCAAAGTAGCTTCTATTTTAATACAACAAACACATATTAAGCTCTGGTTAGAGTCCAGTGCTAGAAGTTAAGGCTCAGGGTTTTTCTGCCTTTTAATATGTCTACCATCTCAGTCCTTGTAAGCTACTCAGGGCCTTTATTTGTCTCATCTGTAGGATGGGTGTATGTACCTGCTTGACAGGAATTGACTATTCTCAGAAGTAATAATCAGTCTATCTAAATGGGAATTTCTTATCCAAAAGCCTCTGCAAGGAATTGCTTTAAGGAAATGCCCCTTCCTTGGTTTATCAAGTGCCCATAATGTGCTCCTTGGTGCTGGAGAAGTACCGAGAAGTCTAGAGCTTGGCCCCCTGTCCCCCAGGGGCTTGTATCCCATATCTTATATTGATAATCCAAGGGTGAGTCCAGGGGCCAAATGTTCATGTCATGGGGTTCCCCCTCATTGGGTGGCTTCAAAGAGTCAATGTCTACTTGTTGGGGATGGGATTCTTGTTCAGGTTACAGCTGAGCTAGACTGGATGGTCTCTGAGGTCCCCACAGCCTCCCCCGAGAGCAGGGAAAATGTTTTTATCTTTCTTTGTATTCTCAGGCCTGACACTGTGCTTAATATGTTTGTTGACTGATTAATGCCTTTCCTTTGAGAAGGCTAGAGTAAAGAGTAGCCCCATTTTATAGATCACACAGAGGCATTGTATCAGTAGCCAGAGCTGGCCCAATGGAGCCAGGAAGACCCGAGTTCAAGTCTCGCCTCTGGCCTCTGATGCATACTTGCCATTGTGACTCTGGCCAAGTCACAAAACCTAGTCATTCTAGGCATCTCCTTCAGACTAAGCTCCAGTCCTACATTGGTAGAGGAAGTTTCCTCACTGGAGAGTTCCCTTTAATGGACAAAATCAGAGGTTCAGTCCCTATCCCTTTATAGATGAAGAAACTGAGAAGTGACTTGTCCACAGCCACTAAAGATGGAGCTGGGATCTGAACTTGGGTCTCTTGATGCCCAGAGCTCTATCAAACTGAGGTCCAGAGGCTGAGGGACTCTAGGCCCCTGGCATGTTCCACTACACCCTGTTTGTTCCCTTTCAGTCTGTTTCCCTGCTTAAGTCCATTTGGAAGCCTTAACTTTTACTAATACACTTCAAGGCCCCCTCTGTCCTTTATTCAGATTCTGGTGCTCTTCAAACCTGGGGCTCTGCTGGGGCGCCAGAGGTCCTGCGGGGGAAGGGAAGGCCCTGCATCTTCTCAGTTGTAGCAGAAAGTCTGCTGCTGAAATAATAAAGGAATTCTGACCTCAGCTGGAGTCCAGATTTCCTTCTTGGCTCCTGAACAGTTGTTGCAAGGGACGTGTGTGTGTGTGTGTGTGTGTAAGAATGAGGAAATGTGGGGATAGTGGGGTGACAGGAGGGGGTTTGACTGGGGAACGAGGCAATCATAATATATGCCATCTTGGAATGGGGGGAGGGTAGAAATGGGGAGAAAATTTGAGTAATGTTGAAAACTAAAATAAATAAAAATGATTAAAAAAAACAAAAAAAAAAAGAAATGTGGGGATAGGAGAGATTAGGGAAAAAGAATGGAGAGAGAAGGGGCGATGGATGAGAAAAGGAAGGCAGGAGAAAGGGGAAAGAGAAATGAGTGGGGTGGGGGTACGAGGAAGCAAATGGGCCTTTGGGGGCAGTTCAAACAGGAAAAGAATCCAAAGGATAGAAGGTGCTTCCCACCCTGAGCTTGGGTTCCTTCCATCTCTACTCAAACCCATCCCATGGCTTAATCCTCCCGTTGAAGAAATGCTTGCCAGGACTCTGCCATCTGATACATCCAGCCACGTGAGAGAGATTCCTTGCAAAAGCTGACTGGATAGTGAGACTTGAGACGGTTGAGCAAAGCACAACTTAATATTTTAATTGATAGCTTTGGCTTTCACATCAGCTTAATTTCCCCCTTTATTCCTGGATGTTGGGAAAGACTGAAGGCAAAAGGGAAAGGGAGAGGCAGAGGAGGAGATGGAGTGTCACAGAAGCAATGAACTTGAGCTTGGGCAGACTGGGAGTCACTGGAGGACAAAAGGGCTGGGTGTGGTATGGTCCACGGAGTCGTGAAGAGTTAGAGGGGACTGAACGGCTGACTGACGACAAAATTCTTCCTTAGTTATCTCATACGAAAAAGAAATTTAAAAAAAAGGTGCAGAAGAGAAAAAAAATCAGCTAAACTCATCAAAATGCTTAAAATATCCTGAAAAGATAAGCAATTTTCCACACCCACGAAGGGCGTGGTCCTTCTTTAGGACCCTGTTTGCTTCACTTTCCATTGTCTTGTTGCTATTATTGTTCAAAGCACAGGTTTTTATAATCCTGGAAAACCAGTATCAAAGGGTGGAAGATGCCCTTTCGAGTGGATAGAACCATTGCAAAATGAACATATTCAAAGGGGAACTATGGAGGGCTTACAAACTCTGTGGGAGCCTGCAAAGTAGTCTGAGAAAGGAAAAATATGAACAGATGATGTAATAAAAATTAGACAAACAAGTGGCACAAAACTTTCACTGGTTGGCCTAAAGATAAGGCCCTTCCCATGGTCCTCCAGGGCTGCCATGCCTAGGCTCCCCAGAGTGCTTTGTGCTAGGAGCACCACAAAAATAGCCTGGACTCCTGATTCCTCACTACCCAAGCCACGTCATAGATCCTGCTTATCTCCAGCCTTCTTTAACAGAGCTCTAGGTTTTCTTCTCAGGTTTCTCCCTTGGCATCATTCACCTTTGAATGCCACGTTGTCGGTGAGGTCTCTTAATGGTGTTGGTAGTCAATGAGGTCGCTTTAGGAGTTTCCTGTGGGCTGTTTTAAAAGCTGACCTCTCAAAAACTGGCTGAGGTTAAATGAGAATGATACAATGGTCTTCATTTTTCTATGTTTCCTTCGAAATAACCCTGTGCCACAGACATTAACAATGAGAGACAGGGCATGGATCATAAAGGGGCAGTGTGTTAGGTAGACCATGGAGTTGGTCTATCGGTATATTTATAAGCTAGGCCTGGAATTGAGATCAAATTAGATGGTTTCTTCCCAAAATTGCATGACTTATTTCTCAGGAAAACTTTATCACTAATAGGCTTCAAGTGATGCTACATGGTCACAAATCATGAGACGTACCATGATCTTGAAAGAATCAGTTACACATGATGCCAAAAGGCAATGGAGAGATGTGGGCAGTGTGTACATACGCAGGCAGGCTGCTGTATCTGACTGATAATGGCATGTGTGGTAGGGGCAGAATAAATTACTTCAAGGATATTCCTAACCAGAGTAAAGTGGGCCAGCCTGAGTGTCATCACTGGTGTCTCCCAACTATTAAAAGAACCAGAGGAAAGATCTCGGGAGGATTTATGGGAAGAAATGGACAAAAGCCAGGTAGGATAAATAGAAGGACTGTGGGTGACTGGAGTCCTCCACACTCATGGGATCATGGATCCATTTGAAGCACTCAGAGAAAGGACTTGATGAAGCATTCAAACCCAGCTCTTGTGACTCCTCAATCCACTCGGTTATTTCCATGAGGCTTTCTCAGCCTGGCGCCCCTGGGGAAACCAGATCTCAGAACACATACTCCAGTGCTAAAGGAAAACTTGCAACTGTTTTTCATCATTCCTGAGGGATCTTTTCCTGTTCTAAAAAGAATTATCTTCCCTGTCTATAAAAGGTTTATGGAAGGGCATGTCTGCAAAAAGAGGCCCCTCCCTCCATGCTTTAAGACAACACGTATGTTCAAATATTCCGCAAACACTTGCACCAAGTGTAAAACAAAAAAAATCTAATGACCAGGGAGCTACTAGCACAGCCTCAGAAGCCTTGGTCTGTGATGAGAGCGCTGAAGCCCAGGGAGAACCATAGATCATGAGAGCTGGAGGGGCCTTCTGGGGACAGACAGAGCCTAACACAGCCAAGCTGCACGAAACCTTAGAGATCATCTGGCCCATTCTTGTCTTACAGCAAAGAAGTCACAGCAAGGACCATAGTATTCCAACTCCCAGTCCAGGTCAATGATGAAATAGAGTCAACTCTCCATTATTATCACCAACAAGCATTTATTGAGTACCTACTATATCAATCACAGAGGATTCTTTGCTTTACAAAGGGACTCACCAACATTTCTTAAAAGTTAGCTGCCCTACAGTAAGTACGTTAACATGGTCTAATTGACAAACACATCATATAAAGTGAGGTCCACCTGTGACCAGCAGGCTCCTAGTCACTTGCCTCCTCTGTATGGCACCAAGAGGGCATGGGTTTTCCACAGGGAGGGCACATGCTTTCATGTGCTTAGGCAATGGGGATTGTGTGTGAATGTTGACGACACCACTGACCCCTCAGCAGTGAGGATGCCTTGTGTGGAAACCTCCTCCACCTCACCTAGTCTCCAATGGCTGGCATTTGCACAATGGCTTCCTGGAGACAACTCAGCTATTGATTTAGTCACAAGAGATGGACCTCATGGCCTTGCCCTCAAGTCCCATCCAGGTTACAACCCACCTAGGACTCAGCACACCCCAGTATGGGACAAAGAGCCACGAGAGGCCTTAGACTAGACGTCTAGTCCAACACTCACAGATGGGAAAACTGAAGCCCTGTGGAATTAAGTGAAGGGATCTGAGCACGGGCCCTGAGTGCCAATTTGTGGTTCTCTCTATCCAGCACACCAGGCTGTCCTGAGTATCTCTGTCACTACCAAGCAGAGACAACAGTGTCTATCATCTGGGTATTTTATTGACATTTACATAGCATCACAAACAGGGGCCCGGTCCCCTTCTGGTCAGGAGCCCCTCACTGCTTCCTGCCCACAGGGGTCATCGTCACCGCCGGTACCACACCTTGAGTCTCTTCTCCCGTTTGATTTTCTTCTGGAGCTGTAGGATCCCGTAGAGCAGCGCTTCAGCTGTGGGCGGGCAGCCTGAAGGGACACACACCACATGCAGTTACATCATCCGTCTCCAGGCAAGGGAGGATGAGGCACAAAGACATTGGACCCTCCCAAGCACTGGGCCCTGTATTAAAGCTATTCAAGTATCACGGTACTCACTCTATTATTAGAGCTATTTAGGCTATTACAGCTGCCCTTAGACTTTTGGGACACTTGGCCTTGTGGCTAACTGTGCATATGATTAATTTAGGTAAAATTGGCTGCTGCTTTCTGCATACGGAGCTTACAGTGCCTATGGATCACAGAGGTCACACCACAAGATCCAAGAGGACTTTAAGATTCCCAACCGGAGGAAGGTGGGAAGTGAGGGGATAAGGAGCTAAGAGACCATAGGATCTAAGCTGGAAGGGACCTCAAGGAGCTAGAGCAGGGGTTGGGGTGGGAGTTGCGACTCGCCCAAGGTTGCAGACATTAGGAGTGGAGCCAGGATCCAAATTCAGATCCTTGAAATTTGCTCTTTATAGGAAACCCTGATGACTCCCCCAAAGGCTGGAATTTCCCTTCTGCCTGGAGGTCTTTAGGTGAAGGCTGGCTGGCCAGCTGGAAGGGGTTCCTGCTCACATACAAGCTGGGTCAGCTACCCTCCAAGGTCTTTTCTGGCACTGTGTTTCTGGGATTGGGCATGGAAGAGAGCTCAGGGAGATTCCTAAGGAATCTCCAGTCTAGCAAAGGGAATCAGGACCTTGAGCAAGCTGGACAGAAGAGGTATCTAGGACATGAGACACTAGAGCAGAACTTTGTGCCTAAATGCTGCCTCAATACTACTTGTCCTCTAGGACCATATGCCTCAGTCCTCACATGTCCACAGAACTAAAGTACATTGATATGTTCTTATTTTCCCACCAGGCCTCGGAAATAATGGGGGAGGATTATTCTGTCTTCTACACCAGGGCACAGGCCAGTCTTTCGATGCCAGCCTGGTCCAGCAGGGCTCTTTCCACCCCACCAATGCTACAAATACACTGGCTTACAGATGAATGGCCACTTATACCTCAAAAGCAGTGGTGGAAGGAAACAAGCAGCTGGTGGCATTTCATGCCAGGTATTCCTGGGAAAGAAGACAGGAATACCAGAATGCCCACAGGCTGACTGATGTCCTCTAGTGGGAGAATTTCAGAGCTGAAACTGACTCATGTTGGAAGTCTGAATGAAACCACTTCCTAAGAGGTCTTGGAGTGGGACCCTCCCAGGACTGGATGTTCTTGGCGAAATTTCTACTCAGGTATGGACTGGCCAGGATCCTGGTGAGGCCCCTCCTACTCTGAAGATCTATGGCTCAGTAAGTTTGGTTGGACATTTTCCTGAAAGTTCCAGGTCATCATCATGAGTAACTATCAACTGAACTGGCCTGTAAAGGGCCTCAGACTTCTCTCCTGCAGAGAAGGGCCATCTGAGATCACGTGTGCTTTCTCTCTACAGCCTTTCTGTCTCTCTTCTTGAGGGCAGAGTTCACTTCCTGCTGCTCCAACATCCCCAAGCCCCTTGCTGCCTCCTCCTGCTGCTTTGACCCAAGGGCACGTGGCCAGAACTATGTGAAGAGTAAGAGGCAGCAGCCTCCATGAAGGCCTTTGGCCTCGTCTCAGCACCGGGAGTCTCTGACATCCACTTGGGGAGCTCTGAGAGCCTTTTGTGCTTCTTTTCTGAATTTTGACTCCAGAGCAGATCAATGATTTTGGCTCTTCAGTGACCAGGTACTGGTCACCTGATGCGAGAGCTAGAAAGGAACTCGAAATCTTCCAGACTAACCTTCTCATTTAGATGGGAAAAGGGAGGCGCACAGAAGCTCTCCAGCCATCATTTTACAGATGAAGACACAGAGGGCCAGTGCGGGCTGGACCTGTCCAAATCCCCACAGCTAGTAACAGCGAAGGCAGCATTTGAACCTAGGTCCTAACTATAAGTTCCCCACTCCTTCCACTATCTCTTGGTGACAAGTCAGTAACAAGCCAGTAAGGCACTGCTATACCTGCATGTAAACAAGTTATAAAAGGCTTCTGTCGAGGAATTATGAAGGTTTAAATGTGCCAAAGGCCTGTAACAAGTACCTCAAGTTTGCTGTATAATTAAGCTTAGTACCCATATTCTCACATAATTAGACTTCACTCATTTACCCCTGGCTTTCTGAATGACCTTGGAGGAGTCACTTCCCTTCTGCTGTCCTCCGTTTCCCCATTTGTAAAATGTTGGTGTGAGGGAGGAGCCAGGGTCAGCTACGAGTCTCTTCTAGTGTTATGAGACAGGGCATAGCTGCGCTGGGCTCTGGGGTATGGCAGCTAAGGGCGAGCTCCTCTACCTGGGATGTAGATGTCCACAGGCACAATGCGGTCACATCCTCTTACTACAGAGTATGAGTAGTGGTAATATCCTCCACCATTAGCACAACTGTTAAGAAAAAAAGAGGGAAATCATAAGAGTTATCTCCCAATTCCAGAGCACTTCAGGTATACACAGAAACTGTTCATTATGACTGTGAGATAGAGCCAGTATAATGGGCTATGTGTCCCAGTGGATCCAGGGCCAGTCAGGAAGACCCAAGTTCAAATTCTGTCTTAGACACTTATTAGCTATGTGACCCTGGGTCTCCCTAAGTTTTCCCCTTCTGTAAAGTGGAGAAAACGAAAGCACATAGCTCTTGGGGTTGCTTTGTGAAGATCAAATGAGATAGCCCTACAAAGTGCTTTGCAAACGTTGATGTATCACATAGATGCTATTAACAACAATAAGGATTATTATAATTGTGACTCACACACCCATTTTCGAGGTGAAAAAAACTAAAGGGTAGAGTGATTATGTGACAACCACGGTCACATGAGTGCCAGAACATGATTCCAACAAGCCCTCCTGACTGTGAGCCCAGGTGTCTCCCCAGTATGCATGCTTGGGGCCTGCTGGCCCCCACATCAGAGCCCAGCAACCCATGCAGAGCATGTCCAAGAAACTAAACTCGCCCAGGAGGCAATTTCAGTCCCGGGCGTGGAAGCCTTCATGGGTGACTAGAGGAAAACTGCTCAAAGGAACCCTAACTTCGCTGGGCCATAGCCCAGGAGTGGCAGCTACTCAGGGGATTCACTATTATTCAGTACCTACTCTGGGCTGGCTAGCTCTGGGCTACATGCTGGGGGCACAAGTGCACAAACTGGACCAGGGATGGGCTAGCTTTCCAAACGCTCTTTGTTAGTTTGGAAGGACTCAGTCCTGGGGTTTCCTAGTAACAGAAGCCAAGAGAGTCCTCACACCATGCACTGGCCCCACTGGACCTTTCTCATCATATTTCCTAGTCCTGGACATGAACCCTTTGGCAAACTGGTCTCCTCAACATCACTTAGTCTGTTGTGCTCATTTCTTCTTGCATGTGTGCGTGCGTGCATAAAATACACACACACACACATATACCACTATCCACCTCCTCCCCCATCCCACCTGAACCCTCCCTTGTGATAAAGAAAAGCTGTTAAGCAAAAATAAGCCACACAGTGACCACATCTGATAGGGGATGCAGAGCTCTGCCCCTGTGGACACCTACCCCCCACATTTTCTCTGAGCTGCTCCCAATGGCTCTTCGTGGGGTCTGAATTTCTCTAGAACAGCTACGACATTTGATTATGTTATTCTCACTAGCCCAGTAACAGGCTGTCCAATTCCCACCTAGATAAAGAACTCTGTTTTTTTGGAAGCTGGCTGGGACTAGTACAAGCTGACCCCTGGACTCACTATGCCTTAATATCCAAGGTCAGAGGGAAAAGATTAATTCTTGAGCAGAGAAGATAGTCGGCAGGACAACAAGAAGGCACCAGGTAAGGAGGGAGCAGGAAAAAGAGACAGATTTAAAATGATGCAAATGGGGCTTTCATCCCCCTGGCTTTTCTCTTCTGATGAGCACAAAAGTGCTCAATCTCTCTGAAGGGGAGCTGCAGCTGGTAAGGGCTTAATCAAATGCTATGATCTCGTCAGTCTCCTGTGTTCTGATTCCATCTGCCTATCTTGGGTGGTGTCTCCACTCATAAGTTCCCCTGTTCCAACCTCGACACTAGGTTTCTTTGGAAAGCCTTCTCTACCCAAGTCCACGGGAAGACCTGAATTGCTTCGGCACTTATAGAATCTCGGCCTGTTAGAGAAGGAAGCTCAGAGACCACCAATACCACCCTATCATTTTCTGAGACCTAGAGGGAAGAGTGATTTGCTCGGTATCATGCATGCAGCTAATTGTTAGAGCTAGGACTTGAACCCGGGGTTTCTGATCCCAAGCCCCGAGCTCCTTCTTGATCCCATGTTCCCTCACTCCATAGCTGGAAGGTTTTAGCACATGTCTATTCCATTTGTGGGCTTTCTTTCCAGCATGAATTTTGTGATATCTGAAAAGGCGAATGCTGTGGTTGGCACATTTTCTACCCTCACGCCCCTCAGGAGCATCTCCTTCCCTAAGGCGAGTCTTATTTCATTTCAAACACTGTCTGAGGCTCTTTCCATGACTATTATCATTGTGGAGAATCTTCCTGACAAGGCTCTTCTTGAATGGAAAAAGAAGTGACTCCAGATTGAAGCTTCTCTCTGTGTGCTACGGCTGATGGGAAGCATCATCTGTGTGTTTGCTACTGCCCTGGATCGCTTCCTAGCAGTGACTTTTACAACTAGTCTCACATTTGTGGGGGCTTATGATGGTTTGCAAGGTATTTCCCTCACAACAGCCTCACCAGGGAGGTAATACATATATTCTTTTTCTCATTCTCCAGATCAAAAAATGAGGACCCATGAGGTTTAAATGACTTACCATTCCTACAGCTAGTAAGTGTCCAAGGTAGGATTTGAACCTCAGCCTCTCTTAACCCCAGCCCTATCCTTCACATACCATCTAGAGCCCTATCCACCACACCACAATGACTCTCTTCTCACTTTCCTGGAATCTCTCTTTAATTCCACATCACATTTTTCACATCCTCATGCTCTCCCACCTCCAGCCCTGGGCACCATTTCTCATTTGTCTTTCTTGAGGTGACCATTTTGGATAAAATCCCAGTGTGCAGCTGATGATGCCCTGGCTTCCGGCATAGGCTCCCACTATCATGATAGCCTGTGTCTTTGATACTGTTCTGCAGGTGTTTCTTGGACTGCCCAATGAGAAAGGAACTTCTCAGGAGAGGGACCAGGGTCTCATGGGTAGCTTTTGCATTTGCCCACTGCTACTGGTATAGTAATACTGCTTCTTTTGCAATTCAGATCCTAGTCACAGAGAAATGCAAAAACCAGTATCCATCCTGCACTTACCTTCCCATGGAGATCACGTAACGAGGCTCCGGCATCTGGTCGTATACCTGGAACACAGACAAAGCCGGCCATTTTACTGTCCTCTCCCTACATAATTAACTTCAGCTGCTCCCAGAGCCTAGCATATTGCCTGCTTAAGGATCAGAGGGTGACACCTGGTGGAGGGCTACTCAGCCTATGGGGGTCTCCGACATTCCACTACCTCTGACAGACCTACAACCTGATCCCAACACTCCATCCTGGAGCCCAATCCATACCATTAATTACTCAGCCTCAATCCGAATACCTTGGAATCCTGCAGCAATCTCAAGGGAACCTTTTGATTCTCAGGGGTCCCATTTTCTCCCAACACAGACCACAGAGGGTAAGACACATCCAGCTGGCAATCATTGAGCCCTTCATCAGACAGCTCTCTGCTGCTTTTGGTAAAATCTACTTATTCCTTGCTGAACAAAAATTTCCTCTGCCCCAATTAAGGCTGGACCTGGGCTCTCTCAGGGTGTGACAGGTGTTTTTGGCTTTCTCAACATCAGGGGGTGAGGATCAGGGGGAGGGGGGCATTACCTTTCGGAGAGCTGGGGCCATTTTGTTGGTGAGAGTTCCAGCTACGATCATCACATCTGACTGACGTGGGCTGGCCCGGAACACCACCCCAAAGCGGTCCATGTCGTATCGGGGAGCTGCCATGTGCATCATCTCCACAGCACAGCATGCCAACCCAAAGGTCATGGGCCACATGGAACTCTAAAGAGAGAAAAAGCTCACTAAGTTTTACATGACAGCCTTAACTGAGGCAGGAACTGCCTTGTCAGGAAATCCAGGTAACACATGCTGATGAGGTGGGGAATGAAGGACATTTTGTTTCCTGTATAAATTAGACACTCTGGATCTAGGATCACTTGGGGTGGGGGAAGCAGTCATACTATAAGTGTTACAGGGATATAGATTTTTGTCTCAGTGTAAGAAAGAAATTCCTAAGAATTAAGAGCTATCTGAAAGAAGGTAGCAAAGCAGCCACAGTGCCAGCCCTGGAATCAGGAGGACCTGAGTTTTCAAATCTAGCCTCAGACATCTAATACCTGTGTGACACTGGAAAAGTCATTTAACCGTTTGCCTCAGTTTCCTCATCTGTCAAATAATCTGGAGAAGGGAATGGCAAATCACTCTGATATCTTTGTCACAAAAATCCCCAAAGGGGTCATGTTGGATACAACTGACTAGGGGGAAAAAAAAAAGGCGGTGACTTCACAGGCTCCTTGCAGGGAGGATTCCTGCATAGGCAGGGAGCTGGGTTAAAATCTTGGGAGTTCCTTCCCATTCTAGGCTGATATAACTGTAGAACATAAAAAAGATATGAAGAAAGCAGGCTTTCTCCTTTCTGAAAGAATCTCTACCTAGAAGAAGAGATACTAGTATATTTTTGCAAACTAAAATCTTGATCAACCAAATTGTGTAGGGTTATT
This sequence comes from Phalanger gymnotis, assembly GCA_028646595.1. Taxonomy (NCBI): domain Eukaryota; kingdom Metazoa; phylum Chordata; class Mammalia; order Diprotodontia; family Phalangeridae; genus Phalanger; species Phalanger gymnotis. The sequence continues at coordinate 51,267,145 of CM053622.1, forward strand.
CTGATTAACTGGATTCTCAAATTTAATTCAGGGTTAAGCAAAAAAACCCATCTAAAATATTGTACTCCTTTCAATAAGGCCAGAAAGGACATCAGAGTCCAACATCTTTATTTATCAAATGATGAAACAAAGGCCCCGAGCAGTCAGCTCAGGGCTTCTTCCACTCGACCCTGTAGGTGTAGCTGTGGGTAAGGGACTCAGTGTATGCCAGCTTCCAGGGGATGGTTTCTGAATATAACTCCATGATTTAGCTTTCTTTCATAAAAGACAAGCCCAGAAAAATGTTCTCTCACTGACACTGTCTAGATGCTTAGATGCCAGGTAAATTGGAGTTTACTATACCTGGAGATCTACAACTGTAAAGATGAAAGAACAAGACAACTATTATAAAGCAACCATAAAAAAGTAACCGGTGCTTTAAAGCACAAGCAAGTGCCATAAGGTTAAACCTTGGTTCCCCAAGCAAAAGCATGTAAAGCGAAGCTTATGTTTGGCCTCTGTCCTCTGCAGGAGGTAGGGAGGAATGGAGAAAGAGAAACAGGGACCCACAAGACGGCTTGGGTAGGATTTCAGTGGCAGAAATGTACAGGGAACAAGCAAGGCAAACAAAGATCGAAACTCTAGAAAGTGAATTTGACCTTCAGAGGTTTGGATAAAGACCCTGAATTTTATGGGACGAAGGGGAGTGTTTGAAGAATGGAGTTCAAATCCTGCAAATGTGTCCCTTACCCTCCTTTGTCACTTACTCTCCCTTAGGTTTCCTCACTTGTAGAAGGAGGATAATAAAAGCCTCGACCTCCCTGGGTGAGGAGGATCAACAGACCTAACACTTACTGAGAGCTTTGCAAACTCTGAAGTGCAGTAGAAAGCTCGCTATCGTTATTATTAACAGTAGGATGTACTCATGCAAGGAAATTTAGGAACCAGAGCAGGGGAGCTTGATGAAAACATGTGGGTGGCGGTAAACTGAGATAGAAACAGAGCTGAGAACATTCTACAAGGAGGAGAAACAGATGGATTCAGGAGATGGAATCACAGGCAGGACCCCAGAGGATCACTGAGGAGGGATGGGGCTTTCAGTGGTCCCAACCTCTGCTGGAGCTCAGAGCACCTAACGATCTTCCTGACTTGCCTGATTTCATCCTTCAAAAGGAGGAAGCACCAAAGCAGAGAACATCTATCCTGCATCAGGCTCTCTCCAACACGGCAGAGGATTGGCGCTAGGGGGAAATGCTGGGAACACTGCAGGGAGGTGACTGCTCCATTGGAGAATGTGGGGTAAAGGAGAAAACTGGGGCATTGTGTGACATGTGCCCCAGGTTGGGGGGACAGACTTCAGTGGACTCAGAGAAATGATAAGGGAGGACTGCATAGATTAAAATGCTACCGGCAGTCAGCTGAGTGGGGATGAGAAGGTCTGAAAAATGACACCTGGAAAACACAAAGAAAGCATTCGGATAAGGTAGGAAAGGAGTAGTTGTCTAAAGAGATCAATGTCAAGGCCTAAGGAACTCTATTAGTCAGCCTGGATTTTTGAAAGTCACATACAGAAAATAGAAACAAAAGTAGGGAGCAGAGGATGAACACCAAGTCATGGCACAGTCCTGGAAAAATAGCATCAGGAGGAAAAAAGAATCACATTTGGAGACAAGCTGATACTGTCAAGGAAAGCTAAGAACCAAAAGATAATTTTATTTTTTAAAACTGTATTGGGGAAAAAGGGGAACAAAGAAAGGATAGGGTCGCTGCTTGGATGGCTCAAATCCAAAGCATTTACTAAGCCCTGCTAGTGCCAGGCCCACAGAATGATACAATCTCTACTCAAATGGGAAGGGGGAGCCAAGTACATCTACAGTGCCAAGTCTAAGTAGATCGAAGTGATTCAATCGATGGAAGCCTGGGAGGGAGGGACAGCACTGACTTCTGGGAGCTTCAGGAAGGACAGAAAAGGCATGAGCTACACCTCCACAGAAAAGGCTTCTAGGCCTGGGAGCTCTGAGGACAGATGGCCTGAGAAACAGTGAGAGAGAGAGAGAGCAGGAGAATCAACCACCTACTGCCCTGCTTCTGTTTCCTCTGTAAAGGAGACTGATTCTTGGACTGAAAAGGACAGAACAGGGATGACCACCAGGGGAGAGGATACCCAAAAGAAGCCGGGGCAGAGTGAGAAAGGACCTAGCTAGCTGGGATGAGTTCCAGACACCTGGCCCACACAAAGGAATGGAAGTGGGAACTGCTAAGCCACTGCCAAATCTGATAGGCAGGAGAGAACAGAGTGCCATGGAGGAACGTTGGCTCTGGAGCCAGGGCAGCTAAGTTCAAATTTCACCTCTGAAGCTTACTGCCTATATGACCTTAGGCAAGTCACCTAACATCTTGGAGTCAATTTCTTCATTGGCAAAAGAAGGTGGTTGAACTAGACTGAGGCCCCTTCCAGGTCAACATCTGTGACACTGCAAGAGAAATAGCCTAGGCCTAGAGAGAAGCAGTATCCTGCTTTTCCAAAAAGGGAAGAGAGTAGATGCTGTGAACTATAGGACAACAAGCTTGACTACAATTCCTGGAAAAACTCTAGTGTATGTTGTTGAAGGGAAGGTCAGTGAACATTTAGAAAAGGAAGTAGTGATCACAAGAGTCAGCATGGCTTCAGCAAGAACAGATGAAGGGGTTACTGGTCTGGCAGCTAACATCTGACAAAGCCTTCTCTGCTCTTCTTATGGACAAAGTGGACAGATATGGACTCCATTACAGTTAGATTCAAAGGGTCTGAATGGTGGGAGCCCCAAAGGCAAACTAATGGTGTGATGGCAGGAGGTCTCCTGTGGACGGCCCTAGGGAACTACGTTTTCCTCAATGAATTCGATAAAGACAATGATGGTTTGCTTCTCACACTTGCCCCCATGGAAGAAGTAGGGACTCCATGCTGAATATGGGCACACATTCCATTTGATATATAATAACGGCTACATTCATATTGGTTTGCACGGTACTTTTACGTACATATAATCTTATCTGTACAAAAAATCCTGTTATCATTGCACCCGTTTTACAGGTAAGGAATTGAAGCAAAGAGAGGTTATAAATAAGTGACCTGCCATAGGCATACAGCTGGTAAACATCTGAGACAGGATTGGAACTCAGGTCTTCCTGACACAAGTTCTTCACTCTATCCACTACACTATCCACCCACCTTGCTTGGGCAAGGGGAAGCTGGCTCCCTGTGGCAGGTGTGTCTAGGTGCAGATTCCCCCCTCCAGGTTTTCATGTGCCTTGCCCGCTATGGAGAGGCGGGCCTTTGGGGAAGAAAGCCCGGTCTGGTGGGCACTTACCCGCCGGGCCCAGTTGATCAGGTCATCTAGCTTGGTGATCACATATTCCCCCCTGCTGCTCGGGAGTGAGGAGGATTTGGGGACTACTGCCCCACTCTTCTTTCCCTCTGGGACAGGGCTGAGAAAGGGGGACACAAACACAAACTGAGATGTACAACACCAAGAGGAAAAATCCTCAATCAGGACACCACCGAAAAGACGAGCACGTGAAGCGGGCGTATACTGCTGACCTAACTGGACTATCGAGCAAGGGATAGGAGGACGGCAGGAAGACCAAGGTCATTTGTTTCATCCTTGGCCTACTAAGCCTCTGGTCCAGTTTGAGGCCCAACTCGGGCTCTACTCTGAGAGCCCTCCAACCCTTGATGAAGCACCCCAACATGGACCTCGGACAGGGAACTGAATACAGGCAGCTGACCCGTGAATGAATAATTCTGGTTACAGCGAGAACTAGGAGAGAGGAATGGTTCAAGGCAAATCTATTTCGTTCCCTTCCCCAACAATCCTGGGGCATTACACTAGAAAAGAGTGCCTGTGATGCTCATGGGAAACTCTTGGAACAGAAGAGGAGAAAGAATGAACAGGCGTCTCCTAAGAAGCTACTTTTTACCTGCTTGCTTCTGTCACCGAACTCTGATGGAGCAGTTGAACCTGAAGGGCTGTGCTGGGCCTGTTCAAAGGAACGGTCAAGAATCAGGAGAGAATTCTACACGAGATCCCACTAAGGAACATAGGAATCACAGAGTTCACTGTCATCTTAGCTCATCTCCCTACATATGGTCCAAGCTATCTAGATGTCTGATTCAATTTTCAGTTGTCACAGATTGTCATAGGATTGTAGATTGGGCTGAGTTCACATCTTCCTAAAGCCCATCTCTGATAATGTTCACTGCCCTGCCCAAAAAACCTTCAATGGCTTCCCAGGGTCCAGAAATCAAATTCTGAGTTTTATACCTATGGTTCTGACTTATCTTTCTGGCCTTATTTCCTATTTTCCCCCTATAGCCACCATTACTTTCAGTCAAAAGATACTTCTTGCCTATCCCCTCAACATGCCTTGGGCACTCCTGCCCCTGTATCTCCTCTGGTGCCAGAATGAACTCCCACTAAGTTTCGATGTAATACTGGGAAGCAAGTAATTTCCCCCAGGACCTTAATCTGTACCTCATCTGTAAAAATGAAGAGGCTAGACTATAAGATTGCCAAATTCTCTCTGATATCTAAAATTCTGATTCTTTCTCTGCTCCCATAAAAATACTGTAATGTTCTGGTTGGTAAAACATCAGAAATCACAGTACTCACCGAAAACTAAATAATCCATACCGGGCCAGGCGAGGAACTGAAGGGAGAAACCACAGGCAAAACGAACTTTAATGGCATGCAATTTAATTACTGCAAAAACTAATTATAATAGCATAATTATCATCACGCCCAAATTGTTACAAGATCCAGAGAGAAAGGCCCTCAGTACACGGGTAGGTGATCTACGGAAGAGTTATGCGAAGACAAGGACAGGGCCAGAATCGCCAAGGGACTTCCTTCCAGGCTCAGCCCACGCGTTATGTCCTAGGGGAAGCCTTTCCTGATGCCCTAATAATGGTACCCCCTTCCCTGTTTATCCTGTATGTTCTGATCTATACACACCATCTTCTCTCTTAGGATAAAAGCTCCACGGAGGCAGAGGCTGTCTGCTTCTTTGTATCTAGAACCCAGTAAAGCATTTATTTAATATAAAGCCTCGTAAAAAAAGATTGTTGGTTTAAAGTAGAACCAAGGGACATAGGGTTAAACTTTGGTTCCCCAAGCCAAAGTCTGCAAAAGCAACGCCATGTTCACACTCACTCTTCTGGAAGGGGGGGGGGTGAAGAGAAATGAGATAGGGAATGGGCTGGGTAGGATTTCAATGGCACAAATGTATGGACCACGAGAAAAGCAAACTGGGGGGCGGGGTTGGATAAGGGCGCTAAGTCTTTCGGGAGGAGGCAGAGGGATGGAAGGAGACACCGGCTAGCTGTTTGAGTGTGGACATGTAATTACATTTGTTTCAGCTGGCACGACACGGCCCTTTAAAGTTTGGAAAACGTTTTGCAAGTATTATTTTATCCTCTCAACCACCCTGGGAGGCAAGTGCTATTATTCTCCCCATTTTACCGAGGGGGAAACTGAGGCAGAGAGGGGTTAAGTGACTTTCCTAGGGCCGTCCGGCTGCTGCGAACCCTAAAGGTCTGGATGCGGTGGTGCTCAAGGTGCCTGGGAAGGAGAAGAGGGACTCAAACCCGGGGCTCTTCCTTTAAGGCGAGCTCGCAAGGCCAGGTAGCACCGCTGCGCTTTCGGCCAGGAGGGAGAGCACCTGGCCCAGGTGAGAGGCTGCGCAGAGGTCGCCGGCGTGGAAGTCAGGAGTCCGCGCACAGGAGTTCCTGGCTTCAACCGTGATATTAAATAACAATTCAATGCTATCTGCACTTAAGGATGCAATAAACACGGACTGGCACCACAGCGTCAAAGACCCCCCCCAAGGTCGGCGGGTGCCCACGGGCAGCAAGGGGCGCGGCTCGGGCGCGCGCATGCGCCGCTCGCTCCCCTTCCCCGGGAGCCCTGAGGGCCGAGATCCGCCAACCCCTCCAGGATGGGGGTGGGGTAGGCGGCTCTCTACGGTTGCCCGCCCGGCCTCGGCGAACGCTCTCAGGAGTGGGTACTCGCCGTCCCCCGCCCATGCCCCAGCCCCGGGTTCTCTCTCCGCTCACCCGCTAGCGCCGCCGCCATCTTGTCCACAGCCTTCAGACGACCTCCCCGGGTCCTCCGCTCCAACCGTTCCGGGTCGGAGGGGATGGGCGGCGGAAGTGTGCCTGGTGACAGGCAGGCAGAGGGGGAGGAGATGGGGAGTGCGCTTCCCAAAGAGGCCCGGCTCCTCAAGGCAGCCACCGGAACCGCGCGACTCCGAGTTCCACCGCCTCCTTGCCCCTCTTCCCGGCGGGCCCCTGGCGAACCCCACCCCCACCCCGGGGGCTCTGGGATTGGCGCCGGGGAGGCTCCTGGGTGCTCTGGTGATGCTGGCCGCCCAACGAATCTGAGAGAATGGGGCAGACGTTACTACCTCTTACTCCCGCATCCTCGGTCGGGCCCTCCCTCCCTCAGCGTTTAAATCCTCGTTGTGCCCCGAAAGGAGCCAGCCCCGGGGTCCTCGGTTCGCAGCCCAAGGCCTTCTGGGAAATCTTGTGATTAAAAAAAAGTACTTCAGTGCGTCCCTGGGTGGGCTCGAACCACCAACCTTTCGGTTAACAGCCGAACGCGCTAACCGATTGCGCCACAGAGACGGAACTGGAGAAAGCGGTTCCGCAGCCCCTAGTCATGTGTGCTGTAACTGTGCCTGCGCTGGAAGCCTGGACACTCGGCGTTCCAGCCATAGGAGCTCAGAGGGGAACCTTCAGGGCTGGAGCATGGAATCTCAGAGGGCACCTTAGTACAGAGAATGCCAGACCCGGGGAAGGCTCCTAGAACCCAGAATGGCGGGGATGACAGGGCCCTTAGAACTCATAAAGTCAGCTAGAAGAGAATCTTGGAAGGTAGGATATCAAAATTGGAATGTCTCTGAGAACATGAGATGTCCGAGCTGGGAGGGCCCTCGGGACGGGGGATGTCAGAGCTGGAAGGGACCTTAGAACATTGATGGTCAGAGATGAGAAGGGATATCCCGACTGGGAAGGAACCGGACCTTTTAGATGATCTCTTCCAATCATCTGTTTTTACCCTGAGTTTCTATAGAACTTTCAACTTAATGGGGAAAAAAATCTTTTTAGAGCTCCTGACAGCGCACTTATTAGAAATAGGGTTAAAGAAAAGAGCAGCCCAGAAGAGTCACCTTTCACTGAATGAGGCCAGTGAAAGCACCGTTTTACGCAGCCGAAATAGCTCAGTTGGGAGAGCGTTAGACTGAAGATCTAAAGGTCCCTGGTTCGATCCCGGGTTTCGGCACAAATTTTGGTGTGTGACTTCTCCGTGCGTGTCCCGTTTAGAGGGACCTCCTTTTACTTGTAAAGGAAGACTTGTTTACGCCGTTATCTCCAGATGTGGAATGTCTCGCTTTATTCATCACTCCTGGCTTCTCAAAGGGAAATAGCGGCCGCCCCTCTCCCAAACCTCCCTTCCACTCCCTCCGAGGGCTCCGCAGTCCGGACCTCGGCTTCCTGAAGTCCAGCGAGGGTCGCAGATTGGAATGAGACCTCGGATCTCCAGGAGAGATAGTCATGGTCCCAGGAAGGGCCGCGATCCAACGAATCCAATAAACATTCATGAAGCGAGTGGAAGGACCAAGCAGAAGCAGCATCCACCTTTAAGACCATCGGGAAGATACAAGTCCCTGACTTGGCAATATGACCACCTTGGGCAGGTGAATTCTGCCCTCCCAGGTTGTTTCTAGCCCCTGTGCAGTGGGAATAGGAACGTTTGCCCGGTCTGCCTTTCAGGGTTGCTAAGAGGAATGGCTTTACTTTCTGGAGCAGGCTGTGTATGGATGGCAACATTAGCATTTAAAAATCCCTCCTCTAAGAAGCCATCCCTGACTATCTCCAGTTCTGCGCTCCAGCCGCTGCGGCTGCACGTACAACTGAGTGTGATTTTGGGTGTTTTTCCTGGGTCCAGCCCTCAGTTTCTCGGCCATTGCAAACCGCCCCTGTGGGCTCCCTCGAGCCTCTGCGGCATGTCCAGTCCTTCCTAATCCGGCTCTGGCCAGATGAACCTATTGGGTTTGACCCTCGGCCCCGTGACTCTGACATCCACCCAACCTGAGCAGTTCGTAGTCCCTATGCCTGGTGCCTTGCCCAAAGTGCCCGACCTCGCCTCTCCTCCTTCTAGATGGAACCCACGCATCACCTCATACACGAAGCCGGCGCTGACCCGCAGGCCGCCAGTCCCCTCACCCCAATTGCTCCATGTACATCTCCCCCTAAAATACAGGCTCCTCGATGCCAGCGACAGTGTCATTTATGTCTTAGCAGGGGGCTTTCCTACGTGTCTGTTCGGTTGGCAAGGCCCAGGATAGGGAATCGGCAGGTTTGGGCTTGAATGCCAGTTCTGCCTCTACTACCTATGTAACCGTGGCCAAATCACTTGCTTCTCTGCTACCCTACGTTATTTCTTCATCTCTAAAACCAGAGTTTGGACTAGAGGGCCTATGAGATCCCTTCCAGCTTACAAACTATTTTCCTATGAATGACCTATAAAACATTAAACACACCCAGGTGTGCTTAAAATTAAGCTTCCTTGAAAACACGTATTTCTTACTCAATTAGGCATCTACTAGCTTCTCAACTATAAAACGAGAATACAGAATATATATATATATATGTATGCACATACATATATACGTATACACACACATACACAGAGAATACAGATCTTAAGTAACATGAGGTTCAAATGTTGCCGTATAAATGCCAACTATTACCAATGATCTTTGATATTTTTCCCATTAAAAATTCCAACAGTTGGTCCCCCTCATCCCAACAAAAAAACACCACAACAAACTTATCAATTATCTTTTAATTTCGCATGGGGACAGTAGAGACAATTACTTTGCACTTTTAAAATGTCACACATCAAAATACTTTGGAATGACCAGAATTTTTTGCATTCTGACATTCCTTACACACATGCATGCAGGCCAGAGCACTCTAGCGCGCGCACACACACGACCTTGTTATCTAAAGCAGTATGATTTTAGCGCAGCATTAAAAATGGTTATGGCACCACCTCCAAAGTCAGTGTCGTTTTTATCAGTACAAGGTGAACGCTTTTGAACTAACCAATTTCAACTGGAAATGATTACATTGTCTAGGCTTCTTCCATAAGGAAAGACGAAAGCTTTGCTATAAAGACAAGTGCCCCTGCTGTAAAACCACTGTGAGAAATGTGGGAAGCTTATTCTCCTGACACAAGAAATCTCTATCTCCCCTTGTCCCATTTTTTTCCTGTGTTTGGCTTTGGGATGAAGAGGGCTCTTTTTTTATTTGTCCATGGATGAACTGTGGTACACAATTTCAAACACTGGTGAGAGCTGCACGGCAAGATCTTTTCTGATCTGTAAATGGCTCTGCAGCTGTGTATCCAGACTAGTTACTAATTCACATTCCCTTGGAATATTAAGATGGAGACTGAGGAGAAAATGTATTTCTCTATGCTTGAAGAGGAGACTGATGAGAGGATATGGAAGAAAGTCAAACAGATGAAGGACAGTGGCTGCTGACTCTCAAGACCTTTGAATAGAGGAATTTATTTAGTAGGACCATAAACACTGAAAATACTTACAGCAATTCATTTGAATTAAATGGCAAAGGAAGGTAAAATAATAAAAGAAAAAACCTTAAAAATGGGATTTCTTTTTAGGCTTCTTTGATTTTACTCAAGGGTATTAAGGAAAGAGGTTATTTACAAGCACAAATATTCCCTAGGTTGTACAAAAAGAACAGCATTGAAATTAACTCACATTTCTCTTTCTACTTTGTATACTTAAAAACGCACTTTGAAAATGGTTACAGCCCATTATAAGTTATCATTGGCTTATAATGATCTTGGTGTAACTCAGGCATGTGCAAATTATGTCCCCTCTCAAAAAAGAAACTGTAACAATGACAAATTTTTGGTGCAGTTGCCCAATTAGAATTATATTCACATATGCTTATTAACACAAGATTCTAAAGTATATTGAGTCTAAGAAAATAGATGTCTTCTCTCTGCTCCCTACCCCACTCCCAAATCCAAAAATACAATTTTTAAGATTCCCTAATCACTGTTAAGGGAAAAAAAAGATATGCATAGAAATTTCATATATATATACACATACTCTCTAACAAATACATGTGTTTATATATACGCATAAACATGTGTACATGCACATATATAGCAAGTCTATGTGCAATTCATACATACTAGGATATAAAATTATACTGAGTGTTTATACCACATTTTAGCATTCATATTCACACAAAGAATCTGAAAAACATATTTAACTTCTGTACATTTTAAGTCCATATAAATCAAACTCTATCTCTATCTGGGCCTGAATAACTTATTAGTTTGAGTTTTTTGTTACCAACAAGATGGTCCTTCCTAAATTTGAATGGCCCGAACCTATTAGAATCTGAAGATTGGACTGCTTATTTCCAGGGTCTAGATATCAATGGCTGTTCTCAGTGAGAATGCAGAACGGAGAATGCAATTGTTTCTAATACTAACTTATCCCCCAACAAATGATCTAGATAAGCCTTAAAGAAGAGTGTTTGACTTTCCTATAATGCATTACCCAGAAAGCCTGTGGGGATCAAACTAAGATGATCCGGTCAAATGAACCAGTCTGCTGATACAATGAAATCTAGCTGTCACAATGCCTGAGACCAAGGTTTGCCAGGTTAAGATTCTGTCACAGCCAAAAAATGGAGATGCACATGGGAAGGTGAGATAAGTAGTGAGAGAATCTGGCCTGGGGCTATCAAAATGGTTGACAATACAATGTAATTTCATTCAGTCACACATTCTTGAAAAATGCATGATTTGTAAGCATTCATAGATCCATTCTCACTATGGATTACTTGGAAAAGCTCCATTTAAAATAGTTATGATAATACTGCAACTTAGACTTTCTTGCACACACAATTGTGGTTATTCTGTTAGTAATAAGAAAACATCTCTGACTCAGGTTTCACCTCTTGGAGGTAATTTCTTCCCAAAATGAATATAAAGAGAGTAGGGGCAGGGAGAATACTTAAGAGGAAGCCCAACATATTGAATATCAATGAAGCAATATTTTAAAAAGATTGATGTTTATGGAATTACATATCCAAAACTTGGATTAAAACAACAATCCTCTTTAAAGACTGATACCAGTGATTTCTTTCAATATCAAAAAATCAATGTGTAATTTACACTAAACAGGACAGCACAATAGTAACCAGAAATGCTACAAAATATGTCGGTCTATTCAGACTTTAATTACTCAGCAATTGCAAATTTCAAAAAGGGATAGGGGTAGGAAACTGGCCTGCAGTATGTTATAAAAATAGAAATGCACACTACGGACTACTTTTGTAAATGGCCTTTCTGAGGAAAGAATCCCTGAAAATTCATAAACAGTGCCACAGAACACATCCAAGGGATATATACTCCCAAACCAACAACAGACACATCCCAAATCAGTAAGAACTAAAAACACTTTGAAAGCTCCCATTTCCACAAAATATATTTGTAATATAAGGAGAATTTTATACAGAAAAATCTCTTACTAACTATACCTATGAGTCAACTTAGAATACAAAAGTTTCCTGTTATGGTTTTGACACATCTGGAGATACTGCCGGAAAAGCTCGTTCAGTCTTCATCAATGCAAGTTCCTTGTTTTTTCTCTAAAAGTTCTCTATCAAACATTTCTCTTTCCCTGAAAGAAACAAATACTGAGTCAAGATTCTTTTATATCAAAGGACATTTCATTTTAAAACTCTTCTATGAATTGTGTCATCTTGAAAATAATCCGACTCTTCAATAAAAGAATCATAAACCACTAAAATATTTGCTCATGATTCATTAAGAATCATAACCTCCTTGAAATAATGTTTATGATTACATAAATGTTTTTCTCCTACTTCACGAAGTACATTCCCCAAAGGAAATCAATAGGGCTTGGATCAGAAAACAGGGACTTCAGCTCTCCCTCTGCCACTTCCCAGCTGTGTGACTTTCACAAAATCACTTTCTTGTCTGCAAAATAAAAAGCAAGCTACTTCACAAGGTGGTAGCAAGGATAGGTTTTAAAGTATGAAAAGTACTTTGGAAGGATAAAGCTCTACGTGCATTTTAGATTGCAGGATCAATGACCAAATTTGGTTATCGATCTATAATATACTACATACAACACAACCAATTTATTGTATATTCATTCCATGGCATCCTTAGATTAATACATATCACAAATGTATGGCATAAAACCATCACCCAAGTATCAAACATAATTAATTCTCTTGCCTATTTCTTTACTTTAGCAGTTCATTATAGTTACTTCAGACGTAAAGTTTAACTTAAAAATAGGTGTTGCCTATAAAGAATCACTACCATTTCCATGGCACTTTTAAAGGTTCACATAAGTACTACAAATATTTTTATCCCCATTTTCTAAAGGAGGAAACAGAGGCAGCAAAGGGGTATATAGATTTTCAAGCCAATAACCACTTATTAAGTACATACACAGTGCTGTGCTTGGTGATGGTGGACAGATGCTCTCAAGGTAAAAACTGAACAATTTATTGTCTGCAAGGAGCCTGGAATCTACCACTTACCCGGAGTCCCAAAGCTATGAAGCAGCAGAATAGGGCTCACATGAACATCTGCTGACTTCGAGTCCTGCTGCTTTATCCACTATGTTAAGCTGCCTCCCTAACTCCTGAGAATGTTTAGGTCCTGCCAAGTGAGGAAACAATCTCTGAAAAATTTCTAAATTGTCTGGATGAAGCGGTTCAGGGACACATTCCAAGAGAAAGAAGGGAACGAATAGGCCAACGTAATGCTGAGGCTGGCAGCAGAATGCATTGAGAGGGCCTTGGGATTTTAGCAGTGCAATAGACCTTGGAGGTTCTCAGCCCAACCTTCTCATTCTATAGATGTGGAAAACGAAGGCTCAAGAAGTGAGGGGCTGGAGCCCGAGGTTACCCAGACTGCACAGACCTAGAGCTGGAAGAGAAGGAGAACAGCTTCAACTTCAGTGCTTTTCCCACAAGCCCATGGAGCTGTCTTCAAGAGAAGGGGGTAAATGTAGGTCAAGTCTTGGCTTTGGAACTGTCATCTTGATGCTTACTACCAGTGTGACCTGGGCCCAGTTTCTTAACCTCCCTAGGCCTCAGTTCCACCATGTATCGAATGTGTGGGGGTAAAGACTAGATTGCCTCTGAGGTCCCTTCCATATTGAGATCTAGGATCTTAGGATTTGAAGCAAATGGAGAAGTCTGTTACTCAATGTCATCTGTAACATGAGAGGTTTAGATAAGATTCCTTTCCAATTTTTTGTTATTCTTCACTAAGATTAATAATCATCTCATAAAGAAGTCAAATTTAGGTCCATGGGGCACTTTGACATCCAGCTCTTCTTAAATTAAAGAAAAGAGTTTCCCAGAGTTATTCAGCCCGCCCAAATTCTACTTGGCCTAAAAGCTCTGCAATAGCTAAATATTTCTGGCAGTGAGACCTCTTAGCTGATTAACCATCCATAATGGGTAAGTAGGCAACCATTTTCAGAAATTACACAATGAGACTATGACTATATGATTTAAGAATTTCAAACTCATTTTTTCCCTAGCCATCTGTTCAGTGAAATGACCAATAACCTAATTATCTATGATTCTGACCTACCTATTCAACACGTTAAAAAAAAAAAAACTTCTACTTAAGACTGACCAAATTAGGTTTCTGTCTTCAGTCTGTCACTTGGCTTGTATTTATAGGCCACCTGACAGGCACTGGAGAGGAGCCCAAAGACTCGATTAGAGATTGTGTCCATTAGCTCCTAATTAACTAGCTGGACCTTAAATTCAAGACTAAACACCCCAATTTTCCATAATCTTTTGAATAAACATTCTGCCTGGCTGATCTGGACCATTAGGAACTAAACAAGAGCATTTTCTGAACCAGTTCCAAAAGATTTGCTTGTTATAAGTCAATATACAATGGGGCCAAAAGTGGGCTGGTAAATGCTTAACGACTGGCTCTTTGAGGAGAAGGGGGGCCAGGGTAGGGGAATATATGCACAACATTTTAAAGTTTAATCTGCATTAACATTCTCTCTCTCTCATCAATAATAGTAAGTCTAAACAATTAACAAAACAAAACAAACCCTGATTTTAGAGTTTGCTGATTTCCGAAGTATAAATGCTGACACTGGACAAGTGACTCTCAGGAGCTGGTTTGAGCTGGCTCCAGCATACCCTCAATGGGACTGTTCCAATCTCGACTATGTGATTCCCTGAGAAAAATGAACCCCACTGGAAACCAAAGAGGTAGGAGATCTAAGTATTTACTAGTCCTGACTTGTTTTCTTTTATCCTTAATCTGAACTAATTCTTATTTCCAAAGTCACAAAGAATGGTTGTTCTATGAATCAGACATTTGGACTACAGCAACACCACTGCCTAATGTTAACTTGAAATCAGGTCTTCCTCATTCTCAAGGCCGGCTTTCTCTTTACTATTCTACGCTGTGCTCTTCTTAATGGGTGAAATTCACAAAATAAATTGACCCAAAATATCAGAGGAAGGAATAATTTGCAACAATATAACAAACTATACAGAAAGCAAACCAGCAATTAGGGAAGTTAAGGCTGCCACATTGCAAGCACTAGCTCGGATAACGACTACCTGATTTTCGTGTTGGGTGACCGGGCAAATGGTTGTTACAATAGATTAAGGATCTTAATATTTGTTGGGGCATGCTTATATCTTTCAGAGAGTAGAAAAATAGAGGTCATTTAAAACAAAACTATAATAACTGACGGAAACAAAGAATTTGGAAATTGATTTTTAAATGGTGTGCAAGTATTGCCAGAGTCATACCTTCTGCTCACAGATGGTCCTTTTATATACTTCTCTTCAGCTGTCTGGTAGTCTATTTCATCAATTGCAGCTATTGCATAAATGACTGCCTGCAAAAGATAATGCCATAATACTTCATCACACTAAATGGTGAAGGGGAAACACCACAGCCTGAATTGCCCGGAATGTTATTTCGATGAAGTTTGGTAATTAGTTTACTGAACATATGAGTGTTTCTGTGGCTATTTTTAATTTATCTTTAAATATGGAATTCACATTAAGAAGTACCTGATATTATTATTCTGATCATTCCCAGATTCTTGGGGTTGAGGAGGATCTAAGAGGTCATCTAGTCCAACCCATTACTGAGCAGGAATCCCTTCAAGAACATTTCTGATAAATCCTCGTCTGGCCTTTGCCTGAACAATACCATTGACAAAGAACTACACCAAGGCAAGTGATTCCTATTTAGACTACTCTAATTTTTAGTAAGCTTTCCCTCATATTGAACTGAAGTCTGCTTCTCTGCGAGGGGCAGCTAGGTGGTACAGTGAATAGAGCAATGGCCCTGGAGTCAGGAAGACGTCAGTTCAAATCTGGCCTCAGATGCCTGACAAGTTTACTAGCTGTTTGACCTTGAGCAAGTCACTTAACCCCAGATGCCCTGCCTTGCTCCCTCCAAAAAAAAAACCAAAACACCAAAAATACTTGAAGGCAGGCACTTCCCCACAGTATTCTCCTCTCCAGGTCAAATTTCTTGGTTCAACCAATTTTTATATGACATGGTTCCGAGTTCCCTCCAGAATTGGTTATAATATTGTAGAGGAGGTCCCACTAGGCATGACGACAGATGGAATATCATCTCCCTCACGTGGGACAATGACTCTTATGTTACCCCATCCAAAGGGCAGCAAGAATGCATATGAGATACACCTGGCTCACTTTATCTAGTTGCAAAACGGCCAAGAGATTTGATATAATGGTGAAAACCCGCTTACACGGTGAAGACTTCCAATAGCACTAGAGAGAAAACAGGTTCTAATCATTAGAACACTGATTTACAATCTCCAAAATAGATGTTCCATGCTGCCAGCATTCTAAATTACACGTAGAAGCTTTTTGGGTAAGACTGCAGGGACAGCTCAGCAGTGCCTACTTAATTAAAATGTATTTTCAAACATATTTCAGTTTCTACATAAAGAACTTTCAGACTGCTGTGCTGAGCAAAACAGTACAGCACTTAAACTCTTCAGCTCAATCATCACTTAATCCTTCGAGTGGGGATCTTGCTGGGCCAACGGGCAGGAGAACCCCAAGCCAAAAATCAGAATCTGATAAAGTCAGCAACTTACTTCAGGCAAAAGAACATCCAGAATAAATTTTATTCCATCGCCGTTTATTAGCGTCAGCATTTTTCTGTCTATTTCTTGATAGACTCCTTGTAAATATTTCACCACAAGGTCCAACTGCTCATCATCCTCAAGGTATGTTTCAACACACGTCACGTACTGACTTGAATTCAAAAAATTTTTCAGCCACCTGGATTTTTTTCTGCTTTTTAAAATAGCCAAGAGATGGTTCTCTGCTCCTTTTTCATTCACTATGTATTCCACTAACTTCTCATTGGCTTTATTTCTGGCAGCCCTCCTTCGGTCAGGAAGGACTTTCTTGATGAGCTGCTTCTTGCTGAAGGAGGTATCAGGCAGACCATCTTCGGGGTCTTCCTTGCTCAGGATGGGAAACACTGTTTTGACGGCAGGTGGCTGGATTACTTTCCTCACAGGACAACCTAAAAGATATAGCAGCTTTAAAAGTAAAATAGTGTACTATTTAAACAAACAACAAAAAACAAAGAAACATTCGGTAGATAAACCCTAGTTTTTTTCCCTGGGGATAAGCAAGATTTTGTAAATGTACTAAAATTCTAGATTTTCAGAGAAGGGGAAGACTTCATGTAAGATATTCGGATTATTTCCACAAGCTTTTACTCTTCGTACTCTCAGAACGGACTAGATCCCCCAAATATCCAATTCTGCTTTTCCTACACGCAGGGGAGTGGCGGCTGGTGGTCCCTCCATACTAGATACTACTCACACTCCTATTCCTGTTTCAGATTAAGCAAGACTTTCCTTATAACTATTTTGTGAGGTAAGCAGTACAAGTAGTATCTCATTATTTAGATGAGGAAACTGAGGCTTGCAGATGAAGTGACTTGCCCATGATCATAGAGCTAATAAATGCTGGATCACTGCCAAGGGATGAAGCAAGACTCAGTATACAAAGCTGTTGAACTTGAGTACAGATCTCTGCACGCCAGCAAGAACTTGGTTTCTTGGCTAATCAGCCAAGGTGCTAGCCTCCTACAAGCTCTGCTTAATATAATCTATAGCTTTTTCCACATTCCCGTTCCCCCACTCTCTTCCTCCCCAAGGACGTCCAATGTTTTGGGTTTGGGTTTTTTGGTGAACTCAGCTCTAGGTGAATAATTACCAGAGAGACTGATTTCTCTCTGCCCATGAACAGAGTCCAAAATCAGCTTGCCCCAGCCAATGGTTTGCTCCAGAGATGGGGCTGGGCACCTAGGGAACTACAGCCAGCTGGCCCTGATCCAACAATTATTCTCTCAGCAGTAGGGGAGTCATGCCCCTAGAGAGTCTGGCTAACTTCAATGAGGCAATTAACAGAGCAAAGCACTGCAGCTAATGAAGAACTCTTCTTTTGACGGAATTCCTGATCCTTCATGAGAAGGACCCATCCACTTTTCACAATGCCAAATTAACTTCAGGGGAGCAAGAGAAAGACCCCAACTTTCCAGACAAGAAAATTAATCTTAACTCCTTTCATGGCAGGAAGAACAGATGCCAACAAATCAGTATGTTAGAGTGACAAAATTTATGCAATTATGCTTTTTACAGCCCCCAATCTAAATCCATGTAACTGTGAAACATTTCATTAACTTTGTTATCAGCAGAGATTTTTCTCTAAACAGTGTTGGCGCTGACCACTGGGATGCACTGGGTGCTTCCTTCCTACCTCAGGCCCATGAGCAAGGGACACAGAAACAGTCATGGTAGGGGTGGCCCTGGGCAGCTGCAGACTGGGGGAGCGTGCTTGCCTTCTGTGGGAATCGAGGGGAAGCCTTCCCTGCTCTAAGCTCCCAACCTGAGCTGAATCTGAAACTGCCCTGAGGGCACCAAATTCAAACTCAGTCCCAGAGGCCAATTTACCTTGAGTAGACTACAGGAGAGCCAGCAAGAACCCCTGCTGTGCTGACTTCTTCCTCTCTAACAGAGTCCACTGGATGGCATTAAATACTTCTGTATTTTTGAAGGATAAAGGAAGACAGAATTAGAAAAGAAAGCGTAGTTGTACTTACTAATATCAGCAGAGTAATATTCCAGGAAAGATCCTGCAAAAGAACCACAACCTGTAAAAAAGAAATGTAAAAAGGGGATGTTTACACAAATAGCCACTTAGGAAGCATTTTTCTAGATCAAAATACCTGGTATTTGAGTATTTGCTATTCTAAGCCTGACCCAGACAGCCTTTGTCCAGCCATAAGTGAGAAGGCTGTAATGGAAAACGCTTATTATTTGGGGCCTGGGCTAGTCAAAACAATATTTAGTATTTTTTCCAAGTGTAAACCTCCCTAGAGGTGAACAGATAGAGCAAAGCTTGGATTCAAACATCCTCCTTGTGGAGACTTCAAGGAGAAACTAGCCTCTTTCTTTTTTTTCAGATGAGTGTTTAATGCTACTACTGTGCATCCCTGTCCATTTACCTCAAGTCACAGGGCCCATGAATACACCACATAATAAAATTCCAGTTGCCCTGGAGATACAGGAGAGTGGGCCCCTTAACTCTTCCAAGACTTTGGAAAATGAAGAACTGCTCAGATAAGAAAAATAGAACCTGGAAAGAGCATAAAGTTTAATTCCCTGCCTTCAGGCAGCTTCAGCCAAGAGGAGAGGAAGACCTATTTTATTCTTAATCATTTTTAAGAAAAGAAACTCTACAATCTCCCCCTTCCTAGATAACCCTCAATTCTCTAAACCAAATGATTTTACTTATGCCTCAGAGCTCATTTCCTTCTGTCCTATTCTTTATGGATTAATATTAACAAATTTTAAAGGCTTTGATACTCTAATTTTACTAATAGCACTGGGTTCCTTTGCTTACCAATTCGAATTCTGTAGTCAGAAATCAGCGTGATACACCAGTCAACAGCCTGACTGTAATCCTCCTTGGCTTTATCCTGTAATCAAAATCCATCAGTTAAGTATTAATAAAGTCCACAAGTGACTGAGAGTCTGAATAAAACACAATACACACTTGGTATGTATGAAGGGAAAAGTGGAAGAAAAGCTGGAAAAGCTTATTCAGCAAGTGGGGAGTTCCTTTCCAATATCATCTTCCAACAGAGAAACATAGCCTTATGCCTGGTAAAGGCCACTTCAGTAAACGATAGCTTTTTTGAGTCTTTAAGGAAAGAAGTCATCTGCAAGGGCACAGTAACCCCCTCCCACACTCCTCCAGCAGCCCTGCTTGGCCCAACTTGGTAAAGGGCCCCAGTGCACTGAGATCAATTACCAGCCTGACCCCAGCTGCTCTGCAAGCTTCCATTTCCATCAACAGCCTTCCTTTCACGATTCACCTAACTTCAGACAGCTTTCTTTTAAGGTTATATGCAATTAAAGCTCATCTTTCCAAGCAGCTGTTGCTAGATAAAAGCAGAGCTTGCAGCCTCAAGAAAAAGGGGTTAATCATTTAAGCTTTGGCACGTTTAAGTAGCAGACACCAGAGCCACAGAAAGAAGAGCTGGGCTGCAGACAATTCACGAGGGCTGAAGAAAAGAGACCCGTTACGGTATGGATTTCTAGAAGCATTTGCCACAGTCTGTTCCTACGGAAGCTCAATACCTCCTGAATTTAGTGTGGAAGAAGAATATTGTACTGTACACTGCAGAGACACAACGACCCAGAAAAATAAATGGTTGGAACTTGGAAGAATGTCTCCACATTACGTCTCTTAAACACTCTGGGTACAACAGTGGCAACAGCTTAAGAGCAACACTTTCAGTAATATTGTTTACTTTCTACTGATTTAACAAAGAAATACTCTACTATAAGGATGCTGCGAAACAACTGTATCCTTTACACCATCACTTTCAAACTGTTCCATGTTGTTACTAAGCATACCCAGAGAGCTAAATATTTGCCCCCATTTAATATTAGTTGATTATGTGGAAGAATTGTCTCAGTGTGCTTTACATTTTCTTGCTGGGTTAAGACACTGCTTTATTTTGAGAGCTTTTAAGTGGAGAAGCACTCAAGTACAGATGCAGAATGTCAGTGTGCAGTGTTGTCCAGAACCTCTTGTTTGAGTTGGAACAAGGGTCATATTTTGAGAAGTCCAAAAAAAAAATCAAATAAGAGAGGAAGAAAGTTAGATTAATGGAGGTATACAAGAGAGAACTAGTGAGGCTGGACAGCCAAGTGGAGGTGGAATTGAATATTCTGAGGAAAAGGTTACATGTTAATGGATAATTGATTATAGCAAATTAAGCAAGTGCTTTCCATCATTCTACTTAGACATGGCAAAGGTTCCTCATAAGAAACCTTTTCCCATAGTCCTTTAGGATAGCAATCTCTAGTCGACCCATAGCTGCTTACAGTAAGCTCAAGTTCTCTAGAAGTACAACAAAATAAGACAGGCCTAAAATCTTTATTCCACAATTAGAACTGTGCTCCCTTAAAGGGTGATCAAGGGGAGGATAAACGAATGGGAAGAAAAACAAAGAAAAACTGTTATACCTATGGGTCCACAGGATGTATTTTTAAGTAATAAAGTCAATATTTTTATATTCAAGAGCTGAGATTTTTACTAGTGTGGGCACTCTCTCTAGAAATAAAGTTTCTCAAGTTGCTCTGGCCAGACACATTTGGTGAATCCTAGGTGGTTAAACCAAGTTTCTCTGCACTTAGCTGGGCTAGTCCTATTAAAGATACAACAGTGGAAAAAGGCTTTCTGGATTGGCAGGACCCACCATAGCCCAGAGTCACCTCAGTCCCACAGTGAAACACTGAAGTACAAAGAACTGTTCCTTTATCTTAGAAGTCACTTTTATGTTATAAAAATGAATGGTCTCTTCTATATACCTATTAAAAGTCCAGATTTGAAGAGATTAATTACCCCCCTACTCCCACGCCTGGAGAGTCACTGAAGACCATTCTACACAACTGTCTATCTTCAAGTATGTCTGCTGAGAAATAAAGATGGGGGGCGGGAGGAAGGGTCAACCCTGAATAGAGCTCAAAGCAAGAAATTAATAAATTCTTAAATCAAGAACCACTAGTATTCAATTAACAGAGACTGTGGACCACTATGAGCTGAAGGCTAGTTTTAAGGGAAATTAATGTCTTTAGCCTAGCTAAGGAAAAACTGAGTGGTACAGTGGAAAAATCATTAGAGTCTAGGTTCTCAGTCCTGCTCAGGTGTGGGACCCTGGGCTTGTCTATTCTCTCTGAGCCTGTTTCCTTATCTATAGATGAGGGGGGCCCAGGTTTGTTTTGACTAGATCTAAAAGAATAAAGACTCACCTTGCTACCCCAGGAGAAGGAGCTTGCCAGCCTTCCCAATTCATCAAAGCAAGCCTTGGGGTTTCACATCTACTTTAGAAACTGTGATAGCCCATCTACGGAAAGACTGATTTCTAGACTTGAATCTTTAAGGCAGTATGTTTATAAAGAATAGAATTTTAAGGAACCAACAGTAAAAGCTTTATCCTACCTACCATAAGCTCCTGCTTTTCTTCACAATCAAAGTGTTTTAATCTTCGAAGACACACTGTAAACCTTGAGGAAACAAAGGCATGAGAGGGTCACAGGAATGAACTGTTGGGCAAACTAGGTAAGCAGAATGGTATTTTTCTCCTTCTATTAACACTACAGTCTGAGGTCCTTTTTAATAACATTCAGTTTATTTCACAAAAGCTATTTTCTTTCTTTTTTTCTCCACTCCTAAGTCGTCCCCCCTCAACCTGGTGGTCTTAATTGAGATTGCCTTTAAAATAAGAACCCTGTTTTCAAAATATCAGTACAAGTCACTATTAAGAGGCAGGGAACCGCGAACAGCAGCGCCAACCAGATCCAGGTCCCCAACCCCAAGTTCTCTCAAATGTAGCCAACAATTACCAGTCAATAATGGATCATAAAAATTCCATATCATTTATATTGTGTCTTTGAAAAAACATATTTACCTTTTTGCTTTATCTCTTCTAGTAGAAAGAACTTCTGGCTTTAGTATTTACTGAAATACCCTGGTATCTACTGAACTGGTACTACTGAAGTCGGAGCAAGAACATTCCCTTCCGAGTAGGTAAGCTATACTGTGGGACAGGTGAGTGGCTCAGTAGAATAAACCTGGGTTTTCTGTCTTATAAAGTCATCGAAGCAAAGCTTTTAAAGCCCCGATGGCCCACGAATTACTTATAACAGCTTTTATTTTCTTAGTTGTCTGGTTAAACTAACCACATTCTTAAGAGTAATAATAATCCAAAGTGACACTGAGAGAGCCAAGTTTGCAAAGCACTATACATCTATTATCTCATTTTCAATAAGGACTCACATTTATACAGATGTCAAGTTTTACAAAGTTTTTACTCTAGCCACTTTATGAAAGAAGCAAGTTAATGTGATGGAAAGAGCATAGAACCCAACCTGAAGTCCAGTTTGGATAGACACCAGCTCTTGTGAGAAAAGGGTCTCACCAACCTTAAATGTGAATCATGATTAGCAGCATAAGGATCAGTAGCCCCATTATACAAATGAGAACAAGGGGCTCCCAGAGATCAGACAACAGCACCCAAGCACAACCTAGACCTTCTGCCTCCAAACTCAACACTCGGCTCCACTGCATTACACATACCTTTCACAATGTGTTGGCACTCTGCTTGGTTTTGGGTAGCTCAAAATGGTTTTTCACACCTAGGTGGGGAGCATTTGGCCATTATAAAATTAGAAAAATTGGGTCATTTGCAGCCTTATCTTCAAATGACCAGATTTTTACATGTAGGCCAAAGCCCATTCTTACTAGTCAGTAGTATAATCCCTGCAGCAACATGCACACAGAAAGCATTTAAGATTCCAAGATTTTTCAAAAGATGTCCCTTCAGGTGATAGTTTCCAAAAGGCATTATTATTTTTACCCTTTTTTTTCTGGATTCATATTTTCTTCAATATATAATACACTTGCTTTTTTATCCTTCCGCTTTATACTTTTTACCTGTAGACAAATTCAAGAAAAAAAGATGCTTTTATTTTTAGAAAATTATATAACCATTTTCTATATTATCCCACTGAACTTTATGGAAGACCATGTGACATAAAGAAAATATGCCAAGATGCACTGTCTACATTAAGAATAATCTCACCCACATATTTAGCAAAAAATACATTTGAAATATAAGAAGGGAATTTTACATGCTTTTTCCCTAGTTAAAAAAAGATGTATACCTAGTATAACTCCTAAGGCTGACCTCACGTATCAGTACACAAGCTTCCTAACCCTCTGTAATATCTTCCTCAACTAGACTCCCATGTTTTCTGAAGTTCCCATACTACTCATTTCCTCAGGCTAAAGTACCGAAGGGCGATAAATGTAAATGTTAAGGCTAACACATTAGACATTAACACGAGCATTCGAGTTAGATCAGATGGCCAGTCCTTAAGCAGGACTTTGTGTGAATGAAATAGAATATAGTTAAGTTCTGGTGCGAAGAGGAGGCTTAAATGGCCTGAAACCTGCTCAGGAGCACAGGCCTCTCTATCCTTCACAGTAGGGGACCTTGGGCATCATAAGCCAGGACTAGGTGCCTGGTATTCTTAGCAACTTCTAAGACCAACGAAAGGTCTGGTCTGTAGCAAGAGCAAGGGATCACAGATGGACAGTCTGAGTTTTGCATTAACATTCCCACATAATAAAAGCCAGAGAAAGGCCTCCAGAATCTCCACCATGTAGGATTTCTGGACAAAAATTGCACAGGATGAAATTTGAATGAGTTCAGTGGAGAAAGGGCTCACATCAAACTAGGTCAAACTCTGTCAAAGTCAATAGTCAATAAACATTAAGCACTTACTCGGTGCTAGCTACTGTGCTAAGCACTAGTGATAGAAAGAAAAGCAAAAGGTAGTCCCTACTCTCACAGCGCTCACAGTCTAACAGGGGTAGACAACACAAAAACAACTAAGGACAAACAAGATATATATGAGGTAAACTGGAAAAAGGATCAAAGTAAGATGCCTGGTGAAGGGAGGGTGCTAGAAGAGAAGAGAGATACTAGTGCCAAAAACAAACTTCACTTACTCCACAGTTGCCTTGATACCCTGAAATTTTCCTGATTTCATGCCATATTAATAAGCTATAATCTTAATAATCTATCTTAATAGCCATTTTAGGTTTCTTCCTTCTCTCTCTATTTTCCCTTAGTCCTTTTGGCCACAAGGAACAAAAATTCTCAAGAGAATTATATTTTTCTTGGGACCTAACAGAGCTAAATTTCCTAGGGGGTAAATTTTTATTATTTTGAAGAATTAACCTGGTACTCTGTAAGTTCTGTTTAATCAAGGCATTGCTGTATTTTTAAAGCAACGAGGGAGTAATCAGCCTTCAGTAGAGACAGTATCTTATGCTGTGAAGAAGCTTCTCCTTAAATTGAGCAAGGCTAAACTAAATCTCTTTGAGAAGACAAAAAATCAAGGGAGGGTGATACAAATAGAGGAGATAGGTGGAAAGAGGGGGAAAAAGGGGTGTGTATGTAAATAAATGAAGGTATGCAAAGTTGAGTAACCAGGGTTCATTGACCAAGATGTGGTCTGGTACACTTGGAAAAGAATAACATTTTAACAGGAAAATGGATCATAGTGGGTGCTTTACATTGCTCTGCCTAGAGGGTCAAGAAGCCTAGTTCCTCAGAGTTGAAATATTTCACCTATCCATGGCCCTTTGCAGTAATGTTGAAATCCAGGAGCGGAACAAAATGGCAGATCTAAAATCCTGATTCCACAGTTATTTTTACTATTGAGTTCCTTTAATTATTCCAAAGAATGATTAAAGATCAGAGGAGAAAGAAAAATTGGAAACCAACTCTTCAAATTTTTAAAACCATTTGAAGACACAGTGGAAATCACTATGAGCCCCAAAACAAGTGAGGAAGAAAAAAGGGGATAAATGACAAAAGTTCAAATATACAGCAAAAGATACTAATTCTACACTTAATTCAACTAGGATCGATGATGAATTAACTGATGAGAACATTAACTCAACTCATGTCATATAAAAGCTAACTGGGACCAACTGGGAGAAAATTCAGTTGAAATTATGCACTATTAAATAAGGTTCAGTTTTGTTAAAGTTTTTCCAAGGCAAGCAAGATTCTGCTAGGCTTGCTTTAATCGATATAAACAAAGAATCTGGGATTAGATTCCGCCAGTTAAATGACTCCTTGTAATCCTATGTACAATTTGCTTACAAAATCATCAATAGAGATCCTAGGAAAGTAAACTTTACACAAGCCAGATCGGGTTAGCATAATTTTCAGAAGAATAGAGCCCAAATTAATGAAGTTTTACTATACTTTACATTCAAAAGATAGATATGGCTATTCTTACCACTGCTGGCCAATAGGGATATTTTTGATATTTACACCAGACTAACATTCCAGCTTCAATGGAACATGGCTCTGAAGCATAAAGAAACATAAGAAAAATTGTCAGATATTGGTCTAAAGGCATCAGGCAAGTGCAAATGGACAACAGGATGATAAAAACATTTTTTTTTAAACTGGAAACTAAAGTGGTCAATGTCACATAGTATTCCTCCAGGTCATTTAAAATGTAGTAGGTAAAACTACAACGTAAAAGGGAAGAACAAAAAAATTAAACTGAACCCTGTACAATGAAAATGATTAAGCCTGCCCCAGGAAAGGGATAAAGAAATCCCCTCCCTCCTTTTACAGAGGCAGGAGGAACCCTATGGAGGTAAAGTACTGTCCAACTCAGGTGACGGGCTAACTAGCTTTGGCTGAACTGCTCTTTTCTCTCTCTCTTTTAAAATTTTTCATTAGAAGGAATGGTTCACTGGATGAAAAAGGAGAGGAATATATTCAGAAATAAAGGTGCCATAAAGACAAATGATATCAATAAAAATTTTAAATTAAAAAATCATGTATTAAATTAATTAATAAATTATTGTCAGTAAACGAAGCCAAGGAACTACCAAGGAATGGTTCAGAGATCTTGGTTCTGCTTGCTTCTTGTGCTTGGTGACCTGGATTATATACCCTCAACTGCCCAATCCCCTCTTGGATTGATAGGCTCATCCCTCCGGGTGCCTGGCTTCTTTTAGCTGTTTTCTCTCCCACTGAAGATAGATTTTTTCTGGGAGTAAGCTGGAGCATAACAGACTTAAGTTACATAAAAGAACAAAATCCTAAGCGCAAGCGTTGAACAGACTACCCGTGGTAACTGTGGAATTTCTTCCTCAGAGATTCTTAGAAATAAAATTAGCAGTTATTAGATGAAAACCTAAGTGCACATCTATATGAGATTTAGTGAACAACTAGATGACTTTTACAGTTCCAGGATGCTACTAAGGGAACAAATTAACAAGAATAAGCACCTGCCTTTAGTTCAAGGCATTAGAAATAGTTTTATGCCATTACCCAGCCCACTTTAATGTTCTCATGCCCTCACTTTCAACTGAGCTCATTATTTCTTACCAGGGTGTGAAAGTATACTTGGAAGTTCTTCATCTTCCTCCTCTTCGTCTACCACAGTGGTATTAACAGTACTAAACTCCAATGACTGCTCAGAAGACTGAAGCTCTACAAATAAAGTTAGATAACGATTTCATTTTGTCACCCTAAAAGATATATTTTGAAGATCAGTTGTTGTTCAATCGTTTCAATCATGTCCAACTCTTCATGACCCCATGTGGGGTTTTCCTGGCATAGATACTAAAGTAGTTTGCCATTTCCTTCTAGCTCATTTTACAGACAAGGAAACTAAAGCACACAGGGTGAAGTGACTTGCCCAGGGTCACACAGCTAGAGTCTGAGGCCAGATCTGAACTCAGGAAGATATGTCTTCCTGTTTCCAGGTTTGACATTCTATCCACTGTGCCATCTAAGAAAATATTTGCTAACCCATGTTTGTCTATGAAAAAGGAAAGGTTTTTCACTGTAGTATCAGCAGCATGACATTGTGGGAATGTGCTGAATAGAGTCAGAAGGCTCAAACTTTACTAGCCAAATGACCATTGCAAAATACTTCCTCTGAGCTCCATTTTCTTCATCTCTAAGACAGGAAAATCATACTTCCATTATTTATTTCATGCATTTGGAGGGAAAGTGTTTTCTGAATCTTAAATTACTACATATATTGTGAATTTTTACTCTCAAGTTCAAACAAGGTGAACAATAGTAAAAAAAAAAAATCAACACACTATGGCTTACTCCCATCCCTATCAAAAGGTAGTTTTAGGTATTAAAATACTAACGATCATCCGGCCTCAGACACTCGACACATGTACTAGCTGTGTGACCTTGGGCAAATCACTTAACCCCAAATGCCCTGCCGAAAACAAGCAAAAAACCAAAAAAACCAAAATGAAATATTAACAATCATGAATGAAATTTGTAATTGCAAAGCATTTTCTAGACATGATATTGAGCCTCCCAAAAGCCCTGGGAGGAAGGGTGTAATTTCATTGGTATTGCTGGATCTACACTATGCATGTGACTCCTCATTCTAGATCTAGCCAGTCCCACATCACCAACTCCCCAGTGGATATTTAGAACTAAGTATCTCCTAGGCATCTTAAACTCCACACATCCAAAATAGACGCCGTATTTTCCCCAAACCCACCTTTCTCTCCCAAACTTTCTTATTGTTACCAAGGGCACCACCATCCTTTCAGTCATCCAAGCTTATAACCGTGGTGCCATCTTCACTTCTTCCTGCTTGATCAGCCCACATATCTAGTCAGGCTTCCTCCTGTCCACTCCAAGGAGTTCAGGCCATCATCACCTCTTTGAGGCCTCCCCGCCTAAAGCTTATTCTCAATTCAGTTCACCCTCCCAAAAGCCAGCCAAGTGATTTTTCTAAAGCACAGGTCTGACCATCTTCCCACCTTCCCTACCCCCGCCTCAGCCATGAACACACATTCAAACTCTGTGCTTTCCTATATGTAAACTCCAGGACATTTTAAGCTCCTTATAACTTGGCCCCATCTGACTTTTCAGGCCTTATTACACATCACTGCCCCACTCCACACATCCCACTGTGTAGCCAAACTGCTCTTTCTGCCATTCCTCACATATAGGACATTCCATCTCTCATCTAAAGGCAGCTAGGTAGTGAAGCAGATAGAGCACTGGACCTGGACCTTAGTTAAAATCCAGTCTCAGACACTTAGTAGTTGTGTGACCCTGGGAAAGTCATTTAACTTTTGCCTGACTCAGTTTCCTCATCTGTAAAATGGGGATAATAACAGCATCTACTTCCCAGGGTTGTATGAGGATCCAATGAGATAATATTTGTAAAAGCACAGTGCCTAGCACAAAGCTGGTGCTTAATAAATACTTATTCCCTCCCATCCCACCTCCCCACCTAAAACTGACCCCTCCTTCTTTACCTCCACCTCTCAGAATCCCACGTTTTACTTTAATACTCAAGCTCCCACTTCTACGCGAGGTTTTCCCTGGCCCTGCTGAGCACTATCTTGCAGATCTGTAGAGAACCATTAAAAGCGCGCCACCTCTCCTTCGGATGGGGCCTTGCTTTCTCTGGGTCCCTAGTGTCCAACACATAGCAGACATTTGCTTATTGATTATGGAGGAAACTGCCATTAAGGAAAATCTCTTACAGGGGACGGTTACCCCACTTACTTATGAACAAACATTTAGTAAGCAGCCATTATGTGCCAGGAACTGTGCTAAGAACTGAAGACAAAGACATCGGAGAAACAGTCTGTGTTGTCCATGAGCTTACTTTCTAAAGGGGGAGACAACATGTACACACAGACATATCTATATCGTGTGTGTCTACACACACACACACACCCCAGATACATACAAATCCAACAGAAGGTAGCCTAGGAGGGAAGCCCATTAGCAGCTGGGGGAACTAGAGGAGTTGTGATGGAGGTAGCATTTGGGCTAAGTTCTGAAGGAAACCAAGGCAAGAGGTGGAAGAGAGGAAGGACAGAATTAGGCAGAGGTGACTGCTAGTACACAGCACAGACAGGAGGACTGAATTGTGTAAGGAACAGCAAGGAGGCCAAACAGTATACACAGAGGAATAACAGGCTGGGCAGCCCGGAAGGGTAAGAAAGGACCAGGTTATGCATCGACAAGCGTCTATTAAGCACCAACTGGGCAATGCTTAAATACTAGGGTATATCTGACCCCAGGACAAGGAAAACCTGGGTTCCTATTCCTCCTCTGGCACATCCTGGCTGTGACCTTGAGCAAATCACTTGACTTTTCGGCGCTCTAATCCTCTAAGTCACAGAGAAGGTGCTGACCCTGCCTCAACAGAGGGAATTTTCTCACCTAGGAGTTCCCTATACCTGTGAAATCGAAAGCAGGCTATTTAACAGTCCAAGAAAGAGGCAAGGAGGGCTTTAATTAGGGTTGTGGTCACATGACTGGAAACAAGGGCACATGTATGAGGAGTTGTGAAGAAAGAAAGGACAAGATTTAGCAACTCACTGGTTCTGTGAGGTGAGTGACAGGAAGAAGCTGAGGATACTGAGGTTGTGAACCCATCACTTGAAGGATGCTGATGCCCTGAGTGGCAATACAGAGGCTCACAAGTGGGGTGGACTTGGGGGAAAAGATACCAAGTTCCCTTTTGGACATGAGTCATCTACAAGACATCCAGTTAAGATGTCTGAAAGGCAACTGAGGCCTGGAGTGTTTA
Source organism: Phalanger gymnotis (assembly GCA_028646595.1). NCBI lineage: Eukaryota > Metazoa > Chordata > Mammalia > Diprotodontia > Phalangeridae > Phalanger > Phalanger gymnotis. The sequence goes on from CM053622.1 coordinate 51,297,016, forward strand.
AACAAGGTAACCATCATGCACCTAGCGTCTGAGGTGGAATTTGAACTCCCTACGACCAGCATGCTGTTTTCATGATAAAGCAGCAGAATGTAAATCAATAGTCAGTAAGAGTCTAGAGAGGCAACCCTTACACAAAGGCCTTTGCCAGTATTATTTCTGAGGTGTACATTCTAACCGAGGCCTACCCTACCCGCAAGTTCAATCCACACCATAAACCCTAACTCTATGCATATGACTCCTGCTTCTAGATATATACAGCCCCAGTGCTTTTCCTGAGTGCCTTTGGCAGCTGATTCCTAGAGGCAAATATCTAACTCAGTCTGAGGACTCAATTTGAGTCTTTGTTCTTCACCTGGATTGCTAAGCATAACAGGGAGGTATCTGTTCAGTATTTCAGCCACTTAGCCATGGTTTTTATCAGTAGCAGCCCCATTCACAACAAAAAGAGTATCAGATGAGCTGTTTCACTTAGTTCTTCTAGGTGAAAAAGAAAAAAAAACCCTGAGGTTTTAAAAACTCTAGTAGTCCCACATCCACAAATGCAAAGTCACTGGCCACTCCAAGTCTCAAAGTAAGGCGAAAACTCTAATCAATTACCCACCCCGCTTTAACACAAGACCCCAAGGGCTCAGCACTTTTCAAAGGACCACATATCGATATGGAAGGGACCTCAAAGAACATCAAGTTCAAGGACTTCATTTTACCAACGAAGAAACTGAGGCCCCAGGAGGTGACAGGTGTCAGAGGTAGTATCTGTATCCAAGTCCCCTGGCTCCAAAGTCAGTGCTCTTTCCATTTGACTGAACTACAGCCCTTTTCTCATTGTTCTGTCCTCCGGGGAGCCTGAGAAACCTTCCCCGCATGTGGGAAACAGCTTTTCTGAGGAGAGGGACTGACCAAAACAATGTCCAAACTCATCTGACAATTTTTATTCTAGCTAATCATAAAATAGAGGAGAGGAAATTTCTGGGGAGGAAGAGACATATCCCTTTTCAAGATGGTGCCAGTTATTGTTTCTTATCTTAGAATCAGTTACCCCCACAGAATTTTGTTGGCTGCTAGCCATAAATCTCCTGGGGGCCTCTGATAACTTCATGTATCAGGTCTCCTCTCCTCAGGTCTATTTATTGTATCCAAGTATACCTAACCCACATGGCCCAACCAGTCTCAGATGTCTAGTCCGAATTTTGGCCACCCATGAAAGTATCACTATGCTTAAAACTAACTGCCCCCTGAGTTTGTTTAGCTTAAAGTCTTATTTTCCAGGAACCAATGCATGACCTTTAGGAAGGATATGCCTGTAGTTATTTATGTGAGAAAATGACTTTGGTCTAGGTGTGCTTTATCTATGTACTATCGCTGGCATTCTTCGCTGTAGTAAAAAGGATGTGACTCTGAAGTCAGAGGACTTGGGTTCAAATTCCACCTTTGATACTTTCAACTTGTGTGACCTTGGGTAAGTTACAACTGCTCTGGGCTTCATTTTTTCTCCTGTATAACATGAGAAATGGGCTAGAGGACCTATAAGGCCCCTTCTACCTCTAAATCTATCATCTCATAGGTGTGATATATCAAGCTCTAAAGGGCTTACCCATAAAGCAATATTCAACTGTAGGGCAATGATACAGTGGCTCCGTTCTCCAGAAAATGCTGCAATGAATGATAACGGAATCTCTCCAATTTGGAAGTGAATTACCTAAATCAGAGACGTCAAACACAAGGCCCTGAATGCTGCCCTAACCAGAGAAAATTTAACTGGGAAATAGCTAACAAAATAAATAAAAATAAAATAAAACATAGATAACATTACATAAAAAAGTCAGTATGCAGTTTGCAGGAATCCTTCTGGAGGGATTTACGGTCCCCATTTCTATTTGAACTTGACACCAATGACCTAGATCAACATCTCTCAAATGCCAGTATCAGGACAATGTTTCCCAGTCCACAAGTTACTATGAAAAATCTCTACTTCTTAAAATCTCTACACTACTGGCCTCCTTACAGTCCTCTCTTCCCTGATCACTGGATTTAGAGCTGGAAGGGACCTCGATCTCCTAGGCCCACTCCCTTATTTTTAAAGAGGAGAAATCGAAGCCCAGAGGGCTTTTGCCCAAAAGGACAAAAAGAAGAAGACTCGCCCAAAGTCATCCAGATAGACTGGGAGAGCCAAGGTTTAAACTCAGATCCAATGACTCCCAGTGACTCTCTCTGCCCCTCTGAAACTGTGCAGCCTCATTATGTTGGAGAGCAGCCCATGGTAGAAGATTTAGATATCTTTAAAGATCTACAGTACAGTCTGGGTTGGGAAACTGTGGTTCAAAAGATAAGAGCAGGAAAGGAGCATAATTAGAAATCACCTAGTCTAACCCCTACACTTTACAGATGAGAAAAACAAGGCCCATTTTAGTGTATCTATAAATAGTTCAACAAAGATATAAACTATTAAATGTGATTTTTTTTTCCTCCTGAAGCACTTAACTATACAGTCAGATGTTATCACTGGCTTTAACACTAGGATGATTAACAAACCAAGCAGCCACAGCATCACAGAATCCAACCCATACCTGAACAAGCTTTTTGAATCTACTATTCAAAAATAATCACCTTTTAAGAAGTGGGTAAATCATTCCTCAGGTCCCTGTTATGCTTAGTTGATAGGAAAAAAAAAAAGTCACATTCACCAATGGCAAGGGAAAGGAATAATTCTAAATAAGATAATGCAATATAATGACTATTCGCTATAACATCTAAACACAAAGCATATAATCAATAAACCTGTTATCTTTCCTCTCTCCCCTTTTAAATTATATCAATATGCCATTCCTCTATTCCCCCCCCCCGCCAAAAAAAAAAAACAGTATTGGAAAAATGCTGTATACAAAGTAGAAGCAACATATCCCACTGAACTAAGAACATAATAAAGAATTAAGAATCTTGACTCTAACCCACTTTTACCACCAGATGGACACTGGGACAATTTTAGTGGCCAAAAATGAATGGTGCCAATTTCTAAAATGAATGGCTATTAGCAATTAAGAATGGGGATTGGATTTAAGAGTTTCTGGTACCCACCCACCTTGCCCTTACAGATATCCCTAAAGAAATTACAAACTATTTGAAATCACATATAAGTCAAACTTCCCCAGTGATAAATTTTTACCTTCATCATCTTCCTCAAAATCTGGAAGCTTAAGAATTCTCATTTCAGGTGCAAAACAGCTTGGGTCAGATCTACTAGTGCACAGCCCTGTTCCTTCTGGCTCCACACAATGGTATTCAGATACCGATGACTGTTTAATGCCACCTAAAACTTTGCAGTACTTCTGTGGAGGCATTTTGCCATGTTCATCTTTACATTCTGATTCCACAAAGGAATGGCTGGTAGAAAAGTCCAATGCTTTTTGGACAGAACTATTTGCCTTTTCTTCCAAAGCCACCAACTGGACAGAACTGCCAGATGACAAAACTGGACTGAGTTCTCCAAGTTCAGTATATGTACCATTATCTCCTCCAGCTTTAAAAGGTGATGAATTCCTGTTTGAGGTCCTTGGCCTCTTTCCGCCTTTTTTCCTACTATCTTTTACTTCAAGTTTCTTCTTCAGGTTCAATTGTGAGTTTTGTGATGAATCATCTTTCTTTTGTTTCCGGTTTTTCCAAGTTTTGGACCGTGACTTAGAAATCTCATAATTCTGATGCTGCAGCTTTTGAGTGCCAAAAATATTTCTAGTTTGAGAAGCCAAGGGTTCTGTTTTGTTACCATAAATTCTATTAAACCTCTTTAAACCCTTTTTGCATTTATTTTCTTCAATGGGGGAACTGGACAGCCTCTGTAGTACATTTTCTTTCTTAAAGGGCCCAGACCCTCCTACTATTTCTTCACAGACAAAAGGTGACGCGTCGCATTCTGAGACATCATGTACAGGTCTTGTTTGTTTCACTTTGTGAAGTATGGGAGTAGTTACACTTTTGTCCAAAGAGTTTACTTGACTAGTATCTGCTTTCTGAGTCAAAATATCCAGCGCGATTCTAAGTGATCGTCTATAAATCAGTTCTTCGGTAGGTGTAGTATTTGTTTTAACTTGGGTAGCTAAAAATATGTAAAATAATCAATACTGTAATTTTTACTGAAAACACAACATTTCTATGATGTCCATCACATAGTGATGGTTTACAAGCTTAGGAAAACTGGTAATTTAAATTACAGGCTGAATGCAATTAAAAAAAAAATTCAAGTACAAGTATTTAGAGAGCTGACATACCTAAACCTTATTTTTAAATAAACAAATTACTGACCTGACTTGGATAAAAATATACATTCCTTCAAACTACAACCCATAACCACAATATGCGTTCACATATTTAATACTTACTGAATAGAAAAGGATGCTGATAATCTATTCTCAATATTTGTGCAAACTGATAAAAATATTTTGGTGGATAGGTTATATTTTATCCTTTCCAAAACTATTTTTAAAGACATTAAAAAATAGAATAATAATCTTGGAAGTGGTCCCACAAGATTGTGTTTTTTTTGAAAGCCCGGACAGTGCTATTTATGCTAACAAGATGATTCAAACATCAATCAAAACATTTCCCCCTCATTTTAATATTTAATTGTCCAGAAATATAAGCTACCAATAACATGCTGGGCAGCACAGCCCTTCAGAGACCATACTCTGGGGGTAATGACAGACATAACTATCTGTTATATACAGGTATATCTACGCCATAGAAAATGTGTCAACAGAATCTTAGTAGACAACTCCATTTTCTAGGCAGTTTCCTTTTTAAAGAAGCCCAATGCTTAATAATCTGGCAAAGCAAAGCATCCCTTGTAAAATGAATAATCATCTCTTATTTGTCTGTGTGCAAATTCTGATTTCATACCTGGGTTTGCTTAAAGCAGGATACATCTGTGTAAGCATGTTGCTATTGTATATGTTCTCACGCAGTGTATCTGACCTTTCTACCCCACGAGACTGTTAAATCCTCATGGGAGTGGGGGAGGGGAACACTTTGTTTTCTCTTTAATTACCCCCAGTGCCTAATATTATGTTCTGCAAATATCTGATAAATACTGCTAGTGACTAAGCAAGTATACAACATATTATTCTCCTTGCCAGATTTTGACCCATTTTTTATTGCACTATGATCCATAGAAAGAGCTTAAATTTTTTGCCCAAATTAACCTACAAGATTTGTGACCAGGAGTCACATAGTCAATTTTTACAAATGTCCTATGGGTATTTTGAAAAACATGTATTTCCTTCCTTTTATGTGCAGCTCATTATTCTAAATGTATAAAATCCAGTCTCAACACTAAGAACCTAGAATCTAACTTCTTTCTTTTGTCTGATGTACAATTCAGTGAGGTGTTGAAATTTCCCAGTATTATTGATTTTTTTAAATGAGGAAGTTTTTCCTTAATAAATTCAGAAATTATGCTGTTAATATCTACATGCTTTCACTGTGAATATTATTTTAACACTGCTGTTTCTTTCACCTAAGAATTTTTTTGAAAATACTTTAAAAACACTGGTAGATTCTCTGGCCTGAAGAGCAGTGACCAGGAGAGATTCAGCCCACACAGCTGCCCTAGATCTCTGTAGTCTGACCAGAGAAAAGGAGGAAGACTACACATATAACAAAATAACCATGTACACTCCTGGAGATCCCAGAAGTTGACCACTGGGTACACTAACAACCTCCTTCCACAGAGGAAGGTTGAAGCTGGGCTCCAGGAGAAAGGAAGAGCTAGAGCAGGGACCCTGGCTCTTCTCCTTTGAGCTCAGGAAATTCGAGACTGTAACTAACTTGTGTTGAGCACCAAATTTTTACAATTCTTCCAATCAGGAACCTCTTATTTCATTATTTCATTAAAATTACACATGTATAGCAACATAACCTCTTACTAAATTCTGCAGCAATGTCTTCTATATGAGACTTCTGTAGAATCTTGGTTTCTGTCTTCTTCACCTTAATTCTGCCGAGACAAAAAAGTCATATGTTACCCACTATAACCACGAAAACATTTTCAAATAATAACTGGTGTGTGTGCGGGGGGGGGAGATGAGAAAATGAAAACTTAAGTTCTTCTTATAATCAAAATTCACACACACACACACACAGACACACACCTCTTTAGATTTAAATTAAATGCCAGTTGGCATTAATGAGCTATAAAGACCTTTACTCCTGGACTACCTTTTAACAAAGGAAAAGGTATCTTGAATTCAGAGCCAAATAAATTCTAATTGATTTATCTTAGGGAAATCTTTTGTAACTTCCTTACAGAGAATGTTTGTGATACTACTGCCTTTTCTGAAAAGGATGCTAACAAAGAAACCATCCGTTTATAGTCCAGCAAGAGCTCCAAGAAAGGATTGGTGCTCCCTCCTTTTAAATGAAATATAGGTATACCCCAATCAATGTTATTAATGGGTTAGAGATGAAGGAAGGAAGCAATTAAGCGTTCCGTAAGAATAAAGTTATAAATGGGAAATTGGCTGAAGCTCATCAGGGGCCTGCCACTTTACAGCTAAGATCATGGACACTCACAGATAGTTCATTTACAGATGAGGGAGGATATAAAGTCCCCAAGAGTTTAATAATCACACCCGAAGTCTCTCAGGTAGCAAGAGACAGAACTGGTATGTGAACCCAGGCTCTCTGACTCCAAATCCAGCACTCTTCCCAATACAGAATGTATCAGAACGCGCCTGTGAAACAACTGCTGTATAAAATCTAACAGTATTCAATTAGCTCCCTCTCTCCTCGGTAAAAATTTGAGCTCAAAAGCTAGGGAGCTTAGAGAGTAGGAAAGACAGCCCAGCTTAGCCTGATACATAAGAAACAGCATAAGCAACATTGTTTATCCCCAGGATGCAGTAGCAGCGCTCCACTGCTCTCACGTTGTAGACAAAACGAGGCTTCATTTTTGTTCTTTAAAGTCTTGCGAACAATTAGATCGGCCTAGAACCTTGTCTGAACATAAACATAAAATGCATTCCACGTTGCAATACAATATGGGTATTTTCATTTCTTAAATGAGAATAGATGTAAAGTGTTTTATAAACTTTAATGCACTCTATAAATGTTAGTTATCATTATTCCATCTTTCCATTAACAGATATTCATAAACAGCAGATGATGATTTAAAGCTGCCCTGTGAACTAACATTTCTTGCAAACATTAAATTGCAGTTGCTCATTTTGTAACAGATTCAAACTTTTCAAAGGAATAGACAAACAAAACAGACTTCTGAAAATAAACACGCTTCTTTCAAAACTGACAAGACCATTTATTTTAGGTAAGCTTTATCTATGAGTAATTTTTATTTGATTTTTTTCAGCGTTGTTCCACTAGATAACACAAAGGGCCTTCTATACAGAACATACCTATTTTCTCTAGTGATTCTTAGCAAAAGAGATATCAAGTTCTTTTGGTTTTTTGCGTATCAGATTTTAAAAAGCCACACCTGTAGGAAAAGAAGCAATACTTAACTTTTCATCTAGACTCAGTATTTCAACTTCTACAAAGGCTGCTTTCTTTTTCCGAATAGGTCGTCTTCTGGAGATTCCAGTATGGGGCAAAACCTAAGTTTTTAAAAAAAGGCAACTGTTATTAGTCTGTTTCTGAGAAGATAAACAGTTCTCCAAAACAGAGATTATAAGGTCACGTGAAACAAAAAACACAGCACCAAGGGAAAAAAAAATCTTCCTGTTCCTGAGATACTGTTTAAGGCTATTTCCTCATGAATTATAATCCTAACTCTCTGAGCCTTCACACAGCTGTCTCAGTTCACTTAAAAATGCATGCAAAATGCAAAATTTTGGAATGGTGCCCTGAAGCTGCTCAGGACAAGTTTACCAATAAGAACTTTATGCCAATGTTTTCATGGAGACAAACTGAACAGCTCAATCATTTTGCTAAACTGAATCTTAAATACCCTTTTTAACACCCGATTGTTACCAAAAAGTCATCTTTAATTCTTGAAATTATGAAAACAGTAACAGCTTGTCACCTTTGCTGGCCATAAACGATCTTTCCATCTACAGAGGACATACTGAGTATCCATCATGATGAAAATGCATGTGAAAAGTAGGGATGAACTACTTCAAGGTCTGAGGATGCAACCTGCAACAAAAGTGACAGGAAAGCTGTAAAGTCTTTTTGCCACTGGTTTAACGATGACATTCTAGCCAAGGGCAAAGGTTGGTTCAATTGCATAGTCAATTCTGTTATAATTATACAGAGATACTCTATGCAAAAGCTAAGACTAGAAAAACAAACTAGCTTTTGATACCTAGGTAGGTTTTGTCTTAATTAAAAAAAGGAAAGAAAGAGAGATCTGGCTTCTGAATGAAATACCTCCACAGTTTCAGGGTCAGTACTGCAAAACCGCCCAATAAATCCACGAAGGTTTTAGTCTTCCACGATTTGGGGCTAACAGGCAACAAACAGCAAATATAAAAAAGGCATGTTAACTGGGATCTCACCAAGCCTTTCACAACTGCAGTCTGTTCATTGTCTCAGCATGAAATTCTAGCTGTGGTTAGCATGGAAATGAAAAGGACCCTTTTTCTTTAAAAAAAAAAAAGGGGGGGGGGTAGGAAACACACATGTTTACTGCTTCCCGCTCAAAAGTCTGGGAGGGAAATGTTTACAACAAGCTACTTTTCGGGTGCTTGAACGGACTTAAGTATTTTCCGCCCCCCCCCCAATTCCTACCACAGGAACTTTTAAGACCAGTTATTCCGAACCCCATCCTCCTAGCAAAGGGAAGCTGGGGTCTCCCACTTTGATAATTTCTCTTGCTTCCTTCAACTATTTAACACAAAGCAACCTCCGCCTTCGTTCCCTCTCTGGGCCTCGGTTTTCTCATCTGCAAAATGAGCGGGCCGGATCCTCTGGATGTTCCCGCCGACAAGACCCCCTACCCCGTCCCGCTGGGCCTCAGTTTCCCCATCTGTAGAAAGGGATTGCACGAGATGCCCAGAGAGGAATGGGCCGCCCTTGGCCTCTTCTTCAGCCCAGCGCGGGGGGTCCAAGCGGGCCAACCCTGATTCCTCGAGCCTCTTACCGCGGTGGGCCGCCCCCCCCACCCCGGGCACTGGGCTGAGGGGACAGGCCGAGCTGCAGCGTGGGATTCTTCCCATTCCGGAGCCTCCCACAAACGCGAGAGCCCCAGGGCGCATGTGCGTGGAAAGGCGTAGGGGCGGGGCCTGAGAAGGGCAGGGCCTGGGAGGGGGCGGGGCTGAGAGAGAGCGAAGTTCGCGGTCGCGGTCGCGCTCCCCCCCATCCCCCACCCCTCACCCCTCGCCCTCGCCCGCAAACTCTGGTCGAACTCCCCCCACCTCCAACTCCCCGATCTTGCCACTTCCCTAGCAATTGTGAGGAAAAGGCGTCTCCTTGTCCTTATGGGAGCGTCACAGACGGTGCCGGGAGTTAGGGGAGTCACCGGGGTTCACAACTAGACGCCATGATACCCGCCCTGAGAAAGGTTGAGGGGCTCGGGGATCTGCGCGCTCCCGCTCACCCGGGCACGCGCACGCGCTCACCCGCCCTTTTCTGCCACTGCACGCGGGGGGACGGGGTCGAACTGACCCCGCCCGTACGCCCCGCCTTCTAGGTTTCCCGCCAGACCCGAAACGGAGCTGGAGGCCGCCATCACCCCTCCCCCACCCCTCCTTTCCTTCCTCCCTCCTTTTGCCTGCCAGTCTCTTTCTCCCTTTCTTCTTTTCGCCTCTTTCCTTCCTCCCTCTCCTCTCTCCCTTTCTCTCCCCTTCTCACCTCTTCCTACCTGCTCCTCCTCCCAACCTCCCCTCTTCTCCTGCCTCCCTTCCCCTTTCTCCTGTCCCCCCTCCCCCCCTCTTCCCCCTTCCCCCCATCTCCTCTTCTTCCCTTCAGATAGGGGGGAGGGGGCGGGAACCAGGGTTATGCCGGAATAGCCGCATGAGACCTCTCCCCTCCCCCCTTCTTAGCTCGAGAGCAACTGTGGGGAGCGAGGGAGGCACGTGATCAACTCTGTCCTGCTTAGTTTTGGGGGAGTCCCCCTTCTCACCTCCCTCCCCCCATCTTTCCTCTGTCTGGCTCTGCCTCTGTCATTGTCTCTTGTCCCTGTCTATCTCTTCCCTTTCTCTGTCTGTTAGAAAATGTTAACCTGGGCTAGCTGACCGTCCTGCTCTCCTTTTTTCCCATATCCCTGGAGTCCTTCATTCTCTCCCTCCCCACCCCTACCACCCCTAGTTGATTTCGATGAAGGGACCCCCGAGGCCATCTAGTCCAACCTTGAGATTTTACAGATGTGCAGAGCCAGGATTCAAACCCAGGTTGTCTGACCACAAATCAGGGAGAGAGCTGAGAACTGAATCCCAAGTGTTCTGACTCCCAGGCCAGAGAAAAGGGAGAATGGGCAGTGGGAATCTCTCTGGCCCTCCAGCACACCTGAGTTAGAGTCTAAATGGAACTGAGTAACTCAACTACTTGCACCTGAAGGAACTCCAAGGCCTTTTGCAACTTGAATTCCTTGTTGGATTTATAAGAGAAACACATCATCTCCGTCTCTGCCAGTTCAGTCCTCTCAACAAGTCCTCCTCCATACTCTCCTCTTCACCAGTCCTGAAGTTGAATATCCTGGGTAGTCAAGGGAAGAGGTATTGAGATTTGAGACCTATCTAGGCTGTTTTTAGAATATAAAAGTGATCTTGTTGCACTGAAAAAAAAATTGTCAATAACCAAAGCCCAGCAGATGTTTTATAATGACTTTACTCATCCCCTCATCTGAAAGATCATCATAGGATTGAGATGGGATTTTGAAAAGCCCATCAGTCTATTGCCCTAATTTTGCAGATTGGAAATTGTCAGAGCGATGGAGGGACCCAACCAATTGTCAGAACTGGGATTCAAACCAAAGTCTCCTAACTCCAAATTCAGAGCTCCTTCCATTATAACTGCAAAACTCGATCAAAGATCTTCAAATTCAAATCTGAAGCATTTAATGTCGAAGCTGGACTTGAGAGAACATCTAGTCCAACCCCTTCATTTTACAGATGAAAAAATAGACATTTTGAGAAGGGAAGTCAAAAAGGTAACAGCCAAGCTTAGAATCCTGGTATTCTAACTTGCAGTCTAAATGATTTAACCTCAGGCACCTCAATTTCCTCATCGATGAATGAGGGAGTTAAATTAGATGGCCTTTAAGATGCCTTCTGCTTTAAAATCCTATGATCATAGGCTGCTGTGTCCAAGACTCACTTTGCTAATTCAGCTGCTCTCAGCTTCTGCTGAATGCATAATTCGCTAAAGGCTGAAGAACTAGGCTGGGCAAGGAGATCTCCATTCCTCTGTTCTGACCCATGATCACACAGTAAGTAAAGTGTGAATTTGAACCCAGGTCTTTTGATTCCAAGTCCTTACCACTATTCCTAAATGATCGTTGCAGCTAGATTAACATTCAGCTTTAGCAAAATACCATTTGGAGGTGGTGCCCTAGAAATTATCCAATCCTATCTTTTTATTATGTTCTGTATAGTACCCACGGTACTCTGCCCTCAGTCAGACTTCAAGTGAAGTATTGTGTTCAGTTCTGGGCACCACAGTTTAAAAAAGGATAGATAAACTGGAGAGTCCAGAAGGACAAGAAGGATGTGGGGAAAGGCCTTGACTTCTTATCCTATGAGGATTCGTTTAAAGAACTGGGGATGTTTAGCACCAAGAAGAGAAGGCTCCATATCTGTCTTCAAATATTTGAAAGGCTGTCATGTGGAGAAGGGATTAGGTTTGTTCTGCTTGGCCTCAGAGGTCAGAATCCAGAGCAATCTGTGAAAGCAGTAAAGAGGTCAATTTAGGCTTGAGATCAGGAAAAAAACTTTCTGCCAGTTGGAGCTGTCCAAAAGTGGAATGGGCTGCTTTAAGAGGTGATGGGTTCTCCCTCCTTGGAGGTCTGCAAGCAGAGGATGGATACTGACCACTTGTGGGGTATGTTACAGTGGGGATTGCTTTTCTGAATAGCTTGAACGAGGTGGTCGCTGAGGACCCTTTCAACTCTCAAATTCTGTGTTTCTCTTTTGCAGATGAGGAAACTAAGGCCCAGAAAGGGGAAAAGGCTTGCCCACTACTTAACCCTTTTCTGTTTTGGGGGGACTTAGTGTTATCACTGAGGACTATTTTTGACATTCTTCTATTATGCCATCCTCGTTTTTCCCTGAATGCGGATAGTTGAGTTATCACCTTTTCCCATGCTTTTGAATTTTGTCTGGTGAACACAGATGCTAAAACCACCAGGCAGGGTTGTATCTTAATTTTACATTTGTACAGCACCTAGTACATTACTGGCTGTCTGAACCTGTTAAATCATTTGGCTAGAACATGTTGCTAACAAGGCCAAGGTGAGGTCAAGGTTTCAGGTTGCATCCTCTTGTGGCCTAATTAGGGACTCCAGTGCAATGAAATACTGGTCCAGGTTCCATTTGGAGAATATTTTGATGTTCCAATTTCAATCATTTTGGAAGAGACAGTTTCAGTTCTCCATCTAACAGTTTCTTTAAGCACCTTTTGCAAAACAAAATAAGCCTTCAGTTTGGTTCATGGTGCAACAAAGTAAAATAAAAGGAAGAGAAAAAATAAATAATGTAGAAACCCTTTCTGTTTCAGACCTCATTTTCAGACATTCTCCCGCACACTTCACTAACCCGCGCTCTCCCTGGGTCACTTACTTTTCTATGTGCCTAGAACAAGATACATCTTTGTTCCTTTTCTAGCTTATCATGTTGTACCAACCACAGATGGCACCTTGACACACATAGAGCAATTCCTAAGTGGAATTGCTAGAAAAGAGCAAAAAAAATTTTGGTTTATATGCCCTCATTTCAGCCCCCAATGATAGTTAATTATCTAAATTCCTTTTTACTACCACCTATAGCTCTTTCATTAACAGTATTTTAGGTGAGAGGGAGTCACTAATTTGGCTTTGAGTTTTTTCTCTAAAGAGGTACTATGTAGGGAAAACTTCAAAGACAGAGTAAGTGATTTTGAAAAAAAAAACATTCCGTTGTGTCACCAGGGTTTTGGAGAAACAGAAATGAATTATAGTGTCAAGTCTGAGTAATTTTAATTACAGTCGAATGAGAGTTTTAGGCTTTCTTATTTTGTTGTGTTTTTAGAGGGCTTGACATTATTGTAGGTCTGTGATGGGTAGATTAGATATTACTGACTTCTTCAGGAAGAACAATAGAGAAAGGCCTGTTTAATTCATTGTAATTGATTATTTTGAAATAGTTTACGCTTTTCTCAGAATAATCCAGACATTCCTTCCGCAACTGATCTACTGAACCTCACTGCTTCGACTGTATCCTTTCCTTAATTTCTGAGTTTTGTGTCCCTTCATTGATCCTCATGGCCAGAACCCTCACCTCTAGCGCCATCTTCTGAGGCTTTTCTGATCCCCTCAGCTGTTAATTATGTACCTATGTATCAATCAATCAACGAATATTTTACAAAGAAATAATCTTTACTTGAAAAGAGTTTCCATTTTAATTGGGAGAGAATAAGCATTTATTAATCACCTACTGTGTGATGTGCCAGGTAATGTTCTAATAATAATAATAACCATAATAACGGTAGCTAACATTTATAGAACTCTTTGTTATGTGCAAGGCACTGTGCTAAGCCTCTTATAACTATTATCTCATTTATTTCTCACAACAACCCTGGGAGGTAGGTGCTATTATTTTTACAGATGAAGAAACTGAGGCAGACAAAGATTTAAGTAACTTGCTAGTAAGTGTCTAAGGCAGAATTTGAACTCAGCACTTCCTGACTTCAGGCCCAACACTCTATCCAAGTTGCCATGGATATATATAGACACACACATTTATATACATATATATACATTTATATACATTATATATACATTTATATACATATATACATTTATATATAGATATATACATATAAAAAGTTAACATACACAGTTACATACAAAGAAAATTAAATATGTCCATTTTCTATCCCTTTACAGCATTTAAGGACAGAGACTATTTCACTTGGTATCCCAGTGCCCAATTCTTAAAAGAATTATTAACAATCATATGAAAGATTGTTCCAATAGCTAATAATAACTGGAATAAAAATCTAAACAACCCTGAGATTCTACCTCACACCCCATAGATTTACAGAGAAGCATGGGAAGACTCATGTGAAAATATAAAAATATAGTAAGCAGAACCAGGAAAACAATATACACACTTTCTACAACCATGCAAAGGGGGGAAAATCAACAGAAACAACTAAACACTGCATAATTGGATCAACCTTGGTCCCAGAGAAGAAATAAGAAAAGGCACCTCTCGTCCTTCTTTGCAGAGGCAGGGGAATATGGGTGCAGAATATTGTGTTTACTGTCAGTCCAGTTTGATGTATTGGTTAGTTTTGCCGAACTGCTTTTTTTTTTTCCTCCCCTCCCATGTTCTTTGTTTCTGAGGATAGCTCTGTGGGGAAGGATGGAGGAACCGATGGGGGAAGGGATATGTATGAAAATGCAGGTGATGTGAAAACAAAAGATATCAATACAATTTTTTTTCCCCTTAAAATCTCTCCGTCTTGTATACCTTCATTAATCTCTTAACTTTAGACTATCCTCCATTGATTTTTGTCTTCTCCAAAGATTATAAAAACTTCCCCCACACTCTAACTCAGTTGGGGAAGAGCTTCTCATTCACATCACTGCTACTTTGTGTCTGTGTTCGAATGTCTCTTCCCCTTTTAACTGAAAGAAATAAAGATGTGCCTTTAAGCAAGTACTGGGTCGATTCTTCAACATGACCAATTTCTGTCCCGGAGAACAGATAATGAAATATACCCTCCTCTCTCCTTCCAGGACTGAGGTGGGGGAATACCAATGCAAGATGTTACCCATATGGTCAGACTCTGTCTCTGTGTTGGTTAGTTTTGCTTAACTTTTTCTTTTATGCAAGAGAGATTTCCATGGGGAAGTGGGACAATATCTGGAAATGACTGAGATGCAAAAAAAAAAAAAAATGCAAAAAGTGACAATAGGATTTATTTTTTAGATTTTGTGTTTTAGTTTCACCTGCTTTTTGGCGTGTATTTTAGAGGGAAAGGCATTTCTTGGCTGACTTCCATTTCCTTATCTGAAAAACAAGACTGTTGCACTAGATCTAAGGCTTCTTCTAGGCCTACGTGTATGAATAAACGGAGTTAATCAACAAGCTACAAGCTTCGGGCCAGACAATGTGTTAGGCACCACGGACGCAGATACAATGAATAGAAATAATTGTTACTTCCAAAGAGAGTACATTTTTTGGTTGGTTGGTAATCGTCCTTTGTTCTTTGAAGAGGACCAAAATGATATCACTATGTTGGGGTCAAGGTACAGTGTGTCTGACTGTGGCTGACCAGAACAATACAGAGGGAAATGAATGAAAGAGGCAGCCAGTGACACTTTGCAAAGAAAGTTTCCGATCAACAAAAAAGATTTCTGAGCCTCTGTGATTGTTTGCTAATCTGCAGAAACTGTGGGGGAAATATGTCTGTTAAGCCTCAGGAAAAAAATAGCAATGCAACAATGTTTGTTTCACCACAAGCATTAAAATAGACATTCCTCTTTTGGAAATGGTTGCTTGATGAAGCTGCCATTCTGAGCTGTAACAAACTGTTTGGAGCTGTTACGATGTACCTCCAATAAAACCTTTGTTTGTTAAGATGCTTTAGACTTGTTAAAATAAGCAAGGTGTATGACAAACACTCATTAGTCTAGCTGCAGCCAAAAAGTGACATTGTTTGTCAGCTGAATATCAAGAAAAATAGTCAGGCAACATAATGATCTCCATTTTGATTTTATTTTTTCTAAAAGTCTAGCCGTATAAATATCCATAACATTGAAAATGTTAACACTAGGTTGCATTCATAAATAGTGATTAGAGCACATTTCAAAAACACGCCATTGAAATCGTGGCCGTACACACCCAGTATGTTTCAGGGGATTGATGTTCTCTACCAAGATCACAAGTTTATAGAATAATGTTTTTGACAAGACAAGCTAGCTAGCAATGCTATTTTTTTTTTTTTGCTTGTTTCCCCCCTTTGAATCTGTCCATTGTTGTGGGCTGCTTGGTATCCTCTTTCACTCCACGGGGACCTAGCCCCCTGTCCTTTAGACCAGCCAAACTCCAGTTGGAATCAGCTAGAGTTTTGCCTTCACAAAGAGGAAAGGATTAGGCCCCACAGTGTTTCCATCCTGTTTTGTCTTTGATTTTTTTTTTAAGCCTTTCATTTTAACTATTAGGCATTTCGGGGCAGAATGCCTACTGTTATCTGCATTTCAAAAAGAATCGCTGGAAGGATTTGTTTTGCTCTCGTCCCTGAGTTCCTTGTTCTTCTCTCAGATGTAGGTGATCTACAACTGTGTTTTGTTAGTTTTCTTCAAGGTCCTATATCAGAGTTTCTTGCATTGTTCCCGACAATAACTTTTCACTTTCCCTAAGACTAGTCCTCTCAGAGATGTTTCCTCAAAACTTCTCTACACTCACCTTTTCATAGTTGAGTTCCCCTGAAATGTTGAAGTGATTTCTCTACCTAGCAGTGTTCACTACCCAGCCTCTTGGGATCATTCCTAACCGTGTTTCTGCTTGACATAAGACACAGCAAGTTCAAATATGGATTTTGGCTTTTTTAAGTCCCAAGATGCCTTGGGCTCAACTCATAGCCAATAACGTCCTGAAAATATACACAGAATTACTGTATACCATTACTGTATATGCTTGTGTGAATCAAGAGAATCTGGTGATATGAAGACAAAAGAGTCTCTACCTGCCAAGACTTTCCATTATACTGGGAGGAAATGATATGTGCAAGATAAATAAACATAGAATGTATACAAAGGTAATATAAATTAATGGCGTGTGGGGACTCAGAGATCACAAATCGGTTTCGGTTTTTTTTTTCTGGATTATAGGGGAAAAAAACCCCTAAGCTAATTCAGTGTTATCTCCCCACCCTGTGACCCGCTTTTTTGTGATTAACTAGTTTCTTATGTTAACTTCATCTCCATTTTATAGAAAGGACATTGATAGGTTAAAAAGCTTCCAGAGGGGGCCAGCTATCATTATTAAGGGCCTCAAGTTCATGCTATATGAAGATTGGTTAAAGGAACTTGGGGTGTTTAGACCGGATAAGAGTAGACTTAGGACCATGTGAAAGAATGCTTCCAATCACCAATAATAAGAGAAATGCCAATCAAATCAATCGTGAGGCTTGACCTCGCCCCCTAAAAATGGACAGAAGCAACAGAAGATGGAAGTAGTGAATGGTGGGGGTGTTGTAGAAAGATAGTCACACTAATAATGCATTGTTGGTGTAGCTGTGAACTCGTGTAACCATTTGGGAAAGCAGTTTGGAATAACGCAAAGAAAGAAGCTAAAATGTCCATATCCTTTGACCCAGAGATTTCAATGCTAGGAACAAACTTTAAGGTGATCATTGATTAAAAAAAAATAAAAATAAAAAGGCTCCCTATTTGCCAATATATGCTTTACGGTAGTAAAGGACTGGAAACAAGGTAGATGCCCATTGACTGGGGAATAGCTAAACAAATTATGGCTACATGAATGTAATAGAATATTACTGTGCTATAACAAATAATATGAATATAGAAAAGCATGGAAAGACTTAAATGAACTGATGCAGAGTGAAATAACCAGTCAAGAAAACAATATACACAATGACTACAATTTAAATGGAAGAGAAAACAAATGAAAAATTCAATTGAAAATGTTGCAGAATTACAAAGAACAAACTTGGCCTCAAAGAAAAGATGTAAGAAAATACTTCTCTTCAGTCCTTTTCCAAGATGGGAGGTTCATGGGTATAGAGCATTGCATATATTTTCAGATTTTTTTCTGGTGCAGATTTTTTTGGTGGGTTTTGCTGATTTTTTTTCCTCTTCTTCATTTAATTTTTTTCTTTTAAAAATAAAATTAATTAAATTAATTAAAATAAATTATGTGTTATATAGGCTGACTTTCTGAGAGATGAAGGGGAAGCGTACAAGGGGAAATTTAGGCAATGGAAAAAATATTTTTAAAAGAACAGAAGAGGAACATTATAGATTATAGAGGAACATTATATATTTGAAGAGGATAGAGGGTCCATTGGGTTCTGTCTACCCAGTAAAAGTAGATCTAGGAAAATGAGTAGAGGTTGTTAAGAGATGAATTTGAGTTTATGTAGAGGAAAATTTTCTAATAATTAGAGCTATCCCAAAATGGAATGGTATGCCTTACGATGTAGTAGGTTCCCCTTTACTGCAGGTGTTCAAGCATCATTCAAAGGTTGGATGACTATTTGTCGTATGTATTGTAGAGAGTGGACAGGAGACCTCAGAATTTCTCTAATGCCTTTGAGATTCTCTGATCCTAGATAGATTTTTATCTATAGGGCCGTCAGTTAGAGTCCAGCAAAATCCTAATTCCACTGCAAATCCTTTTATAAGATATATTCCTCTCAAGTTCTTCAATGGCTCGTTGAAGTATAGGGCAATGCTGGGTTCTTCAAGGCTATTCAGTGGACTATAGAGTGGAACAGGCTAAGGGCAGGTCCTATCAATCTGGAATTGCCTTGAGATCAGCCTTGATGATTGATGTTTGTCATTTGAGGACCAGCATAATTAACCAGAGAGTATGATGGGCAAAATCTGAATAACTCAGGAAACAAAGGTTCAGGCTTCCAAGCATATCAATTTGTTAAGCAATGCTCTAACATAGCATAATTGTCAATTTCATAAGCAATGCCAATTGCATAACAAATCAGGACTAGACCTCCTTGGCTTGGTACTAGTTCCCAAATACAGGGGGAGACAGATTTTTATGCATTAAAAGAAAACATTTAATGAGAAATAACAAAATTAGGTCATTTGATTTCTAATTGTAAGAAAGATTAGGGGCTTTACAAGCTGGGAGGGGGACAGCAGATAGATGCAATTCCCTGAAATCAGAAAAACAGGTGTGCCCTTTCCTCCTGTATGAGGCCAGTATTCAGGTAAAACATATGAGTTGCTTGAGATATATAATTGTGAGAAAATTCATAGTGAAGAATTTTCCACCCATAGCAGCTCAGCTAAGTGTCAAAATGGATAAAACACTGGACCTGGAGTCAGAAAGACCTGAATTCAAGACCTGGTTCTGTTGCTTGCTGTGTGAAACTGGGAAAGTCACTTTAATTTTTTGTGCCTCAGTTTCCTCATCTATAAATTGAGAGGGCTGGATTCAATGGCCCCTAAGGTCCCTTCTAACTATAAATCTATGATCTGATAATATATTTGGTTCTCTCTAAATGGCAACTTTTGCATTTAAATTTTTTCTCTAGAGGCCTGTCTTTCTGATAGAATATTGGATCATAAGTTTAGAATTAAAAGAAATCTTAGAACTCTAGGCCAAACCCCTGCATGTTATCCATTTGTTAATTGACTTCATTTAATTATTTCTTAATCCTCATATTTGTTCATTTTTATCTTTTAATTCAATTTTACTTTATTTTAAGGTCTAAATTATTTCCCTCTCCCTTCACCTACTGAGAAGGCATGAAAAATAAAACCCATTAAAATATATATTGTCATGCAAAACAAATTCCTAAGTTAGCTGGGGGGGGAAGGAAGGGGGGGAATGTGGGGGGCTCTGGAAGAGAAAGGAAAAAGAAAAAAAGAAAATATGTTTCAATCTTCCCTCTTAGTCCATCAGTTGTCTTTCTGGAGGTGGATAATTTTGTTTGTTTGTTTGCTTTGTTTTTACTAAGCGTTTCATAGTTGATTATCTTTACAATATGGCTGTTATTGTGTACAATATTCTTTGGGTTCTACTCACTTCACTTTGCATCAATTCATATAAGTCTTGTCAGTTTTCTCTGAAACCATCCCCTTTGTCATTTCTTATAACACAATATTTCATCGCAGTCTTATATCACAACTTGTTCATCCATTCCCCAATTGATAGGCATCCCCTCAATTTGCAAGCTTTCCACAAAAAGAGCTGCCATAAATATTTTTGTACATATAGGCCCATTTCTTCTTTAATCTCTGAGATATAGACCTAGTAGCTGTATTTCTGGGTCAAAGGGATATGCACAGTTTAATAGCTTTTTGGGCATAGTTGCAAATTGCTTTCTAGAATGGTTGGACTAGTTCACAACTCCACCAATAATGTATTAGTGTATTTTAGTCATTAGTCATTTTCTCATATCTCCTCTAGCATTTATCATTTTCCTTTTTTGTCATCTTTGCCAATCTAATGGGTGTGAGGTGGTACCTCAGAGTTGTTTTGATTTGCATTTCTCTAATTATTAGTGATTTAGAGCATTTTTCATGTGACTATTGATAGCCTAATTAAACTATATATTTTTATAGATAAGACTCACAGAGGTTAATTAACTTACCCAAGGTCACACAGACTGTGCATGACAGAGCCAGGGTTCAAACCCAAGTCCTTTGAATCTAAACTCAGCACTCTTTCCTTTGCTAGTCAGTAACCTCATTAAAGGAATTAAAATCTAAAGCATATTTTTAGTTTCCATTATATTCTTCATTGGCTGGAGCTGCTAAAAATCATGATCCTCATCAAAATATTTTATATAAATTTTAGTCATAATTCATGCTAAATAGCAAGGCATAGATACTTTAGGAGAGAGAGGGATGGGGGGCTGGCACTCAGAATCAGAACAGTCTGGGTTCAAATCCCATCTCTGACAATACTGACTATATGAACTTGAATGAATCATTTAACTTCTCAGTGTCCCAGGCAACTCTCTAAAATTATCATGAATAATCACCAAACTTTTATTAAGCCTCAACTATGTGCCAGGCACCAAGCTCTTTGGCAGAAATATAAACAAAAGAATCTCTACTCTCAAGAAACTTACACTGTATCTGTCTACCTGGCTCAAGTAGATATAAGGTAATTTGGTGCAGGGGAGCCCTGGGTGGGGGGTAGAGGGAAATGGCAATCATCAAAGATCTTCTGTAGGAGGTAGCATTTGATCTTGGAAGGAGGCTAGGAATTTCAAGAGGCAGATATAAAGAGAACAGGCATTGGGGATAGCTTCTGGAAAGGCACAGAAGTGGGAGATGAAGGAAGAGGAGGGGTGGTAGCAAGGTCAATTTGGCTGGACCATAGAGTATATGAAGGGGATAGAATGAAGGGGAGGCATGTAGATAAGCCTGGAACAGTCAACTGCAACCAGATGGTAAAGGGCTTTAAAATTAGAATTTGATCCTTGAGGCAATAGGGATCCACCTGAGTTTCATGAGCAGAGGGTCGATTGACTGCTCGGGATTGTGCTGTAGGAACACTATTTTGGCAGCTGTGGGGAGGATGGATTGGAAAAGGGAGAATTTGGAGGCAGAGAGAATAATATAGGAATTACAGATCATTGCCTGAGATCTTTATCAATAGCAGGGGTTTTTACATCAGGAGTTCATCCTCACTGACTGAAATTACAGAGCTATATATGTGTGTATACACATATATGTATATATGTACATATGTATGCACATATATATGTATAGGTATACATATGTATGCATATACCTAGATGTATGTGTGTGTGTTTTTTATAAATTGAGTATAAGACCAGAACAGGAAAAAAAGAGCAGGAAGAAAGCTGGGAAATCTTCTAATCTAAGAGCTCTTAGTAAGAGGAGATTCAATATGTCTATGAAGAAATTTTAAGGAATCTGTGAAATTAAAAATATATATATTGATAATTATTTCAATATAATTGGTTTCCTTTGTAATCCTATGCATTTTCTTTTATGCACTTAAAAATATTACTCTAAAAAGGGTCCACAGGTTTCAACAGATCGGTTGCCAAAAGGATCCAGGACACACACAAAAAAAGATTAATGCCTTGTCTAGTCCAACCCTTCCATTTGACTGGTAAGGAAACCAGTTCAGAGAGAAAAGACTAGGCTTAGATCACATAGCCAGTAAGGAGAACGAAGAGCCAAACTTAGGCCATAGAATCACAGGTTTAGAGCTGGGGAAGAACCTTAGGGATCATTGAATCCAACCCGCTCATTTTACAGATAAGGAAATTGAGGGACAAGAAGTTATGTGACTTGCTCATGGTCATACAGGTAGTAATTGTCTGAAGCACAGGGCCTGGCACATAGTAGGTACCTAATAAATAATGCTTCTTGATTGACTTGACTGACTGAAATCCAGTTCTTTAAGAATCAAGTACTTTGCTGTATCCATTATACCGCAGTGCCTCTCTTGTCTGATTCTGAATCCAGTCCAGTGTTCCTTTCACTACCCCAGAAGCTATTCATTATTAAATTCTCTGCATTTGTGTGTCTGTATGGACTCCCACCTCAACAAACATGTAGTAACACATTCAGTGTTTCTGCCTAATATTGACCTTCTGGTCTGGTATTGAATATGTGTAATCACTGGGGGCTCTTGGTCCTCAAATTACTGTAGATTCACAAAACCCTTTCTTTACAACATTCCTAAGAGGTAGAGAGTGCAAGGATTATGGCCTCTATTTTGTGGAGAAGGAAAAAGAAACTCAGAGGAGTTAAATAATTTTCCTATTGTCTATTAAGAATGAAAGTTAGCATTTGAACCCAGCTCCCTCCGGACTTCCAGGCCAATAGTACACTCAAATAAAATAAAGGAACGTTATAATTCTCTCTTAACTCTTTAGTTCACGAGGAAGCTTGGTGATCTAATCTATTGAGTAGTGGACTTGGAGTTAGGAAGACGTGAGTTCAAATTCTGATTCAGACACTTACTAGCTGTGTGACTCTTGGAGAGTCAGTAACCCAACCTTTTTCAGCCTCTGTTCTCCCATCTCCCATTAGGGTTAATAATAACACTGACTTCACTACGTCCTTGTAGGAGATTAAGCGAGATAATATAAAAAAATATTTCTAGTATGTTAATGCATTAATGTACATGTTCTAATACTATTATTAAGGCTCATTTAAAAAAATGTAATATTCCAATCCTTTCCTCATCTTCTTTTGGTTATGGGACTCAAAATTTGTCTTTAAATGTCCCCTTTCTTAGTTTCTCAGTTTTATAAACAATTTAAAGTCAGACAATTGGGTCCAAGTGAACAGCATGTTATCTATGTTCAGGGGTGGGAGAGGTGAAATAAATGAAAATAAACAAATCTTTTTCTCTGCATGATATCCTTCAAAGAACAGGGTTGTCCTAAGCTCACATAGAGTCACTCACTCTAAGTGCCAGTCAAGTAATTTCTTAGTCTTTATGTAAAAAGAAAAAAATGACAACAACCCTAAACCCCCTACCCTGTCAGAAGAAGATGGTTTTAGGAGCTGTTCAAAGTCAAGATGGAAATCAGCCATCTTTCTCTCCTGTCTGTCTGCCATATATATTATAGAGCACGTTTAGAAGGCATTTCATCCCACCCACAACATACCACAGCAGTGGCATGTAATGAGAATGACTGACAGGTCTGTCTCATTTGTGGAGCTGAAATGTTCCTACACTGCATTTGTGTCCCTCCTTTTCCAAGTAGGATTGATTCCCATCTGTCTCTCATGCTTGAAGGAATACTTCTGCCTGAGATGGGGGAGTATGGACTAGACCTCAGAAGGTCCTTTCCACTCTTATCATTCCATTACATATGCCTCCGCTGACTTTCCAGTGTCATGACAGCAAGTCTGTTTCCCAGCGCCCAGATATTCATTTGAAAGCCTTATGCAGATTGTCAGATGCTAACTCGTGGGAAGGATTTAGACTGCAGTGTTATTTAAAAACAGGTCCCCAGCTCTTCGGTGGCAGAAGTCTTTTGAAGGTGAACTGCTGACGTATTTAAAAATCTTTTCCCCCATTAAAATCATACCGCATATTGGGATTTTGCAAACCAGTCTGAAGGCTGGGATCACTAGCGGCTGTGATGGCTCAGTGTTCTTTGTTATAATGAAGGATGGTGTTATTATTCTGCCGGGCAATTGGAGGGTCTTGAAGCAACTGGAACTCGACAGCTTCTGAAAAGTGCAGACAAGGCTACAATCAGCAGGGTCCCCATGGAGAGGAAGGCCAACAGCTATGATCCACAGGGAGTCAATGATTTAAAACATATTTCTGTGGATGAGATGAAATGACTGAGGTCAGATTCAAACAGTCTGGCCCGACCAAAAGCGCTGCATTTTCAAAGAATTAGACTGGAGACAGAGACCTCACTTCTTCCTTCCTTAAATATGCCTTTCAGGACAACTTACATTTAAAACCATGGCAAAACGCTCATGAAGACCGTGTTAGGGGCCCCTTTGGCGGAGATGAAACGTTAGGTTGTTTGTCGAGGTACCAAAGGCTGCCTTTGGTCAGGGGGTGCCCTTTCGGAACCCCTGTGTCCTTTTTCTCTCTTAAGTACAGTGACTATTTCCTGGATGGGAGGCGGGGAGAGAAAAGGAAGCTTTCAACTGCTCTCTCTGCCTTATTTTCGGGGCATCTGAAGCAAATGGTCTTGACATAAAGATGGACCCTGGAGGATAGGATTAGAATTCGAAATGACCTTGACAAGTTAAAGAGGTGCCCCGTAATAAATAGGATGAAGTTCAATGGGAGGAAGGTGCAGCTGTGGGGCAGTTAGAGGAAGAAAAAAGCCAACTGCTAGGGAGGCAGCCGATGAGTGAGGAAGGGGCCCTGCCTGGGCCAGGAGCCGGAAGACCTGGGTTTGAGTCCCAGCTCTGGCTACTAGCTGGGTGACCTGAGGCAAATCCCATTTCTTCCCAGATGAGGCATTTTTAACCTTTTTTCCTGTGTGTACTGCGGAGCTCTTTGGAAGTCTGGTGAAATCTATGGGCCCCTTCTCAGATCACATTTTTAAATGCACAAAATAAAATATATAGGATCACAAAGGAAACCAAGTATGATGGAATAGCATTATCAATTGTATTAAACAAACAAACAAGTTCACAGACGAGATTAAGAATCCCTGGGCTAATTGATCTCTAAAGCTGTTTCTGGCTCTGCCAGTCTGTTGGAAGGCTGATTCTAGCTCTGACTTTCAATGTTCTAAGGTTTTTATGTTTTGAATACATTATCAGTCTGGCTTTCCGCTCTCCAGCCCAGTGATTTTGTACAAGCTGTCCCAATGTCCCATAGCTACAATGCACCCCCAGGCTCCTCTGGGTGCTTTTGAGTTCTTTGAGGTCCTCTAGTGCCAAGAAGTCTTTGAGTTCAAATCCAACCTCAGGCACTTAACTGGCTGGGTGACCTCGGGGAAGTCCCTTAACCTAGGTGTGCCTCAGTTTCCTCAACTGTAAAATGAGGAAAATAATTGCATATACCTCCCAAAGTTGTGAGGATGAGATAATATTTGCAATGTGCTTTGCAAACCTTAAAGCCCTATATAAATGTTAGTTATTATTATTCTGCTCCCAATGGTTGATGTCTTCTCCTTCTCAGAAAATTGTGGTTTTGGAGCAGATCTGTGATTTCACTGGTATAGGGAATTCCAGGTGAAGAAACTCCTCTCTACCAATGCAAGATGGCATGAATTATCATACATACACACACACACACACACACACACACACATATATAAATATAAACATACATACATGTGTGTATATATTATATATATATATATATAAACGCACATAAGCATATTGCTGTGTTTATCCTTCATTTTTGTAAAGGACCATGACATCAGGGAAATGACATGACTTGCAGTTGACTTTGATTTGAGTGAGGGAGGGCTGTGCAAAGTCATCAGCCTCACTTTTTCCTCCAGAGCCATCTGGGTCCAGTGGCCAGATATTCATCAGGATGACTGGAGATGGCCCAGATGCAACTGGCCCGCTGTTATAGTCCTCTTGGAAAATGAAGGACAAACATAACCAGTGAGTAGTCAGAGCTGCCTAAATGGGGACCCAGCCAGTTGAGTAACTCAGCTCGTCCTCCCTCTCTCTCCCTCTCCTTCTCCTCTCCAAAGGAAGGTAAATTTTGATGACTGAAAACTACCCAGTGAACTTGGGGCTTACTGGCTAGAATCCTTTCTTTCTTCCTTCCTTCCTTCCTTTCTGTCTTTCTTTCTCTCTGTCTTCCTTTCTCTCTCTCTCTCTCTTTCTCTCTCTCTCTTTCTTTTTTCCTTCCTTCCTTTTTCTTTCTTTCTTTCTTTCTTTCTTTCTTTCTTTCTTTCTTTCTTTCTTTCTTTCTTTCTTTCTTTCCATAAGCATATACATATGTATTATCTATACATAATAGGTTATCTATGTATATATATATATATACACATATATAGGCAATATGTATGTATGATGTGTGTATGCACACACACTTATCTTCCCAACCTTGTAGACTTTTCCTCCTCCTACAAGATAAGCTCCTTAAAGGCAAAGAATTTAATTTTTGTCCTTGTATTTCTAGGCAAAGGCTTAGTGTCTTGCACATAATAGAGGCAGCTAGGTAGTAGATAGTGCTCAGTACCTGGAGTCAGGAAGTTTTGTGGTTGTTGAGTCATTTTTCAGTCATGTCATAATCCCATTTAAGGTTTTCTGAGCAGATACTAGGGTAGTTTGCATTTTCCTCTCCAGCTCATTTTACAGATGAGGAAACTGAGGCAAACAAATTTTAGTTGACTTGCCCCAGGTCACAAAACTAGTAAGTGTCTGAGGCCTGATTTGAACTCAAGAAGACTCATCTTCCTAGCTGCCCCAGAATCAGGAAGACTTGAGTTCAAATCCAGCCTCAGACACTTAGTAGCTATATGACCTTGGGCAAATCCCTTAACCTCAGTTTCCTCAAACTACAAAATGGGGATAGTAAGAGTGCTTACTTTTTCACTGTTGTTGTAAGGATCAAATGAAGTAATATTTGTAAAGTGTTTGGTACATAGTATAAGGGAATATAAGGGCAAGTGGTGCTGTAGTGCATAGAGTGCTGGGTCAGGAAGACTCATCTTCCCCAGTTCAAATCTGGCCTCAGACACTTACTAGCTGTGTGACCCTGGGCAAGTCACTTAACTATGTTTGCCTCAGTTTCCTAATATGTAAAATGAGCTGGAGCAGGAAATGGCAAACCATTCCAATATCTCTGCCAAGAAAACCCCAAATGGAGTCACAAAGTCTGACACAAGGGAAATGAACAAACAACAACAAAGGTGCTACCTAAATGCTATTAATAGGGGGAGACACTGGCACAGGACCGCTCAGCATGGTGTGCCTTCATCAGAGAAGGTGCTGTGCTCTATGAGCAAAGCAGAATTGAGGCAGCTCAAAAGAAGTACAAGATGTGCAAATTTAGAGAATTCACCCCGAATTTCATATGGACTATTTGTGCCTGACCTGTGGTAGAGCATTCCGAGCTGGTATTGGTCTGATCAGCCTCAGTTGGACACCTTGTAACTTGACTCTAACATAGTGATGTCATTTTGGTCCTCTTAGAGAACAAAGGACAACAACCAGATAGTAGTAATAGTAGTAGTAGTAGGGGCTTAATACAAGACTTCTGAGTTGAGGTCCCTTTTGTTTTTCTGTGTTCTAAATAAATGAAGTCCTTGCTAGTTCTGGCATTCTATGTTCTAAGGTCTTCAGTTATGGCAATATATGTTCTAAGGTCCTCCCAGCTCTGACACGCTCTGATGTCCTCATGCTATGATAGGCTGAGGCTGAGTAGTTGGGCAAAAAGAAAGTCCTTGAAGGACCTGAAGGTGAACTAAAGCTATAAGCTGGAAAGGACTCAACTATGATATGCTGTTATTTAAAGAACTAATACGATACTGGGAGGTATTCACAAAGATCAGGTACAAAATCTGTTAGGGAATCCTTCACCCCTTCTCGAAACCGATTAGGCTCTTATGGAAAATAATGTGTCGGTCTGGAAAGTTCTCTTTAAGGAAGAATGGAAGAGAGCCATATCCCAGAAGGAAAAAAAAGTGGTGTCTAAAGAAAGAAAACTCAGGAAATCATGCAAAAGAGATGCATTATTCAATTTGGAGAGTCAGTGGGAATAGAGGATTAATAACGACATTCAAGTGGGAAGTGTGGGAAAGAGCATCAGATCTGGAGTGAGAGGACCTGTGTTGGAATCCCATCTTTCTCCATTTACTTGCTATCGGACTTTGGGCAAGTCACATAACCTCTTATGGTGTGAGTTTCCTTCTAGAAAAAATGAAGAGGACAGGACTAGATGATCTCTGATGTCTTGTCTAGCTTCCTGACCTCTCCCTCTCTTTAATTTGATCACCATTTAATTTGGGGGTGTGATTGGCTCCCTCCCAATTCCCAGCCCTTCCCTCGGATAGCCATGTGGCAGAATCTCTTTGCAGAGCAAACAGCTTAAGCACCATCATCTCCGTGAAGCCTTTGCTGATGCCCCAGATGGCTAGCATCCTCCTTCTCCCTATGTCGTATTTAACAACTTTGTAGTTACTAATATTGATTCACTTTATTTTTGCTGTGTATATTTTTGTGTGTAATTGTGGTTTTCCCCATTAGAATGGAAGCTTCTTGCCAGCAGGGATTGATCGTCTCCTTCTTTGTTCCTGTATCTCCAGCACCTAGCAAAATGCCTAATACACAGAGGCAGCTAGGTGGCACAGCAGACAGAGCGCCGGACCTGGAGTCAGAAATGGTGGCGTCGTTGACTTGTTTCAGTCTTATCTAAGTAGTGGGCAGAGATATTAGATCCGTTTGCCCTTTCCTTCTCCAGCTCATTTTAGGAACTGACAAGGAACAGAGACAAACAGGGTGACTTTCCCAGGGTCACATAGCTAGTGAACATCTGAAACTGCATTTGAACTCTGGTCCTCCTGACTCCAGGGCTGGCACTCTATCCCCTGCACCGCCTAGGTGCCTTTTGTATTAGGTATTTCTCTAGGCGCTGGAGATACAGGAGTAGGAAATACAGGAGTTCAAGTCCTGCCTCAGACATTCATAAGCCGTGGGACTCTATGCAAGGCAGATCTCCCCAATCCTCAATTTCCCCATCTGTAAAATGGGGATTACAATAGCCACTTACCTTACAGGATTGTTGTGAGGACCTAATGAGATCACATAGGTAAAAGGCTTTGCAGACCTCAAAGTGCTACAGAAATAGGGACAATTATTATAGCATGTTGTTTAATTGGTGCTCGTGGATATAACGGTAGCTCTTAGGCTGTTGAGGCTTACAGAGTTCTTCTGCTCCTAAAGTCCAAGCAAGTAGGTGGTATTTTACAGCTGAGGACACTGAGGGTCTGAGGAACTTTGCCATGGACCACACGGGTCTTTTCAGTTCTAAAGTCAGCATCATTTCACACTAGTCAATCAGCATTTATTAAGCACTCACTATGTGTCTGGCCCTGTGTTAAGTGCCAGGGATACAAAAAGAGGCAAAAGACAGTAAAAATAAAGAGCTGCAGTTCTGGGTGCTTTGGAATCCAATGGGTCTTTAGCTAAACTCTGTGTTGGTTCTCTAGGACTTTTCAATCTGTAAAGTGCTTCTGGGTGGTCTTTGAGTGACTGGCTCAACCTCAGGAAGTTATAGAGAGAGGCTGCTTAAGATTGAGAGCTGCAGAAGGATTTTTTAGCACTTTGCTAAGGACTTAAAACTCTTGTTATTTATCTGGCATTACTTAGATATTTAAGCATAGAAGGTAAGGTGGTACACTGGTTAGAGAGATGGCCAACAAGTGGGTGGTACAGGGAGCAGGGAAGGTCTGGGTTCAAGGCCTGCCTTCATCACTGAGTAGCTATGTGATCTTCAGTAATGCAGTCAACCTCTCTGTGACTCAGGCAAATTTCTAGAATTTATTACTGTCAGAGAATAGTTGTGATCTTTGGTGGAGGAAAATTCCTTCCTTATGTCTGTTAAATAATGGCTCCTTTTAATATTCCTGTATTTAAACATTGATGCAATGTATAATTTTGGTTAACTTGATTTGCAAAATATATTTACATATGTGCATGCACGCATGCACATACATACGTATATATGTATATATATATACATATAATAGCTTAACATATTGGACCTCATAAATTTGTTTTATTGACATGATCAACAGGAGTTGAAGGAGCCCCTGACTCTGTTCCACCCCTGGATTCGAGAGTTATTTCTGTAAGCCTTGGCTTCCTCGCTTTAAAATGGAGATAGCAACCCTCGACTAGATCCCAAAGTTGTTATAAGGAAAGTACTTTGTAGAACTTGAAATGTTGCATAAATGGGAATTATTATTATGATTCATTTGTAGATCAGAGACTTTGTAAGGGTAGGGGAAGCAGAAATCATCCATCCCTCTCCCACATTTATCAAGTACGAACACATCTCATTGCTCACTAGAAGTGAATGGGTCCTGGACGTAGGAAGCTATTCTGATTGGCTAAAGTACTAGGCCTCACTGGTTGGGTACTGCATCAAACCATGTAGTTGGATGGAATCAGGAATTTTGAGTGAGCTATGAACTGAGAAAGAGTTGGAAGGTTAGAAGACTGGACTTCTCATTGGGCATCCAGGAGCATCACTGGGATGGCAGTGACTGGTGGCATCTGTAGCCACAGCCACAGAGAGATTCGATATACATTCAGGGCTCTACAAAGAGCTCAGCAGAAAACAACTCAGTCATCCCTAAGAGGATGTATCTTGAAGACTCCAATAAAAGGATTTCCAAGAGCCAATGATTTGCCCCTTTACCACACGTGCCCTGAGCTTGAGCCCACTTTCCCCTGGCCCGTGTATGTACTTGTGGGAGTGTGCCACAGATCTTTGGGGAGAAATGTTTTACACCAGCTGTTCTTACTATACCACCTTGGTAAATACCATTTTCTGGGTGACTTAATTTATATTATTTGATAATTATATCAAGAAGCATACTAATGGGGGCTTGTGAGCTACAGAATGAGAAAGAAAATTCACCACCACTCAGGAATACCATTGCATCACTGAAGGGAAGTAGTAACCATACTCTGGGAATCTAACAATCTCACAGTAAAAATAGTGGTCTGGGAAGTAGTCCCAGAGCTCCCATGTGCTATGGATTATCACAGGATTCAGAGCTAAAGGGGCTAGAGATCAAGTCCAGATTCTCATTTTATGGATGGGAAGACTAAGACCCAGAGAGGTGAAGAAACTTGCTCAAGGTCACTCTTTAGTAAATGACAAATGTGGGATTTGAATCCAGGGTGTGATATGAAATTGAGTGTTTGGTCCTGTACCTGGAACTACCCCTGCACTCCCTAAGATCCTGAAGAGGAAACTAGAGCCATTCATTCTTTAAGAGTCATTATTAAGCATTAACTATGTGCAAAGCACTTGATTACTAGATCTTAAACGATGTGGGAGCTACCTTAGCTCTTCTCTCTTTCCCCTTTCTCCTATTAGTTACTACTTGTTTTATTGCAATTAACCAGTGCCTCACGAAGGTATTCGAACCTTCTAGGGTGGGCTTCCTGGTTCAGAGCTAGCATGATTTGGTGAAGGGACAGATCCAAGACCAGAGCCTGGACATCTAAGGCCACGAAAAGGCCGCTGACCAAATGTTCATGTGAAAAAGGGAAGTTGTTTCCTTTAGTCAGGTTCACTCAGCTACTAACAGAGCCAGGATTCAAACCCAGATCTCTTGGCTCCAAAGCTGGGCCAAAAAGAAAAGAAAGGAATTAGAGATTCAAGTTCAAGCCTTAGTGCTGCTGTTGTGGTTCTAGGTAAGTCCCTTCCCTTCTCTGGGCTTTAGTTTCTTCTTCTATAGAAAAAGGAGGTTCATCTAGATGAGACCCAACATCTCTTCCAGTTGGAACATTTGGAAAGTCTACAAGCTCTATGGATGATGCCTGTGAAAGTGCTTTGAAAACCGTAAAAATTATTATAGAAATACAAAATAAAAAAGGATCATCCGTACAGTATCGCTGTTACTCTGTATACTGTTTTCCTGGTTCTGCCCACTTCATTTTGCATCAATTCATGTAAGTCTTTCCAGGTTTTTCTGAAACCATCCTGCTTGTCATTTCTTCCAGCACAATAGTATTTCATCACAATCCTATCCTACAACTTGTTCAGGCATTCGCCAGTTGATGAGCATTCCCTCATTTTCCAATTCTTTGCCACCACAAAAAGAGCTGCTATTAATATTTTTGCACATATAGGTCTGTAATGGCAAGCAAAGTGGAACTTTTTTGCTGTTTTTTTTTCTTTTGGAGTGCTCAGCATTAAGGCAATCAAGTGCCTTTGATTGAGTCTTGCCTTTGTTTGAATCAAGAGTCTTTGATGACCTGCTTAAGTCACAGGAAAGCCTAAATCACATGAGTTTCAGTGACATGGTTGTGATGCCCTCTGTGGACTGATGCTGAAGAAGCCATCAGAGGTTAGCATTTTGCTTTGGGGCTCACTCAGTGGAAGACTGTTTGTGTGATTTGGCCAGATGAGACTCTAGGTAGCTGTTAAGCAGCCCCGCCCCCCCCCTCCAGCTTTGAAAACCCAGCTGTTGGTGCTTTTCTCTCTGGTAACTATGTATGTTTTGCAATGGACAGACAGTTAGAAGCCCTGTCTGCTGATTTGTGTTATTTGCCCTGTTTATATAATTTCTGCTTATAATTTCTCTTTGTGTTTTCTCTGAAGTTCAAGGTACTGACTTCTTCCCCTGAACTAAGTGAATGATATATGTATGTTTAATTAAAGTGAGATTGTAAACCCTTTTCCTTCAGAAAACCAGATGAAAGAACCTGTGCTAGCAGCCCTCCTGTGTGCTGGTGTTGTTGGTCTTACACTCCCACAGCAGCTTCAAGCAACGTTATTGTTACAAGGTCCTTTCTCTTTTTATTTTTTATTTTTTTTACCTCTTTGGGATATAGACCTAGTAATGGCATTGCTAGGTCAAAGGATATGCAGTTTTATAGCAGTTTGAGCACAGTTCCAAATTGCTCTTCAGAATGGTTGAATCAGTTCACAACTTCACCAACAGTGAATGTAAAGTCCCAATTTTTCCACATCCCCTCTAGCATTTTTTTTCCTTTTCTATTAGTCAATCTGATAGGTGTGAGGGGATACTTCAGAGTTGTTTTAATTTGTATTTCTCTAATCAATAGTGTATATCTGGGATTCTTAACCTTCTTTGTGTCATGGACCCCTTTGGCAATCTATGTGAAGTCTATGGACTCCTTAATGTTTTCAAATGTATAAATAAAATCAATCACATCACAAAGGAAACACTTTATTGAAGTACAGTTATTTAAATATTTTTTAAAAGTTTGTGGGACTCAGATTAAAAGCACTTGGACTTGATCTCTAAGGAACTTTCCAATTCCAATATTCCATGCTAGCCTAGAAGTCTACAATAATTATCACAGAATCCTGGGGTTGTGCTTGCTGGAGGTAGAGGGATGTCTTCTGCTCCTCGTCCTCCTTTTTCTTCTTCCAACCAGGGTTAAGTGGCTTGTTGAGGGTCATGCAGCTAGTAAG
Organism: Phalanger gymnotis; assembly: GCA_028646595.1. Classification (NCBI taxonomy): domain Eukaryota; kingdom Metazoa; phylum Chordata; class Mammalia; order Diprotodontia; family Phalangeridae; genus Phalanger; species Phalanger gymnotis. The sequence goes on from CM053622.1 coordinate 51,330,432, forward strand.
TGTCTGAGGTCAGATTTAAACTCAGGTCCTCCTAACTCCAGGGTCAGGGCTCTATCCGCTATGCCACCTAGTTGCCCCGTGAGGGAATAATTTCTTGAAATCCCACAAATCTCAGTCATTCTATGATCTTGTGAATGCTTTTTAAAAAATCTTAGGAAAAAAAACAAAAATTGGTATGGTAGATAGCTAAGCCTCATAGACAGGTGGATCTGGGTTCAGATCCTGCCTCTGAAATATATTGACTCTAAGCAAGTCACTTAGGCTCTGAGTGGATTGTACACCATCTACAGCAGAAACTCTTGACTCTGGAAATGTTGGTGTTTGTGTTTGTTAATTTCCTAATATGGAGGATAACCAGAGACAATGCGTAAAAAGAGTCCTCTACTAATGGTGCTAGCCAAAGGCCCCATGGCAGTACACATTCAAATTTTCATGTACATCTTTGGGATGCTCCCCTACTGACTACTGACTTTTCTGCCCAGTGTCTGAGGTTCTATTCATCCCAACACTAAAGGAAACATTACTTGTTATTTTGTTGTTGTGGTGGTTTAACGTATTATTGGGGCTTTTTTTTTTTTTGCAACACAGTCATTTTAAAATATTTCTGTCTCTCCTTACACAATAAGCCTTCTTCCTTCCTAACAAAGAAAATTAGTTATGCGAAACCAACCAGTAAGTTGATCTTGTCAGGTCGATGGGGCACAGCCCACTCATTCCTTTCCTCCCCCGACAAAAGAGGCATTCCTCATCTCTCCTCCAAGGGTCAAAAATGGTCAATATAATGACACATCAGGGACATTGCTTTTTCAAGGAGTGGTTCGGAAGCTGATGACACATGAATTCAATTTGATTCAATTTCATAAGCTTTTTATTAAATATAGGCACTATTCTGGGTGCTAGGGATACAAAGGAAAAAAATCAATGAAAGTGGTCCCTCCCTTCAAGAAGTTCCCATTCTTCCAGGGAATGCAAGCAGGGGTGTGCTGGAACCAGTTCTAACCAGAGAGCTGATTGTTAAATTTTCATTGCTAGCATTTATACCTTAGAAATTGGCAATCCCTATGGTTTGGGGCTTGTTTTATGATTTTACTGATTGTCTAGATTTAAGAAAGTATTAACAATGCAGATTAAACTTAAAAGTGTATGTGTTCTACTTTTTGGAGAGCCAGGTTGTTAAACATTTACCAGCATGCCCTGTATTGTTCTATAAACTTTGCTTGAGCTCAAAGGAGGGCAGAAGAAGGCTCAGGCAGTGAAGTCATCCCCAAACTGGAGGCCCAGTTACTGGAGGCTAATAACAATGATGATGGTGAAGATGGTAGTGATGGTGACGATAAGTAATTTATACAGTGCTTTAAGGTTTGCAAAGTACTTTACATCTATTATTTCATTTGAGCCTCACAACACCCCTAGATAGAAGAGATTTATAAATAAGCAAACATAAAAACAATTTTTATTCTGCAATTGGCCAGAAGGAAGTCTGGCAGAATCACTTGATTGTTGATACAAGGCACTGAAGAAAGAACCCATTGACCATGACAATACCCAAGTGGCTCTGCACCAGCCTCCTGCCCTCGCTCCTAGCACTCTGCATCTGACATTTATAGAACAAAACCGAGAGGCATTTTGATGACAGCTGGTTAGATTACAAGTGATGGATGCAGTCAATATTCTACAAAAGGAGAGATCAGAACAGGGTATGCAGTTTTCAAGATACAGTTTTATACAAATTTCAGCCTTGTGTGAAACAGGCAAAGGATATGTTGTAAAAGAGCTTGGTGAGTAGTTGGACTTCTCAGGGCCTGTGGGTTGGTTCTTATTCCTTACATTCTTGACCTTTGATTCCAATTGAGTACAGAAAAGGATCCTGGGGTCTTTCTGCTTCAACATGAGTTAAGGGAATAGCATATCCCTCAATATTATTCAATAATACTCGATATTAGAATATTGAGTACAGAAAAGAGAGTGAGGTGAAATAAACTTGGAAAGGTAGGCTAAGTGCCAAACTCTCAGGAGCATAAAATGCTGAGCTAAGGATTTTATTCCTGGAGGCAATAGGGAGCTATTGATGTTTCTAGCATAAGGGAGTTATATAGCCAGACCTGGACTTTAGGATGATGATTTTGGCATCTTGTGTGGACGATAGTTGGAGAGACTAGGGCAGAGAGACCCATTAGGAGGCTATTCCAGTAGATCAAGAAAGAGGAGATGAGGGGCCAAACTACAGTGGTTGCAGTATGAGTATAATAAAAGAGATAGATGGTGTGTAGAAGGTATATGCATGTAAATATTTAACAACCAGTTTTCAGGGAGGAAAATAGATGTATGACACATTTTTAAGTTTAATCTGCATTATTCATATTCTTGCCATCACTTTCTTAAGTCTAGAGACAATCAAAAAATGATTCATCAAACTCCGATTTGTAGCATCTGCCAATTTCTGAGGTGTAAATGTTCACCTTGAAAATTTAACAATTGGCTCCCACTATGAGCTGGTTGTAGTGCCCCCGATTAGAAAAATGTCAAGGAGTTAGAATTATCAAAATTTGGTAGCTGATTAGATTGGGGGAGGACAGGAGGTGATAGGGGTCAAGAATACTTCAGAAGCTGGGAATCTGGGTGACTGAGAGGATGGTGGTGTCTCCAGCAGCAATAGAGAGAAGACTGGAAGAGAGGCAGGTTTGGCGGAGGAGGCAGTGGCTTCTATTTTAGACCTATAAACCTACCACCACAAGCCTGGATCCCTTTGGAATATTAATGTCTGCTGCCGGCATGGTCAAAATCACCAGTAGGCTCCTGAACTCTTGGGCTTAACTAAACCCTCTGGCTTCTGCCTCCTAGAAGGTGGGCTGAGCGGGAAGGGCTCCTAGAACCCTCCAGAAGGCAGGACTCAGGGTCTTTTCTAGTGATGCTGCATCTGATCTTTGGAACCCTCACTCCCACTCCTTCTCCGAGAGCTGGCCGGTTCCCCTGGCAAAGAGGAAACAGCCACCATTTTTGTTGCCACCTACTTAAATACAAAAACAACCAAAAAATGAAGACTTTATTAAGCATTTCCTATATGCAAAGCACTGGAATTCCAACTAGAAAAGGAATACAGGCCCTGCTAGCTAGGAGTTCACATTCTAGTAAGAGGTGAGACCACACATATGGAAGGTTTCTGATGAAAGTTGGATGGCACAGTGGCAAAACACATGTTAAGGCCTCTTCTTGAATAGTTCTGATTTTTATAGAACTTTTCCTTGTTTGGGTTCTACAGAGGGGAATCCTATCTGAGTAGGCATTAGATTAGATGACTCACTCCACCACCTACCACACATGTGACTTGGAGGCAAGTTATCTCGCCTACCTTAGTTTCCTCATCTGTAAAAAAAAAAAAAGGGAAGGGATGGACTTTATGATCTCTAAGTCCCTTCTATCTTTAAATCTATAATTCTATGTCCTTAGAGGGTCCATCCAATTCCGAGATTCTATGTATGTAGGGAAAGCAAGCATTATTTTTCTCATTTCACAGGTGATGAAGTCGAGGTTCAGAGGCTTAAGAGATTTGCCCAGAATCACACGATCTCCACTGACTCTCATGGGAGGGTGGGGGAAGACAATGGAGGAAAACATTTACTACCTCGCCAGCTTTCTCTGAGACAAGTGGTGCCAAGGGATTTATGGAGTTATCACTTGCCCAAGTGCCCCTGAAAGTTAGCCTGGTGCCAAAGTGCTGTGGCTGGCTGCCAAGCCCGGTCTAAATTATCTTAAAGATATGGACATTTTCATCTCAGGGGAGGCATCCATTCTTGCTGGGTGAGTCTGGTGAGAAAATGGGCTGGTGGGTGCAGGGAGGTGCAGAAAGCCAGCTTTATGCTCCATTGAGACAAAGACCTTCCAACAAAGAGAACTGCCCCAAAGTAGAATTGGGCTGCATTGGATGGTAACGAGTTAACATCTTCAGTCCGAGGCTGGGGAACCACTTAGTTACATGGTGCAGAAAAGAACGTGAGGTCACTGGACCTTGATCCCTGCCCCTTCCTATTCTGGTACTTACCACCTAGATGACCTTGGCCAAGTCCTTTCCCTTCTCTGAGATTCAGCTTCCTCCTCTGTGCTCTATGATGCCCATGGCCCCTTACAGCTCTAAATCCTATCGCATAGCAATGAGGGTTCCCTGTGGAGGGCATTCACCCAACTTGGACTAGATGGTTTGGAAGGCCTTTCTAATTCTGATTTGGTAATTCTATGATTCATAGTCCTTTATATAACTTACTGGATGGTTCCTTGAGGACGAGGGGCCTAAAAACACATTGGTACTTCTCACTGGATCAATATGAAGAATATTAACATGATATACGGTATAACAATATATTATTATATATACACATAACTGTACATATTATACATGTATGTATACTATACATATGTACTATATATAATATGTAATATATACACTATCCATATAATATAGTATACATATAATATGTGTGTAACCTATAATATACACATAACATATGTATACATAAACATATAATATGCATATAACAATGTATATCATATAACATGTATATATAACATACATATATACACATGTATACATATGTGTGTGTATACATGTAATGTAACAAATTGTATATACTGTATAATACAATATGATAATATAGTATAAACAGTGGTTGGAGGATAGGAACAGGGATAGGACTGGATCTGGGATTTCATTGGTAGAGGGAAATCTTGGATTAGGAAATTCCCTGTCCTAGTACAAGTGGACATCTTCAAGAGAACTTATAGTGCAATACAACCCCCAAATAAGGAAAACTACAGTAACTCTGAGCTCTGGGTAACCTAGGCATTAACCAGCCCCCTAGAGGTTAAAGTCTCCATCCCCAGCATCCAATTACCAATCCGCAGCTCAATCTAGTCCCCCAGAAACCTGAACTATTCACGAGCCTATCTTTCTTTTGATTTCAGATAGCATAACAGCCTAATAGTAACTGCATCGAGGGGTGCACACAGGAGGCCAACACTTTCAGGGAGATTAAAATGGAAAAATGTTAGCACTGAGAACAGCATGGTCCCTTGGCCTTACTTTCAATTTCCGGCAGGTACTGAACTCCTGGAGTTTCTTTTTTGTGCCTTCCATGTGAGCCAAGTTAGCAGCTTTGCCTTTGACCCAGGGGCGCCCTAGAGCCTGCTCTGTGGTCAATCTCTTCTGGGGATCAGGGGCGATCAGATTTTTGACCCATGACCAGAGATGAGCAAAGACACAGGTTAAGAGATCCAAGTTCAAGGTCCCCATGATTATGAATAGTGTTGAATCCTTACTGTGTTACAGAATATGAACTCAATTTATTCTGTACCACGCTTCCCCCTTCCCCTTGCCACTTCTGTCTATGGATATTTGACTGGTTATGCAGCTACTTGTCCCTGTCATCATCATCACCTTGTACCCAGCAGGCAATGTGGTATAATGAAAAGCGCAGGGGACATGGAATCAGAAGACTTGAATTTACATCCTGATTCTCCCACTTACTGCTTGTGCTCTCTGGGCCAAGCCCTAATGAAGGTCGGGTGACCAAGGCTTTGTCTTGGGGAACTAAAATTTAGAGGATGCTAATAATAGCACTTATACCCACCCCTTCAGCAACAACTAGGCATAGTGCTTATTGGCAAGAATAGTTCAACTGGGAAGCTACCAGATTGCCTGCTCCAACAATACCCCCTCTCCCCAGCAGTGTCTTCTCAATAGCTCGAGGTCTCTGTGCCCCAGGGGACAAAGCCTTGAGGTCTCTCATCTACCTTCCAGGAGGTCTCCTATGGGCCTCCCATTCAATTTGTCTCGAAGAATTGATTTGAGGGTGTATCTCCTGTTCCCTGTCTGTTAAATGAGGACTTTGTACTAGATGATCTCAATGGTTTAAATCCAATATGTAAACCTTTTCTCCAGGGCTTCACATATTAATAATAACTCATTTATAGAGCAGTTTCAAATTTTCAAATGTCTTACATGTGTGCCTTACAGGAAGCTCATTCGAACTTCACAACAACTCTGAAGTAGGCTGTACAGGTATTGTAATCTATATTTTATAGATGGAGAAACTGAGGCTCAGAGAGATTAGATGATTTCCCATGGTCACACAGCTAGGAGTTTCAGAAGTAAGCCTAGTGTCTGGGTGCTGAGGCAATAAATGACTTGCCCGAGGTCAGAGAGATAGTATATATCAAAAGTAGGATTTGAACTCAGGTCTCCTTGACTCCAGAGCTAGCCCTCTACACTTAAAAACCTTCGGTGACTCCTCATTGCCAACTGAAATCAAAATTCAGCTTCTGACGCTGAGACTCAATGCTTTCCACAATTTGGAGCCAATTGACCAGTCAAGCTTAATCTTGTTCTTCTCCCCTTCTTATGATAATAGCTGATATTTATAATAGCAGCTTAAAGTTTGCAAGGAGCCTGATGTATATTATCTCATCTGAGCCTCCCAGTAGCCCTGCAATGTGGACTCCATGGGTGTTGTTATCCCCATTTTACAGATGAGAAAGTTGAAACCCAGAGAATAGTACCTTGACCACAATCCCACAGTTAGTAAGTATCAGAGGAAGGATTTAAACCTAGGTTTTCCAGATTCTCCATTTGTGGCTATCACTCAGCCACCACTTTGTTTTTGAGGTTTACTCTATTCAGATATATCACTCCAGATCCTGGTGACCCTTAAGTCATTCTCCTTTTCTCTCAAGGAGTTCAATATTTGGCCATAATCTTCCTCCTTACACCAATCATTGCCCATATATTTTTCACACTGATATGCACTCAAACACCCTGGCTTTCTAATTCCTCCATCTCCTCAACCCCCATGATTTATTCCTCCTTTCCCACCTCAGCCACACACTAGGATAGTCATGTCCTCGAATGTTACCCACAAAAGTTCCCCTTCTAGGATCAAGAATTCTGAAATTCTTAGCATTCCATCTCTCCCCAGACTTCCTTCATCCTTGGCTTGACTTCCAGTACCTCCATACCTTACTACTGGCTCAGGCCGTCACCAACCCTGCTCTGGGGACACTTTCTTCCCTTCCCTGTGGCAATCCTAGAGTTAACCAAGTTTGATATTGCTCCTTACTCTTGAATCTTCTGTCCCTTTGTTTTGTCAGTCTCCTGCCCCACCCTGGCATGCTTCCACCCTCCTCCCTTCCTATTCCTGTGCCACTGATCAGTGATTCACCATTAGAGGAAGTAGAGAAAGTTATGCATGCCACCATGATGATTGGATTCACTACAGATTTTGTCATCTAATCTCCACTGGGCACTCACTGAAGTAAGGCAATCCTCCTTCATTTTATTCCTCCTTCATTCTCTAAAGTATTCCTTATGGCAGTCTCCCAAATTCTCTTCTTTTCTTAAGCACCTTACCCTCGGCTTCCTCTGCACTGTCTCAGCAGAACTCACCTCATACTCTCCTGAGAATCACCACTTACTCCGAGGGTCCACTTTTCCTCTAGTTACAAAACCTCTTGGTATCACCCTCCATTCTGTCTTTCTTTACTCCAATCTCTGATGAAGAAATGGCCCTTCTCCACAAGGCCAATCCTTTCATGTCTTTTCTAGTAAATTGCCCCCGAAAACATCCTCTCCTTTCTCTAATCTTCCACCTCTCCATATACATTGACTCCTTCCCTGTTGCCTACAAATAAGTACAGGTCTCCCTGGTTTCTTAAAAAACCAAACAAAACTCACTGGACCCTACAATCCCCTCAAGCTATCATTCCATTCCACCTAGAAGAAGCTGTTTACACTCATTGACTATACCTCCTCTTTTCACTTCACAAGTGAAGTTGTAATCTAACCACCACGACAACATTATTATTATTATTAACAACAATAGCTATCATTTATATGGCATTTGCCAAGTGCCTTTCAAATGTTATCTTACTTGATTCTCACAACAATCCAGGGGGATTGGGGCTATCATTATCACCATTATGCAGATAAGAAAACAGAGGCAGACAGAGGTTAAGTGACTTGCCCAAGGTCCCATAAAATGTCTAAGCCTGGACTTGAACTTAGGACTTGCTGACTTCATTATATCATCTAGGTGCCCAAACTGCTCTCTCCAAAGTCGCTCCTGATCTCTCAGTTGCCAAACCTGATGACCTTTTTCATTCCTCGTCCTTCTTGACCTTGTTGCTACATCCCATGCTGTTGACTGTCTCATCCTTCTGGGCACTCTCTTCTCTGGGCTTTCTTGACACTGTCCTCTTGCTTTTTACTTCCTACCAGTCCTTCTTCTCCTTTGCTGGCTCATGATGCATATCTTCCCCCACCCCCACCTGTAGGTGTACCTGAAGGTCCTATCCCATGCCTTCTCTTTTACGTTGTCTCTTGGGATCTCATTGGTTCCCATAAGTTAGACTATTGCCTTTATGCAGATGTCTCTGATCTATCCAACCAGTCCTTGAGTTCTAGGAACTCCGAAATGCAAGGGTACAGGGCGGGGGTCTGCCTAGGAAGAATTGGACCACTCAGGCCTTCTTTGGAGACAAGATTTACTGTGTCATCGATAGAAGCAGGTGGGATTCTAAGAATCTGTGCATTTGATGAGGATAAGATTGATATTTTTATACAGAAAGACTGTGAGACTGGATGGGAGGTAGGAGTGGCAAGTAGCCTGGGGTGGTCCGGAGGCAACAAAGGAAAGTGGTCTAGATGGGATTAAGGAGTGTCAAGTAAGCTAATTAAGTAATCAAGGTGGGCTGGAGTGGGTCAGATGCCTTGGGCAGAGGCACCAGTGATCTGGGCTACTGGGAAAATTCAGGGACTGGGTTGCTTTCAAAGACGTGGTATTTTCCTTTTAGGGGTTCAGATCCTATCCCCATCAGTCCCACCTCCCCATCACACTAGTGGGCATTTTGCACCCACATCCCATAGGCATCTCAAACATAACATTTCCAAAACAGAACTCATTTCTGTTTTCCCAAAGCCGGCTCCTCTTCAGAACTTCTGTATTTCCATTGAGGACGCCACAAATCACCCCCGTTATAATAAGCAGGGAACCATCTTTAACTCTTCATTCTCACTTAACTGCCATAATCAGTCAGCTCACTGATTCCTTTTCTTACACACCTTCTTCTGCCTCACACTACAACCCACCCCCACCCCACCCCCAGTTCAGACATTCATCACCTCTGCCTGGACAAGTGCCAGCTGCTCTCTGTCCCAAGTCTCTCCCTTTTCCAATCCGTCCTGCACAAAGATGTCAAAGTGATATTCCCAAAGCACATACTGGCCCATATCCCTTCACTGCTTCATAAAAAACAGTGTTTTCCCATAATCTTAAGGATCAAACACAAATGCCTTTGTTGGGGATTTAACAGACTTTCTAAACTGGCTCCAACCTAGCTCCCAAGCCTTGTGATATATCACCCTCTTCATGTGCTCTTCAGTCCAGCCTGACTGCCCTCCTGCTCCTCCTTGCTCTCTGGTTAAGATGTCATCTTTTCTCTCTGCACCTTTGCCTAGGCTACCTGCCATGCTCTCCTTCCTCATTCCCACCTTTTAGAATTCCTCACGTCCTTATGTGCCACCTCCTCCATGAAGCCCTTCCTGATTACCACTCCTCCCCAGCTGCTTGCTAGTGCCCTCTCTGCCAAATTTCCTTGGATTTATCTTGTTTCTGCTTAGGCAGTGAGATGTCTAGGGGACTAGACTCAGAGTCAGGAAGACCTCAGTTCAAATCATGCCTCAAACATTTATTAGCTGTGTGACCCTGGACAAGTGCCTCAACTTCTCCCAGACTCTATTTCCTCATCTTGTTCAAGGTCATATAAGGAGTAAATTATCAAGAGGAAAGCTTCAAACCCAGGTCACCTGACTCCAGAGCCAATGTTCTTGCTGCTAATTTTTAAAAAATTGAATTGAATGTATTGTACTGGGGGCTAGGGGTGGGGAAGGATACAAAAAGATGGATAAGACATGACTCCTTCCCTCAAGGGTCTTACAGTATGATAGGGGAGATGACATGGACACGGATATAACAAATACAAATGAGAATCTGGTAATGAATATGCTTTGTACCTTTTTTATATATTCTTTAAATAACCTAGGCAGGTAGGTGGTGCAGTGGATAGAGCTCTGGGCCTGTTGTCAAGAAGACTCTTCTTGTGTGTCTAAGTGCTGTATGACCCTGGGCAAGTCACTTTACTCTGTTTGCCTCAGTTTCCTCATTTACAAAATGAACTGGAGAAAGAAATGGCAAACCACTCCAGCATCTTTCCCAAGAAAAACCCAAAAGGGGTCATGAAGAGTCAGACCTGACTAAAAGACGACTAAACAACAGATATGTATTCTCGTCTTTTATAGTTATCTGTGTATGTGTCATCCCCATGAGACTATAAACTCCATGAGGACAATGATCATGCCTTGCCTCAACTGTGTATCTCCCTCCAACACACACATGGATATCCCTTCTTGTGCCTAGCCCAATGTTCTGCACATTGTCACTGTTTATTAAGTGTTTGTTCAATTGACTTGAAGGGCCCAAGAAGAGGGTGGAATGTGCTAAGATCGGATCAGAAGAGTGAACAATTCCACTTGAGGAATCAAAGGAGGATTGGTGGACAGGGCATTGTAAGCTGGACAGACCACGAAGGATCCCAGGTCCTTGCCTATTCTGACCTGACATTTTCTCTGTTCTAAGGTTCACTTAATTCAATTCAGTTCAGTTCAATTCAACAGGCACTGTGTTAGGAGCTGGGGGCCGCAGACCAAAATGAAGCAATTTCTTGCCCTCACTCTGCTTACACAAAGAGTCAGCATAATAGAGAGGAGAGAAGCCACACCTGGAGTCTTAAAGGCCTGGGTTCAAATTCTGCTTAGACACTTAGGAGCTATGTCACCCTGGGTAATTCATTTCACTTTTCAGAGCCTTCCTCAGTCAAATGAGGGGTTTGGTCTCTTAAGGACCTTCTTCCTCTAAATCTATGACCTATCTATTCTGTGATCTCTATTCTCATGAAGGAGTGCAACATTACACACAAATATTTTGAAGAGCGAGACAGTGGTGATGGGGGAGATGTCTTGGCTTTGTCACTTAACTGACAGTGTGATCTTGGATAAGTCACTGCTGTTTTTCCTAAGCCTTAGTATTCTTATAACTTTCTTATTTTTCTTCTTTCTGTAAAATGGGAATAATCATATTGACACTGCCAACCTCATAGAACTGTTGTGGGGGAAAATGCTTCATAAACTGTAAAGAAATTTGAGATATCCTTATTATTAGGATTTGGGCTGGGGAGCAGGAAAAGACATCTGATAGATGTGTTTACACATATCAGAACCTGTGCCCCCTCTCCTCTAATCAAGGAGGGAAATATGAGGTTCTGGCCATACTCCAGCTTCTCCATCAGTAAATCCTACTGGGAATTTTGTGTGAACATGTGGGTCCATTACAACTAACCATTTTCTCTTTCACCACCTTCTGGCCAACAAATCGATTCCACACCCATTCTATGCATCTAGTTCTTTTTCGTGCAAAGATGGTGTCCTGGGTGGGATAAAATGATAGATCACCGATGGGGATCACCAACGGGGGTGGGGAGAGACTTCTCTGTCTATCAATATAATACTGGGCAGAGGATCCCAAATCTCCTTCTGGGACTGATTCCCCTTCTCCCTGCTTCCTTCCTCCCCCGCCCCTTCCCCTTTCCCACTGTCAGATGCATCCAAGGAAAGACTAGCTTGAGAGGCAATTACTCCATTTGGCCATGAATCATTGATCACGGCTGGGGGAAAGCCAGGCATCTCGTCCAGAGCCATCCTCATCCATCATCGGCAGGCTGCACTTCCGTTGCCTCCATTGGGGGGGGGGGGGCAAGGCAAGCACAAGGGCCCGTGTTTTATTAATGGGCTGTGGGGTTATTCGAAGCCATTAGAGGGTTTCAGGAGAGACGGCGGGTGAGACACCAGCCAATTTGAAGGGTCATGAAAGGGTTTTGAAGACGATTTAGGGGGGAGCAGAAGTGCATGCCCTTAGCAAAAAAAAAACCAGGGCTCTTTAATATAAGCAAATTCAGGCCACTTGCAGCTGGCAATTAGTTTTGCACAAGGAAATTCAGACTTTAGTTGGCAAATGTGACCCATGGCCCAGAACTGAAAGCTACACAGACTGGTTTCAATATTAGGGGCTTCTGACACATGGCTAGTGCCCCCACCTAGAATTTCCCTGGGAGCAGCGAAGTTTACTTCCCCATAAAGAGTGGAAAAGACAATTGGCTCCTACCCAAGCACCCAGCTGACAACGCACCAAACATGGGACAGGTCTCACTTTACTCAGGGCTGCCTCCTTTTCTGGTTATACCGGTTCTTGGTGATATCTTTCAAGCACAAACCACTAACGGTGCCCATTTTTTCTGGTACTTTAAGGTTTATACATTGAGTTCCTCAAAATAACTGGATGAGGGGGTTATGCTCCCACTTTACAAATGAGATAAATGAGGTTAGTCAGAGGCGTAATATGAGCTGGGCAGAGTCACACAGCACCCTTTATATCCTGTACAACTTTAAACAGAAATGCAAAGAGCTTTCCCCACAGATTGGGTCTATAAGGGAAATGGCGCGACTATCATTCTACAGTGTTTTTAAGGTTTGGTAGGGCAAACACGAACTTTTCCATTGGAAGAAAAGGAGGCTGAAGCTGAGGCTGGAGAGGTGGTCTGCCCACGGCTGCACAGGTAACAAGGTCTTAAACTAAGGTCTTCTGCTCTGGGGGCAAGGGCATTGGACCTGGAATCAAAAGACCTGGGTTCAAACCTGACCCTGATAATTACTATGGGACCATGGGCAAGTTGCTTCTCCTTTCTGAGCCTCAGCCCGTCCTTCTGTAAAATTCAATTCAATAAGCAGTTATTAAGCACCTACTGTATGCCAAGAACTATATGCTAGGCTCTAGAGATACAAAGGCCTCAAGGAGCCAAAATTCTGCTGAGAAAAACAATATATAAACACAAAAAGATTCACAAACTATATACAAAGAATTTCATTGGGGGTTGGTGGAGATACTAACAACTGGGGGAAACAAGAAAAGCCTCATGTAGAATGTAGCTCTTGGGTTGAGCATTGAAAGGTGCTAAGGATTCTAAGAGGTAAAGATAAGAAGGGCAGCTAGGTGGTGCAGGGGGTAGAGAGCTGGGCCTGGAGTCAGGAAGACCTGAGTTCAAGTCCAGACTCAGATACTCACTAGCTGTGCAACCCTGGGGAAATCACTTAACCTTGTTTGCCTCAGTTTCCTCAACTGTAAAATGAGCTGGAGAAAGAAAAGGCAAACCACTCTTGTATCTTTGCCAAGAAAACTCCAAATGGGGTCACGAAGAGTCAGACATGACTGAAATGACTCAATAGTAACCAGGGGCATTCTACGCATGGTAAGTAATGGAATGTCATATACTGGGGACAATTTGTCTGGAACATAAGGGGAGCAGACATAAGGGGAGCAGAGGGGGAACAAGGATGCATAACTAACCTGGAAAATAAGGTGGAGTCAGATCACCATAGGAAGGTAGATTTAGAGCCAGAAGGGACTTTAGAGTTCATCTTTTCTATCCCCCTCATTTTACAGATCAGGAAACTGAAACCAAGGTAGGTTACATTACTCAACCCAAGTGATCCTGGTTAGAAAGTGGCAGAGCTGATTAAATCCCATGCTCTTCTCACCATACCTGGCCTCTTTTGTGAAGGGCTTTCAGGGCCAATAAGAGAACTTTGTGTTTTCTCCTAAAAATAATAGGGAACCGTTGAAGTTTCTTGAGCAGGGGTGGTGGGATACCAAGGTCAGAGCTGGGCTTTAGGAATGAGAGGGTTAGACAGAAATCATCTCTGAAGTCCTTTCAATTTGCCATATTACGAAGTTTTAGCCCCAGCACTTTTTAAAAGACACCCTGTTGCTCCATATTCATCTTTAAAATGGGAACGACAATAACCCTTAACCCCCTCCAAAAAAAAATGAATTCTAAAAGTTTGGAGCAGCTAGGTGGCACAGTGAGCAGAGCACCGGCCCCGGAGTCAGGAGGACCCGAGTTCAACTCTGGCCTCAGGTACTTGACTCACTTAGTAGCTGTGTGACCTTGGGCAAGTCATTTAACCCCAATTGACTTGCTTTCTCCCCTCAAAAAAAAAAAGAATAACAAGACCCTTTACTTAACTAACAGAGTTGTCCTGAGGATCAAACCAGATAATGCATGGTAAATGCTTTGTGAGCTGTATAAACATTAGCTAGATACATATTCCATCAATGTGACATACCCTTATTGTCATTTTACAGATGTGGGTACTGGATTTTCCTAGGGCTACCCAGCTAAAAAGCGGCAGCCTCAGAGAATGATAGAGCATTGGACTTGAAATCAGGAAGAGCTTGGGTTTGAATCCTGCCTCAGACACTTCTTAGGTGAGAAACCCCGGGCAATCCACTTCCCTCAGCTCCTCTCTCGTAAAATGAGGGGGCTGGAATGGATAACGTCTAAGGTCACCTTGGGGTCTAAGTCCACCAGTCCATGTTGCTTAGGGTGCTAGGGAAAATCAGCTAACAGGTCATACTGATCACACTTCAAGTTATTTGTAAAAACTTACAGCTGTGCCCAAGCTGCTGATGATCGTGTGGGGCTTTTCACTTCTAGTGCCACAGTAATCAAAGTTTCTTCCTTCATTGCTTTTCTGAAGCATTTCCAAGTCGATGGAGCGGTGCATTTTACATAATTTTTCCGCTCTGCAGCCGTAGCTCCATCTGATGCCCTGGGGATTCCTCCAGGCAGTGTATTTCCAAGTCCCCCTCCTGCCTGGACCACCCAGTGGGCCAGCTTCATCATGTTGCTGAGAGGGCCCTCTGCTATCCAAGCCCATCTCCTGTAGCGACTTCCTTCAGCTCCGTTAATTCCCACGCAGAGGCACTGAATTGCTTACCGAGTCCTTGGCATCAAGTGAGAGAGACCTCATCCCACCATGGGGAAATGAATTCAGATTTTCAGCTCTGAACCCCGCTGTCCACGTCCTGTTCACTGCATGGGCTGAAAAATGCCTGCAAATGCAGACGATGGAGGGCACGTTAATAATCAGCAACAGTTGGTCCAGAGCCCTTGTCAGGTTAACACTTAAGACCTGTGAAAGCCATCAGAACAGGAGCCTGTGGGGGGCTAAAGAAATGCTGGTTGGCTGGGTTTTTTTTAAAGACTAAAACAGTGCAGTAAAAAGAAGTGTTTGGTCAAGGTGGCTAATAACCAAAACATTTTTTCATATTGTACTTTGAGGTGAAATGCTGGGGGTGCTAATTCTTACAATGTTTCTGCCTGGCATTCAAGGCCCTCCCCAGCCGGGTCATAGCCTACTGTTCCTTCTGCCCTGTTCCACACTTCTCCTGAACCCCAAAGGGCTATTGGCAGCTCCCCAATCTTCTCTTCTCTCTTCCACCTTTGTGTATTCATGCAGGCTATCTCTCATGCCAAGAACGCACTCTCTCCTTACTTTTGAGGGGGGTCCCTCCTCTATGGAGAATCCCCTGATATCCCTGCCACCCTTCACCCACAGCAGAAAGCAATCTAGCTGGAGAATTGTTTAGAGAACTTTGTCTATGTCTCTCTTCTGTCCCTATCACGTTCTCTCTTGTATTCCAGAATCTCGGGGCTAGTAAGGAGGCTCTCAGGGACTGTCACATCCACTGTAAACCTGTAAAGGAATCATCTTTAACACCCCTGATGAGCAGAGGTCATCCAGCCTTACTTTGAAGAATCCTTTTGATGGGGAACTCATTACCTCCTGGAGTAGCCCATTGCATTTCTGGGTAGTAATAAATGTTAGGAAAGTCTCATTGTTTCAAAAGGTTCAATCTCCCTTTTTGTAACTTCTGTTCAGTGCTCCTTGTCCTGCTCTCTGAGGCCAAATACAAGGCAGATCTCTCTGGCCAGGCCTTTGAATAATTGAAGATGGGGATTATCTCCTCCGGTCTCCTCCCACTCCACCCAGTCTTCTGGTCTCTGGGCTAGATAGCCCCATTTCCTTCCATTGATGTTCTTGGGATGTGGTCTCTAATCCTGTCACCAAAGTGGTGGTTCTCCTTTGAGCCCTCGACAGCTTCTATACCCTTCCCAAAAGGTCACACTTACAGCTGAATCCAGCATGCCTGATGGGTTCTGACCAGGGCAGGGGACTGAGGGATGGGCTTCTCCTTCAGTCTGAACCTAGTGACTGTTATGTCTTCATGAAAACTTCCTACCAGCTAGAGCCATCCAAAATGGAATGGGTTGCTTAAGAGCTACCACAGCTAGCATTTGTAGACTGAATGACAAATATAGGGCAGCTAGGCAGTGCTGTGGACAGAGAGCTGGGCCTGGGGCCAGGAATATATGAGTTCAAATCCCATCTCAGACACTTACTAACCAGGTGACTGTGGGCAAGTCACTCAACTTTTTTTTGCCTCAGTTTCCTCATCTGTAAAAGGGGCTGGAGAAGGAAATGCCAAATAGCTCTAATATCTTTGCCAAGAAAACCCCAAATGGAGTCATAAAGAGTCAGACAGTTATAAATATAATCTCAATTGATCTGAGCAATCCTAGTACTATTATGATACCATTTTATAGTTGAGGAAACTCAGGCAGAAAGAGGTTAAGTGACTTCCCCAGGGTCACATAGCTAATAAGTGACTGAAGTTGGAATTCAGGAAGATGAGTCTTCCTGACTCGAGGCCCAGCACTCTTATCCACTTTGCTACTGAGCTGCCTCTTCCAAAGGTGGTAGGTTTCCCTCGTTGGTGATCTTTAAGCAGAGGATGGATTTCTTTACAAGATAAATTGGGATTCTATTATTCTGTAATGTAGCCTAGCATCATGCTGGGTATTTTTTTTTTTTTTTTGCCTTGTGCTGTTTACTCTTACTGAGCTCACTAAGACTCCAAGATTTTTTTTCACAAAGATTTATTGTTTAGTTTAGTTTTATCCCCCCTATCCCATATTACTATATTACTTATTGATGTAGACTTTGTAATTTCCCTTTGGTCTTGGTATATCCCTAGAGCCTGGCACGTAGTAGGTTGATTGAGTGGCCATTTTTCATCTGTCTCTTCAGCCAGAAGGCAGTTGAATTCCAGTGGCAGCCTCTAGAGGTATCGGAGAAAAGAAGCGGCATGTCCTCCATCTTCAGTTCCTCCACCCTGGTGTTGGGAAAGGCCAAAGATTAAAAAATTCGTTATGAAAGGCACATTACAGAGAGCACCCTTCTCTCTTAATTACTACCTGTGTGTTCTTGGGCAAGTCATTAAGTCAAGTCCACAAGACTTTATTGATCACTTACTATTGGATTGTGAGCTCCCTGAGGGCGGGGCTGTGTTTTGCCTCTTTTTGTAACCCCTGGCGCTTAGCACACAGCCTGACACTTAGTAGGTGCTTAATAAAATATTTATTGAATTGAATTGTACTACACACTAGGAATGCAAAGAAAGGCAAAAGGCCATCCTCATTCTCTAGGCACTCACCCTAATGGGGGAGACAACAAGCAAACAAATGACTACAAACAAGTTAAATACAGGAGAAAGAGGAATAATTAATAGAAGAAAGGCACTAGAATTAAGGGGTGCTGTAAAGGGCTTCTCGTAGAAGGTGAAATATTGGCTGGGACTTGAAGGAAGCCAGGGAAACCAGGAGGTGGAGATAATGAAGGAAAATATTCCAGACATGGGAGACAGCTAGAGTCTGGACCAATGTCACTGGATTGAAGTGACTTCTTGGGGCTTCTTTCCTTATCTGCAAAATGAGGAGAGTTACACATACCTTAATTCTACCCCCTGTACTTAACATAGTACCAGCACATAGTAAGTACCTAATAGATGCTTGTTGACTGACTGACTGACATATAGGTAGGAACATCTCTATAATGTAGCAGGTGTCCTCTGAGAGCTGCTGGGCTAAATAGGTCATTACCCTGACCTCTTCCAAATGGTCCTCAGATTCCAGACACCATGGGCTCATGCTTGAAGACTTTCTAGTTTAGTAGGACTTACCATATCTGGTGGAAGGCTCTGCTGGTAGAGCCTTCCAGAGCCCAGAATCACCTCCATGACATGATGAAGCATCGGAGGGGGCCTGGAGAGGGACTTTCTCTTACACTCACTGGTGTGGTCTGGGGCAGAGGTGTCAAACATAGGGCCACAATTGGCCCACAATACTCCAGAGCAGCCTAAATTAAAATGCAGTTAGGAATTATCTAGCAAAATAAAGAAAATGCAATTAAACATAGGTAACAATACATTTTAAAACTAAGTCCATATGCAGATCAGTGGGCCCCATATCTATTTGTGTTCATCACCATTGGTCTGGAGTATATGGAAGTTGGGATCTCATAGGACCCTAGAACTGGGGATAGAAAGAACCTTAGAGGCTCAGATAGATTGTCTATCCCTCTCATTTTACAGATGAGAACACCAAATCCCAGAAAGGGTAAGTGACTTTCCAAGAAGGTATAGCAGCTAGAGTCCTAGACATAGAGTCAAGAAGATCTGAGTTCGAGCCCCATCCCATATACTTACTAGCTTTGTGATCCTAGATATGTCATTTAACCTTTCTGTGACTCAGTTTCCTCATCTGTAGAATGCAGATAACAGGAGTACCTCCCCTCATCGGTTTGTTGTGAGGATCGAATGAGAAAAATGTATGTCATTCACTTTGTATCATCAGCCTAAAAGCACTCTATACATGTCAGCTATTAATAAGACGGCAGAGACAGAATTCAAACCTGGGTCCTGTGACATAAATCAGTGTCCTATCGTAACATGCTGCCCCTCTGTGATGGAAAGGGGCAGGGGAAAGATCAAACGGAGGCCAGCCTTGGATGTGTTGTCACCGAATCAGTGACAAGAGAAAGGGGGAAAGTAATTAGGAATTTCAGGGACTCACATTTCTCAGACCTGCCTAGCTAATCAGACTTAGGGACAGGCAAAGGTCAGGGGCCTTTAATTGGGACCTTACCGACATTCCAGAAGATTAAGTGAAAACCTAGGGGCCCAGGTCACAGTTCCACAGCTATTCTCAGAGCAGCTGGTACCCCTGAAAGATGACTGAGGTTTGGGGGACCCCCGGCACAAAGGTAATATCCTTCCAGCTGCTCACAAAACCACATAGACACAGTCTGGAGTCAAGCAATGGTGACTAATCTCTAGCCTGTTAGAATCTGCATCTGCCTTCAAGAACCAAACCCTGTGTCGATGCAGCCACATGAATGGGTGCAGGCTCATGCACATAGACTCATGGCCCAAAGAAATCAGAGAAATCACACAAATCAGTGACAGAATCTTAGAATCATAGATTTTAGAATACCAAATCCTTGTTTTTTTTTTTTAAACAAGCTATCTTTATTACTAGTTTCAAAAGTACAATCTTTTGAAAGCATTTCTTGGATAAAGCATAGTGTGAGGCATGGTGGTGGAACAATAGGGAGAAGTATAGTTGGAAAAAGTTCTTCAGCATCCCACAACATTACACGCTAAAATCAAATGCCCCTTGAAAGACTGAAGTTAGCGCTTCCTAGAATTTTAGTCATGGAAGTTGGCTTTAAGAGCTACACTTCTTTGAAATAACACATCTTTCACTTAAATTTTATTGCTATTTCTCTACAAAAGAAATATGAAGGTTAAATATTATGTATCCTCTGGGGCCAGGCACAAATGGCGTAAGTACTCAACAGTGAATTCCCAACTTCTCTCCCCAACTCCATTCACCCCTTTCTGTCTCTGCTTTTTAAAATTTGTATAGTTTGGATTTTTTTCCCCATCTTTCAAAATTTTAAGTCCCAAATTCTATTCCTCCCTCCAACCCTAAGGATGGTAAGCAATCAGATACATGTTATACATGTGCAATTAAGTAAAACATTTCCCTATTATTATTTTTGTACAAGAAGACTCAAATAGAAGAAAAAAATGAAAGAATGAAAGAAAGTAAAAAATAGCATGCTTCAGTCTATATTCAATCAATGTCAGTTCTTTCTCTGAAGATGGACACTATGCTTCATCATTAGTCCTTTGGGATTGTCTTGGATCACTACATTGCTGAGAAAAACTAAGTCATTCGCAGTTCTTCATTGAACAATATTGCTGTTACTGTATACAACATTCTCCTGGTTCTGTTCACTTCACTATGCATCAGTTTATATCTTTCCAGGTTTTTCTGAAATCAGCCTGCTTGGTCGTTTCTTATAGCACAATAATATTCCATTACAATCATATACCGCAGCTTGTTTAGCTATCCCCCAATTGATGGGCATCCTTTTGATTTCCAGTTCTTAGCTACCACAAAAAGAGCTACTATAAATATTTTTGTACAAATAGGTCCTTTTCCCTTTTTTGGGGGGGATGTCTTTGGAATATAGACCTACCAGTGGTATTGCTGGATCAAAGGTTATGAACAGTTTTATAGCCCTTTGGGCATAGTTCCAAATTGCTCTCCAGAATGGTTGGATCAGTTCACAACTCTACTAATAGTACATTAGTGTGGCAGTTTTCCCACATTCCCTCCAGCATCCAACATTTTCCTTTTTTGTCATATTAGCCAATCTGATAGGTGTGACGTGATACCTCAGAGTTGTTTTAATTTGCATTTCTCTAATGAATAATGACTTAGAGCATTCTTTCATATGACTATAGATAGCTTTGATTTCTTTGTCTGAAAACTCTTGTTTCTATTCTTTTATCAGTTGGAGAATGACTTGTATTTTTATAAATTTGACTTAGTTCTCTATATATTTGAGAAATGAGGCTTTTATCAGAGATACTTGTTGCAAAAATTTCCTCCTATTTTTCTACTTATAGCTTTGGTTGCATTGGTTTTGTTGGTGCAAAACCTTTTTAATTTTATATAATCAAAATTATCTATTTCATATTTTGTAATGCTCTCTATGTCTTCTTTGGTCCTAAATTCTTCCCTTACCTGTAAATCTGACAGATGAACTATTCCATGCTCTCTTAATTTGCTTGTGGTATCACCCTT
The DNA here is from genome assembly GCA_028646595.1 of Phalanger gymnotis. Lineage (NCBI taxonomy): Eukaryota > Metazoa > Chordata > Mammalia > Diprotodontia > Phalangeridae > Phalanger > Phalanger gymnotis. Next base: position 51,351,426 of record CM053622.1, read on the forward strand.
TATGTACAAATGATGTGCCCATCTTGACCTTATATTGGTATATGATGTGAGATGTTGCTCTATATCTAGTTTCTGCCTTACTGTTGCTTTCCAGTTTTCCCAGCACTTTTTGTCAAATAATGAGTCTTTGTTCCAAAAGCTTGGATCTTTGGGTTTATCGTATACTAGATTACTATGGTCATTCGCTATAATGTAATTTGTGCTTAATCTATTGCACTGATCCATAGAATATCAAATCTTAAGACTTGTAGAATCAGAATCACGTCTTCCTAGAACCTCAGACACAATCATAGGATCAAGATTTTGAACTGGAAGTGACCTTCAGGCAATCTTGAAATGAGAGAATTTTAGAATCACAGAATCCAGAACACTGAATCTTAGAATCCTAAAATCTTAAAATGTCAAATAACAGCTAGCAATTATACAGTGCTTTAAACTTGGCAAAGCACTGTACATATAATTATATTGTCTGATCCTCACGACAACCCTGAGAAGTAGGGGCTATCATTATCTTTATTTTACAAATGAGGAAACTGAGGCTGACAGAATCACACGAGAGTGAGTGTCTGAGGCATTATTGAACTCAGGTCTCTATAATTTTAGAAGCACAAAATCTTAGAATCAAAGATGTTAGGAACTTTAGAAATTGGAACAGAATGAGAGTCTTAGAATTATAGAATAAAAAAATCAGAAATGTTAAATCTTAGAATTATAGGCAAGGCAAGCCAACAAGGATTTATTAAACACCTACTATTGTCCCAAGTAGTGTGCTCAGAATTAAGAATCTTATTTTAGATTCTGGCTATTTTTCGACCTTATCCTTCACTATTGTGCCTCAGTGTAAGCAAGATTGGCTTTGGGCAAAACTGCTTTGTTTAGATGGATCATTTTTGGTGTCCTTTCTCCTCTTGTGGCATCTACCACTTACAGCCAAGGGTCTCCTCCTCTCCAGCTACTTGGGCCCACCTTCCCTGTGAGTGATAGAGTTATTGTCTGCTTTATAGAGGCAGAAGCAAGGCCGGGTCCCAGATATGCTTCTAACATTCTGGATACCAATACCACGCTTCTGCTGCAGTCTCACCCTGGACCTTCGCTCAGCACCTGACTCTTCCTCATCCTGGAACATCACACCACTGGGCCAGCCCTTCCTTCATTGGTGAGTTGCCCTTGGGGCCTCCATTTTGGAGAAGGATCCAGGCTGGCCAATCTGCATCCCCTTCCCAGTTGTGCTTCTGACTTTCCAGTCTTTGACATTGTGTCCCCAGAGGTCACCTTGATGCTTTTCAGCTCCCCTTCTGTGCGTCTTTCCTCATTAGCATGTAAGCTTCTCGAGGGAAGGGATTGTTGTTCTTTTTTTTGCTTAAATTTGTAGCCTCTTACTACCTATGTAACCGTGGGCAAGTCTTCTCATTTTTCCCCTCCTCAATTCCTGGTACACAATAAACACTTAATAAATGCTTGTTACCTACTTATCTATCATTGGAGTTACAGGACTGATGTTCAAATCCCATCTCTGCCATATGTGACTGTGGGCAAATCACCACACCTCACTGTGCCTCAATTTTCTCATCTGTAAAACAAGGGGATTGCAGTAGGTAGCCTCTGAGGTCCTTTCTAGGGCTGGATCTATGATCCTAGGATCAGCCTAGAATAGTGTGGAAATGCTCAATTCTGGGGTGCAGCAGGGTAAGGGCTTCCATTTATTTATTTACCACATGTGTTTATTTATTCATTCATTTTTCCATTCATCTATTTATTTGTTTGTTCATTTATTTATTTTTATCCATCTATCTACCTATCTGTCTGTCTATCCATCTGTTTATTTATATTAGTCACACTATCTCTTTAAGAACAACTCTGTGATCTAAGTGGAAGGGGAGAGAGTTCTTCCTTTTGAAATCAGGAGTCCTTGATCCTTGGCATCGATAATGTGGCATCAATATACAAAAATCCAGCTTTATATATAAAAAAATACAACAGGGAGCAATTGTGCACATTACAAAAAAGATTTCCCAGAGGATCCCCTGTAAACAGAGTGCTCCTTTCATGCATTTAAAGTAGGATTTAATTTCAGGGGGAAAAAATTCAATTTATTTTTTAGCTTTTTGGGGACTTATCCATTGTGTCAAGTGAGGTCTGCCTGTAATTAAAGGGGACATAACACCTGTGCAGCTGCTTGCCTTTGTATATTTCTAAAGGATCTCAAAACTCTGTGCCCTCAGACACAATCTTGCTGACTCCAGTTATGTGCCAAATGGCTGTGGTAGTCAATTAAACTAGCACTAAGAGACCACCAGGTTTTGGATGTCCCATGGCAAGAATTTTATATTTCTTCTCCTGTCTATCAAGAATGGTGGAGAGGAGGTCTCCATACTGAAAGTGGGTCTGTATTTAAGAGACTCCACTCTCTCTCCTAGCTCGGAAGAGTCTGTGGCTGTAGGTTTCAGATCCTGGGATTCTAATTTTCTGGTCCAGGTTTTAAGATTCTATGCTTCCCATGGGAATATTCATATGAACTGGTACAGAGAAGGAAGGGGAAAATCAGGATAATAATTTATACAAAAACAATGACAATTTTGAGAGGTTTAAAGACCTCTCATTGACACAGTGAGCAACTGTGATTCCAGAAAACGATGATGAAGCTGGTTAGCCACCTCCCAAGTCAGGGAGGTGATGGACTCAAGATGCAGGACACACAGTTTTGGACAGGACCAACGTAGGGATTTGTTTCACTTGGTTATACATATTTGTTACAAAGGGATTTGTTTTTGTTTTTTCAAGCAGAGGGGGATAGGAGAAGAAAAAAAGGAAAGTTTGACAGTTGAAAAAATTAAAATAAAATCATGCATTTCAAAATTTTAAGACTATGATTCCAAAATTTTATGTTTCACTTCCCAAGATCCTATGATCTTAAGGGGATCATAGAATTCTAAGAAGGCTTCTTTAATTCTAAGAATCGATACTTCTCATTGCATGTATAGTCAGACTCTGTTAGACTGTAACAAAGATTTAAAAATAAAGAGGGGGACAGGGAAAGCAGTTTAACAAAACCGACTATGTAACCACATCAAACATGTAGTTTTGATCAACTGCCCTTTTTCCTTCCCCTTTCTCTCTCTCTTTTTTCCTTCTTTCTTTTCCTTCTTTTTTCTTTCTCTTTATTCCTTCCTTCCCTCCTTTCCTTTTTTCTTTCTCTTCCTTCCTCTTTTTCTTTCTTTCTTTCTTTCTTTCTTTCTTTCTTTCTTTCTTTCTTTCTTTCTTTCTTTCTTTCTTTCTTTCTTCCTTCCTTCCTTCCTTCCTTCCTTCCTTCCTTCCTTCCTTTCTTTCTTTCTTTCTTTCTTTCTTTCTTTCTTTCTTTCTTTCTTTCTTTCTTTCTTTCTTTCGTTACAAGAGATGGCTCATTGGGTGGGCAAGAAAGGAGGGATATATATAGAAATGAAGGTGATATAAAAACAAAATATATAAATGAAATTTTTAAAAAGGTTCATGTTTCAGATTTTAGTCAAGATATGATAATTCTAAGAATCTTGGTTTTTAGATTCTGTTCCTGATTCTAAGATTTGATAACTCTAGGATTCGGGGTTGTTGTTTCCATAATTCAAATACTTCATGTTCCTAATTCCAAGATTCTATAATTACAACATTACATAATTCTCTAATAGAACACTACTCACATAATAAGAAAGAGTGAATGTGAAGTCTTCAGAGAAAAATGGAAAGATTTATGTGAATTGTTTAACAGGAGGGGGGGAAATGCAGAACCAAAAAAACCCAATAAACACAACTACAAGGATATAAAAGGAAAGATGGAAAAACCCTGTTGAGGATGCTCTGTAATTATAATGGTCAAGCTTGTTCCAGAAGAAGAGTTGAGAGAATGTGTCTCCCTCCCTTCTTTGCAGAAGTGGGGAGCTATGGATGTGGAATATTGCATATTCTGTCAGTTACGATGGATGTAGTTACTTACTTGGTTTTGCTGAACTGCTTCCCCTCTTCCCCACCTTTCTTTTTAATTTTTTGTTGCAAGGGATGGCTCACTGGGAAGGAGAAGGATGTGGGATTTATTCAGAAGTGAGTATGACATTTTAAAAAATGGTAGCAGTAAAAACAAAATAAGGAAAATAAAATTCAGGACTTGTAGGATTTGGTGTTCTGGATTCTACCATTTTCTGGAGATTCTGTGGTGTGAACTCGGAGGTTCTCTGATTCCAAGGTTCCATGTTCTAGAGTGTACAAAAGGTTCTAAGCATCTGAGATTCTGGGGTTCTGATGCTGCAGACAATTGACACATCCCCCCTCTCAGCCTTCAGCTACCTCCAGCTCACAGCAGCTTTTGGAGGCCTGTAAGGTAATTTCTTTCTAACCCTTGTAATCAAATCACAGCATGTGACAAAGCCATGCCTGCCTGGGCTTTGTTTCACCCGCAACACTAGCAGGGCTTTTATCTGTTGGCAGTTACTATTTGTGCCAGGAAACTCAGTCAGTCAGAATAAATCTGCTCCTGACAACGGCGTTCCGAAAAGGCCAGCGGGTCCCATTAATTCAGCACTGGCGAGTAATTGACTTGAGGGGAAGAAGAGATCGGCAGCTGATTGGCTGAAGGGCCCGCTTAAATGAGATGCTGCGGAAGCGGGCTCTAAATGGAGAAGGCACCGACAGACTTTTACCACAAAGCGACTTCGGCGAGATCTATTTGATAAAGGGAGACTTTAACTCTCCGGGTTCAGAAAGCGAAGTCAGAGCTTGGAGACGGATAGCCCTTGCTGCAAACTAATGAGGATACAGGTCTCCCATCACCTGTCACGGAGGCAGAAATTGCTGTGCCCTCTGCGGGCTGGCGCTAAAACATCTTCATTTATTTTTTAAGATGGCAAATAAAAACTCCAAGAAGGAGCCAATTGCATGTGGGGCCTCCGAGTGAGCTGGGCTGGAGCCAGGTCCGGCTCAGGCAACTAGAGACCCGAGTTCTAGGCCTGATTCTGCCGCTGGCCCTCGGGGAGACTTCAGGAAGGTGGATTTCCCTCCCTGAGTCTGTTTCCTCATCTGCAAACTGACGGGCAGCACCATGCTATCTGCCTTAGAAGAGAGCTATCAGGATGAAATGAGGTGGTGTTTGTCAAAGGAGGAGTACAATGGAGTACAATAGACCACATGAGCACAAGGCATCACACTATTTAGCTTACCCTGAGCTAAAAGGGGTTGCCTGGAGAGGTGGAGGCAATTCTTATGACCTATGGGGCAAGTCCTTTAACTTTTAGGGGCCTCAGTTTCCCCATCTGTAAAATGGACTAGATGACATCTTAATCTATAGCCTAAGAATTCTGGGGACAGTGTGAGACAATGAACCTAGAACCCTGAAGTCCAGGCTGTAGGTCTGGCATATGCCTCAGCCGCGTCACTAATCCTCTCCATTTCCCCATTTATATAATGAGATGTTTGGACGATGATCTTTAATGGCCTTTCCAAGTTTCACATTGTATAACTTAAGGTTCCTCCTAACTTTGACATTCTGTATCCTAAGGTTCTTCCCAGATCTGACATTCTATGTTCTAAGGTCCTCCCCCAGCTCTTACAGTCCATATTTTAAGTTCTCTCTGAGCTCTGACATTCCACATTCTATGTTCTACATTCTAAGGTCTCTTCTAGCTCTTCCATGTTCTAAGGTTCTTCCTAGCTCTGATATTCTGTATTTTAAGACCCCTCCTAGCTCTGACATTCTGTGTTCTAAGTTTTCTCCCAGCTCTGACATTTTGTGTTCTAAGGGCCATCTCAGCTCTTACAGTCCATCTTCTATGTCCTAAGTTCTCTCCTAGCTCTGGCATTTCATGTTCTCAGGCTTTTCCAAGCTCTCTCATACAATCTATGTTCTATGTTCTAAGATCTCTTCCAGCTCTTCTGTGTTCTAAGGTTCTTCCTAGCTCTGATTATTCTGTGCTTTTAAGATCCCTCCCAGCTCTGACATCCTGAGTTCTAAGGTCCCTCCCAACTCTGACATTCTGTGTTCTAAGGGCCCTCCCAGCTTTTACAGTCCATGTTCCATGTCCTAAGTTCTCTCCTAGCACTGTCATTTCATGTTCTCAGGCTCCTCCTAGCTCTGTCTTAGAGGCTATGTTCTATGTCCTATGGTCTCTAGCAGCTCTTTTATGTTCTAAGGTTCTTCCTAGCTCTTATATTCTATGTTTTAAGATCCCTCCCACCTCTGACGTTCCATGTTCTAAAGGTCTTCCCAGCTCTGATATTACCTGCTGTAAGGGCTCTCCCAGCTCTGACATTCTGTATGTTAAGATCCCTTTCATCTCTTGTATTCTATGTTCTCAGGCTCCCCCTAGTTCTTGAAGTCTATGTTCTATGTCCTAAGGTCTCTTCTAGCTCTGACATTCCATGTTCTAAAGTTCCCCTCGGCTTGGACATTTGCTGGTATGAATTGCACCAGATGGCTGCTAGATCCCATCCAACTCTGAAATTCTCTGATTCTATATGGCCCCTTCCAGCTCTGATATTCTACGTGTAACAATCCCTTCCAGCTCTCCAAATTCAAACCCATCTTGGACAGCCTCCATTCCAAGTTCCCTCCCAGTTCTTACCACATTCTAAGCTCCTCAGGTCAGACATGCCATGTTGAAGGCCACAAGATCAATAGAGTTTGGAGGCAGATGGGATCTTAAAGGTCATTCAGTCCAACACCACATTTTATAGGTGAGGAAATCAAGGACCAGAGAACTGAAATTCAAGGTCACAGGGTTTCCAAGTGGAAGAAACAAAATCTCAACCCTGGTCTTCTGACTTTAAATCGGCTTTGAGCTGTCACATGCCTTTCCCTATACCACAAACATTCTAAGATTCTATGATGCCGCTCAGACACTCACCTAGTCCCCTTTCCCATGCCCCTCACAGTAAGAATAAGGAGACACATGACTACCCATGGCACTGAATTATTATTACTCACGGTATGTATGTTATCGTTATCCCACTCCTGATCCATAGAGGCCACCATGGAAAAGCTCCAAGGCTGAGGAAATATAAGCATAGTTGAAAACCAGGTGAGAAAGAGGGACCTGAAATCTGTGTGAGGTCCAAGGACAGTTTCTCAGGCGCTGAGAGGGCAAATAGGGCATGGAGAAAATCCTGCTCCCCTATCACCCCGACAACCACTGGGCCTCAAACTTTTGCTCGGCATACTATTAATCATCTAGGAACCTTGGTTATATAATTCATTCTCCCTCACTGCCTCCCCAAGGTGCGGCGCTGACCCTAGATTCTCAGAGGCCTCGCCATCAGAGCATGAGCTCTCGTGGGTCCTACCAAGCTGGAAAGGCTTGTGCCCAATGATGAACTATGTGTCTGCTATCCAAGGAACAGTCTAGAGAAATGCTTAGAGGCTCAGCATCAGGTCGATCCAAGAGCCATCAACTTACATTGTAGAGGGGTTACTATCTGCCGGGGCAGAGGGAGTACCCACAGCGACAAATCCAGGGACACATAAGACCAAGAATGAGTATAATCATGTGTGGATGTATGCATGCACGTACGTGTGTGTGTTTGTCTTTTCCCTCTACTAGACTGAAGGCTCCATGAGGACAGGCGGGCCACATCTTGTCTAAACTTTGCACCTCCCTAATAGGTGCTTTAAGTTGAATTCATAGGATAATAGGATCATGCTTTCGGGTCCGCTTTGTTCTTCATATGAGGAGATTCAGGCTAAGACTGGTTAAATGAGTTGCCCACAGCTACACAGCAAGTAAGCATCTAAAGGGTGTTTTGAACCCAGGTCTCCCTAACTCTGAGTCTGGAATTCTATCCATTGAACCATAGTGGCTCACAACTGAATTGAGTTGAGTGGCCTCGGTGGAGTCAGGGGCAGAGTGAGGCCTCAAACCTAGATCTCTGGTTCCCAGTATATGGAAAGAACGCTCAAGGGAGCCAGGTTCGAATTCTGCCTCTTTTGCTTAGTACTTGAATGACATATTACTTAATGTCTGAGGGAATCTGTTTCTTCATCTGTGAAATGAAGTCTGACTAGATGGTCTCTGATGTCCCTTCCAAATGTACTTCTGTGACCCTATGATCCCTGTAAAGAGTGAGTATCCACATCTGTGAACTTAGCACCTGTCTCAGAGGGTTGTTGAGAGCACCAAATGAGGACCTTGACATCAGGGAGGTGATGCCATGACATTCAAATGAATTGGATTTAAGCGAGGGAGGGCCGTGCAAGGTCACCGCCTCACATTCTCCTCAGGAGCTCTCTTGGTCCAGTGGCCAGCTATTATAGTTCAGGACGACTGGAGATGGCCTCGGATGCAGTGGCTCTGAATTGGTCTTTTTAAGCTAAGGTCTTTCCTAGGTCTCAGTTTGACCCCTTTCAGTGATTAAGGCTAGGTAAGAAATGAGGCAGAGAATGGCCTTTTTTACCTAATCAAAAAATAAAATCAATCTAGGAGGGGAAGACCCTCAGGGTTTCCGGCCCAAACAGAAACAATTGCTATTTACATTCACTCTGAGTCAATCAGGGTCCAAACAGTGACCACTAAGTGGGGCTTGGCCTGGGACCTATTGTTGGCCAATCAGTGAGAGGTAGAGTGATTTAAGGGGAGGTCCTTAAGAAAGAAATCTAGCCTGTAAATCTTATGATACCTCTTGAAGTTTCAATGACCAAAATTTACATTCCTTTAGGGAGAGCACCCACAGGTATAGGTATGATACCCTATGTGGATAGAGGGAAGGGAAAGAAAGGGGGAAGAAGAAAGAAAGAGAGAGAGAGAGAGAGAGAGAGAGAGAGAGAGAGAGAGGAAGGAAGGAAGGAAGGAAGGAAGGAAGGAAGGAAGGAAGGAAGGAAGGAAGGAAGGAAGGAAGGAAGGAAGGAAGGAAGGAAGGAAAGAAGGAAGGAAGGAAAGAAGGAAGGAAGGAAGAATAGATGTGCTAGCCAGTTCCAGTACTCAGAGGTGGTTGTTGTTTGTCCTTCCTTTTCAAAGAAGACCATGACATCAGGAAGGTGATGCCATGACATGCAAGTGAATTGGATTTAAGTGAGGGAGGGCTGTACAGAGTCACCAGCCTCACTTTCTCCTCCAGAGCCATCTGAGTCCAGTGGTGAGATATAGATCAGGGTGACTGGAGATCACCCTGGATGCAGTGGCCCAGGATTGGCCTTTTTGAGGTAAGGTCTTTCTCAGGTCTCAGTTTAACTGAGGGCAATGCCCTTTCAGTGATGAAGTCTAGGTAAGAAATGAGGCAGAGAATGGTCCTTTTTATCTACTCAAAAAAAAAAAAAAACAACCCAATCTGGGAGGGGAAGACCCTCAGGGTTTCTGGCCAAAACAGAAGCAATTGTTATTTACAAGTTCTTTGCAAACCTTAAAGTGATCCATAAAAACTAACTCCCCCTTATTAGATTGGAAGCTCCTTGCAGGCAAGGATGGTCTTTTCTATTTTCCTCGTGGTATTCCCAGAGGACAGTACAAAGCCTGGCACATAGTAGGTGCTAATAAATATTTATTGACTCACTGGCTGGTTAATACTTTACTCTGACAGGATGAGAGTATTCTTGGGATGAAGATGCTGGCTTGGCTTTCAAGGCCTACAACCCCCTGGCACCACCATATTTCTCCAGGCCTTGTCTCAGAACATTTTTCTCCATTCACCAGAAGCTCCCGTCAAACTGGAAGAGTGTCTCTCTCCTGCCCCTCCTGCCCCTCCTGCTCCTCCTGCCCCCAAGTACATGCTCTCTGTTCTCCCTCACCTTTGTACCTTTGCTCACCTAGATCTCAATGCCTCAAATGCCTTCCCTTTGATGAAAAAATTCTATTTAGCAAATACTTATTATGCCCCTGGTGTTCAAGGCATCCTGGCAGGTATTGTGGTACAAAGACAAAGACACCATTCCTACCCTCAAGCTTACATTCTTTCCCCCTTACTGACTGGATTCCTTTTCTATCATTTACCACCCCCATCCCACCCCACCCACTCAAATGTCATCTCCTCCACAGACACCTTCCATGATCCTACCTACATGGAATGACCTTACCTGGCACTTTGCTGCTTCTTGATTAACTTGCCATGTATTATTGTGTACGATAGTTATCTTTATTTGGGTCCCCCCCACCCCACCCCCCTGCCGCCGCCTCACACCAGGAGGCTGCTAGATTCCTGAAGCAAGGAACAGTGTCTGATCTAAATTTTGTGTCTTTCTCAATGCCCATCTAACTCAGTGCTATATTAAGTGTATACAGCAGATGCTTACTAAGTGTGCGCTGAATTCAGTTGGATTGAGAAGGAAAGGACCCAGTTCTGAAGCATGATATAATAGAAAGAGCCCTGGGCTGGGAGTCAGGAGGGTTCTAGTCCCTGTTTCACTGTTAACATCCTGTGTAATCTTGGGCAAATAATGTCCCCTCAATGAGCTTTACTTTCCTCATTTTTAAAATGAATGGGTTGGATCAGATGATCCTAAGCACCTTCTCCTCCCAGCTCTGACATTCTGTGTTCTAAGGGCCCTCCCAGCTCTGACATTCTGTGTTCTAAGGCCTTCCTTTCCCACTCTCACCACTCCATTGCCCAGTACTGACAGTCTCTGTTCTAAGGTCCTTTTTTAGCTTATGATGAACTTTGTTCTTAAGACCTTCCTAACTCTGACATTCCATGTTCTAAGGGCCCTCCCAACTCTAACAGGTCATGTTCTAACGGTCCTTCCAGTTCTGGTATTCTATATTTTGTGTTCTAGGGGTCCTTCTATTGTCTAGAGGGAGGACCACAAGATCTATGAGTATCACAGACAGGTCTTCACATGTTCTCTTCATCCCACATCTTGGACAGCCCCAAATCTCCTGGAAACTAAACACAACAAACATTTTACTCGGAACAGAATGAGGGCCAGGGATTCCCCCACCCCAGCCAGTTCCCTACAAGATCAGATTCCTGGAACAGGCACTGCTGATTAAAACAGAGGTTTGACTCAGTTTTGCCACTTGATTTCCTAGGGGGTGGGACCTTGGGCAAGCCAATCTTTTTTGAGCCTTAATTTCTCCTCCTGAAAAAATAATCCTTATAATACTCTCTATCTCCCAGGGTCATCCTGTGGACCAGATGAGAGAATGGAAGTGAAAGTGCTTCCCAATGATGAAACCCTATGATTATTCATCTCTTTATAAGATTCTGGCTATCCCACTTTGTAACAGTAAGTTCACCTCCTGGAGAAGAGCTTTGTAATAGTCCCCATTTTTTTTTTTGGAGGGGGGAAGAAAAGGCAATTAGGGTTAAGGGACTTGCCCAAGGTCACACAGCTGGTGTCAAATATCTGAGGCTGGATTTGAACTCAGGTCTTTCCGACTCTAGGGCTAGCGTTCTAGTCACTTCACCACCTAGCTGCCCTAATAGTTCACATTTCTACAACACTAAGGCTCAAAGTGCTTTCCTCACAAAAGCCCTGTGAAATAGCTCTTGCTAGCTACTATTACCATTCCAAAATTTACAGACAAGGAAATTGAGTCTCCAAGAAACTCACATTCCAATGGGGGAGATAACATATCAATAACTAGGCAAATACAAAATATATGTAGATATAGAAGATGGAAGAGAATCTTAGAGAGGAAGGCAGTAACATCTGGGGGATGGAGAAAGGCCTTTGGTAGAAGGTAGGACCTGAGCTGACACTTGAAGGAAACCAAGGAAACTGAGGCAAAGTGGAGGCAGGAGAGCATGCCAGACGTGGGGTACAGCCAACACAAAGACATGGTGATGGAAGACGGAGGGAGCACTGTGGGAGAAGGCGAGTAGCAGGCAGCTATCTTTGATCCTGGAGGTAATAGGGAGCCATGGGGGTTTCTTGAATAGGGGAGAAAAATGAGTAAACTTGTGCCTTTGAAAAATCACTTTGGCAAGTGAATGGAGGACAGATTGGAGAGAGGAGGAACTCAAGGCAAGGAGACCAATTAGAAGGCTATTGTAATAGTTCAGGTGGGAGGTAATGAGGACCTGGGCTAGGGTGGTAGCTATGTCATTATCAAGGAGAGACAGGGGAGATGTTGCAAAGGAAGAAATGACATGAATTAGAAATAGATTGGAGATGTGGGATGAGCAAAAGCGACAAAAGCCTGTGTGACTGAATGGTGGGACCCTACTCTGCTGTAGAGGGGATGTTCAGAAGGATGGAGTCTTTATTTGCAGTAAAGATAATGAGTTCCATTAGGGGGCATGTTGATTGAGTTGGAGATGCCTATGGGTGATCCTTGTAACAAAGATTATAATGGTAATTGGTGATCTGTGACTACCACTCAAGAGAGAGCTTAGGGCTGGATATAACACATTTGGGATTCACCTTCGTGAAGATGATCTTTGAATCCATGGAAGTTGATAAGTCACCAAAGGAGGGAGTCTAGAGGGAGAAGAGAAGTGAGCCCAGGACAGAGCCTTTGGGTGTCCCCATTAGCTCCTCTCCAGGTACCCTCCCTGCCCAGGTATCCTCCACAAGAACCCTTGGTGTGTGTGTGTGTATGTGTGTGTGTGTGTGTCTGCATGTGTGCATGGGGAGGCAGTTTCACAAGCAGTAACTCATCTATCTTGTGCCTATACCTCACCAGCTGATGGACCCATAAAGGAGCATCAGGAGAGAGGTCACCCCAAGGGAGGTTTTCAGGCTTCAGGTCATAGTAAATGAATGCATTTTCATGTAAACACTGAAAAACAGACCAGAGCCCCAAAGCAAAGAAAAAACTGCACTTTATTTTCAGACACTGATCCAAAGTCCAGGGAGGTTTATCTTTCATGAACTCTGTATCCCACAGAACATCCTACTGTGACAAAAGACTGAGAAATTTGGAGGGGAAAGGGGCCAAGGTGATGAGTGCATGACTCCTTCCCCTTCCCCTTGCTAAGCCATTTCAGAGAGGCTGAGGCTGTCTGCTGCACAGAATTAAAGAATGCTAGGGAGGGAATATCGAGGGTCTTAACCATTTTTTTTGTGTCCAGGACCCTCTCAGCAGTCAGTTTAAGGAAGTCTACAGACCTCCCTCATGTTTTTAAATGCGTAAGATAAAATACTTGGGATTATAAAGGAAATGAATTGTGTTGAAAAGGAGTTATCAAAATTAAAAACAAACAAGTTCATGGATTCCCAAGAGTCCCTATAGAAGAACTCAGAACAGAGAATGTCAGAATTGGGAGGGGCCTCAGAACAGGGAATGTCAGAGCTGGGAGGGTCCTTAGAACACAGGATGTCAGAGATGGGAGGGTCTCTAGAATACAAGATGTCAGGGCTGGGAGGGCCCTTAGAACACAGAATGTCAGGCCTGGGAAGGTCCTTAGAACACAGTATGTCTGGGCTGGGGGGAGAGCCCTTAGAACCCAGAATGTCAGAGCTGGGAATCACTGGGCAGAGAGATCCAGCAACGAGTCTGCCTGAGCCACTGTGGACCTGGAACCAGAGACCACTATGGGCTGGAGGGCCTAAGGGAGGGTGCCTCCTAGCCAGGAATATCCTCATGCACCCACATTGTCAGTCCTGCTCTCAGATTTTTTGACCACAAAGCCCACACACCCCTTATCTGTTAATAGGAATATCCAGAAAAGTTATATGACACCAAAGTCCAGTGGTCATAAAGAACTCTGGGAAAACAAATCCTCAAGTATTTGCTCTGAACAACAAATACCTGGGATAACTGCCCACTTTTTCTCCAAAGCTCTTCCTTTTTCAAGGCTTTTTCAATTCTTCTCATTCCATCAGGGAGCTCATTAGGCTCTGAGGGTCTTTAACACCTATTAATCTGCCTTTTAACATGCTCCAAGGAGCAGAGAAGGAGAGGGGGGAGCACTAGAGGTGGTAAGGATGATCAGGGAGGAGGGGACAGTCAATATTTCAATCAGCAAATCCTAAAACCCAGAATTAAGAGGGCTCCATCTCCAACTAGTATTAATTGTCATCTGAGTAGAACAGGCAATAAATGTAAGCCATGGCAGGCAGTCTGTTGTGCTGTTCCCCTGCCTCTTCAGGACTATTAAATTTAGCAAATTAATCAATCAACGTACGCTTATTAAGCACCTACTACATGCCAAGTACTGAAGATACAAAGACAAAGATGAAACCAGCTGTTCCTTCAAGGAGATAAAAGATTTCTGCAAAATAAATTCAAGGCCATTTCAGAAGAGGGAAGCGGCGGGATGGGGGCTAGGGACCTCCAGGGAGATGAGGTTAGGATTAGGATTTGAGGGATGCTAGAGATAGAGATGAGGCAGGATTGCATCAGAGGCAGGGTGCACAGCCTGTGCAAAAGTATGGAGATGGGGCATGGAGATTCACGGATGAGACCCCACAAGTAGAGCAGTTTTTTTAGACTAGAATTAGTGAAAGGGAGAAATGTGAAATCAGCCTGAAAAAGTATGGCAGAATCAGAATGTAGAAGGCTTTAAATGACAAACGCAAGATTTTCAATGGTCCTAGAAATAAAAGAAGCATTAAGGTGGCACAGTAGAAAGAACGCTGGGCCTGGAGTCAGGAAGTTCTCACAGCTCAGTCATGCCCCAACTGTTCATGGGGTTTTCTTAGCAAAGATCCCGGAGCAGTTCACCATTTCCTTCTCCAGTTCATTTTACAGATGAGGAAACTGAGACTACTAGGGTTAAGTTGACTTGTCCAGGATCACAGAGCTAATAAGTGTCTGAAGCTGGATTTGAACTTGGAAAGACTCATTTTCCTGACTCCAGGCCCAGAGCTCTGTCCACTGAGCAACCTAGGTGCCCACTCTAGGCTCAGATACTTCCTAGCTGTGTGACCCTGGGCAAGTCACTTAACCCTGTTTGCCTCAGTTTTCTCATCTGTAAAATGAACTGGAGAAGGAAATGGCAAACTGCTCCAGGATCTTTGCCAAGAAAACCCCAAATGGGGCCAAGAAGAGTCAATCAGACACAACTCGACAACAACAGAAATAATGGGGGGGGGGGCAGTGGAGCAGCTTAAATAGATTAGTGAGATCTATATTTTAGAAGTATCAGTTTCGCAGCCGTGTGGACAAGGGCTTGGAGAAGGGAAACCCGAGGCAGGAAAACCAATTAGGAAGCAACAGGGTGGCGGTTCAGGACCTGATGGGGGTCTGAGCTCGGGGTGTGGGCATGTGAGAAGAGAAGGAGGGACAGAGGAGGAGAGTGTTATCATACTCAGCTACTGACAGGAAGCGTGAGATGAGGGAAACTGATGAGTTAATGATTCTCAAGCGATGAACCTGGGTGACACGTCCTCCAGAGGAATAGGCAAGAAATATCTGTCAAATTCCTTCTCTGTACAAAGCCCTGTGTTCAGAGGGTACAAGGATTTGTACCTTCAAGGATCTTGCAGTCTATGGTGGGTAATACAATGTGCCATTCTACAGGTCCTAAGGAACCTCTTGGTTCTACCATTCTAGGGTCTTATCCTAAGGTCTCTCATAGTTTTTGACATTCTGTGTTCCAAGAGTCCTTCCAGTTCTGGTGCTCTTATGCTAAGAGCCCTTACTGGTTCTAACATTCTAAGTTCTTGTTCTGAGGTCCTAGCCCTGACTTTTCATGTTGTAAGGGCCCTCCAAGCCCTGACATTCTGGGTTCTAAAAGCCTCCCCGGCTCTGACGTTATGTATTCTAAGGGCCCTCCCAACCCTGCCTTTCCATGTGTTAAGGTTCCCTCAATTCTGATGCTCTGTACGAGAAATCTGCACTCTGACACCCCCCAGGTTCTAACATTCTATGCATAATGTCCCAAGGTCTCTCCCAGCTCTGACCTCCTCCTGTTCTAATGAGGACAACGTTCTTCTTCAGCACTCTTCATCGCTGTCCTTTACCCTCTCTCCTCTTAATGGGTGTGGGTGAAAGTTACTGAGAGAGAAGAGGTGACAAGTAGAAAGGGCACAGCGTGGGTAGTCAGAGGACTTGGGTTCAAATCCTGCCTTTGTCTCTTGCTCCCTGTGTGGAACCTTGGATGAGTCAATTCACATCTCAGGGTTTCTGTTTGCTGAAAAAGGAGGAGGTTGGACCCACGGGCCTCTGGGGTCCCTTCCACGTGCTCCAGAAACCGTTCCCTTTCTTCATCCCCTGTAGGCATACAGCTCCCACTAGGGTACACCCAGGCCGAGGACATTAGGACGTCGGGAGGGAGAAAGAGAGGGAGAGATGGAAGGAAGGAGGGATGGAGGGAGGCCCTTTGCAGGAGCCTTTGGTGGGGAATTGTCGGTCCTCTTTAAGCTGGCCGTTGCTATGGAAACCCTCTCCGGCTGAACTTTACGCGGAGAAAGGGTGACCTTTCCCGGGCAACAATCCCCTGCTATTTTCCTTTGCCGAGCCTCCTCCTCCTCCTCCTCCCTCCTCCTCCCTCCTCCCTCCTCCCCTGAAGGCCTCCCCTCCCTTCTCCTCTCTGAGCTGTTCGGGGGATTTTAAAGGCATCTGTCTAAACAATGCATTGTGGGCTTCTCCGCAGGTTCTCAGCACTGGCGCTGAATTTCAATTTGAACGGGGCGGGGGGGGGGGGGGGGGGGGGGGGGGGGGGGGGGGGGGGGGGGGGGGGGGGGGGGGGGTGGGGGGAGAAGGAGTGCCAAGGATACAATGAGGAAGATGGGGCGATGGGAAGCCTTTGAGTAGAGAGGCAGCATCCAGCCTCCCGGGAGTCTGAATTCCCAGCGGTGTGTGACTTTAGGCCAGTCACTTTCCATCTCTGGGCCTTGGCTCATCATCTGTGAAACAGGGGGAGCAGGACTAGGTGGATGGCTTCTAACAGCCGACTCTCACTTAACCTCTTGGCCTCAGTTTCCTCATCCGTAAAATCGGGATAATAATAGCAGCTACTTTACCGGGCTGTTGTGAGGATTAAATGAGATAATATATTCCAAGTGCCTTGTTTTGCAAACCTTAAAGCACTCTAGAAATGTTAGCGATTATTAATACGGCAATCTCTGACTTCCTGGATTTCTCTAGACCAGGGATTCTTAACCTGGGGTCCGTGAACTAGGATTTTTAAAAAATATTTTGATAATGATCTGATATATTTAGTTTCCTTTGTAATCCCATGTATTTTATTTGTTCATTTAAAAACATTTTCTGAGAAGGGGCTCATAGGATTCAGCAGACTGACTTCCAAAGGGGTTCAGGATGAAAAGTGAAGGACCCCTGCTCTAGCCTTTCAGTGCTGACTTTGCACCATCCTTCCTCAGGCACGTCGGACAGTGGCATCAACCCCTCCCCACCTCCAGCCACGTGGACAGTCCCCAAGCTCCTACTTACCCCCTGGCCCTAAATATAGCTTTTCCCCAGTACTACACGGCACTTATTCGAGAAGCGGTGCTGGAATCACCTTTGGGGGCTGAAAGCATCTTCAGCAGGGGTAGAGCTCTGGACTTGGAATTAGGAAGACCTGGGTTTAAAGCCTGCCCCAGATAATTACTAGCTGTGTGACCTTGGGCAAGTCACACTATCTCTGAGCACCAATTTCCTGATCAGGATAAGGGAAATAATAACAGCATGTTGGTTGTAAGGAGGATCAAATCAGATAAGAAGCAAATAAATCGATAGCCATTTATTAAGCTGTGAACCGGTCCTGGAGATAGAAGAGAAAACCAAACCTATCCCCTGCCATTAAGGAACTCGAGTTCACCCATATAAACGTCATATTCTAAGGGCCCTCCCACCTCTGACTTTCCATTTTCAAAGGTCCCTGTATTAATATAAAATAAATGTGGTTGCTCAGTCCTGTCCAACTCCTCGTGATGCCATTTGGGGTTTTCTTGGCAAAGATACTGGAACTCACGAACATGAGTCTCCTAGATTCCGGGCCTAGCACTCTATCCACTGAGCAACCCAGCTGTCCCACTTTTAATGTATGTCCCAGGGCAAATCACATGACCTCTCCAAACATTAGTTTTCTGTTCTGTAAAATTCAGATGGTAATCCTTACATAGCCTACCCCACCCGGCTTCGGGGAGGAAACTGTTTTGCAAACTTTAAAACATTGTCAAAATCATTATAGAAAGGGAAGCTACTTTAAAAATCTGTAATTATGTTCGTGTGGGTGGTTCCTCCTACTGATAGAGATTGTGACCCCTTTCTAACTTAATAGTCTTCAATGTTTACTTCCACCCCACCCCACAAAGGCCATCTTCAACCCAAACAAAAATAAAAACTGCCTGAATAGGCTGAAACACATTACTAAGAATGAACAAGAGGAAGAAAGTAGGGACTAGTAGGAGACCCACCCATGACACTTATTGGCTGTGTGACTGTGGGCACACACCAGCAATCCCTATTTGGAGAAAGTTCTACACAAGGAATTTCCTCTACTCATGACATCTGAGGTCCATTGCCCTTAAAAATTGCACAAGAGAAGCAAGATAAAAGCTGGTATCAGAGAGATATGTGACCAGACAAGAAGGTGGGAGAGTCAAATGGGGAGACTGAGGAATAGTTGGTGGGACAGTGCATGTGCTCTAGTGGGATCCACACAATGTCGAAAGAACTAGAGGGAGACCCCCTGCCCCCAGAAGGTAAAGTGGGCCCTGTATGGAAAGTGTACAGGAAGACAGGGGCGAGAGTCAACCTGGAGGATGAGAGGACATGGATAGGCTGCTATCTGCATCACTGGAGGGAGCACCCCATCAAGGAGATTCCACGGTCATCAACATATCACAATAAAGGACCCCTTCTCTGGCAGCCAGCCTGCAGAGAAGACTTCCCAAGCTTGCCCAGGCCAGCTGGTCCTCAGACGATAACCCAGACACAGTTCATCATGGGCTTGTTTCATTCTGATCATTACTGAACGAAGACTTGTTGACTTTTTGACAGGCTGAGGTGCAGGGAGGGGTCTGAGGAATGGGTTTTCAGAGACTGTGAATTCTGACCTCACTCAGTACCACACTTGGCCCCCACTTTGGCTGGATAATCTGTCTCTCTCATGGTTATTTCCACCCCGGGTTGGTAGAAAGGGCCGAAGTTCACCCTCAAGGATAGGATACAGACCATATTTATCACCTGAGTTGCCCGTGTTCTCCCCCTTGGACTGAGGGATGGAGGCCCCAGACTTTCGCTGATGTCTGGTTAATGAGCCACTGAGTGAATCAGAAGAGTCAACCCCAGCTGTCCTGATGAGCTGCACACGTACAGCCCGGAGGTTATCCTTGACCCAGTCTTGGCCTTCAACTTTCAGAGCTAGTAAATGATTGTGTTCTACCCCCCACCCCCAACACCTCTAACATCTTTTTCCTCCTCTTTATTCTACTTCTCAGCTACCAACTTCATATCACTTCCACTCTGGCCTTCATCCCTACCTCCTTCCCCCTGAAACTTGGACTTTTCCCTGGAAAACTATCTGGGGTTCTGATAGGCAATTTCCCACCACCCCCTCCACCCCTACCCCCATCCCCACCCCCATACCAATCCCCATCTCCACCCCACCCCCATCTCCATCCCCATCCCCACCCCCACTCCCATCCCCATCATTTCCAGGTCTCCTTTATTTGTTATTTTCTCCCACTAGAATGTGAGCTCCCCGAGGGCAGGAACTGTCTTCCTTGCTTATATTTGTACTATATGCCTGGCAAACAGTAAGCACTTAATAAATGCTTCATCTGTCTTTTTGTCTGTCTGACTCTCTATTCATCCATTACCAGCTTAGTACAGGCCCTCATCACCACCTACTTGTACTACCACAGCTTCCTTCCTTAGAGGCAGTACAGTATCATGGAAGGAATTCTGGATTGGGATACAGAGATGTGAGATCAAATACTGACTCTGCTACTCAGTCACTTGTGTGACCTTGGTAAGTCATCGGTTCAGAAATTGGGCCTTGTTATCCTTTGCTGTGAAATGAGGAATCTCAGCTAGATGGAGCCTGAGGTCCCTTTCCGCTCTAGGTGCTTTTAGGTTCTCAAAACGGTATTAATTGGTCCCATTTACATATGAAGAAACTGAGGCTCAGAAAAGGGAAGTGACTTGACCAGGGTCACATAGCTCATAAATGACATAAATAGACAGGATTCCACTCCCAGGATCCTAACTACAAGGTTAGGGCTCCATATGTCTTGATTTCTCTGCTGTCTTTTCCTTGTTCTCATGTACCCTGCCCTTGGCTGGGCAGAATGTTGTCTTTGGTGATATTAAGAAGGAGCAGAAGGGACCATTCCTCTTGGACCTTGAGCTGGGGGTTGAGAGGCACAGCTTCCAGGAATAAAGAGAGGGGAATTGGTCCGATTGTATTCTGCCCTAGTCTGACTCCCATAAAAGTATGGTGCTCAGTTATGGGAGCTGTGTTTTAGGAAGGACATCAGTAAGCTGGGAAATGTCTGGAAAACATTGACCAGGATGGTAAATCACCTTGACCAGTCAAAGGAACTGGGGGTGTTTAGCCTGGACTCAGGGAGAAGAGGCTCAAGCATATGAAGGGTTACCCCATGGAGGACAAATTCTTAGAGCTTACTTGGCTCTGAAAGGGCAGAATTGGAGCTGAATTTATGTTGGAGGTCAGGAAAAGCTTCCTATCTGTCAGAGCTGGCTAAAAGTGAAATGGGCAGCGTC
Organism: Phalanger gymnotis; assembly: GCA_028646595.1. Taxonomy (NCBI): domain Eukaryota; kingdom Metazoa; phylum Chordata; class Mammalia; order Diprotodontia; family Phalangeridae; genus Phalanger; species Phalanger gymnotis. The sequence continues at coordinate 51,371,936 of CM053622.1, forward strand.
AGCGAGCCAGGGCCCCATCTCCCCTCATTGGAAGTGCTCAAGAGAAGGCTAGAGATGGATCACTTGTTGGAAGTGTTGGAGAGACTACTCCTTCAGGTCTTGGCTGGATTAGACAGCAACTGAGGATACTTTTGAATTCTATCATTCTGGGATTCCATGTCTCCCAGACACTGACTAGAGGTCTGGAGAAAGTGCAGTCAGGGGATGATCCCCAGCTTCCTGAAATGGAGGATCTGAAATCCCCCAAGAATCCTAGGGTCTTAGGGCTGGAAAGAACGTCTAGTCCAATCCTTACTGGAATCGTGAATGCACTCCACTACCTTTCCTAGGAAAGAGAAAGAGTTTTGGACTCAAAGTCAGAGGACTTGGGTTCAAATCCTGTCTTGTTATTTGCTAGCTGTTTGTTCTTGGGCAAATGACTTCTTTCTGGGCCTCAGTTTCCCCAGTTGTAAAATGAAGGAAGGCACTAGATGGAACCCCCTCCCACAAGACTGAAATTTTCAGCTCCAAAATTTTGTTCTAAGGTCCCTCCAAGTCGTAACATTCCTGTGTTCAAAAAGATCTCCCAGATCTGACATCCTATGTTCTAAGTTCCCTCCAGCTCTGACACTGTGTGCTAAGCCTCCTCCAAGCCCTGGCATTCTATGTTTTAAAGTCTCTCCCAGCTCTGACATTCTGTTCTAAGGCTCCTCCAAGCCCTGCCATTCTGTGTTCTAAAGTCTCTCCCATCTTTGATACTGTGTTGTAAGTTCCCTCTCCGCTCTGACATTCTGTATTCTAAGGTCTCTCTCAGCTCTGAAGCTGTGTTCTAAGGACCCTCCCAGCCCTAAGGGACCTCACAGTTCTTACATACTATGTTCTAAGGCCCCTTTTGGGTCTAAATCTTTTAGCTAAGTGGTCACCCAGCCAGCCACCTCCGTATCACGAGAGCCAAAATGGATTTAAAGGCTACCCCACAGAGAAAGTTGTGCTACCTTGGACAAGCCCCTTTCCCTTATTAAGCCTCAGTTTCACAACAACCAAAATGGGGATAGTACTATTGCACTCTCTGCCTCATGGGGTGGAGGTGTTGATGGGGCTTTGCAAGCTAGAAAATACTATAGGAATGTCTATTATTTTTGCTATAACAATAGCAAACAACTCCTCTGGGGATGGAAAGGGTCTTCTTTGCTGCCTGTGGGAATTCATTCTTTACAGGGGTGATTACTTTGGTCTGGGTTCACTCCCAACACATTTTCTGAGGTCCTAACAAGCCCCCAAGCGGGCCAGGGGTTCCCTCTTCCCCTTTCAGCCGCACCCCACCCTTCTCCCTCTGTGATAGAAAGTTGGTTCCATCCCCCAACGGAAGGGGCTGCTGTCAGCTGTGGACCTACTGACTTTTAGTATCTGCTTGACTGATGAAGGGCTGCCATGCTCCCTGTGGACGCTTCTTCACGAGCCTGCAAGGATGAAGGGCATGGGGCCAGGAGGAGGCAACAGAGAGGCCATTGCCCAAGCCCAGCCTCGGTGGAGTCTACTTGGAGAGCAAGCTCTGACTCGTTAGATCAGGTGGTGAGAGGGAGGCCTAATGCAGCTTGGGGTGGTGGATAGAGGGCTGCGCTTGGAGTCAGGAAGACTTGTGAGACTCTAAGGAGATCATAGCTGTGTGTGTGTGTGTGTATGTGCATATGTGTATGTGTATGTATGATATTATAGAGGAAGAATCAATAAAAGCTGGTCAATATGGAGGAAAGAGGGAAAAAGTGGGAAGAAGAGAGAGTTGAAGATTCAATTCAACAAAGATTGATTAGGTGCCTACTACGTACAAGGTACAGAGATAGGGAAGTAAGAAACAGAGGTGTTTGGGGAGGACACAGCTGGCTTTCATAGGAGCATTAATGAAGGTGGTGAGCTTTTGTTCTGGACGTGCTGGGCAGGTGAGGCCTGGGGGATGTCTAGGTGGAGATATACAGCAGGCCGTGGGCGATGTGGGACCCAAGTACAAGTGTGAGCTGAGGGCCGGATTCGTAGATTTTGGGTAAACCGATTAGAGCTGGTAATGGAACCAATGGGAGCTGAGGGCGTCACAGAGAGACAGAGAAGATGGAGACCACAGCCCCCCGTCACGCCCATGCATAGCCTGGCCAGGATTTAAGACTACCAGAGATAAGATTCCAATCCAGCAGTCTATCCATTATGCTGCTTAGACCAAACTGATTTTTTTAAAAGTGTTTTCGCCCATGCAAGGATTATTCTCCCCATGTGACAGAGGATGACACTGAGACCTAGGGAGGTGAAAATTGTCCAAGATCATGCAGCAAATTAGTGGCAGGGTTAGAGTTTTAAACCTGACATCTCCCACCTCATTTATGATGCTCACTTGACCTAAGGTTTCTCCAAGAAGGGATTTAGAAGGTAACTGGGGGGAGTCACATTAGCTGGGGCCAGGGTTGAGGACAACCCCCCAGAAGATGGGTTTTTGGGGGGTTCAGAAGATAGGGGAAGGGCCTTTTGAGGCCATCTGGTTTTACGGGTGAGGCCGAGGATGCCGATGAGAAGAGCAGCGTCCTGGCCAAGGTCATATGGAGAATGAAGGCAGAGCAGAGAATCAAACCCAGATTCTCTGGCTGGTGATGGTTCCACTGTGCTGAGCTGTTGTGGAAATGGGGGGAGTGTGGGGGTGGGGAGGGAGCTTACAGAGAAGGGTCAGGGCCCACTCTGACAGGGAGGGGTGGGGGGGAAGGCATCAAACACTGCTTGATATTCCGGTGGTGGGGGGGAGCCAGCGGCCTGACTTTCTGGATTGATGGGGACCTGCCTCCAGGGTGAAGAAAGATGGGAGCGTGTCCCCCGAGGCAGAGTCCCCTGTGTCCTGGTGGTAGATGGCAGCAGCTGGGAGGCTGGCCTCCATAGGTTAAGGACTCCCAACGTCCTAGGGAAGGTCTGGCTTATGCACTAATTACCTGTCACACAGCTCTTGTCCCGTCCCCAGCTCCAGGATCAGAGCAACCTCGGAGCAGCTTTCAAAGATCTCCTTCGGTTTGATCTGAGGACGAAAAAAAGAGAGAACCAGAGAGAGAGAGAGAGCAATCAGAGTTCCCAGCTAGGTCTGCTGACTCCCTCTCTTTCTTCTCTCTCACCTCCTTCCTTTTATTTTCTCTTGCTTCTCTCTCTGCCTCATTTCTTCTCTTTCCCTTCTGTTTCCTTCTCTCTCCTCTCTCTTCCCCCTTTTCTCTCTCCCTCTTTCCCTCACCTATCTTTCTTCTCTCTCTCCTATCCACATCTCCCTTCCCTCCCTTCTCTCTTCTCCTCTCTATCTCCTGTCTCTCCTCTCTCCCTTCCCCATCCTGTCTCTATCATCTCCTTTCTCTTCCAGAATCTCTTCTCCCTCTCTTTTTTTCCTATTTGTCCTCCTCACATCTCTTCTCTTTTCCATCTCTCGTCTCTTTATCTCTCCTCTCCCCGTCTCCTATTTCCACCATCTCCCTCCCTTCTCTTCCAGAATCTCTTCTCTCTCTCTTTTCTTCCTGTCTCTCCTTCATCTCCCATCTCTCTATCTCTCCTCCCCGCCAATATTCATGTTTCCCCATCTCCCCCTCTCTTCCTGACTCTCTTCTCTCCCTTGCTCAGTCTCCCCTCTCTTCCCTCTTCCATCTCCTTTCTGTCACTGTTCTTAGACACCTTGTGTCTGTCTTGCCAAGAGTGAGAAGTTCAACCAAAGCTGATATCTTGCTCTGGTTTCTCTATTGCATCAATTACGCAGCTGAGAGAACAGAATTGAATTCTAGGCCTCTGAGAGATGCAAGGGCCCTTAGGAAGTACCTACTCCCACACCTTCATTTAACAGATGAGGAAACTGAGGCCCACGCAGGGGAAAGTGACTGGCTCAAAGTCAACCACTGGGGAAACAATAGAGCTGGGACTTGAAGGCAGGCCCTATCTACTTCTAACTTAAAGCTGGTACAGCAGGAGACCATGCCAGCCCCGTGTCTGGCGTCAATCAATACAGTCCCTTAACAAATTTATTCTTTTATAAGATCCTGAAAAAGCATTTTATTTGAGGGGGGCGGAGGGAGACAGGCTCCCTCCAATGTACAGCTGTCAGAGAAATTTCAGACACTGTCCATGTCTTACCAGGCCTGAGCAGCAACCTGTCTTCTGTCAACCACCTTGCCCTAGTGGCCCGACTTTCTGTCTAATTACACACCCTGGGCATGCTGTTTGCTGCATACTACTCAGTATTGACCGTGGAGACAAGAACCATAATAGTTCTTAAAATACTGTATTCTGATGCCCCTTCCTGCTCTGAGATGCTATTTTCAAAGGTCTCTTTGAGCTTTGATACTCTATGTTCTATGTTCTAAGGGCTCTCCCACCCCTGACATTCTCTGTCCTAAGGGCCCTGCCAGCCCTTACATACTGTGTCCTAAGGGCCCTCCCAGCCCTGACATCTTGTGTCCTAAGGGCCCTCCCAGCTCTCACATCCTGTGTTCTGAGGGCCCTCCCAGCTCTGACATTCAGTGTTGCGAGGGCCCTCTCAGCTTTGACATCCCCTGTTCTGAGGGCCCTCCCAGCTCTGTCATTCCATGTTCTAAGGGCTCTTCCATTTCTGACAGTAATAAAGATCCCTTAGGATTAGGAATCACACTGATTTTAGACAGCATGTAAATGTCAATTTGTCAGTAGTAGTAGTAGCAGTAGTAGTAGTAGCAGCAACAGCAGCAGCAGCATCTCACTTTTATAAAGATGTTAAAGATTTTCAAGAGGCAATGTGGCCTAGTGAATAGAGACCTGACTCTGGAATCAGAACGACCTGGATTCAAGTCATGCCTCTGACAAATGCTGTGTGACCCTGGGCAAGTCACTTAACTTCCCAGTGTCCCAGGCAGCTCCCTAAAACTCTATATTGCAGAGTGGGTCCAGTGAGTTTCCTGACTGAGAGTTCACTATAGGAATGAAATAACAGATTAGGTCCAAATAAAACTTTCTAAAGTGCTCTCCTCACAATAAGCATGTTCGATAGTACAAGAATGTAGACTCCTATTTTACAGAAGAGGAAAACAAAGTTTGGAGAGTTTCATTGATTTGTCTAAGGTCACAAGAACATAGCTTTAGAGCAGGAAAAAATCTCAGAAGTCATTTATTCTGCACCCCACCCCCACCCCCCCACTATGTTACAGAGGAAAATATCTGGGCCTGGGGGGGAAAGCACTTTGGCCAAAGTCACCCAGAGAGTAATTTGCAGATTTGGGATTTGAACTCGGGTGCTTTGACCTTGAACCCAGTACCCCTCTATTTCCACTGCCCCATGCTCACATAGGCTCAAACCCAGATTTCTCCTGTCTCCAGGTCCAGGATTCTCTCCAACATACCAGCCCTTTAATATTCTAAATTCAATCTCTTTGTCCATTGATCAGTATGTCGCTATAGGGCTGAAGGAGCTCAATTTACTGCTATACGGACATTCCTCCTGTCCATGAAACTAGAAGACATAAAGACACTGAGCTATATGGAAAGACAGATCATAGGTTCTCCTTGGAGAGGGGAAGAAAGAAATTAGCGGTACTGGTTTCATTGGGGGCCCAAAGGCAGCAAGAAACATGATTTTGTGGGACTCTCGGTCATACTTCCAGTGATTGTGAGCAGTCAAGGCAAGGAGCCCACTGTGAAAATAATTATAGCCTATATGCCAACCCCTGCTGCAAAGAATTAATAAGTAGAGACGTTTTCCCAAGGATTTAATCGTAAAATCATCTCTCTAGGACGAAAAGGTCTTGGAGGCCGTCTAGTTCGTCCTCCTCATTCTATAAATGAGGCAAGTAAGGCCTGAGAAGATTCGATGATTTCTTCAAAGTCACACCAGTAATGAACAGGCACAAGAGGCAAAATTTGAATCCAGGACTCCTGATTCCAGAACTAGTGATTAGATTCTCCAAACCAAATCCACATATACCTTGATGTTCAGGAACTTCGATAGGAATGTGGGCGCAAGGAAGGATGGGAAAAATTATATTGGGAAAAATGAGCCGAGATCAGGAAATAATAGAGGCCACAGCTTGTAAATTTAGCCAGATCCTGGTGTTATGAGGACTTACTTCTTTTTGGTTTTAAACATTTCTTTATTCTAAATGCAATACATCAAAAATAAAATAAGCATTTCATGAACACAGGGTCATGAAAGGTGCTGGTCATGATGAGCCCTAAATAACGTCAAAAAAGATGAAATGGACCATATTTTAAAAGACAAAATTATTGGTTACTGATGGAACCAGCTGCTTCTTTGTGGTCAAACCTCTGACTTGTTAGACTAAAGGTCGAAATCCATGCTACATTAAAAGAAAGGATAAAGACAAGAAGATGGGACTAGGTGCAATTACAGGAGTCCAAACTGACCTATTTAAATAAGCTGTTGACTGAAAAATGGGTAATGGATAAATGTCAAAACATTGACTCTGAGCATCAACATTTCTTGGAGTTCAGCTGGTTTGAAAGAGCTGCCACAGCAAAGGAGATAAAAGAGCCCCAGAAACCATCCCAGCCACCAAACACCCAAGGGTGACAAAGGGTTTAATTTATTTATTTAGAAAAATTTTTACTTTATTTTTAATTTATGAAATAAAACAAGTGTTTCCACAACAAAGTAGAATTTTAGAAATGATTGCACATGAAACTGCAAATCTATTATGTACAACTTGCTATTCCTTTTAAATATATAATAAAGTCATTGTGTAACTTTCTTTTTTTCCCATTTTTAAAAATTCCTTCCCCCTCCCCCACCCTATAAAAAACGCTACAATGACTCTCTTTTCTTTTGGCATCACTACATTCACTAGTCCCTCTCTCCCTCCTAAATTCCACCCCCAATTTTAAAACAAATCTTTTGAAAGAAATAAGTACATTCAGGAGAAAAAATCCACATATTGACCATGTCCAAAAATATATATCAATCTGCACTGAGAGTCCCCCCACTTTTTTGTCAGTCAGTGGGGAACACATATTATCATCAGTTCTTTTGAATGGTGGTCATTTCATCGATCTAAGTCCTTAGGTCTTTCAAAAGTGCAAGCCATCTCTCAAATAGCATCCTTCTAGTGATGCTGCAGAGTTGTGAATCATGGACCACCATCATTGTGGGTGACCCACAGGGAAATGGAGAGACTCATAGACGGGGTAGCAAGTAGATAACACCATAGAACCGATAATGATTTGAAGCAACATAGGAATTATCAAGGAAGCGTGCAGTTAGAAAAGACGGTGGGCAAGTTATGTAGCAACAGAGAGGGACAACAGATAGATGGACAGCTCCAATTCTGCGGTGGTGCTCTGGTGTACACAAAATATTTTGAAAAACGCAGAGGAAGACCTCTAGCACATTGTGTAATCGCTAGTATTTATATAGTGCTCTAGGGTTTCCAGAATGCATCACAAATATTAACTCATTTGATCCTGGGAAGTAGGAGCTGTATTTATCCCTATTTTGTAGATGAGGAAACTAAGGCACTGACTTGCCCAGGGTCACATAGCTAATAAGTATATAAGGCAGGATTTGAACTCAGGGTTACCTGGCACCAAGTCCAGTGCTCTAGCCTCTGGGGGAGTGTTTGTAGACAGAAATAGACAGGAATCACACAGCGTGGGAATATGTGGCTCAGCTGTGATTTCCCCTGGTGGAGGGAGATGGACAACATCATAGACAGATCTAAGAAAGAGAAGAACAGGGATAAGGACCAGACCTATTGTGTCAATGGTATGAGAAACAACAGGGTGAAGAGACTCCCTCTCCCAGTGCAGTTCAGTGCCATTGCTTAGAGCCCTGAGAGTTTAGATGACTTGTCCAGGGTGTCTCAGAGACAGGACTTGAACCCAGATTTTGACTTGGAGGCCGGCTCTGTTTTCACTACACCCAACTAGGGCAGCTAGGTGTCTCCATAGTGCAAAGACCACTGAGTCTGGAGTTTAGGAGCTCAAATCCAACTTTGGATACTATCTGTGTGACCCTGGGCAAGTCACTTCGCCCTGTTTGCCTTAGTTTCCTCATCTGTAAAATGAGCTGGAGAAGGAAATGGCAAATCACTCCAGTAAGAAAATCCCAAATGGGGCCACCAAGGGTCAGACAAGACCAAAATGACTGAACAACAACAAAGATTTGCAAGGTGTATGATCTCATCTGATGGAATTAAGGAAGTAAAGTCCCTTCCTGCTCTGACTCTGGGACATGGCAGAGCTTTTGTTACCCTACCCCTCATTTAGGCACCCTCAACCAAGCCAGACAGAGCTACGGGCTAGCTCTGAACACACCCTGCATTCCTTGCCTCTGGGTGGCCTCACTCCTACTGCTTCCTAGATTTGGAATGATCCTCCTTTCCCAGAACCACCTGTCAAAATCCTCCCATAGTCCTTCAAAGCCCAGCAGAAAGACACCTCTTCCAGGATGCCTCCTTTGATTACTTCTGCTCCTTCCTTTTCTGCAGAAAGCGCAAGGAAAGGAGGTTTATGACATTAGGGTAGAAAGATAGGATGGAGTCACATTTGGAAGAGCCTTGAATGTCTCCCTCCTCTGAGTAATTAGTTCTCTCAGGAGCCACCCTCCCTAGTTTCTCCTCAGCCTCCAGGAATTTGATTTCCATCTCTACCATTTAACTGAAACTGCCCTCTCCAAGGCCACCAATGATTTATCTCTCAGTCCCTAAATCCTCTTCTCAGCCCCTGCAGCATCTGGTACTGCCCAAAGACAGATCATACAGGAGAGACTGCACAATGAAAAGATCACCGGGAGACCTGGGTTCGAATCCTGCCTTGTTCACATCTAGTGACCATAGTAAGCCATTCCTCCAGCGCTTAAATGGAGGTAACAATACACTCTCAGCTGCCATCTCTATGCAGATGGTCCCTGAACCTACAATTCCAGTTGCTTTTCAAAGCTTCCAACCTTCATATCCGACTGCTTTTAGAATACTTCTACCTGGAGGTGCTCCTCACTTGAAAGGAACTTTCAAGGAAAACCGCCTCCTTTTACAGGAGACTCAGGGAAGTAAAATGATTTACCCAAGGTCCCTCCAAGGGCACGCATCTGAGCTGTGATTCCAGCCTAGATCCTTTGACCCCAAAATCATGCTCCAGCCATCATATCACAGCATGTCTGACCTCGGCATGTTCCCAACTAGACTTGGTATCTTTCCTTCTAAACCCGTGTTTCCATCTCACCTGGTTTCCTGGGTGCTACCCCTCAGGGTTATCCTGTGCGCTTCCTGTTCCCTCGTTTTTCATATCCAGTTGGTCTCATCCATTCTGCTGTCACAGTATCTCTCAGTCCTACTCCCCTTATCCTCACTATCAAGCACTTTCTCCTCCCACCCCTCATCCTACTTCCCACTACCAGACTAATCTTGCTTCCATATAGATCTGCTCAGGTTACTTCTCTGCTCACACATCTTTAGTGGCTCCCCATTGCCTATAAAATAAAGTTCAAATTGCTCAGCCTGGCTTCAAGGCTCTTCAAAATCTGGCACCACTCTTTTGACCTTTATTTCATAAGCCTCCCCTCCCAAATGGATACCTCTCTTTTGTTTATATAAAGTTTTCACTTTTCTTCCTTTACTCAATTCTCCCCCTACGCCTAGACTGGCATTCTGTCACACACACACCCTCAACTCCTCCTGTCAAATCATTCCCCTTGGGTGAGAAAATTGGCCTTGATCACCTTTAAGGACCCTTCTAGCTCCCAAACTATAAGGCCAACCCATATACTGCCTCCTCCTGGAAGTCTTCCCTGCTTCGACAAAAAGATTTCTAAGGTTCCTTCCGCTTTTCTCCCAGACCTCACACAATGCCCTCCTTTACCTCTTAAGCATTCATAATCTATTGTGTATTATGTATAGGGGTGTATGAGTCTTATTCCCCTACTTGACTGTAAACTCCATGAGGGGAGCACAGCAGCAGCGCTGAGCACAATACTCTATATAGTAGGGGCTTAATCAGTATTTGTAGGATTGAACCAAATTCTGCCTCCGCTTTCAGAACATGGCCATCGGTGTCCATAGTTTAGCCCTGCCACTCCCTTCTTTTAGAGAGTAGGCATCAGAGGACAGAAACCAGGTCTTATTCTCTTACTCAGATTTTCAATTGGTTTAGATTCAACAAACATTTATTAAGTGCCTATTGTGTGCCAAGTACACAGACTACAAAGACAAACCAAAACCTTCTCTGGCATCACAGAATTTACATTTTGTTGGGGGGGAAGGCATGTGCACAGATATATAAATACATATATATATATATATAAATATATATACATATAAAATAATGGCAAAAGAATTTGGGGGAGGAAGGAGTCCTCAAAAGAGGAAAAAGGAGAGAAGGGCCCTTGTGGGTGGTAGGATTTGAGTTGAACCTTGAAAAGATACAGGAATTGCAAGAAGCCCGTGGGGTGAGGAGGAAGACCATTCCAGGCCTGGGATCAGAGCTGGAATGGCCCCCCATATGGGGAACGCCCAGCTGGCTGGTTTGATTAATCCATGGAGAGTGTGAGTCAGAGTAATGGGAGCCCATTCCGGAGAGAAAGCTCAGAACCAGACACTGGAGGCTTTGAATGCTAAATAAAGGAATCTGTCTGTTCCTTAGGAAGCTACTAAAGCTTCTTGAGTGACATGGTCAGACCCGAGCTTTAGGAGGATCGCTCAGCAGCCGGGTGGAAGATTGCCTGGGAAGGGGGAGAGAGGGAAGGCAGGGTCATTAATTAGGAGCCTATTTCAATAGCCTCAGTGATGAAGGCCTGAACCAGGGTGGCAGCTGTGTGCTCGTGGTCCAGTGGAAAGATCGCTGGATGTGGAGTCAGGAAGATCTGAGTTCAAATCTGTGTGATCCTGAACAAGTCACTTAACCTATTTCTCTCAGTTTCCTCATCTGTAAAATGGGGATAATTATAGCACCTACTTCTCAGGGTTGTTGTGAGGATCAAGTAAGACGATAACTGTTTAACACAGTGCCTGGTATATAGTAAGTGCTATATGAATATTAGGTGGTGGTAGTAGTAGTAGTAGTGGTGGTGGTGGTGGTGGTAGCGGTGGGAGGAGAAGGAGGAGTAAGGGAAAAAACATTGACAGCAATAACTGTGATATTAAACTACATATGAACTTTATTTTAATTCAATAATAACAAAAGTTCCTCAACTGAATCCCTTCAGCCCAGATGTAAGATGGATATAAGGCATAATTACAGCTGCCCAGAAATGGAATGAATTGGGAGGAGCGGGAGATGGGAAACTGAAACTCAGACAGGTAGTGACCTCCCTGTCATGGAAAGTATTCGAGCAGAAACTGGAGATGCCATCCTGACTCAGATACTAGAGAAAGGATTTCTCTACTGAATGGGAGAATGATCTGAGTTCTGAAATACTTCCAGCTCTGAGATACCACGATTCCATGAGTCCAAGATATCAAATGTCTATGATTCTAAGATTTCAGTTACCAATCAGTCAACATTTACTAAGCCCCTGCTGTGCGCTATGTGCTGGAGGCACAGTGATTCTGTAATTCTGATATTACAATTTACCAAGACATCATGATTTTAAGACTGAGATATTGTCGCTCTATCATTCTAAGGACAGGGGCTGGGAACCTGGGGCCTGGAGGGTGCAGGTTCCTTCTCTCCTCCCAAAAAGAAGTTCTAAAGTCATTAAAGATGACTTTAATATCAAAGTTGCCGAGATTCTGATTCCAAACATGACAATTACATAATCCTAAGACTCCCAATTACTAAGATTCTATAATTCTAAATCCACGATTTACCAAGATTCTATGATTTCAAGGTTCCAAAAGATGGAGATCTTAGGATTTTTAAGACTCCGAGTTACCTAGATTCTGTCCTTCTAAATGCACAATTTATGAAGATTTTATGATTTCAAAATGCCAAGATACAGAGATTCTGTGATTCGTTAGGCCCCTGAGTGACCGCGATTCTGTAATCCGATTCCCACAATTTACCAAAATTCATCGATTCCAAGCCTCGGAGTTAACGAGATTCTGTGATTTCTGTTTCCCACACCCATAGCCAACTGAAGCTCGGTGTGGGCACTTTGTGCTGAGACGACGAGTCAGGGATTAGTGGGGCCTCCTCACAATGCGTCCCAGGCACTCTCTATATCGATATATTTATGGAAAACGGAGCCTTTCACAGGCGTTAGGGCTTTTGTGACACACTGGATTTCACGCAACTCTCATCACTCCCCTGGTAGCGGGGGTGAGGCGCGCGGGGACCCCAGCGCACAAAAGCCGGCCTCCGAGCCCCTCGCGTCATTATCCTAATACGCGGGAGCCTCATCACTTCCCTATTAACTTCAAAGGTCGGCAATCCTATTATGGCCCAGCGCCAAGGCTGGGTCCACTGACAGCCAGCCCTCACGGCAGACCGGGAAATAATGAAATGAAACAGGCCCTTCATTGCGAGAATCGGTGGGCGAGAGAGAGGGAGAGACAGAGACAGAGAGAGACAGAGACAGAGACAGAGACAGAGACAGAGACAGAGACAGACAGATGAAGATAAAGAGACACAGAGAGAAAAACAAACAGACAGAATAAAGAGAAAGAGAAGGAGAGCCGGAGACAAAGGGAAGGAGAGAAAGACAGAGAGACAGACAGAGACAGACAAAGAGAGAGACTGAGACAGAAAGGGATGGAGGGAGGGAAAGAAAGACAGAGAAAGAAAGAGACAGACAGAGACAGAGACAGGCAGATGAAGAGAAAGAGACAGAGAGAATCAGATAAAGAGAGAGACAGACAGAAAGAAATAAAGAGAAAGAGAGACAGAGACAGACAGAAACAGAGGGAGGGAGAGAAAGACAGAGAGACAGACAGAGACAGACAAAGAGAGAGACTGATTCAGAGAAAGATGGAGGGAGGGAAAGAAAGACAGAGAAAGAAAGAGACAGACAGAGACAGAGACAGATGAAGAGAAAGAGACAGAGAGAATCAGATAAAGAGACAGACAGAGAGAAACAGTTAGAATAAAGAGAAAGAGAGACAGAGACAGAGGGAGGGAGAGAAAGACAGAGAGACAGACAGAGATAAAGAGAGAGACTGAGACAGAGAGATGGAGGGAGGGAAAGAAAGACAGAGAAAGAGACAAGACAGAGAGAGACAGAGATAAAGACAGAGACAGAAAGAGAAAAAAAGAGATGCACACAGAGGACATATATGACTGCACACGTACATTTAAAAAATATATATTTTTAAAAATCCTATTTTGAAACCCAGACGTGGCCATCTGGGTATTTTCTGTTTCTGAATGCCCAGAGGCCCCTTGATTTACTTGATAGAAGTAGAAAGAGCCCTGGATTCGGAGTCAGAAAACCTCAAGCACGTTCTGTCTCCTTTCTGAGCCTCAGTTTCTCCCCAAATGAGGCGGTTGTATTAAATGATCTCTAAGGCTCCCTCTAGGTTTGACATTCTATGCTCCAAGAACACCACCAGCTCTCAACCGGATGATCCTGTGACCGTTTCAGTCGCTTCAAAAAACAGCAAGAAAAAATTTCCATACCCTTTGACTCTGAAATCCAACAGCCAGGCACATGCCCTAAGGACGACAAAATATTTATAGCAGCCTTTTTTTTTTTTTTTGTAGCAAAGAACTGGAAACAAAGTAGATGCCCCTCTACTGGGGAATGGCTGAGCCAGTTGTAGGATACAAACAGGAAGGGATGTTTCCGCTCTGTAAGAAACGATGCAAACAAACCCAGAGAACCATGGGAAGACTTAGGTAAACTGAGGCATGTAAAGTCAGCAGAAATGGGGAAATGATATACCCAATGATAACACTGGAAAGAGTAGCAACAACAAACAATAAAAATTGACACTTCTGTTTAATTATAATGACCAAGCACAGCCCTGAAATAGAGGTAGGAGAATGTAGCTCCCTATTTTGAAAAGATGGGGGACTATGTATGCATAATACTGCATATATGGTCGGACTGGATTGGTGTATTGGTTAATTTTGCTAAACTGCTTTTTCTTTATCTTTCTTTTGTTATAAGGCATGGCTTTCTAGGGGGAGGAGGAAGGGAAAGTGATATATTGGGGAATGAAGGTGATATAAAAACAAAAGATAGCAATAAAAATTGCTTTAGCATCCTCCTCCTCCCTCAACAAAACCAGTGATAATAACAGCCTAAGCTTCTGGAGCCTAGAGCAGTTATAATGTGCTTTCTTCTGGGCAGGGCAAGGATTATAGGGATTATTATCTCTATTTTTCAGATGAGGAAACTGAGTCACAGATTGGGCAATGAGTGGCACAGGGTCATAGAATTTGTAAGTGGCAGAGTCAGGATTGGAGCAGGGGTCTCCCGACTCTGGTGCCCTTTCTACTATACCATAACTGCGCTGTCAGTAATGGCCCTGACCCCCTGAATTCAGGTCTCAAAATCTGCCAGCAGTTCAAGGACTGCAGATTTCAGCTGGTCACGCAGGAAGACATAGGCCCTAAGCACATGAAAGGTGCTCTGTAAACGTCACAGGATTTGCTATTTGTTGGTCATGGGGAAGGGCACACTCCCCCACATCGTGTTCCATTGGCCAGGCTGGGGTTGGGGCCCACCTGGGACCATGAAACAATCAAACGGCACCCAGCCCTCCCCTCCCCAAACAAACCACAACTGTACCTGGGACCTTGGTCACTTAGTCATACAGGCTTCTGGCTTCTGAAATAATGGGCCTCATGTCCCAATGTCCCCTGTAGGTCCCATGAAAACATGCCTACTGACATCCCTGCCTATGGTTGGTGGGCAGAGCACCGAACCTGGAGTCAGGAAGACCCAAGTTCAAATCCTACCTTAGACTGGCTATGTGACCCTGACAAATCACTTAACTTCCCCCTACTTTAGTTTCCACTTCCGTAAAATGGGGATAATAATGGTGCCTATTTCCAAGGGTTATTATGGAGATCAAACGAGATAACATACATAGAGTGTTTTTCAAGCCTTGAAGCACTATACAAATGTTAGCTGTTATTATCTTTATTAACAACAATACTAATAATGATAATGCCAATCCTGGACCTGCAGTGAAGAGAGCTGGGTTTGAGATGTCGCTCCAATTTTTACTAGTTGTTTGTCTTTAGGAAAGTCCACTGTAACCTCTTGGAGCCTCCGTTTTACCCTCTATAAAATGGGAATATATTTGAATCATCACTTCTACTCCAGGGCTCTTAGAAGAAATGTGGTATTGATTCCTTAAAGCACTATGGAGATGGAACCAAATGGGATAATGTTCTACAAGCCTGAGGGTAATGTGTAAATGCTGTCCTCATTACTCAGGGACAATGAAGAGTCAGTGAAGTTTCTTGAGCAGAGAGGACGTAATCAGGATTGTGTTTTGGGAAGATTACTTTGGTAGCTGTGGATTGGAGAAATGAGGGGTGGGAAGCAGGGAAACCAATTAGGGACCCCTGAGTAGTCCTGGTGAGAGGTGATGAGACAGTGAATGTGAGTGGAAATAGGTGGGCAGAATGGGATAGATGGGACTTGGCAGAAGAAGAGTTCAGGGTGATGGAGGCTGTGAATATGGGTGGGTTGATGGGGTCTTTAACAGAAATAGGGACATTGGGAGGAGGTGAAGAGAATGAGTTTTCATTTTGGACATGTGGAGTTTGAAATGTACGCGGTAGGTCGGGAGAGAGATGACGGCTGGACAGAGGGATCTAAAAACCATCTGCATAAAGCTAACTGACCTTCTGGAAGCTCATCAAAAGTATAATGGTAAGAAGGGTGGGACTTTTTACTATTTTCTCTTTTGGAATGCTAAGGTAATCAGATGACTTTAATGAGTCTTGCCTTTGTTTGAATCTGGCAGGTAAAGTGGGACCTTTTGTCTTTTGTTTTGGAGTGCTTCTCAGTATTAAGGTAATCAGGTACCTTTGAGTCTTGCCTTTCAAATGTAATGGCAAGCGAAGTGGGACTTTTTGTTGTCTTTTGTTGGAGTATTTCTCAGCACTAAGGTGATCACATGCCTTGATTGAGTCTTGCCTTTGTTTCAATCAAGAGTTTTTGACTGATGCGGGAGTCTTTGATGACAAGAAAGCCTAGTTCACATGGGTTTGAGTGGCATGGTTGTGACACATGTACTTGGAGGTTAGCGTTTTGTTTTGGGGGCACACTCACTGGAAGAATATTGGTGTGGAGACTCTGGTAGCCATCAAGGAGCCCCTCCAACTTTGAAAGTCCAGATGTTGGTGCTTCTCTCTCTCTCTGGTAACTATGTATGCTGTGGTCAGACAGAAACCTGTCTGTCGATCTGTTTATGTTGTCTCTGTTTGTAATTTCTGTTTGTATTTGCTCTGAAAGTTCAGAATGCTGACTTTTTCCCCTGAACTAAGTGAATGATATATGTATGTTTAATTAAAGTAAGATTGTTAACCCCTTAAAGTTGCTTTCCTTAGAAAAGCAGATCAAAGAACTTATGCTAGCCGCTCTCCTGTGTGCTGGTGTTGTTGGCCTTACACAGCCACAGTAGTGGCAAGCAGCATTGTTGTTACAGAAAAGGAGGGGAGAGGAGGCTGCAGGATAGAGCTTTGATGGCCAGGAGGCTGATGACCCAGAATAGGAGATGGAGAAGGAATGGTCTGATAGGTAGGAGGAGATCTAGGAGACAGGCCATGGAAACCACAAGGGGAGAAAGCATCCAGGGGAAAGGGTGGAGGTCAGCACAGTCAAAAGCTGCCTAGAGATCCAATAATCATTGCACTTAGGAGTTAGGACACCAATGGAAGCCTTGGAGAGAGAAGCTCCCGTTGAGTGGTAAGGTCAAAAACATGACTGCAAGGGGCTGAGAAGTGAGGAATGGAGGCCATGGAGACCATGAGTGCAGAGGACGCTGACTAGGAGTTTGGCTGTGAAAAGGAGAACAGATTTAAAAAATAACTTGAGGGAATGGCAGGCTCACATCCAAATAATCAAAGGCAATACAGTTATCCCTTCCACATCAGTGACTTTCCCCAATGCGGTTTTGATATATAGCCAGGTGGCATAAGAAATTAAATGGGAAATTGGGGGGAGTTTTGCTGGAGCAGCAGATGACACATGAAGACCAACAGATGACACTGAATAGTTTAGAAAGTCAGAAATGCATAAAATATATGTAGAGCATTGTATAATATAAATATGTTTTATCTTTTAATACCATACTAATTCAGACTTCTTCTCTGGTGTGAAGGGAGAGCCCCAATTTTTTTTTGTGGATTTTCCAGATTGTAGGGGTGCTGTGCCTCTAACCCCTGCAATGTGGAAGGGATAGCTGCTGCTTTGATGTAGCTGCTTTAATGTTTGCAGGGCACTTTACATATAATACCAATACATATTATATCACCTCATATCTTATGTATATTCTCTCTATATTTATATCTGTGTGTCTATCCATCCATCCATCTACCTATCTATCTATCTATCTATCTATCTATCTATCTATCTATCTATCTATCTATCTATCCATCTAATATTGATTGTTCCTCATTACAACCCTGTAAGGGTAGGTGCTATTGTTGTCCCCATTTTATGATGTGGGAAGTGAGGCTTGGAGAGGCCTTGCTCAGAGTTTCATAGGTAGTAAGTATCTAAGGCAAGGCTCAAACTCACATTTCCCAACTCAAAGTCTAGGCTCTCTATTCACTTACCTGTCTCCTTTCACATGATAAAGGATCACAAGATCTCAGATTTACACTCCAGGGGTTTTCTAGTCCAACCTGGGCATGCTTGTGGCTGACAGGAAGGGATGTAACGGACCAGACGGAGTCTGAGGTTGAGGGAGGGGGCACAGGCCAGGGCCAAGCTCCTGGAGGAGATGGGAGGGACTAAGACCCAAAGCACAAGCAGAGGGGTTGCCCTTGCCAAGGAGATAGGCCACCTCTCAGTGCCTGGAGTCAAGGAGAGAATAAGGGCTGATGAAGAGGAATTCTAAAGTGTAGAGTAGGGGAGAAAAGACGCTTATGGCAGATGTCCTCTATTTTCTTAACAAAGCAGGAGGTGAGCTCTTCTGCTGAGAGGGAGGGGGCAGGAGAATTAGAGCACTAGAAAGGGAAGGGATGGTCCTGAATGATCACAGAGGGAGAGGAAGTCAACTGGGGGTAATAAAAGGATTACTTTGCAGCAATGAGGGCCCTATTGAGATTAGAGAACATAAATCTATATAGATCCCATTTGGCACCCATTTGGCTTTGAACTCCCAGTGCTACATACAGCAGAAGGAGCATTGCTTTTAGAATCAAAATACCTGAGTTCAAATCTCATCTCTGGAATTTAACTGTGTGGTGTTAGATGAGGCTTAACTTCTCTGGGTTTTAGTTTCCTCATCTATGTAATAAGGAGATCAGACTGGCTGATTTCCAAGGGTCCTTCCAGCTCCTGGCCTGTGATGCTATGACCACCTTGACAACTGTCATACCTTGGACCTCATCGCTCCTTGGGACTTGAGACTTCAAGGTCATGAGCTCAGAAATCGCCCCTTCTGCCTATCCACATGTTCTTGTTCACCTTCCATACTTTTTGGCAACATCCAGTCCCTTGATTGTCTTTTATTTTCTCAGTCTGTCAACCCCATTTTTCTCTATCCTGTCCTGTCCTCATGGTAAGACATGTGTTTGTAATGTTTTCTTCTCCATTTGTTAAGCATTAGTAGTGTAAATCATGAAACTAGGCTGCCTGGCTCTACCACATATGTATGCTATCTCACTTCAAACAAACCCTCACTCAAAAATTCCCTCATTGCAATTAAAAAAATTCTTTTTGGGGGCTTTTTCACATAGTTGCTATTGGAGAGAGAAGGTGTCATGATGTATTTTTTTTTTGAGGCAATGGACATGTTATCTTATTTGATCTGTAAAGATCCCTGTGAGGGAGGTGCTAGTATTATCCCCACTTAACAGATGAAGAAACTGAGGTTGAGAGATGTTAAGTGACTTGCCTAGGGTCACATAGCTAGTAAGTATCTGAGGTCAAATTTGAATTCAGGTCCTCATGACTCTAGGGCCAATGCTTTATTCACTGTGCCACCTAACTGCTCCCCGTAGTGTTTTGGAAAGTGGACTTGGGGTCTAGAAAACCTGGGTTTGAATCTCACCTAACACACTTACTGGCTATGTGACTCTAGGCAACCCTAGAGTCCCACTTCAAATGCTGTTGGCCTCAATTTTTGTTACTCTCAGTTTCTTTGTCTGTGAAATGGGGACAATAAGAGCACCTACCTCACATATAAAAGCTGGCATGAAGATCAAATGAAATAACATATAGGTGGTATAGTGGCTCAAAGGGCTGGACTTAGAAAGAACCGAGTTCAAACACTGCCTCAGACACTTCCTGTGTGACCCTGGACAAATCACTTCACCTCTCTTGGTCTCCGTTTCCTTACCTGTAAAATGGGAATAATGATAGCTCGAAATTGTCAAAAAGGATAACGTGTGTAAAGGTGCTTTGCACTTGTGCTCTATGACATGAATGTAAGCCATCTCACATTCTCCCCCTCTCTCTCCAGGACCCCGACTCTTCCCCTAGATCCTTACTCTTAGAGAACCTAGTCTCCCACTTTCCTGAGAAAACTGAGGCCATCAGAGGTTAACTCTTTTAACTCTCTTCTGCCTCTCAAAACCACCCCCCATTGTCCCATCCTTCCCACCAGCCTCAGAGGATGAGGAGGTCCCCCTCCTTGGCAAAGCTAATGCTTCCTCCAGTACCTCAAGGCCCTCTCCTCCTGGTCCAGCTTCACCAGTCTACTCCCCTCTCTCATAGATCTTTAATCTCTCCCTCTAACTAGTATTTTTTCCCCACAGTCTATAACTACATTCATGGCTCTGTTAGCCTTAAAAGACCCCTTTCTTTGACCTGGCCATTTCCTCAAAACGTCACCGCCTTGCTCTCCTCTGCATCCTGCCGGTTTAAACTTCGAGTCATTTACGCTTTCTGCTTCCACTTCCTCATCCTCACTCCGTCAGTGCTCAGCCCCTCAGTCTGGCTCCATCCCTGCCAAGGCACCAGAGCAGCTTTGTCCAAAGGCACTAACGGTGTCCTTATCACTCAGTCCCATAGCCTCCTTTCTGTGGCACCTGGAACAAAGTTCCACCTCTCTTTTTTGGATAGCTCCTCTTTCCTTGGGATGAATGAATGAATGAAAAAGCTATTGCATAAGGGCTTACACCACTTACGTCACTGTGGGAAACTAAGGCTACGAATACAAACAAGCAAGATGGTTCCTGCCTCCAAAGAGCTTATGTTGTAATGGGGAAAGACAACAAATAAAGGGGACTCGGAAAAGAGCTGGGCATGTTCAGATTGGCATGGCTTGGAAACGTCTGGGAAGAGGCTTGGCTCCAATCAAGATGAGGTGAAAGCTCATCTACCTGTAAGAAGAGGCAAAGGGCAGGATCTGGTGAGAAGGCGTGAGGAAGATGACCCAAGTGTAGGCAGCATGGATGAAACATGCCATTTTCAGACCTCTCCTACTCCTTCTCTGCCTCTGTCTACTGGCTCATTCTACTCCTTAGATATGTGTGTCCCTCGAGGTTCTGTCTGTCTTTTGTTCTCTCTCTGTCTCTTTTCCTCTCTCTCTGTTTCTCTCTCTTTGTCTCTGTCTCTTCCCCCACTCTCTGTCTCTGTCTCTGTCTCTTTCTGTTGCTCTCTCTTCCTCTTCTCTCTGTGTATCTCTCTGTCTCCGTCTCTGTCTCTCTCTCTCTCCCCTCTCCCCTTTTTCTCTCTGTTTCTCTCTCTCGCTGTTTCTCCCTGTCTTTCTGTCTCACTGTCTCTCTGTTTCTCTCTCTCTGTCCCTCCCTGTCTCTCTCTCTGTTGCTCTCTCTTCCTCCTCTCTGTGTATCTGTCTCTGTCTCTCTCTGCCTCTCTGTCTCTCTGTCTTTCTCTGTTTCTCTCTCTCTGTCGCTCTCTTCTTCCTCTCTTTGTGTATCTCTCTGTCTCTGTCTCTATCTCTCTGTCTCTCTGTCTGTCTCTCTGTCTCTGTCTGTATCTCTCCATCTGTCTTTCTCTGTTTTTCTCTCTATGTGTCTCTCTGTTGCTCTCTTCCTCCTCTCTTGGTGTATCTCCTTGTCTCTCTGTCTCTGTCTCTCTCTGTCTCTGTCTCTCTCTGTCTCTCTCTGTCTCTCTGTCTTTGTCTCCCTCTGTCTCTCTGTCTCTCTCTCTCTCTCTCTCCCTTGCTGATCTCACTCACCCTCACCCTCTTTCCATCCCCTCTTTCATAACCTCTTCCAAGAACTCTACTCCCAGATGTCTGTCTTCCTGGTGGAAATCTCCCCCAGTGGATGCCCAAGTGCTGCCTCAAACTCAGTGTATCCAAATCTGAAATCGTCTTCCTCAAACCTGTTCTTTTCCCCGACTTCTCCGTTGGTACCCTGGTACAACAGGAGGAATTTGGGGTTCAGGATCAGAGGATCTGGGTTTGAATCTCAGTTCTTCTACTTAGTCCTTTTGTGACCTTGGGCAAGTTACTTAACCTCCCTGTGCCTCAGTTTCTTTATCTGTAAAACGAGGGTGTTGACCTAGATAGCCTTCCAATTCTAAGTCTATGGTCCTATGATCCTTTTAGTCAGCCCAGTTTGTAACCTTGGTATCATTTTCAGACTCTTCCCTCTCTTTCACCCCGAATCAAATTAGTTCCCAAGTTCTTTTGATTCTATCCAATTTTATGGTCTGGACTCTGATACCAAATAAAGTAACCTTTTGATGTTCTAGAAAATTCCCTAAAGTACTACATTGTAGAGAAGGTGTTGACCTGCATGGGTAGAGACTTTCTTCATTTGGGAATCTCTGCTGCAATCTTTACCCCCTCTCGTACTAGACACAAATAGGACAATTAGGTCAACCAGATAGACCTCTCAGACAGAGTCAGGAAGACCTTAGTTCAAATCCAACCTCAGACACTTCCTAGCTGTGCGACCCTGGGCAAGTCACTTACCCCTGTTTGCCTCAGTTTCCTCATATGTAAAACGAACTGGAGAAGGGATTGGCAAACCACTCCACTATCTTTGCCAAGAAAACCTCAAATGGGGTCACAAAGAGCTGAACACGACCGAACAACAATAATGAGACACAAGATAAAAACAAAACAATTTTTGCTCTTAAGGAGCTTACATTATGCTGGCGATTGGGGTGGAAAGTCTTTCATACATCTCTCTACTCATAACTTCACCACAGTGATTGGAGCCCTTGTTTCTATTGGTTGGGACTATTGATTTTCCTTTGCCCAGGCTCTCTTCTGCCCAACTCCCAAGAACTCGACAATCCAGTCACAGTGATCTTGTTCCTCATCCACAATAATAATCTCCCACCTCCAGACATTTGCTTCCCCCCACCTCCTATTCTCATGCCAGGGTGAGGACTTCATACTTAGTGTAGGCAATAGGGAGCCAATGGAAGGTTTCTGAGATATGTGATCATACCCAAGCTTTGGGAAGATCGATTGAGTATCGGGTAGAGTTTGAGCCTGAAGGAAGCTAGTGATTCCAAGAGACAAAGTTAAGGACCTCTTCACCCTGGCATTTAAGGTCCTTTATCATCTAATTCCAACATCCTTGTTCAGCCTTATTTCATACAAAGCCCCTTCACATGTTCTCACCACCAGCCTTCTAGACAGCCCTAATTAAAATCTTTTCTCTCACCCTTGACCCCAGACATTTTTACTTTCCAGCTGTTGGCAGTTCTACTTGCCTGTCTCTTCTATCTATCTATCCCCTCCTTTCTGCTTCCTAGTTGGGATAACTTGATGTTATCCCAAGTCAGGGCCTCATCACTTCTCATCCAGACTATCTGCCTCTCCATTGGTCTTCCCACTTCAATTCTCTCCCCTCTCCAATGCATCGTTTACACAGCTTCTGAAATCATCCTAAGGTTCAGATCTGACCATGTCACCCTTTTTTAAAAAAGTTTCCAGGGGTAGTTAGGTGGCACAGTAGATAGAGCACTGGCCCCAGAGTTAGAAAGACCTGAGTTCAAATATGACCTCACATACCACTGTGTGACCTTGGGCAAGTCACTTAACCCAATTGCTTAAAAAAAAATCCACAATCTTCAGTAGCTCCCTATTGCCTTTAAGATCCAATACAATATCCTCTCTTTATCATTTAAAGCCTTCACATTCTGGCTCTGATCCACCTTTAGAAATGATTTCACATTAATCCCATACACAGACTCTAGGCTCTAACTAAACTGGCCAACTCCTCCCCACCAGACTTTCACCGTGTGCCTCCGTGTCCCTCATGCTTGAATGCTCTCTCTCGTGGCCCCCACTTCTTGGGTTCATGATTCTGCTCATGATTCAGCTCATGAAAAGTGAAACTTTTCCTAGCACCACCTTCCCCCACCTCCAGCCACCAGTGTCTTCCCCAAGGTTACTTTATGGAGTATATATGTGCATGCATCTCTAGAACAGAAGCTCCTTGAGGGCAGGGATTGATTCTCATCGCATCCCCAACACCTAGCATTGTTCCTGGCATGCAGTAGGTACTTAATAATTTTTTTTTAATTGGGGATTGATTGATTAGTAAGCCCCTTGAGAAAAAGGTCTGTGTCATGTTTAGTTCTGCATTACTCTGCTCCCAGCAGAGGGCCTTATGAACAGTTGGGGTCTAATAAATGTTTACAACCAGATGGATGGGCTCTGGAGTTATAATAATGATGATAATAATTCCTATTTCCATTTAGCTCTTTAAGGCCTAACAGTGTTTTCCTCCCAACAACCCTGGGAAGTGGGCAATAAATAAAGTATTATCCCCATTTTACAGGTGAGGAATCTGAAGCTTAGTTAGTAAGTCAGTCAACAAGCATTTATTAAGTGCCTGCTATGCACCAGGGGCAGCTAAGTGGAGCAGTAGACAAAGCACTGGGCCTGGAGTCAGGAGTTCAAATCCAGCATCAGGCACTTATTAGCTGAGTGACCCTGGGCAAGCACTTAACTCTGTTTGCCTCAGTTTCTTCATCTGTAAAATAAGCTGGAGAAGGAAATGGCAAACCACTCCTGTATCTCTGCCAAGACAACCCCGAATGGGGCATGACTGAAACAACTGAACAACAACTATGTGCCAGGCAGTGTGCTAAGCATTAGCGATAACAAAGAAACACAAGGTAAGTTCCTGTTCTCAATCAAAGGGCTCACAGTCTAACTGGAAGACAGTATGGCCATCACTACGTACAAATAAGATATAGTCAGGAAAATTTGGAGATAATCACGAGAGCAGTTAGGTGACTCTGCCAAGGTCATAATGCCAGCAAGGATAGGGAGGCAAGATTCAAACCCAGGACCAGCAGTCTTCTGTCTACACCAAGCCATTACCCCCACCACAGGAAAGAGAGAACTAGAGTAGAGGGTGAGAGGAGGATCTGAGGGCCAATGTGGGCTCCTTAGGCCCGTAAGGGCCTTTGGCAAATGTTCTCTCTAAAGTCTTAGTTTGGGATTTTTGTTTTGGGCAAGCACAGAATGAAGCTGATAAAGTACCTGGCCTTGGGTACAGAGCTGGTGGGGCGGAGGGCGGGAAGTTCTCAATCACTTATAATTTCCTGCAGAATTCTGATGACAACCTGCTTTGCCATCAAAAATATTCCCAGCCCAACAGATGTGGCACTGCGCCGCCCCTCCCCTCACCCCCCTCCACCCCAGCTCAAACCAGAAACACGAAGACAGACAACCAACCCAGCCATTCACCCTTTACCTGTGTCCCCTGTCTTGTGTGAACCCCACTGGAAAGATCACACTTTTTGGCCCAGGGGAGAACCCCGGGGCTGGGAGGTTCGGACTGAGTTTCAGTCTCAACTCTCTCTGTAACTCCCTGAGTGACTTTGAGTAAGTCACTTCTCCTGTCAGATCACTTTCCATCTATCTGTAGATATCTTAGACATATCTAATTGTTTGAATATTTTCTCCCCCATAAGGAGGGCAGACGCCCTCTGTTTTTGCCTTTCTTTACATCCCTCGTGCCTGAAACATAGTAAGTACTGAATGTTGTTAACTGACTTCTCTCTGGGTTCAGCTTCCTCTTCCAAAGCAGTCTGCATTGCCAGTCTCGAAGGTTTCTTCCAGCTCTGACATTCGAAGTGTGAATGCTCTCTCCCCTTTCCTTAGTGGGAAGTGCCTTGCAGAACCCACAGAGATACCCTTCAGGCAGTGTCAGGGACTTGCTTTGGAAGGTCACTTGAGAAGGAATGCCTGAGGGCAAGGGCATGTCTGGCTTCTACTGGGCTTGAAATCTTCCTCACCTGAGAGCAAACGGAAAAGGGGCCAGGACCCAGCAGAGGGGCAGAGAGCCGGGCAGCCCACAGTCCTCTCCTTCAATCCCATATAGGACGATGTTCACCCCTTTTCTGCGGGGAGGGGGGTAGGTAAAGGCAGAGGCAATAACAGGGACGAGGACAGGGCAGGGCCAGCTCCTACCTGCCAGGCTCAGGGCCCATTGTAGAGCTGTTCCTGGGCTGCTTCTCTGTGGGGGCAGGGGCTCAGAACCAGGCATCCTGCCTCAGCTTGGGGTGGGAGGATAGGGTTCCTGCTTCTGGAAGGGGGAGGGCCGGAGTCACGGACAGGAAATCCAGGGCTCTATCCCTACCTCAGTGTCCCAGCTTTGGTTACCCAGCCCCAGGCTGGGGGAGCAGAGGTGCCATCGCGGGCAGGGTCGGATGCAGCTGGACAGCAGGGCTCCGTGGATAGTTCAAAAAAAAAACCAAAAAACCAAAAACAAAAAAACTGCTGGAGCGGAAGACAGCGCTGTCCGATTGGGAACTACAGCAGTGTACCACTGGATAGCAGGCTACCAGCGGATAGCAGGGCACCCCTGGATGACAGGACCCTCCCAGGTGGCAGGACACCCCTGGACAGCAGGACCTTTTCAGGTGGTAGGCTGCCCCTGGGTGGCAGGACCTTCCCAGATGGCAGGGTACCCCTGGATGGCAGGACCCTCTCAAGTGTCAGGGTACCCCTGGGTGGCAGGATACCCTCCACGGCTGGGCACCGCTGGAGGAGTCTGGAGCTCCTGGCCCGGCTTACTCATTCTTCCCGGGGGCTCTGGCGCCGCCCCCAGACTTCCTCCCCCACTACCCAGCGGGTCCAGGGCGCAGAGTAGCTGGATGGCCCCAGACGTACGCGAGGAGCTTGGCCTCGGGGGCCTCACCTGAAGCCCGTGCCGGCTTTTCCAGTCTTCGGCTGGTTACTCCCCAGCCTGCTGACCCTGGCCAGGGCTCCTCGGGCCCTGGCAGCCAGTGACCCAGGTGAGAAACTCCAGACACTTGTCGCTCGCCCCTCCTTCTCAACCGGCCTGCTCGCTCCACCTAGTGGCCGCCGCCCTCGCCTTTCCACTCGAGGAGTCGCAGGATTTTCCAAGCTGGGGGTGCCCTCCGAGACCCCCTACAAGGCTCGCTCCCTCGTTTGAAAGGAGGGGAAACTGCGTCCCAGTAAAAGATAGGGAATCACCCAAGGCCTCCCAGTGAGTCAGTGGCAGAGACCGTACTAGAACCCAGGCCTGCTGACTCCTAGCCTGGGACTCTGCATCTCCCCTTCTTTTATTTACTACCGTCTAAACGACAAAGCAGGGTCCTAGAATGAGATCTAGAGGGTCAAGGGACCTTAGCAGCAAATTAATGCAGCCCCCTCATTTTATCAGTGAAGAAAATGAAGCCCAGACAAATTAGGGGACTTATCCAAGGTCATACAGTTAGTGACAGAAGGCAGATTTGAAGCAGGGTCCTTTGATCCCAAATCGTTCCAAAATCTGCTACCAGTTTAAAGGTTAATAGGTTTTAGATCTAGGAAGGGGGTTGGAGGTCACCTAACCTAAGCCCTTCATGTTACAGGTGAGGAAATTAAGGCACAGAGTAAGACCCTTGGCTAAGATCACACAAGTGACAAAGGTCCTCTGAGTCAGAATCTAGGCTCTTTCTATTATACCACTTTATCTATTTGATTCAGATTTATTTAACCTGATTTCAGCAAACATTTATTAAATGCTTACTGTGCTTGAGGTCCAGCGCTCAGCCTTAGGGGCTCCAAAGATGGATGGGATTCAGGCTTCTTTCTTAAGAAATTCATAATCCAAATGAGTTGGGAGAGAGGGAGGTAGAATAAGGAAGGAGAATGAATGAAATCGGGGGGAACCCATTTATTTAGTGCTTTGACATATAAGCACTATGCTATTTGTTGGAGGATAGAAATAGAAAGCCCAAAACAGCACCACCCCTCCAGAAATTTGTATCATAATGGAAGAAGCTGTGGCCAAGGAAGTATACATTACCAATATGTATGATGAGTAGGGCTATTGGGAATTAGATTGATACATCCCATCCATGGACAATGGCTAAATTGATTTGGTTTGTGGTTCCAGAAGTGGAGGTGGTGAGGGAGAAGGAAAGGGTACTTTTCTAGAAGGCTGGTGAGGAGTTTGTAAAGGAGCAAGTAAAGCGAAACCGTGCTGGGCTTTTCTGAAATAGTGTTGTGAGAGAGGCAGTCATCAATCCTGGCAATGGGACCCCAGGACAGAAGTTCCTCCACAGCATGGTCTCTGGTATGGTCCCAAGCCTCCTGTGCTGGAGGTGGCCAGAGAGGAAGGAATGTGGGCAGAGGCAGGCATGTAAATATGTATATTTTAATTATCTTATACGTGCACTGAGATCCTCTTCAGGTACCTCATCATGGAGTAGAGGTGACTGGGCCACTAAAGGCTCTTCCAATGGAACAAAAGCTCTGGCTAGTCAAGGTTATTAATCAGCCTTTATTAAGTGCCCACTATGCATGAGGCACTGTGCTAAGTTCTAGGGGAATAAATACTAAGTAGTAACTGTTTCTCTTTTGTCCAGGAATCCTGAGGGTCTTCACCTCCCAGTTTGATTTTTCTTTTTTGAATTTTGATTAAAGGGGCCATCCCTTGATTAACTTCTTAAAGAGGTCTATTCACTGAATGGGCATTACCTCACTCAAAGTGAGAACCTGAACAGGCCTTAGCCTGAAAGGGCCAGGGTCTCCCAATGCATCCTGGGCCATCTCCAGTCATCCTGGTGAATATATCAGGCCACTGGACCCAGATGGATCTGGAGGAAAAAGTGAGGCTGGTGACCTTGTACAGCCCTCCCTCACTCAAATCAAAGTCAAGTGCAAGTCATGTCATCATTTCCTTGATGTCATGGTCCTCTTCAAGAACAAAGGACAAACACAACAACCAGGGGAATAAAAAAAAAGCAAAGACGGTCCCTGCCTTCAAGGAGTTGACATTCTAATGAATTGAGCGAGGAAAGACTTGAGGCACAGATTCCGTAAAGGACTGTCAGACTTGCTCCAAAGCAGCAGCAGATTAAGGTCTTGGTTCCAGTCCTGCCTCTGACACATCCTGGGCAAATCACTTAACCTCTTAGTGCTCTGGGAAACTATATAAGTTGTAGAGAAGGTGGTGATCTTCATGGGCAAAAGAAATTCCTCACTGAGTGTTCCTTCAAAGATGAAATCACATCAGAATGGACTGATTGTCATCCAAGAACCTGCTTGGCTGAGACCAGAGAGGTTCAACCCTGGTTCAGCCAGGGATGAGGGCGAATTCTCTAGTCACAGTCCTGACTGTGTTCACAGACTGAGTTCATGTTCTGTGTTGGGAGCAGGATTGACATTGATGAAAGCATGGGAACAATGGAAAAGCCTGCCTCTAAAGAAGTGAGTCCCGCATCTTTGGGATACTATCCCTGGGCCACAGGTCGAGAATCTATAGGCTAGATGCATTCCAATCTATCATTGGGAGGCTCTAGAGAGGCTTCCTATATTGGATCTTAGGACAAATTAACTAGATGGCCTTTCAAGTGCCTTTCTGAGAGGCTCACATCAAAGGTTTTAGAGCTGGGAGGCATTTTAGGGGTCATCTAATCCAACCCCTTACTTGACAGATGAGGAATAGGCAGCCCAGAGAGGTCACGTCTATTGCTTTCTTTTCCCCCTGCTAGACTATAAGCTCCAAAGGGGCAGGAACTAGCTCTTTAAAGAGTCGACAGGACTGAAAAGACTCAACAACAACCACAATGGTATTCCCCAGAGAATAGGACAGGAGAGACTGCTGGAATTTCAGACAAAAGTCCTAAATTCCAAGCCATGCTGTGCCATTTGCTGTGTGACCTTGGCTGAGTCATTCAACTTCTACATACTCATCCCTCTCAACATCTCTCCCATCCACCCTCTCCTCATCCCTAATACAGTCACTCCATCTAGTTTATGCCTCGATCATCTCTCACTTGAACTCTTGTAATAATCTTCTAATAATTGGCCTCCCTGACTCAAGTATCTCCCTTTTCTGAACCTTTCTCCACTCAGCTGTCAAAGTGATTTTCCTAAAGCACAAGTCTGACCCTGATTCTCTCCTGTTCAATAAACTCCGGTGGTTCCTAGGCATGTCTAGGATGAAGTATAAACTCCCCTGTTTCATATTCAAAGCTCTTCATAGCTGGTCCCAGATTATCCCTCCAGCCACACCTGGAATCCATTTCTTCCTCACCTCTCCTTCTTAGAATCTTTAATTTCCTTGGAGACTCAGCTTAAGTGCCACCTTCTATATGAAGCCTCATCTGTCTCTCCTCTTCTATCTGCTGGTGCCTTTCCCCCACTCTAATGATCTTATTAGGGCAGCACCCAGTGCTGGCCCAGGGCACCAGGCCTAGAGTCAGGAAGACCTGAATTCAAATCCCAACTCCGATACTTCCTAGTTGTGTGACCTTGGATAAATCACTTAACCCTGTTTGCCTCAGTTTCCTCATCTGTAAGATGAGCTGGAGAAGGAAATGGTCAACCACTCCAGTATCTTTGCCAAGAAAACCTCAAAATGGGTTCACAAAGAGTCTGAAACAACTGAACGATGACGTAACATCTACTTTGTATGTATCTAAATATAGACTTGTCTGTCTTGATAGAATGTAATCTCCTTGAGGGCAGGGACCGTTACATTAACATCTCTGTATCTCCAGAGCCTAGCCCAGTGCCAGTAACATTGCTTGTTCACTGATTGCTTGATTGTCCCTCCCATAGTTCTGGAAGGGGGTCTTACAAACATTATCACTGTTTTACAGACTGAAACACCATGGGAATACCATGGACGAATTAGAATGCATCTAGAGCAAAGGTTCTTTTTTAAAAATTTTTTTTTTCAATGAACAAAAATCTACTTTCTCTCCCTACCATTGAAAAAAGAAAGAGAAAGGAGCAGCTAGGTGGATAGAGGATGCAGTGAATAGAGGACCAGCCCTGAAGTCAGGAGGACCTGCCTTCGAATCTGGCCTCAGATACTTGACACTTATTAGCTGTGTGACCCTAGACAAGTCACCTAACTCTGATTGCCTCCCCCCAAAAAGAGAGAAACAAAACTCTTTTTTAACAAATATGCATAACCAAGCAAAACAGATCCCCATAAACAAAAAATATGTCTCAATCTGCAGCCTGAGTTGATCATCTCTTTGTCAGGAGGTAGGCAGCCTGTTTGATCATGGCTCAAAAAAGATAGCACATGGAAAGCAATTTACACACCTGAAAGTGCTACATATATGCTGGCTATCATCATGAGTCTTCTGGAATCCCGAGTGCCCATTGCTGAGATGAGAGTTATGAAGGCTTGCTTTCAGACCTGCTTATCTTCACAATGTGTTATTATTGTATAAATTGTATGCCAGGCAGTTCTTCACCTGTGGTCTATGGACTTTTAAAAAAATGTTTCAATAACTATATTTCAATATAAATGGTTTCCTTTGAAATTCCATGTATATCATTTTATCCATTTAAAAATAAGATTCTGAGAAGGACTCTATAAGCTTCATCAAAGGTGGCTGGGACACACAAAAAGGTTAAGAACCATCCCCACCCCGGCCTAGCCCCTGCCTTATCTAGAGAAGGCAACCAAGATGGCAGGAGACTGGATACCAGATCAAAGGAATATCACTGAGGTGGGAAGTGACTGGCATAGGAAGCCAATAAGTCTCAGATGGAGGACGTGAACCCAGGCCTACTTCAAAACTCAGCTCAAGTGCAGCCTCCTACATGAGCCTCCTTTCTTAACCTTTCTAGCTACTACTAGTGCCTCCCACATCATCGTCTAACATTTATTAAGCAACTACTATGTGATGTCATTTCAGACCTCTGAGAATGAAGGACAACAACCAACCAACCATCTAAGTGCCAGGCCCTGTGCTAAGGATACGAAGAAAGGGAAAAAAAAAGGTCCCTGCCCTCAAGGCTCTTATGGTCTAATGGGAGAACATGAGCCAAGATCTGTGCAGGATAAATAGGAAGCAATATATCTGCGTGTATGTTGTACATAGGATCATTGAATCACAGTTTGGAAGCGGAAGTCACCTTAGGGCCGTGAGTCCAACTCCCTTATTTTTCAGATAAAGGAACGGTTACCCAGAGAAGTTAAATAATTTCCTCAAGGTCACACAGTTGATTGGAACTAAGGTCCTCTCTCTCAGAAGTCAATGTCCTTTCCACTGTACCTACCACATGCTGGGTTTTTAAAAAAAATTCTATTTTATTTTTTCCACCAGCAAAAATATACCTTCTCTCCTTCCCATCCTAGTTCCCCACCTCAACCCCAATGAGAATGAAAGAAAAACAACCCTCTGATTACAAACACGCATGATCAAGCAAAACAAATTTGGCCATTTCCAAAAAAAGTCTTGGTCTCGTTCTGAACTCTGAGCCCTTCACTGATCTCTCAGGAAGTGGGCAGCATGTTTCATCATAGGTCCTTGTACTATTTACACCTGTAAAATGTCAGTTCCTTGAGAACAGGGGTTGTTTCCTTTCGCATTCTTGGTGCCTGGTTCAGTGGCACACAGTAGGTGCTTTAAAAATGTTTGTTGAGGGATGGATGGATGGATGGATGGATGGTGCCTTGGAGGCCAGCCCCTCTGTCCACTACTCCAGCATGCCTCTCCCAGACTTACCAAATCAGGGCTTTGGGGAAGGTCTGAAATAAGTCAGGTCTGAGCATATCTTGGACAGAGAGGACACTGCAGCCAGCCTCGTCCCTCCCCTTCTGTCCAACCTTCCTGTCCTCCCTGCTGGTGCTCTCTAGAGAAGTCGGAATGGCGATGTAATGACATCCGCAGAGTGAGCCAGCTGGCTCCTAAGGAGACCAGCAGAGAACAGTTGTTTTCTGAAAGATTAAAGTGATTACAATGCATCTGATGCTGGGGCCCTTGGCCTGGCCCTGAAGTCTCCTCTGGGGGGAATAGGCCTCCGAAAGATTTGTCAGAAAACATACTTCAAACAGGCCAGGCGAAGCCCAGATGGAGACTCTAGTGGGAAAGCTGTGAGAGAGAATGGAGGAGGGGGCCTCTTAGATCGGGCCTCTCCCACCCATCACTTCTCCCTGGGGCTGTATTCTTCAGGTACGACACTGCTGAGAGGGCTTTAAGCTTGGAACTATCCCAGGCCTGATGGGAAATGGAATCCCCTAAGAGAGTTCTCTGTCCTTGGTGGGGGGTGGTGTGATGGGGGAGGTTGCATGCAGCCCACATGGAGGGTACTTCCAGGCTCATACTTAGGAAAACTTTGTCTGATTTGGGGAACATTGATCCCCAGCATACAAAAACTAGTCTGATGCGGGATGGGGTAGGATATGGGGTCAATGAGAAAAGGAGGAAGTTCACTGTTTGGAATGGAGGCTGGGGACTCAGTGAAGAAAATGGGGGCTTAGGGAAGAGAAGGGGGACTTGATGGTGGATGGGGATTCAGTGAGGAGGAAGAAGACTTGGAAAGAAGATAGAGGATCAGTGAGGAGGAAAGGGGTTCAGTAAGGAAGCTGGGGGAAATCAGTGGAGGATGGGGCCTGACTGATGGGCATGAGATGGAGTGAGAGGGATGGGGGCTCAGGAAGGGAGATGGGGGCTGAGTGAGGGGGATGGGGCTCAGTAAGGAAGCTAGGGGGCCAGCAGAGGATGGGGGCTGAGTGAGGAGACTGGTGGCTAAATGAGGGAAATGGGGGCTCAGTAAGGAAGCTAGGGGGTCAGCAGAGGATGGGGGCTGAGTGAGGAGACTGGGGGCTAAA
>CM053622.1:51405038-51442540 GCA_028646595.1 Phalanger gymnotis
GAGGATGGGGGCTGAGTGAAAGGCATGACATAGAGTGAGGGTGACAGGAGCTGAGTAAGGAGGCTAGGGGATGAATGAGGGGGATGGGGGCTCAGTTAGGAGGCTGGGGGAACAGCAGAGGATGGGGGCTGTCTGAGGGAGTTGGGACTGAATGTGGGAGATGGGAGCCCAGTAGGGGATGAGTGCTCAGTGAAAGGAATAAGGCTCCATTAAGGGGAATGAGAACCCTGTGAAAGACTGGTTCAAAAATCCTGTGATTTTGTGATTATCAAAAAAACCTTGGAGAATGAGGAATAGAGTGTAGAGAGCGACGGCAGTCTGTGAATGGGACCCTCTTCTGCCAGCGGGGGTCACGTCTCTCCCTCCGGGACATAGATGTCTGCCTGTCCAGTTCTTCCCTCCTTTCCTCTTCTCCCAAGCCCAGTGGCAGCCACCAAATCCTGAGGGGCAGGAGAGGCCGAGCCTGGGCCCTCTCCTCCAGGAAGGGAAGGCAGTGAGGGAAGGTTGGGCTGGGGCCAAATTGAAATTGATCGAAGAAACAAAGCTGGGCCCCAGGCATACGCTAACTGGGCTCGAGGGGGACCAGAGAGAGCGACTCACTGGAGCGTAGGACAGGGCCAGGATGTGGAAAATCATTTAATCTGAAGCTTTGGTTGGGTGTCCCAAAAGAGAAACCCTCAGCCGTAGAGCCTCTTTAAAATGCCTGCTGGCCAGAGGCCAAGAGGTAGAAGAGGCAAAGCCAGGACTTAGGGAGGGCCCTGAAGGCAGAGATTGTCAGGGATACCTATTAACACCTGGCGCTGTCCCCCTGGCCTCCCTATCCTCTGGCTTCCATTCCTCTTGGACACCAGGGCTCTAATACCTTCTCCTGGAATTTCTCTGGGTGCCTGGGGCCTTCTCGCCCTGGGATGACCCTCTACCATGCCATCCCCTTTCTCCTGGTGAAGTCCTTCTGCATGGCTGACTCCATTTTGAGGGCTGGGTCATGAGTCCTTCCCCTCTTGGCTGGGCTCCTGACTCTCAATCTCCTCTTCCCCCCCCATCCCTTTCATTTCTCATTTTTGTGTTGTCTTCTCCTATTAGACTACAGCTCCTTGAAGGAAGGGGCAGTCTTCCTTATTTTGCTCCTATGTGTATTCCCAGGACTTAACATAGTGCCTGGAATACCGTAAGCACTTAATAAATGCTTGTTTCCTGTCTACCTGGCCTCCTGGGCCTCCCCAGCCTTTGTCTCCTTGGGCCTTCCCAGCCTCTGGTTCCTTGGGCCTTCTCACCCTCTCCAGCCTCTGGTTTTTTGGGCCTCTCCAGCCTCTAGCCTCCAATTTATCTCAGAATCACAACCAACCACAAAAGTCATGTAGTCCAACCTGAACCTGATCGAGAATCCTATCGACATTGTACTGGGTAAGGGGCCACCCCAGCCTTTGCTTGGAATGGTCCGGCACTAGGAAGCCACTCTCTGCTGAGGCAAGGGGCCCATACCACTTGTGGATGGCTAGAATGGTGAGGAAGCCTTCCTTCAATCAACCCTAGGCATGCTTCTTTGCAACTTCCTAGTTCTGCCCTCCGAAGCCAAATAGAACACGTTTAATCCTTCTACTTCAAACCCTCTTGAAGTTATGTGAGGACAAGAATCCTGATCAATGCAGTGACCATTCTGCATTGATTGTAAAGGATAGAAGGTGCTCCTGGGAGAGATGGGGTAGACTCAGGGTACAGAAAGAAACATACATTTCTGGTCATGGCCAATGTGGGAATTTGTTTTCCTTGATTTTGAGTATTTGTTAGAAGGGTTTTATTTTTCTATTTCTGTTTTTGTTTATCTTAATTGAGGGAAGGGTAGAAGGGAAAGAAAATAATTTAATAATTAAAATATTTAAATAATTAAAATAATTTAATAACTAAAAAAGAGAAAACCCAAGTACTTAAGGATAGCTATCAGCCCCTTCTCCCCCATCCCCTGCCACCTCCAGTCTTCCCTTCTCTAGGCTGGACATTCCTAATTACTTGGACAGTTGCTCAGACAGTATGATGTTCATCTGGTTGCCCCCCTCGGGACCCTTTCCAGCTTAGCAGGGCCTTTGCTAGAGTGGGGCGCCCTGAACTAGCCACAATATGCTGGACGAGGACAGAGCAGGGCATGGGGACAGCAGGATTTTTGCTTCCCTCCTTTATTGCCGACAATACTGCGTCTCTCATAAATATAACCCAAGATCATATTGGCTTTTTTAATTGCCAAGTCCTGCTGCTAACTCAGACTATGAGCCTTTCAGTCCATTGAAATTCCCCTTCCTTTTTCCCCCTCCAGAAATGACCTGGATATTCTTCTCCCATTTGGTATAAGTCTCTCCTCACGTACAGGTTTCTTTCCTGACACCTACAAATATATCCAAATCTTTCATCTTTAGAAAATGCTCCCTAGACCCTAGCATCTCCTCAAGTGATGATCCTCCAGGGGCTGCCTATTACCTCTTGGACTGAATGTAGATTCCTCTGGTTGGCATTTAAAGCTTTTTACAATCAGACCCCTTCTTAGCTTTCTAGTCTTAACCATCACTCTCCTCTCACACTGGTCAACTTGTCATTCTTCACACACAATTCTGCATCTCTGGCCCCTGGGTCTTTGCTCTGGCTGTGCCTCATGCCTGGAATGTTCTCTTCTCACTTCTGTCTCTTACAGTAGAATCCTTGGTTTCACACAAGACTCAGCTCAAACACCACCTTCTGCAGGTGTTTCCAAGTCTCTCCACTGGCTGGTGCCTTTTCCCCTAAGGTTACCTTCCATCTACACAGCCATAGCCGAACACACTGTACCTGGACCCAAGTGATGTCCCTGATCCTCTTTGAAAACAAAGGATGAACAGTAGTGTATGTTGTATCTGCTGAGTTATTTACACGTTGCTCCTCCATTAGAATGAAAGTTCCTTGAGGGCAGGGGCTGGTTTTGCTTTTTCTTTGTATGCCTGGAACATAGTAGGAGCTTAATAAATGCCTGTGGATTGATTGATTGCCTCCCCTAACTCCTCTTACTTGTCCCTCTCCCCTTTGCCACCTGGCTTCTGACCTTCTCACTCACCTGAAGCTGCTCTCTCCAAGGTACCAGCGATTCCTTAATTGCCCAATCTACTGGCCTTTTCTCAGTCTTCAGACCTCTTGACTTCTCTCCATCCAAGTCCAAAAAATATGTTTCCTTCTACATCTTTGACCCTGTTGGCTCCTCTCTTTCTGGATATTCTTCTCTGCATTTGCATGACACCACTGTCCCTTCTTTCTCCTCTTGGCCTGACTAATCCTTCCTAGTCATCTTTGCTGGTGTATCACATATATTATATCCCTAAACTGTAGGTACATTTCGAGGCTCTCTCCTGGGCTTCTCTTTCTTTCTCTCTACTCTATCACTTGGTGACCTCATCATTTCTCACGGGTTTAAGTATCATGTCTGTGTAGATGACTCCCACATCTATGCATTCAGCTCCAGTCTCTCTCCTGAGCTCCCATCCCACGCCACCAACTGCCTATTAGACATTTACAACTGGATATCCAATAGACGTCTTCATGGGAAAACTTTTCCTTCTTCTAAGTTACCCTGTTGTGGCCAAAGGTATCACTGTCGTCAGGTTTGAAAACTCGTTGTTATACTTGATTGCTTACTCTCCTTCGCCCCATATATCCAGCCAGCTGTTTCTACCTTCACAACATTTCTTGACATCATCACCATCACCATCACCATCACCACCACCACCGTCATCACCATCACCATCATCACCACCACCACCACCATCATCACCATCATCATCACCATCACCACCATCATCATCACCATCACCATCACCACCATCACCATCATCACCATCACCATCACCACCATCATCACCATCACCACCATCATCATCACCATCACCATCATCACCATCACCACCATCATCATCACCATCACCATCATCACCATCACCACCATCATCATCACCATCACCATCACCACCATCACCATCATCACCATCATCACCATCATCACCATCACCACCATCATCATCACCATTACCAGCACCATCGTCATCACCATCATCATCACTATTATCACTACCACCATCATCACCATCATCATCACCACCACCACCACCACCACCATCATCATCACCCTCACCATCACCCTCACCATCATCATCATCACCATCACCATCATCATCATTTTTATAACACATACAGCACTTTAAGGCGTACAAAGCCTTTTATAAATATTATCTCATTTTATCTTCACAACAACCCTAACCCCCATTTTACAAATGAAGAAACCAAGGTAGCTGGTGGTATGAAGGTTAACAGTTTAGGCCTGCAGTCAGGAAGATCTGAGTTCAAATTTGCCCTCAAACACTACTAACTTTGTGACCTGATAAGGTCACTTAACCTCTGTTTGTCTCAGCTTCCCCTACTGTAAAATAGGGGACTATAAAATAGCACTTACCTCATAGGGTAGTTTTAAAAATAAAACAAGATAATATTTGTAAAAAAAAAACCATAAAGTACTTAGCACAATGCCTGTCACATCGTGGGCATCACACAATGCTTCTTCCCTTCCTTTTCCCCGTCCCTTCTACCAAGGCAGACAGAGGTTAAAGTCCACTGGTTTCATATAGCCTCTGGGATAAAATATGAACTCCTCTGTTGAACATTCAAAGCCCTTGGCAACCAGACCCCAATCTACATTTCTATTATTTCTAAGTTTATCAATCATTCTTTCTCCTTCCACACTCTTCGGTGCCCCCAAACTGACCTTCCTGTTGTTATTCACAAATAAAATTCTGTCTCCCACCTCCTTGACTTTGCCCTGATTCCCCCTCTCTCGTGTATTCTCTCCTCCCCTCATCCTTACTTCCACACTTAGTTCAAGCTCCACCTTTCCTTTTGGAGAGACTGGTCTCCCTATCTTGCAGACTGGAAAAGCAGGAGCCCCTCAGACACAAAAGCCATTCCGCTCCAAATTGCCTTGAGCATCTAGCAAAGTGCCTGGCACACAGTAGGTATATAAGCAATGCTTACCCATTGACATGTTGATTGCAGTGGATTTTTTTAACCCAACATATTTATATTTATCCTTCCCCAAACCCCTGGATTACTGGGCTCTACCCACGCTCTCTCAACCCCACTGACTCAGGCTTCAGCATCTTTGCCTTCCTCCTACTCCAGGCTTTTGGGATTCCCAAACCTCCATCACTCCCACACAGCACCATTCCTCAGGCACCTGAGCTTTTGACCTAACTCAACCAACATTTATTCATTAAGCTACTACTATATTCAAGGCATTTTCCATGTCCTTGGCAGCCTCAAACCCAACATGCTCCCAGACTGCCTCCTATTAGATTGTCTCTCGGTGAATTTTCCAGTTAGGCTAGACGGGCCCTGGGCTTCTGATTGGTGAGATGCCACCACTGTTAACCCAACTCAGACTCAGCATTCTGCTACATCCCAGTCATCTTCATGCTCTCTCTCCAAAAGAACCAACCAACCTTTTCATCTTCCACCCCTTTCCTCTGGGAGCAGTCATCATACTGAGCCTCCCCTTCCCAGAAAGGACATATGAATCACCTACTCTATAGCTCTACTCATTATCCCAGACTGAAAAAAGCCTCCTTTGGCACCATTCCCCTATATTTTTTGTCTTCCTTTTTTAGAATAAGGGGCACCTAGGTGGTACAGTGAACTGGACCTGGACATGAATTCAAATCTCACTTCAGACACTTACTAGTCATATGACCCTGGGCAAGTCACTTAACTTCTGTCTGCCTCAGTCTCCACAACTGTAAAATGGAGGAGGTCATGATAGTGCCTACCTCCCAGAGCTGTTGTGAGGATCAAATGAGATAATATTTTGTAAAGCACTCGGTGCAGTGCCTGGCACATAGTAGGCATTTCATAAATGCTTATTTCCTTCTTCCTTCCTTCCTAAAATATAAATTCCTTAAGGGTAGGGACTGTCTTCATTTTTATGTCTGTACCCTGCCCCAGTTCTTAGCATAATGCATCATAGCATATGCTTAACAAATGCTTTTTTATTCTTTCACTCAATCCTATCCATCCCAAACTAGGAAACTTTTAGATATGGGGAGTACTGACTCTGAATGGGGGTGGTCTCTCACCCTTGATTCCTGATTGCCTCAGGGTATACAAGCATGTTTGTCTATTTCTACGGTGATGAGTGTGTTCTACAATGGGTTAGTGAGTCAGTGTCTATGTGGGTCTGGTAGCTGTACTTCCAAGCCAAATATCCCCGTTTCGTGGAGCTGAGCCTCTTATGCCATGACCTTGAGGCCCATCCAGCCTGGGTGCCCTCCTCCGAATACCCTCTGGCGTATTACTGTCACTGTCCTTCTCAAGCTGTAGTGCCCAGAACAGAACGGGTTCTGACTAGGGCACACCTGGACTCTGGGCCTCTCAGACCGATGTGTGTGGATGTCGATGTGAATAAAACCCCAGACTTGGCCCAGCCCTAGTCCATAACCCTCAGCTACGCTCCATCTCCTTTCCCTGGGGGCCTCAAGGTGGCGCTCCTGCCCTCCCTATCAGTCACACAATAGCGGCCCTCCCGCCCAGCCAGCCAGCCCGCACCCTCAACTCAGCTCTGTTCCAGCCAGCCCAGGTCCCCCTGCCCCCAGCCCAGCCTGGAGGCTAGGCTACACCACTGGGGGCCGGAACTCCACGACAGCCAGTGGGCCATGGGTGATGGAGAGGTTCCAGATATAATGGGAGTGAGCTATTTGAGAACAGGGAACCAGGGACCAGCAATGCCTTGTGTGCAAGCCCAGAACTGGGTCATCCAAGGGGGAGGTGGCTGAGGCTGGAAGCTTTTGCCTGCTTTGCTCTCCGCCATTGATAGCCCTGCTTTGCCTAGCTGTGTCTACCCATAGCTCACTACCCCTGCCGCTGGTAATGAGCTCCTCATTCACTGCAGGTATTCCAACAAGACCATTTTTTAGCGAAGCTGCAGAAGGGGATTTCTGTGTTGGACCAGATACTAGCTCTGTCTGGTGGAAACGCTCTGGACTTGGAGTCTGAGGACCCAGGTTTGAATATTGGCTTTGCTATTTACTGCCTGTGTGAGTTAAGCAAATGATTTCACTTCTCTGGGCCTCAGTCTCCTCAAATGTTAAATGACCAAGTTGGGTGAGTTGACCTCAAAGGTCCCTCTCAGCTTTAAGTCTATGACCCTGTGATTCTTCTGAGATCCCCTCCACCTTTGAGGTCCCATCATCCTGACTGTCTCTCCCCGCCCCCCACTCTAAACGTCCGTCTCTGTCTAATGAGCAGATAAGAGCCCTAGGACATGAAGCCAGAAATCTAGGGGTCAAGTCTGAGTTCTGATATTTATTAGCTGTAGTGACAGTTAACCTTGTTAAGCCTCATTGCTCCTTATCTGAAGAATGGGGATAACAATTCTTGTACTCTGCTACCTGTCTCACAGGGTGTTGTGAAGATTTGTAAAGAAAGCATTTTACAAATCTTAAAGCATTTGGGAAATTGGAGTCACTGTTAAATATTTTTATGCCCACTCCATCCAGGCAGTGACCAGCCAGGGTTGTTGTTTGTCCTTTGTTGTTGAAGAGGACAATGACACCATGGAGATAATGCCATCACATGCAAGTGAATTGGATTTAAGCGAGGGAGGGTTGGGCAAAGTCACCAGCCGCACTTTCTCCTCCAGGGCCATCTGGGTCCAGTGGCCAGATACACATCGGGATGACTGGAGATGGCCCCCAATCAACCTGGGATCAGGGAGCCAGCCCCCCTATCTCATTCCACCTGTTAGATGTAGTAATTCTGATGTGTTTTTTCCTACTGCCTGCCGACGGGTTATAATAACCCGCCCAGTTCCCTACTTTGGGTTCTGAAGTCCAGGGGGGCTGGGCCTGGCTTCGGGTCTGTGAGAGTGGGCACTGGTGGGCTGTGGGACCTCACAGAATGCCAGATCATGGAATCATAAGATCTCAGTGGTGGAAGAGAAGCCAGGGCACCCAACCTGAAAAGGAATCCCATCTACAACATTATTGACTAGTGGTCACCCAGTGTCTAAAAAAGTAGGGAGCTCTTTACCTCCTAAGGCAGCCCATTTGGAACAACTCCAACAGTTAGTATAGTTTTCCTTCATTCAAGCAGAATGTAAACTTCTTGAGGACGCAGACTATCTTTTGTTTCTTTTTGTAACCTCAGTACTTAGCACAGAGCCTGACACATAGTAGGTGCTTAATAAATGTGCTGGTTGACTGAAGTAGAATTCTACCTTTCTACACTCAATTCTATTCAACAAGCACTTATTAAAAATCTACTGTATGCCATGCATTGTGCTAGGTGCTGGAGATATAAAGACAAAAATGAAGCTGTAGAATTGGAAAGTACCTCAAAAACCATCCAGTCCACCCTCACATTTTACAAATGAAAAACTAAGGCTAAATGACTTGCCCAAGGTGACACAGGAATTCAGTGTCAGAGGCAAGATTTGAGCCTATGTCCTCTGACTCCAGATCCAGTGTGCTTTCTGCTGGACCACACCATCTGCCAAAAATCTTAATCTTCTCCCATGTGTTCAATGCTTACCTCCACCAGAAATATTGGATAGAAGTCTATTAGAATTTAAGTTTCTTGAAGGCAGGGATGACTTCATATTTGTCTTTATATCTCTAGCACCTACACATTGTAGGTGTTTAAATATATATATTTATACATGTATATGTATTTATATGTGTATATATGTGTGTATACACACATATTTATATATATTTGTTCCACCAATCAATCAATAAACATTTATTAAGCACCTACTATGTGCCAAGAGCCTCCAAAACATCTCCCACCCCCACCCTATCCTGTCCTCTTTATCACACAGCCAGCACTCTGTTTTAGGTCTTCATCCCTCTTCTTTCCTTGCCCATTGTAAAAGCCTCCTCTCACACGGTGCCTTGCTTCCAGTCTCTTCCCATTTGGTTCATCCTTCAAACAGCTGACAAATTCATCTTCCTATGAATATTCTTCATATCCTTCCTATCACATCTTTCCCCTCTTCAAAAACCTCAAGTGACTCCCTATTGCCTCTATGGTACAGTTTTCAGCTTGGCAGGAAAGACCCTCAACAACTCTAACTATCACAACATCACACTAGATTTGGAGCTGGATTTTGCACAAAAGGTCCTGGGTTCAAGTCCCAGGCTCTACTACTTTCTAACCTCTATAACCCCAAGAAAGTCACTTAAATCTTTGGGTATCAGTTTCTCCACCTGTAAAATGGGGGAGTTTCTCTCAACAACCTTGAAGTCCTCTCACAGTTCTTGTGGTCTCATGAGCTGATTTTCCATCCCTATGTCACTTTGCTCCATTTCTCATCTGGTCAAACTAGACTATTAGCTGTACTCCCAAACTTAACATTCACTTTTCCACCTCTTAGTATTTGTACAAGGTGTTCCCTGTACCTGGAATCTACTCACTCCTCATCTCCAGCTTTCAGAATCTTTTTCTTTCTTCAAGGTTTCATCCTCTCTCTGAAGCCTTCCTTGGTCTTTTATCCTTTTATTACCATTATAACTATTACCTCCTTTTGTTTTTCACACTAGTCATTTCCCTTTAACACTTTTCCAAAATGAACACTACTTTCCATACCTTATAACAAAGAAAAACATTTAAGTAAAGTCCATGGACACAGCTGTTTTCTGTCTGACCACACACATTGCCTTCACCATCTGTAGGCCTCTTCTCTCCTGAGAGGAGAGAGGTGGGCTTCATTACCATTTCTGTGGGCCAAGATTGTTCATTACAATTCAACAAAGGGTTCTGAGGGTTATCATTGACAGCATGCTAGCGAAGGAGTGGGAAAGCAACCAAATTGGTTCGCGTGCTTATGGAGGAGGTCAGCACTGGAGGCAAAGCAATTGTGAGCTCATCAGAGGGCCCATTTTTGAGATATCTAAGGGAAAGGATGATGCCAAGGATGTGGAGGGAAAAGCTTGGACCTTACTGATTCAAAAAAAGGTGACCAAGAAACTGACCATTCTGACCAACATGCCTACTCCTCCATCTATACAAAATCTTTATAGAGGTCATCTCTGTGCAAACTGAGAGTATACTCCATGAGAATATTGGTGGGTGACCAGCACGCTTTAGCAAATGATATTAAACAATGGACAGGAATCTTTGCTACCTTGAAATTGGCTGAAAAGCACAGAAAATATACAATCTCTTTGTTCTTATTGGTCATTAATGAAGAAAAGGCCTTCCATT
The DNA here is from genome assembly GCA_028646595.1 of Phalanger gymnotis. Lineage (NCBI taxonomy): Eukaryota > Metazoa > Chordata > Mammalia > Diprotodontia > Phalangeridae > Phalanger > Phalanger gymnotis. The sequence goes on from CM053622.1 coordinate 51,415,299, forward strand.
CTGTAGAACAAGCTGCTACTTTATAAGGTTCTTTTATAATATGGTCATAAGTCAGGATCATTCAAGGTTCCTCAGAACATAACCTCATCCAATGGTCTCTGATATACTAAACATTAAGGGAGGCATAAAAGAGGGAGATGAGTGCTCACCAAAAGTATTTGCCGCTTCAGTGGAGATCCAGGATACAGTCCAGGTCAAGGAGGGATTTCCTGTGGATGATGTGGTCCTCCAAAGTCTCCTGTTTGCAGAGGACCTTGTGTCAATTACATCAAGTCCAGAGACATTGCAGAGCTTCTTGGCAGAAACCTGTAGTTGTTCAAAAGAGTTTGGCCTGTCTATTCACACAGGAAAGACCAAGTGGATGAAGAATATCTATTGTTCAAATTTCATAGTGCATTATGGATACTTTATAAAACTTGTTTAAAAGTAAAAGTATGGACGTATATATACAAACACATACATATGTGCATATATACTTATACACACATATAAGACAAACTGAATATAGAATAATATATCACATATTATATATACTTATATAAATATATGTGTATTCATGTGTAAGCACACATTTGTATGTACATTTTTATGTGTGTGTGTGTATATATATATATGTATATATATATACATATATATATACACTCCCATATGTAAAGGGGTATGTGGGTATGGGTGTGTGACAGACAATATTGATGGAAAGTAAGCTGTGCCCAGAGTTAAAAAGAAGGGCAGGCTGGATTGCCTTTGGGAAATTGCACCTTTTACTGACCCTAAACTTCCTATAATAGCAAAGATCTATTTTTTCAATACATTTTTACCAGTTTTTCTATACGGAAGAGTGATTCTTCATCACTGCCTCCAAAGAACTAAAGACAAGAATATAGGATGTCATCAAAGAATCAGAAGGCAGAAAGAAAAGATGGACTGGTTATGTGGCAAGAATGAGGAATGACAGATAAATGGCCAGAGTATTCTTATTGGCACTCTCTCAACGTTAGGAGGAAGTGAGAAAGGCCTTCAAAGTATTGAATGCCCCAACCTGGTAAATATGAATGAGAGTGATCCAGGATGGGCAGGCTTGGAGGGACTGGGATAAGTATTATTGGGGAGAATTCCCTAATTGATGAGATCTCAGATCCATTTGAGTAGGTGAGTCAATGTGCATTGTTCTCCTGGCTCTGCTTTCTTCACTCTGCATGAGTTCAAATAAGTCTTCCCATGTTTCTCTGAATTCCTAATGTTTATTAGTCCTCCAGGAACAATGCTATTTCATTATATTTGTGTACCGCTCTTTCTCCAGTCATCTTCCAAGTGATAGACACCATTATGTGTTTTCACATTATTAGCACCGAGTGGTATGACTAATTTGTTATCTACGGGATCTTTCTGTAGTCACCTTCCTTGCCTTTCCTGATCTTATCAGCGGAAGGCAGGAGTTCTTTCCCTCCCCAGATTTTCATAGAAAACTTGTCGGGATCTCTCCTTTGTTATGGATCTTCCTGCATTATGTTTAATTCAACAACTCAATTGAATGAACATTTATTAATTATCTCATGTCTAAGGAGTTGTTCAAGGTGCTGAGTTCAAAGGCAGAAAAATTCCTGCCTTCAAGAACCTTAAATTCTAATTAAGGGATACAACACATAAGTAAGTAAATGCAAAATAATTTCTTTTTCTAATTTCTTTTTTATTTTTGGTTTACAACACTCAATTCCACAAGCTCTTGAGTTCCAAATCCCCTCCCCTTCCCTCTCTTCTCCCTCCCTGCAAGATGGCATGCAATCTGATATAGGCTCAACATATACCTTTCCACCAAATTCATTTACACAATAGTCAATTCATAAAGAAGAACCATAACCAATGAAATGAATCATGAGAAAGAAGAAACAAAACCAAAAAAGAAGAAAAAAAAAGAGAGAGAATGAATAGCCTGCCTCAGTCTACATTCAGACTCTGCAATTCTCTCTCTGGATGTGGACAATTCCTTCCATCATGAAGTCCTCTGGAGCCAGCTCCAAACCTTGCATTGCCGAGAAGAGCCAAGTCCATCAAAGTTATTCATCACCATACCATGTCTGTAAACGTGTACAACGTTCTCCTCATTCTGCTCCCCTCACTCAGCACCAGATCACATAGGTCTTTCCAGGTTATTATGAAGTCCATATCATCCCCATTTCTTATGGCACAATAGTATTCCATTACATTCATATACCACAACTTGTTCAGGCATTGCCCAATTGATGGGCATCCCTTTGATTTCCAATTCTTTGCCACCACAAAAAGAGCTGCTATAAATATTTTTGTACATATGGGTCCCTTTCTCACTTGTGTGATCTCTTTGGGATACAGCCCTAGAAGTGGTATTGCTGGGTCAAAGCGTATGCACATCTTTATAGCCCTTTGGGCAAAGTTCCAAATTAATGCAAAATAATTTCAGGAGGGAGAGAGAGAGTACAAACAACGGCAGGGGGCAGGGAGGAGGAATCAGGGAAGACTTTTTGTAGGAAGTGGCATCTTAGTTTAAGGCTTGAAGGAAGCTAGGGATTCTACAAGTGGAAGTATGCTCCAGGCATTGTACTTTTCACCGTGTGTATGACATCCCTTTCTAAGTCCTGCTCCTTTGGGGACAGGAACTGTAACCTCTTTATCTTTTTGTACGGCTAGCACCTTGCACACAGTAGGCACTTAGAATTTGAAGATGGCCATCTCTTCTCCAGGCTAAACATTCTCAATTCCTTCAACTTATCCTCTTAAGGACTGGCTCCCAGTCTCCCGATTATCTTGGTTACTTTCCTCTGGACAGGCTCCAACTTGTTCACGTGTTTCCTAAAATGTAGTGCCCAGGAAAGAATATGAAATTCGAGATGGGGTCAGAGAACAGGGTAACGTGCAGTGATGATGCTATCCCCTCCTTCATTCTGGACACTTTGCCTTCATTAATGTAGTCCAAGATCATATTAGCTTTTTTTGACTTCCGTTATCAACCAATTAGCAACAACCAATTAGTCAACAAGCACTTATTAATGACCTACTATGTGCCAGGTAGTGGGCATACCAAGAGAGAAATGAGACAATCTCTGCCCCGAAGCAGCTTACATTGTATGGGGAGAAAATGTGTGCACATAATAGTCAAAACAAAGAAAATAGAAGATAATGTCAGGAGGAAGGCAGCCCAGGTGGGGAGGGGAATCAGGAAAGGATTTCTCTAGCAGCTAAACTTCCAAGAAAGCTAAGGAGTCTAAAATGGGAAAGGAATGTATTCCAGGAGAAGGGGATGGATCGTGCAAAGCCACAGAGGAGGGAGTGTGTGAGCAACAGCAAGTGGGCCAATTTGGGTGCATTGCTGAGAGGCGAAGGGAAGTAACGGGAACTAAGTCTGGGAAGGTAGCTGGGCTTAAAATGCCAAATAGAAGAATTCCTATTTGTTCCTAGAGACAATGGGGAGCCAACAGAGCTTCTTGAATGAGAGAATAACAGGGTCAGACCTGTGCTTTAGGAATATCACTTTGGCAGCTCTAGGGGAAATGGATTGAAGTGGGCAGAGACTGGATGCAGAGAGACCTAATAGAAGGCTATTGCAATAGTACAATGGGGAAGTGATGAGGGCTGAAAGTAGGGTAGAGGTTTCTCAGCATAGATAAAGGGATGGATTTGAGATTTGTGGGAGTAGAATGGGAAATACATGTCAACTGATTGGATATGGAGATGGGGATGTGAAGGAGAGAGCTGGGGATGATAGGCTGTGAACCACTGGTGGCTAGGACTATGGTAGTGCCCTTGACATGCTGTTGCTTCCATTGAGCTTGCGGTTCACTAATTCCTCCAGATCTTTTCCCACATGATTTTTCATCTAGTAATGACTTACCCATCCTGCACTTGTAACACTGACTTTTTTTTTAAAACCATGAACGATATGATTTATGCTTATCCCTTTGCAATTTTATCTTAGATTGTGTCCGTTGTTCTAGGCTTGCTAATTGATTTTAATGACCAGTTCCATTTCCTGTTCTTAATAAAGGAGAGTTCTAACATCCCTGCCCTTCCCTGAGCCTCACTTTCTTCCTTGGTAAAAGAGAATAAACATTTATATAGTGCCTACTGTATTCTAGGTTCTTTACAAATATTATCAAATTTGATCTTCGCAACAATTCTGAGAGGTAAATACTGTTATTATCCCCATCTTACAGTTAAGAAAAGTGAGGAAAACAGAAGTTAAATGATTTGCCTAGTAAGTATCTGAGGCTGGATTTGAACTCAGGTCTCTCTGACCCTAGTACTTTCTGTGCTCTATTGTGGCACCTAGCTGCATCATAGATAAAACTTTTATAATCATAGCTGCCTTGTAGATAACTCTCTTGACACTCCTGAGCTCAGGCTATTGACAGGGCTCAAATCTAATCCTGTGTGAAAAGAAATAGAGTGTGCATTGTGGTCTCTTCTGAACAAATCTAACCAGTGTCTCCTGGGGTAAGAGAGTGAGGCAACCTCCTTCGAATGGCCAAACTGCCCAATGAATGGTCCTGAAGTGTTGATAAAGGAGATTAAGACTGGGAAATTTCATTTAATCGATCTTTATCAAGGGCCTACTGCCTATCTAGGGTCCAGCAAAACTGGCTAATTTGATCCTCTTATCTCCCACCTCCATGCCTTTGCAAAAGCTGATCCCTTTGCCTGAATGAAATTCCAGGAAAGAAAGCCTTGACCTCCACCTCTTACTTGAAACCAATAATGTTTTCAACAGCTGTTAGTTAATGTCTCCACCATGAAATTACCTCGTATCTATTTTATGGCTACTAATCTATGTATGTACACATCAGTTCTTCCCCATAGAATGGAAGCTTCTTGAGGGCAGGGACTATTTCGTTTTTGCTTTTTGTCTCTAGTCAGGGGTTCTTCACTTTGTCTGTGTCATGCATCCCTTTGGTAGTGGTGAAGCCTATGGACCTCTTCTCAGAATAGTGTTTTAGTTAAATGTACAAAATAAAGTACAGAGGATTGCCAAGAAACTAATCATATATATATAGATAGATAGATAGATATAGATATAGATATCTCAAAGTAGGGTTTTTTTAAGTTCACAAATGCTACATTAAGAGCCCTTGTCAAGTGCCTAGCATGGTATCTGGCACATGGGCACTTTAAAAATGCTCATTGAATCTCTGTGTGCAGAGAGCCCTGTCCCAGGTGCTGAGAGTGACAGCGTTTAGAGAATAGATTTTTACTAATGAGGAAGTAGAGACCCAGAGAACTCTGCTGACTCATCTGAAGTTGCACAGCCGCATCTCTCAGAACTAGGAGTAGAATTTCGATATGCTGCCTGCTAGCCCATCGCTGTTTCCACTATACCGCCTGGCCCTGCCTGAGGAGGGGCTTGCCTGGATTGGTAGGACAGGTCCCTTGTTCTTTTGCTTCTAGGCTTTGTCCATGGCACATACCACTGAAGTTTGGGTGGAGACACGTTCAGTTTCTCAACAAAAGAAAAGCAAAGAAAAAAATCCTCACCATAGCCCTCATTTTCTCTTAGAAGTCACCCCTGCAGCTGGTGTCACCTCTATTTGGAAATCTAGTTCACTGTGTTGACCACTTCCTTTGCTACTTGGTTTAAGTCACTTCTTTTGAAATATAGGTCTCTCATTTTTCATCCTCCTACTGGATGAGCTCTTGTGGTTTGGGGTACCTGTTCAGATGTGGCTAACCTGGGCTCCATGCCCTATAAAGCCCCTCCCAACTCTGTATTTCTGTGGTCTTAGTTTTCTCATCTAAAAAATTGGTATAATAGTAAAGAAAAATCCCCTCTTTAAAGCATTGTGAGATTCAAATGAAATAATGTATATACAGCATTTGGCAACTCTTCCTACTCCAATCCACCCTCCACTCATCTACCAAAGTGATATTCCTAAAGTACAGATCATGCCACCCCCCGCTCTACAAACTCCAGGGGCTCCCTATCACCCTTGGGGTCAAATATAAAATCATCCAGTTGGCATTTAAAGTCCTACACAACCAAAAAATTATTTTACAGAGCTGGATAAAATAATAACAAAATTCATCTAGAAGAACAAGAGGTGCAGAATATCAAGGGAATTAATGAAAAGAAATGCTAGAGAAGGTGGCCTAGCCATACCAGATCCTAAACTGTACTATAAAGCAGCAGTCATCAAAACTACTTGGTACTGGCTAAGAAACAGAGTGGTGGATCAGTGGAATAGGATAGGTATACAAGACGCAGAAGTCAACGACTATAGCAATCTACTCTTTGATGAACCCAAAGAATCCAGCTTCTCACTAAGAATTCACTATTTCAAAAAACTGCTGGGAAAACTGGAAAATGGTATGGCAGAAACTGGGCACAGACCAATATCTTATACCGTATACCAAAATAAAGTCAAAATGAGTTCATGATTTAGAAATAAAGGCTGATACTATAAGCAATTTTGGAGAGCGTGGAATAGTTTACCTATCAGATTTATGGGAAAGGGAAGAATTCATGACACAACAAAGGATAGAGAGCATTACAAAATGCAAAATGGAAAATTTTGATTATGTTAAATTAAAAAGGTTTTGTATAAACAAAGCCAATGCAACAAAGATTAGGAGGGAAGCAGAAAATTGGGAGAAAATCTTTACAACCAGTGTTTCTGATAAAGGCCACATATCTAAAATATACAGAGAACTGAGCCAAATTTATAGAATACAAGTCATTCCCAAACTGAGAAATGGTCAAAGGATATGAACAGGCAGGTTTCAGAGGAAGAAAATTTTTTAAATGTTTAATTTAAAAATTTTTTTTAATTTATTTTTTATTTTTAATTTACAACACTCAGTTCCACAAGTTTTTGGGTTCCAAATTTTCTCCTCTCCTCCCCCCTTCACCCCAAGACGTCATGTAATCCAATGTAGGTTCTACATATACCTTCACATTGAACTTATTTACATAGAAGTCCAATTGTAAAGAAGAATTATAACCAATGGAATGAATCATGAGGAAGAAGAAATAAAACCAAAAAAGAAGGAAAAAAAAAGAGAGAGCAAATAGTTTGCCTCAATCTGCATTCAGACTCCATAATTCTTTCTCTGGATGTGTGCGCATAGCTTTTTCTATCATGAGACTTTTGGAGCTGTCTTTGAACCTTGCATTGATGAGAGGAGCCAAGTCTATCAAAGTTAGTCCTTACAGATAACTGTGTGTCTGTAATCGTATATAATCATCTCCTGGTTCTGCTCCCCTCACTCAGCATCAGTTCATATACGTCTTTCCACGTTCTAATGAAATCTGTCTGCTCCTCATTTCTTGTAGCGCAATAGTATTCCGTTACGTTCATATACCACAACGTGTTCAGTCATTCCCCAATTGATGGGCATCCCTTTGATTTCCAATTCTTTGCCACCACAAAAAGAGCCGCTATAAATATTTTTGTACATATGGCTCCCTTTCCTACTTGTGTGATCTCTTTGGGATACAGCCTTAGAAAGTGATATTGCTGGGTCAAAGGGCTTGCACATTTTTATAGCCTTTTGGGCATAGTTTCAGATTGCTCTCCAGAATGGCTGGATCAGTTCAAAACTCCACCAACAATGTAACAACGTTCCTATTTTCCCACATCCTCTCCAGCATTTATCATTTTCCTGTTTTGTCATGTTAGCCAGTCTGACAGGAGATACGTGGTACCTAAGAGTTGTTTTGATTTCTCTAACCAACAGTGATTTAGAGCATTTTTTTTATATGACTATAGATGCTTGTTGATCGCTGATTGCTTGGACAAAAGAGATAAGGGACGGCAAGCAACAACTTTTTATGGAGTGTTTACTGTGTGCCAGGCACTATGCCAAGCACCCGGGCTACAAATATAAACACTCGTATTCGTATCTCCAAACAAAGCGGAAGGGGGAGAAGCAACGGCACCCGGCCAAGTTCAAAGAGTCAGAAACACAGTTGGGAGGGGAATGAAGCATGGCCAGCCTGAATGCCTTCTCAAAATGAAGTCACCAATGGGAGAAGGGAACCAGCACGGCAGAGGGAAGGGTCAAAGAGGCCCCTAAGGTTGGAAGCATAGGGGAGCACACGACGGTGGTGTTGGCATCTCCGAGTGAAGCTGGCCTGCAGTAATGCTGGGGCCTCTGGGCCACAAGGCCTAAGGATATGGATTTGAGAGTCATCTGCATAAAAGGGAGAATTAGAGAGGATAGAGCAGTTGAGATGGCCAAGGCAAAGAGGGATGTCTTTGGGGAGTGCCCACTTTAAGGTGTTGAAAACGTGAAGAAACAGAGAAAGAATAGTCAGAGAGAGAAAATAAAAATAAGGCAAGTGTGGCATCTTTGAAGGCAAGAGAGGAGAGGTTATCCAGAAAGGGGCGGACAAGAAGGTTTGGATCAGGCCCCGTAGAATCTGGTCCTGGCTCTGTCATTGTCTCGCTGTATGATCTTGGGCCAAACCTTTCTCTTTGGGCCTCAGTTTCCCCAAAGGTAAAGCCAGGGAGTTGGGGCAGCCTACCTCTAAGGTAGGCTTCCATCTCCATCTATGACATTTCATGACCTCCTAAGCCCTGTCCTGTGGTGACAGGAGAGGTCAGGGACACGTGGCAGGAGCATTCCAGACACACTAGGCCTGACGAGCGTCTGCCTGGCAACTGGAGATGCTGAGGCCCCTCCAGGATGATTTGGTGACCCTGACCCGGATGCTGCCTTTTGTGAGTCAGGGGAACGGCTGTGTGTATATGTGTGTGTGTGTGTGTGTGTGTGTGTGTGTGTGTGTGTGTGTGTGTGTGTGTGTGTGTAGGTGGGGATAAGCCCCAGCCTGTTGACATGGATGTGGCAGCTTGGGCCCACTCCCTGTGGGGGAGCTGACCGGGAAGATTAGAGGGTCAGCAGAGATCAATTGCATTTGCCGGAAACCTATTCAACCCCCTGGGAGCTGGATGCTCCTTCCTGTCACATCCCATTTCCATGATGATGGGGCATGGCCAAGCAGAGGCCAAGGGGTAGTAGATGTGGACATTCAAGGAATGAACTCTCACATGACAGGCCCTTGGCTCAGGTGTGGAGAGTCTCTGGGCCCAGGAAAGCCTGGGGACAGGCCTCCCCTCTCTGTCTTCCTCAGAGGAAGAGCCTCTCAGGCAACCACCCCACTCTTGGGATACTAGCTTTAGAGTCAGGGGGCCTGGGCTGGAATCTTGACTCTCTCTGTGACCTGAATCAAGTCATTTCGTCTTTGGGGCTTTTGACCACATTTGTCAAATGAATGATCCATGTGATCTCGCCCAGCTCTGACATCATATGTTCTAAGGGCCCTCTCAGCTCTGGCATACTATGTTCTAAGGGCCCTCTCAGCTCTGGCATACTATGTTCTAAGGGTCCTCCCAATTCTGACATTGTGTGTTTTAAGGAAACTCCCAGCTCCAACATCCTGTGTTCTAAGGGCCCTCTCAGCTCTGACATCCTGTGTTCTAAGGGCCCTCTCAGCTCTGACATCCTGTGTTCTAAGGGCCCTCTCAGCTCTGATATCCTGTGTTCTAAGGGCCCTCTCAGCTCTGACATCCTGTGTTCTAAGGGCCCTCCCAGCTCTGACATCCTGTGTTCTAAGGGCCCTCTCAGCTCTGGCATATTATGTTCTAAGGGCCCTCCCAATTCTGACATTGTATGTTCTAAGGGCCCTCCCAGCTCCAACATCCTGTGTCCTAAGAGCCCACCTAGCTCTGACATTCTGTGTCCTAAGGGCCCTCCCAGCTCTGGGCTCTCTGTGACTGTATGACTCACATATTCCCAGATATCCCCTCAGCCTCAGCTAGGAAAAAAAACACCTTTTCCTTTTTGAACTTTGAAATTCTCCTCTCCCCCTAAACCTGGCCCTTATACCCCTTAGCCAATGAATTGGGTGAGGCTTTTCAGGGCTCCCAGGCCCCATTTCTCTGGTCCTGCCCTACCTCCTCCTCCAAACCCAGGCAAAGGGTGACCAGGGTAGGATCTCAGGATGGACACCCCAGAGCGGGCAGTGTCCACAGCAGGCATTCCACTTCATATCTCTCTTACTCAATAAACTCCAATGGCTCCCTCTTACCTAATGCTCTTCATGATCTGTCTACAACTGCCCTTCCCAGCCTTATTATCTGCCCTCTATGGTCCATCCAAACTGACCTTCTTTCTGGCCTTCACATACAGCAGGCCATCTCTGGTCTCCATGCCTTGCTATTGGCTAGGCCTCATGCCAGGAACGCTCTCTTCTCCCTTCTGCTTCTTGGATTATCTGCTCTCCAAGATTCAGATCAAGGGCTGCCGTCTACCAGCCTTACCTGGTCCCCCCTCGCCCCAGTTACTAGTCCCCCATGGCCCCCAAAGGTAACGTTATATCTATTGTGTGTGAATCTGTATCTATATGTGTACGTTTTGTCTTCTCTGTTAGGAAGTAAGCCTTTTGAGGGCAAGGATTGTTTGGCTGGCTATATCCCCCACACCAAGCCCAGTGCCTGAGGTACTGAAGATGAGGAATAAATGTTGTTGACTGCTTGGACCTAGGGATTGGAGGCAGAAAGGAGTCATTCAAAGAGATGGGCAGAGAGACTGTACCTGTGTGATCTCACTGGTCTAGGAAACTCTTGGACGAGGAGCAAACCCCATCTTGCCCCTCCTCTGCCACTTCCTCAGAGAGCTTTCTAGAGCACAGAGAGGTTAAGTAATTTGCCCAGGGTCACCTAGCCAATATAGGCCAAAGGTGGAACTTGAACTCAGGTCTTTGTGGATCAGAGGTCTGCTTCCTACTCACTACTACATAGTAGGTGCCACCCTTTGGGTGAGGCATTCTCAATCTGGGGTGTGTGATCTTGTTTTAAAAAATATTTTGATAACTTCATTTCATTAGAATAGGTTTCTTTTGTAGTCTTATGTGTTTTATTTTCTATGTTTAAAAACAAGATGCTGAGGAGTCCCTCCTTTAGGCTTCAGCAGACCACCAGAGGTGTCCAAGACACAAAAAAGGTGAAAAATCCTTGCTCTAGAGTAGAAAGAGAACGAGATCTTTTAAAATCACAAGACCCACCCCCACCCTCCCCCCAGCTCTGACACTTACTATCTGGCCCTGAACGGATGCCTCAGTTTCTTCATCTGTAAAATGGAAGCAATCATTCCTTACTCCCCTCCCAGAAGGCCTGTTGTGAGAGAAGAGCTTTGTAAATGATAAAGGGCTCAGGAGAGGGAACTGTGCGCTCTGGTGGTCGTTATTATAATTATTTCTATGCCCCGGAGTGAGAGTGGAATTGACCCCCACATCTTCTCCAAGGCAGAGCCCTTTGGCAGACTGCAGACTCAGCGTGGAATTGGGAAAGACACACCGTGGTGGAGATCACAGCGACCTTATTTAAAGGGGATCAAGGTCTTTTGGTGACTTCTCTTCCTTCATCTCCTCCGACGCCCCCTTCCTTGCCCCGTCCCCATCCGTCTTCTGGCTCTTTTGAACCTTCCTGAGATGGTGTTAGGGAGGGGGCTCTTTAAGGCATTTGAGAAAGCTGGGGAGGGATGGCGAGGGGGAAGGGGGGCAGGCCTGTTACCCAGGGGGGTGGGGGTCCCTAGTGTACAATGAGGCTAGGATTTTTTGTGGGGGGAGCACCAAGGGGAACTTCCTGAAAATGGGTTTTAGCAATTCAAAGGGGGCCTTTGGCCCTGGGAGTGGTGTCCGTCACGGCTATGGGGCCCAGGATCAGGGGGGCCAGGGGCGGACAATGCCCCATTGTCTGGAGGAGGTGGGAAAGTAGAGGGTCTCAGAGGGCCGACGGCTCACCAGCGGTTCCGCTAGTCAAGCGCCCGTTCCACATGATTCCACTCTGGACAGGGCCCGTATAATCCCCTCCCGCCGCCTCACTGTGACAACCTGAAGGAGAATTCCAATCCTGAGTGACAGCAGACAGAGGACTGACAAGGGAGAGAGGCTGGAGGGGTGGGGAGGGGGGGCACACAGTGTGAGAGCCGGTCTGGCTAGTGGGGCTCACCCTCTCTCTCTGAGGCCCAAGGAGGCTTGGGCTGGGCTGGGCTGGGCTTTGATAGGAGGGAGAGAGGGGCTTCTCCCCCTGCCCCCTATTGCCCTAGAAATTCAGACTCTTCCTTGTCCTCCCCCCTCCCCCATCAAAGAGTCTGGGGAGGAACTGACAGAAGGGAGAGGTGGGCCCTGTCAAAGGGACTTCAGGCTGAGCACCAAGACATTTTGGAGGCTTCTCCCCCTGGAAAGATGGGCTGAGAAAGGTGCTCTGGGTAGAGACCTGAATCATCAAATCATCGGGCATCAGATGCAGATGGGACCTTACAACCTATGTTCTATGACTTAGAATGGCTAAGCTGTGAGGGAACTTAGTTCATAGAACATGGAATGTCAGGGCTGGGAGGGCTCTTAGAACACAAGATAACAGAGCTGGGAGAGCCCTTAGAACACAAGATAACAGAGCTGGGAGAGCCCTTAGAACACAAGATAACAGAGCTGGGAGAGCCCTTAGAACACAAAATATCAGAACTTCAGAGATTATCTAGTCTTATCCCTTAACTAGAAGGGAAAATTGAGGCCCAAAGAGAGTCAGTCACTTGCCCCAGGTTACACACAGGGTAAATAGAAGAACCGGGACTAGATCTCAGGAGTCCTGGCTCCCAGGCCACAGTTCTTTCCCAGGGCTCTGGTGGACTTTGCTGGGTTGAGGAGAAGGTAAAAGCCGCAGCATGAACTCCTGGTCACCCTAACCCACAGTCTAACCCACAGGGCTCAGGCCTGGCTGGCTCAAGTGACAAGTGATAGATGGAACTCATCCTGGAGGTCATCAGAAAAAGAATTCTTGTACTCCCATCACTAAAGTGCCAAGAGATAAGGTAGTTAGTTCTACCCTGGAGTATATCATTGCCAAGGCCGAATCACAGGCGCCCAGCTAGACACAGCACCTACTTGGCTTGGCCTGGCTTAGCGCATGAATTTGACTCTTGGGTTGAGGTCAGTAGAGGTTGAAAGCAACGGCAGACACCATTCAGTCCAAACGCCTCTTTTGACTAACAAGCAGATAGAGGCCAGGAGAGAGGATGTGACGCACCCAGGGTCACAAAGTGAGGTCATTGCAGAGCAAAGACTGAATGGAGCTTAGGGCTCCTTACTTCTAGTCCAAGGGTGTCTCCATTGTACCAAGATATGGCCCAACAAAGGACAAGACCCATAAAGCTCAGCTGTGTGTCTATATGGTTTGCCTACAAATGAAATTGTAAATTCTTGTAGTCACTTCTTAAAAGGAAAGTGTGGCTTTTAGGGCCATAGGTTGGGGGGCAGGTGAGTTGGGTCTGAGAATGAGGCAGATGTCCCCACCTGAGAGTGGACAACACTGTAGTAACATCTAATCCACCATTGACCTGTGCTCATGGACTGAAGTTCTGAGCTGGTGACTACAGCTAATTGTTAAGGGTTAATTGGTAATGGGTAAGCAATAGAGGCCCCTGGCTCCTTAGGAGAGAAGGCATTCAGGGCCCCCCTCTCTTTGTGCAGGGATTACCCGATCCAGTATTTTGCTATAGACAAGCACCATCTTATGTGTGTCCTATGTTAATGAAGGGGCTTTGTAAATGGTAATTTGCGATGGGCCTGAGTTGGCCTGGGAGGAAGCCACACAATGGATGAAAAGCTTTGGGTCTTGGCATCTGGGGGAGGAGAGACGTGTGAGCAGCTCAAGAAACCCAAGAGTGCCTAAATCTGCCTGTCTTTCAACCGCTAGGTCCAACCCCACCCCCAACCCAGGGATTCCTCCCTCTGAACTTTGGAAGCATAAAGGGTCTGAGCCACTCAGGTGGGGCTTAGACTTTCTGAATCTTGGACTGACAGAGCTGGAAGGGACCTCAGAACATAGAACACAGAAGGTCAGAGCTGGGAGTCCCTTAGAACACAGAATGTTAGAGATGAAATGACTTTTAGAACACAGAGTGTTAGAGATGAAAGTGCCCTTGGAACATACTATGTCAGAATTGGGAGGTCTTTAGAACATACAATGTCAGAGCTGGGAGGGCCCTTAGAACATACCATAGTATGTCAGAGTTGGGAGGCCCTTAGAACATACAATGTCAGAGCTGGGAGGGCCCTTAGAACATACTATGTCAGAGCTGGGGAGGGCCCTTAGAACATACAATGTCAGAGCTGGGAGGGACCTTAGCAGAGCTGAGAGGGCCCTTAGAACATACTATGTCAGAGCTGGGGAGGGCCCTTAGAACATACAATGTCAGAGCTGGGAGGCCCCTTAGAACATACAATGTCAGAGCTGGGAGGGCCCTTAGAACATACTATGTCAGAGTTGGGAGGCCCTTAGAACATACAATGTCAGAGCTGGGAGGGCCTTAGAATATACAATGGCAGAGCTGGGAGGCCCTTAGAACAATGGCAGAGCTAGAAGGAACCTCAGAACACAGAATGTTCGAGATGGAAAGGCCTTCAGAGCCCAAAATATCAGAGTTGGAAAGGACATTAGCGCACAGAACATCAGGGCTGACATTTGTCTCACATGATAGGGATTCCTTTTGTATACGGGTTGGGCTAGGTGGTTGCTGAAGTCCCTTTCAGCTCTCCAGTTCCTTAGTACAGAGAATTTCAGCATTAAAAAGGAGCACAGGGAGGAAAGTATAACCCCTTTATTTTATAGATGGGGAAATTGATGTCTAGAGAGAGAAAGTGATTTCAGAGGCAGTGGGGTGTAAGGCCAATAACACTAGATTTGGAATAAGATGAAAAGTTTGGGTCCCAGATGCAATACTTACTAATCTGCGCCTCAGTTTGCCCATCCTGTGAAATGAGGCATTTGAACTAAATCAGAGGTTCCTCAAAATGTGGTATTTGAGGTCCCCAAGACCCTTTCAGGGGATCTGCAATGTCACAACTATTTTCTTCACCATCATCATCATCATCATATGTTACATGCCTATTAAAATGTCCTCTCCTTTTCCAATTCTATATCTGTGTAAGGCTATATTTTCTTCATATGCTGCAACCGAAACAACATATCACAACAGATTGAAGGCAGAAGCAGATAGGAGAAAATCCAGCTGGCTTCTATTAGGCCAGACGTTAGAGAGACTTGCAAAAATATGTAAAGTAGTGTTACTCTTCTCGCTAAATTTTGTTTGTTTTGGAAAACACGGTTGTTTTTCATAAAAATGTTACTGATGTTCATATGCAATGGGATTATTATTGTCATTTCTGAATGAATGAACATTTTAAGATTTTATCAGTTTTAATTTCGTAACGGTAAACATATGTGTATATATATGATGTGTATGTATATATATGATGTGTGTATATGTAAGATGTATGTATATGTATGATGTGTGTATATATGTACACACAGAGATCTATGTACACACACACACAGATATATCCCACATAAACAATAGCTCTTAGGATCCTCAACAATATTTAATAGCATGAAGTGGTCCCGAGACCAAAAAGGTTGAGAATCTCTGGCCTTGATGGTCTTTCAGTTCCTTCCCCATTCTGACGTTCTGTGTTCTCATCCCTTCCAGCTCTGATACACTATGTTCTCAGGTCCTTTCCAGCTTTATTTAACATTCTATATTCCAGGTTCTCGGTTCCCTTCTAGCTCTGATAGTCTACATTCCAAGGCTGGCCGTTGTAAACAAGGGTAATAGTCCTTGAAGTACAGACCTATTAGGCTTCTACAGCTCATCCCACTGATAAAAAACATGGTGGGCATTTGTGGTTTCATGAGGACAGCTGGGCCCCTCTCCGATAGACATCACAACCCGCTGTACCTTCTGGGTGGATCGTGCCCAAGCATTTCCACAAATCTTTCCCTAAGGACGCCCCAATTCCTCGGCTCATTTGAGAATCTTGGGGCCCCAATGTACCCCTTGGGGAGTCCATCTGCTGTCACTCTGGATAGGCCCCAACCTGCCAGTCCTTTCCTGATCATCTATGTCTCCAGTGACACCATTTACGCCTTTTTTTTTTTTTTTTGCAAACAAGTCATCTTTAATAACACAGGGCAGCCTGCTTCTACCCGCTGGCCATCTTTCCTTTACCTCTTTGCAATCTGGATTATTCTAAAATGATCTCGCTCCATGATTCAAAGACACAGAGCATTTTTAGCTTTATCCCCTCCAAAGAATCCTGATTTCATTTGTGTGGGGACCCACCCCCAAGTGCATAAAGATCCCAGACTCAGACTTTGTAGATGGTCCTGGAGAGTAGCTGTGGCTAGAAGTCTATTCTCCTATGACCCACCTGGTGAAACGTCTCTCATAGGAGAATAAGCATTTATTAAGTACCTACTATGTGCTAAGTGCTTCACAAATATTATCTCATTTGATTCTCACAGCAACAGATAGGTGCTATTATTATCCTCATTTTACAGTTAAGGAAACTGAGGCAGACAGAAGTTAAGTGACTCGCTCAGGATCACACAGCTTGAATTCAGGGCTTTCTGACTCCAGTGCACTCTGTGCACTATGGCGCCACCTAATGGCTTCTAGTTTACCCCTAGGCTATTCCTCAGACAGTAAGCCTATAAGTCCACAATCCAGGCAACTTAAACACACAGAATTCATAGAATTTAGAGCTAGAAGGGACGTTAGATGTCTGACCTAGGTGGTGCACTGGATGGAGTGCTGGGACTGACGTGTGAAAGACCTGAGTTCAAATCTTACTCCAGATGCTTATCAGCTGCGTGACCCTGGGATAGTCATTTAACCTTCGTTTGACTCAGTTTCCTCATCTGTAAAATGGAGATGGTATTGAATAGGGTAGACAACTTCCAGAGTTGTTATAATGGTGAAACGAGCTAACATTTGTAAACTGCTATGTATTTCCTAGTTATCATTGCTATCATCATTCTTCTATCAATGAGAAAATATGTCCAGCTAGAGAAAAAGTGATTTGTCTGAGGTCCCATAAAGGTAGCAATGGTAGTAGCTGGTGCTCATATAGGCCCTTTCACACACGAGCTCATTGGGTCCTCACAGCATCCTTGGGAGGCAGTTTGTGTAGGCAGTGTGAGGAGAGTGGCTCAGTGAGGTTCCAGGCCTTGCCCACGATCACCTATCATCCACGGCCATCCAGGTGGGCTCCTCCTCAGGCCTCTCCTGATCTAGGTTGAGCACTCATTCCATCTAAGGCATGGATGCTGGTTTAAACCCAGGGCTTCTGAAAACAAAGCCACCTCCCATTAGGCTACACTGCCTCTAGACCACCTAGCCTTGAGATTATTGGCTGTGTGACCTTGAACAAGTCTCTTCAGCTGGACTGCCATTTGCCTCTTTTATTTTGTATCCCAAGGGCTTAGAACAATGCCTGGCACATAGTAGGCACTTAATAAATGTTGACTGATCGATTGATTCCGGACCTCAGTTTTCTCATTTGTAAAATGGAGGTCAATAATATCTGCCCTCCCTAACTCATAGCACTGTTGGAGTGGGTGAGTGGTAGAGGAGCTGGAGTATTTTATGAAAATAAGCACTATTATCCCTCTGTATTTTAATCTGACAATTGGTATTCTCCAAACCCTGACTCAGGGGACCAGGCTGCCTGACCATCTGGTTGGTGAGCCGGCTGGGTGGCCCAGGCCTGCTCATATGCCCCTTCCACCGTACCAAGGTGTTCCAGCTCGAGCGTCCCTCTTCCCCTCCTGTCATCTCTCTCAGGCCCAAAGAGCCAAAAAATGACAGAATTAGAGCTGGACAGGATGCCCGTGGGTGTCTGGCTCTGCCCGATGCCCACCCAGACTATGAATCCTGCCTCCAGCAGCCCCAGCAAAGGGCCAGCCCTTCAAGGCCTCACATAACAAACTGCCAGTTTCCAGAAGTTTCACCAGTTCCATCGTGGGGGCAGCTCTTTGTTAGGAAGTTTCTCCTTGCATAAAGCTGAAATCTGCCTCTCAGTGCCTTGGGCTCCCTTTCTGATTACTCCTAATTCTGCTCTGGCAAGCAGAATTATGGGCCTTCTGATGGCCCCTCAGATACTCCAAGCCCTCTCTTGTGTCCTCTCTAAGCCTTCTCTTCTCCATCCTAAACACCCCCAGCTCCTTCAGCCCCCCCCTTATGTGACAATAAGAGTAATAAGAAAATACATTCTGTTAATGCTTCAGGGTTCACACACTCCTCGTGTCATCACCGACAGGCAGACAGACAGCTCAAGCTTAACACTCTCGTTTCACAAATGGAGACACCGAGGCTCACGGTCACACAGCTCATGAATGCCAGAGACTGGGGTCGACATCCTGCACACTTTTCACTGCCCCCCGGCCCCGCTTTATGGGGTATGTCTTCTGGTCCCTTTCATCATCCTGGGCCTCCCACAGGGAAACCCTCCAGACTGTAGATCCCTTTGAGAGGTAGTGAGCAAGATTTAGTAGGAAGAGTGTCGAACCTGGAGGCAAGAGAACCAGGCTTAATTTCCAGCTCTAACACTTTCCAACCTTATGACCCTGGGCATGTCCTTTAAGCTATGCCTCAGTTTCTTTATCTGTATAATGGGTTTAATAACTCTTCCACTGCATACTTCATAGAGTTGTGAGGCTTCGAAGGCTCTGTAAACCTTAAAGTGCTACAGAAATGTGGGTTCCTGATGCCTCTCAGAAAACTCTGGGTCTGGGGGTACTTTCTGCTCTCTCGAGGTTCATTGTCAAGTCAAGTTAACGAATCGTTGTTGCTAACTCCTACCAGATACCAGGCATTGTACGAAGCGCTGGGCAGACAAAGAAAGATAAAAGACAGTCCATGCTCACGAGGAAATCAGTCCAATGGTGGAGAGGGGACACACGAACACCAATGTACAGACGAGATGTGGACAGTTGCCTTACCTATGAAATGGAGGTGATAATTATACCACCCAAGGCAGTTGTGAGAATCAGATGACACAATGTTTGTAAAGCACTTGGGTCTGCCATTAATGTTGGTTTCCATCCTTCTTCCTTCTCTCCTTCCTAGGAGGAGGCCAGGTTATAAAGTGCATTGAATGCCAAACAGAGGCTTTTCTATTTGGTCCTGGAGATAATAGAGAGTTATTGAATGGTGGAGGTGACATGGTCAGCCTTGTGATAGCTCGGAGTGGGGAGAGTCCTGAGGCAGAGAGACCACCCAGCAGGCATGAGATGGGGAGGGTCTGTACCAGGGTGCTGCTGCGTTAAAGAAAAGAAGGGAGTATATTCAAGAGACATAAGGTGGAATCAACAGGCCTTAGGAACAGATGGGATGTGGGGGGTGAAAGAGAGTGACAAGTCACAGATGCCACCTAGGTTGTGAGGCTGGGTACTTGGGAGAATGGTGGTGCCCTTGACAGTAATAAGGAAGAAATAATAATCGGGAAGGACTTAGGGAGAAAGAATATGAGTTTGGTTTTAGACATATTGAATTTCAGAGGGGTACAGACCATCTAGTTCGAAATGTCCAATAGGCAGTTGGAGATGTGAGACTGGAGGTCAGGAGAGAGGTTAGGGCTGGATTATTTGAGAATCATCAGCATAGAGATGATAACTAAATCTATGAGTACAAATAAGATCACCAAGCAAAATAGCATAGAGGAAGGCGAGAAGAGGGCCCAGAATAGGACCTCTTGGACACTCACCTTCAGTGGTCATGCCCTGGATGAAGATCCAGCAAAGGAGACAGAGAAGGAGCGGTAAGAGAGCTAGGATGAGAATGGGGGGGTTGTCCCCAAAACCTAGAGAGAAGAGAGTATCAAGTAGATTAACAATGTCTAAGGATGGAGAGGTCAAGGAGAATGAGGATTGAGAAAAGGCCATTGGGTTGGCAACTAAGTGACCTTTGGTACTCTGACATTTACAGAGTTCAAGAGACATCAGTCCTGGGTGATGAATCATTTTTATTAATAATGCTAGAATATTAGGGAGAAGTGCGGTTGAATGATGGAATCAGAGCCAGACTGTGGAGAGTTAAGGAGTGAATGAGAAGAAAGGGACACATCAATTATAGAAAGCCTTCTCCAGGCTCTCAGCCCCCAAAATGGAGGAGAGATACAGAGTAACAGCTAGCTGGGATGGATAGATCAAGGGAGGATTTTCTAGAGGCAGAAGGAGGCATGGGCGTGTTTGTAGGTAGTAGGGAAACAGCCGGCAGCCAAGGAGAGATTGAAAATAAGTGAAAGAGTGGGAATGATAGAGAGGAAGGAGTGCTGGAGAAGATAGGGCGGAATCAGATTATTTATACACATAGAGGCTTTTGCCTTGGCAAAGAGAAGGGTGACCTTATATGAGATGCAAGTGGGGAAGATTGTAGAGGAAGATGTCTGAGTGATGAGAGATGAGGAAGGGAAAGGAGAGAGGTCACAGAAAATGCCTTCAATTTTTTCAGTGAAATGTCAGGCAAGGTTTTCAGATGACAGGGGTGGGGGCTGGGGAGCCATGGGAGGTCTGAGAAGGGATAAAAAGATCTGGAAGAACAGCCGTGAAGCGGGGATAGTGAGTCGATCAAAGAGATATAGAAGGATTACCTAGCAGCAGTGAGGGTCCAGTTGAGACTATGTAACACACATTTGTAGTGGCTCCAGCTACCATGGTTTTGTAACTGTTTGGGGTGATCAGTTACGCAAATTCACAGCTCAAGCCCCCATCAAGTACATCATTCTCTAGTATCAGAACCAAGGCAAGGCAACAAGCATTAATTAAATGCTTTACTACATGCCAAGAACTGTGCTAAGCCCTGGAGACACCAATAGATGTGAAAATAAATAGAACTCCTGTCCTCAAGAAACATACATTCTAATTCTTACACAGATGTGAGCTGAAAGGGGACATAGGGAAGAAGGTAGCCATTTAAGGGCATGGTGGCGAAGTCCTGAGAGTCAGAAGCAGAGTCAGGAGTAGAATTAAGGATGGCCAGCCAGGACCTCTCCTTAAAGTGTCAGCTCAAGGAGAAATTCACCAGTGGGAGGAAATAAGCAACAAGGATAGAGGGGTGTTCTAGTGTGAGAAGGTTCTAGCATCAGAAAGAAACTCTAGGGTGAGAAGGCAGCAAGGATAGAGGGGTGTTCTGGTGTGAGAAGGTCTAGCATCAGAAAGAAGCTCTAGGGCAAGAAGGCTGCTGTGTCTATAGAAAGTTAGAAGCAGAGCCATGAGGGGACCATATTGGATAATAGCAAAAGTTTTTTATTGTCACTTTTTGAAATTCCAAAGAGAAACTAAAATAGTTTATATTTTCCTTTCCCTCCACCCCAACCATATATAAATGAGTTGTTGAAATCTTGCGGTCATGTCTGACTCTCCGTGACCCCATTTGGGGTTTTTTTGGCAGAGATACTGGAGTGGTTTGCCATTTCCTTCTCCAGCTCATTTTACAGGCGAGGAAATTGAGGCAAACTACGTACCCAGGGTCACCCAGCTAGCAAGTGTCTGAGTTGAGATTTGAACTCAGGTTCTCCTGACTTCAAGGCCAGTACTCTGCACTATAGCACCACCTAGCTGCTGTACAAATGGGAACAATCTTATTTAACTCCAAGTGATAAGTCGAATAGAAACCTTCCAGAGAAAATTTACAAGGGAGAGGGGAAACTGTCTCTTAATAAGTGGCTGAACAGGACAAAGAAACTTTCGGTCATTATCCCATCTCCCCTTAGCATGATCTCAGTGGCACCATGGCAATCTGTTAACTTTTCTAGGCAGACTGGACTAGTAGACTAGGCTGACTGGAATCTGGAAAACTCTTGGCTTGGTTCTGGGATCATCAGGATTTCACCAGGTCTCTAGAGATGTCATGGAAGTATCATTGTACCAATTAATCAATCCAAAAACCATCTCTTAAACATTAACCATGTACCAGGCCCTGTACCAGGAATTTAAGATACGAAGGAAAAAATTGAACTGCTATCCCTTAAGGACTTTACATTTTATTGTCTACAATTAAAAAAAATTATTGGGTGATATGTCGATATATAAAGTTACACAAAATCTATGCAAAAAATTCAATATAATTTGGGGAGAGGGTCGCTAAAATCTGGGGGTGGGGGCCAAGAAACTCAACATGTAGGAGGTGGCATTTAAGCTGAATCCTTTTTTCCACTTTACTTTTTCCAATTACATGTAAAAACAATTTTCAACATTTGTTTTTAAATTTTAGAGTTCCAAATTCTTTCCCTCCTTTTCCCCCACATAAGGCAAGCAATTTGATATAGACTATACATGTGCAGTCATGCAAAACATATTTCCGTATTAGTCATGTTGTGAAAGAAAACATAGACCCCCAAAACCAAGGAAAACAAAGAAAGTTTTAAAAATAAACTTCAATCTGCATTTAGACTCTGTCAGTTCTTTCTGTGGATATGAATAGAATTTTTCATAAGTCTTTTGGAATTTTCTTCAATTATTGTTTTGCTGAGAATAGCTAAACCATTGACAGTTGATCATCACAAAATGTTGCTGTTATCATGTGCAATGTTTTCCCTGGTTCTGCTCAACTCACTTTGCATCAGTTCATATAAGTCTTTCCAGGTTTTTCTGAAACCATACTGTTTGTCATTTCTAATTGCACAATAGTATTCCATCACAATTATATATCACAACTCATTCAGCCATTCCCCAATTGATGGGCATCCCTTCAATTTCCAATTCTTTGCCACCACAAAAAGAGCTGCTATCAATGTTTTTGTACATATAGATCCTTTTCCTTTTTTTAAAATGTCTTTGGGATACAGACTAGCAGTGATATTGCTGGGCCAAAAGGTATGCACAGTTTTATAGCCCTTTGGGCATAGTTCCAAAATTGCTCTCCAAAATGGTTGGATCAGTTCACAACTCCACCAACAGTGCATTACTGTTGCACATCACCTCCAACATCTATCATTTCCCCTTTGTGTCATATTAACCAATCTGATAGGTGTTAGATGGTACCTCAGATTTGTTTTAATTTGTATTTCTCTAATCAATAGTAATTTAGAGAATTTTTTCATATGACAGTAGATAGCTTTGATTTCTTCTTTTAAAAACTGCCTGTTTATATCCTTTGACCATGTGTCAATTAGAGAATGACTCATATTTTTGTAGATTTAACTCAGTTGAGTCAATTTGAGAAATGAGACCTTTATCAAAGAAACTTGCTTTAAAAATTTTTTTCCCAGTTTTCTGCTTTCCTTCTTTCTAATTGTGGCTGCATTGGATTTGTTTGTGCAAAACCTTTTTAATTTGACATGATCCAAATTATCCATTTGCTTCCTGTAATGTTAAGCTGAGCTTTGAAAAAAAACCAGGTACTAAAAGTTGCCATGAGGCCATTTTGACCAGATAGAAGAGTGTGGAAAGGGGAACTAATGTAAACCCTGTGCTCATCCTTCTGCCTTTCCACTTCAACAGCAATCCAAAGTTTGCCCCTCCATTTCTACTCCTACCCTGCGGCTCTATCTATCAGACCTATGCTTTTTTACTTCTGTGAGGCTCTCCTCTTACTGCTCCTCAGAAACACCTCATCACCTCTCCAAACCATCCTTCTCACAGCTGCCAAATTAATATTCCTAAAACACAGAACTGACCCTAATACTACTACTACCCCCCTCCAAAATCCTCAGTGGCTCCCTATTGTCTCTAGGATAAAATACGGAATCCTTAGCCTGGCTTTCAGAGCTCTCTACAATCTTGCTCCCACCCGTCTGTCTAGTATTAAATCAAAATATTCCCCTTCTTGCTCTCTCTGTTCCAGACAAAGTAGTCTCTACACTATTCCTGTTACTTAAATCCTATTTCCCACCTCTGGGTCTTTACATATATCTGGAATGCACTTCTTTCTTACTTCTGCTTTTTAGAATCACTAGCTTCCCTGAAAGCACAGCTTAGGGACAATGAAGGTCTTAAAGGTCTTTGCTGATCCCTCCCAGGTATTTGTGTCCCCTCCCTAGTAAAATTTCACTCCCTTCATCTTCTACCACCTATGTAGACAGAGGATCACAGGGTAACAGTGTTCATGAGCTATCCCCTTCCCCTCTCCTATCTTCTTTCACCAAGCCTGGGGCACCCCAAATTTGTTGAGGACAATTACTATTGGGGGTCATCTAGTTTGGGGCCAATAGAGCTCCTAGAGAGTCAAATCCCATAAAGACCCATGGTTCAGAGATGTTAGAATAAGAAGTTGAGACTAGTTCTCTCATCTCTCCCTGTTCAATAAACTCTAGGGGTTCCCTATTATCCCTAGGATCAATATAAACTTCTCTGTCTGGCTTTTAAAGCCCCTCACAACCTGACTCTTTCCCCCCTTTCCAGTCTTCTTAGACTTTTCTCCCTTCCATACACTCTATGATCTGGGTCAGGAGTGGGGAACCTGCTAAGTCATATGTTACCTTCTAGGTCCTCAAGTGTATCCTTTTGAATTCAAACTTTACAGAACAAATAATCTTAATAAAAAGATTTGTTCTGTAAAACTTGGACACAGTCAAAAGGCCACACCCAAGGATCTAGAAGTCCACCCGTGGCCTCCAGGCCACAGGCCCTCCACCCCTGAGCTAGATACACCAACCCCCTCGATGTTTCTCTCACTGCGCATTTTCACTGGCTCTCCCACATGCCTGGAATGCTCTCCCCCTCCAGGCTTGCCTGGCTTCTTCAAGTCTTGGCTAAAATCTCACCTTCTGCAAGAAGCCTTTCCTGGTCTCCCTCCATGCCAGAACCTTCCTTCTGTTGGTTATCTCCAATTTACCTTCTCTATCTATTGTGTGTACATGTTTGTATACAATGTTTGCACATGGCCTCTCTGATTAGGCTGTGAGCACCTGGAGCGCCAGCACCGATTTTACCTTTCTTTCTGGCCCCAGTGCTTAGCACAATTCCTGGCACACAGTAAGCACTTAATAAATGCTTGTTGACTCGACTCGACAATTTTGCTAGAAAGAGAGGTATTTAATGGGATCTTTCAGGTACATAGGCTGAAAGAAGACATTCTTAGTTGAAAGACAAACATATAACCCTAGTAGGGGTAGCTAGATGACACAATGGATAGAGTGCCTGCCTGGGAGTTAAGAGGATCTGAGTTCAAATTTGACTTCAGACATTTACTAGTTGTGTGACCCTGGGCAAGTCACTTAACCCTGTTTTCCTCAGTTTCCTCATCTGTAAAATGAGCTGGAGAAGGAAATGGCAAAACCCAGCAAACCCAACAGCAAAGCCAACCCAAATGGGTCACAGAGAATCAGACATGACCAAAACAACTGAACGATAACACATCCCCAGTATAAACTGAGACTTAGCAAGCATGTGTAAAATAAAAAGTCAGTACTAGAGTTCAAATTTCTCCAAAATGATGCTTGTACAAAGAAAATAGAATTCTTCATAATACTCCTAAATATGCCAGACACATAACCATGGTGAAAAGTGGATGGGGAAAAGGTAACCCAAACAGGAATGGTCAGCATTGGAGGGGCTGTGGTAAGATAAGCACACCAATATACTATTGAAGTTGGGGAATTGGGCCATCTGTTCTGCATATCAGTTTGGTTAATCTGGTCCATTTGGAATTACAGAAGAAAAGTGACTGAATTGTCCACACCCTTTGACCCAGTGAGTACAAGGCTTATACTCCAGAAGACAAGGACAGAAGCAAGATCCATTACATATCCCTAGATATTTAAAGCAATGGTTTTTGTGGCAACAAAGAAGGAGAAGCAAGGCATATGCCCATCAGTTGTGGAATGTCTGGGGAAAAGAACAACCATGGTATAATGATGGAATGGAATGTTATTATGCAATGAGGAAAATAAGGAATTCCGAGAAGTGTGGAGGGTTTTTTTTTCCTTAAAAATATATACTTTTTTAATTTTTAACTTTCTTTTAAAATTTTTGAATTCCAAATTTTCTCCTTCCCTCCAGCCTCTCCCTGACCTATTGAGAAGGTAAGCAACATATTGTGAACACAAAGTGAAACATGAAATCATGCAAACATATTATCATATTAGCCATGTTGTAAGAAAAATTAAAAAGTGAAGAAATTATACGTCGATCTGCGCTTAGAGTTCATCAGTTCTTTCCCCAAGGGTGGATAGCATTTGTTATCATAGGTCCTTTAGAATTATCTTGGATCCTCGTATTGCTTAGAGTAGTCAATATAGATGATCATTGCTGTTACTGTCTACAATGTTCTCCTAGTTCTGCTCACTTCACTTGGCATCAGTTCATATAAATCTTCCCAATACGTTTCTGAAACCATCCTGCTTGTCATTTCTTATAGCACAATAGTAGCATGGACAGATTTGTATGAAATGATTCAGTGAGAGAAACAGAACCAAGAAAACAACATACACAAAGACTGCAACGATGTAAATGAAAAGACCATTAAAATGATACAACTCTGAGCAACTGAATAAACTATAAAGAACAAATCACATAGCACACCTCTTATCTCTTGCAGAGAAGGGGAGGACTCCTAAGTATACACTGTTGGTTGCAGTGACTGCATCGGGTTTCTTTTTTTGGTGGAGGAACGAGTGAGGATTCAGTTTAGAAGAAATAGCCATGACCTTGTAAAAACAAAAGGCATTGATAAAATTTGTTTTGAAAAAGTGACGGGGGTGGGGGTGGGGGAGCAAGGTGGAGGCTGGAAAGCAGGGACTAGCATGAGCTCCCTGCCAAGTCCCTCCAAAAACCTATAAAAATGGCTCTGAACCAATTCTAGAACTGCAGAACCCACAAAATAGCATAGGGAAGCAGGGCTCCAGCCCAGGACAGCTTGGATGGTCTCTGGGTAAGATCTATCCCGCACAGAGATGGGAGCAGAGGGGAGCCCAGCGTGGGCGGCGCGGACCAACCAGACCGGGAGCCGGGCGGAGCCTAGTGCCCTGAATCAGTGAGCTGCGGCAGTTACCAGACTTCTCAACCCACAAACACCAAGGACAACAGAGTAGGTTAGTGGGAGAAGCTGCTGGGGACTGGGATAGAGTTTGTGGTTTGGCCACCGCCCAGGGGGCAGTGGCAGCAGGGGAGGTGGGACAGCCACAGAACTACAGCAGCAGTTGCTTCTGGCCCCAGGCCCACCTGATGGGAGGAATTAAGTGGCTGATCAGAGCTGGAGTGAAGAGCCTGCTGAAGATCTAAGTCCAGTCTGGGTTGGGGGTTCTTGGGGAAGGAGGAGTGCTGGTGTGGCAGAGCTGGCGCATCCCCCCAAGCGTGGAACATAGAACTCTGCACTCTACATGCAGTCATACCCCGCTGAAAAACTCAAGGGTCAAGTGAGTTGGCTGGGAACATGGCCAGGCAGCGAAAACGCACCCAGATTCAGTCTCAGACTCTGGAATCTTTCTTTGGGGACAA
>CM053622.1:51443040-51496700 GCA_028646595.1 Phalanger gymnotis
GGGTGAGGATAGAAGGGAGGCAGATGGGGGTGGAGGTAGTCAAAAACAAACACTTTCGAAAAGGGACAGGGTCAAGGGAGAAAATTCAATAAAGGGGGATAGGTTAGGAAGAAGCAAAATATAGTTAGTCTTTCACAACATGAGTGTTGCGGAAGGGTTATACATAATGATACGCATGCGGCCCAAGTTGAATTGCTTGACTTCTTAGGGAGGGTGGGTGGGAAGGGAAGAGGGGAGAGAATTTGGAACTCAAAGTTTAAAAAAAATAGATGTTCAAAAACAAAAACACAAAAGTTTTTGCAGGCAACTAGAAAATAAGATACACAGGCAATGGGGCATAGAAATTTATCTTGCCCTACAAGAAAGAAAGGGAAAAGGAGATGGGAGGGGAGTAGGGGGACAGAAGGGAGGGCTGACTGGGGAACAGGACAACCAGAATATACGCCATCCTGGAGTAGGGGGGAGGGTAGAAATGGGGAGAAAATTTGTAATTCAAACTCCTGTGAAAATCAATGCTGAAAACTAAATATATTAAATAATAAAAAAATTAAAATTAAAATAAATAAATATGAAAAAAAGAAAAAGTGACAGGCAATTGATTCTCGATCAATATTTGTGCTAGGGACGATCAGACCTCCCCTGTATAACCTGCGAATAGAAGAGCTGAAGAGTGCTCCTTAACCCTCTATGAAAAGAGGGTAATCAGAAGAGACAACTGTGCTCCCCTGGGCCCCTCAAGATGAGAGAGACCAGTCAAAGAGAAGAGAGTCAAGACCCTGGCACCCAGGCAAAGGAGAGGGTGGGAGCAGAGCCAAGAGGCTACTCTGGTGACCAGCTGGGGGAAGAGTTAGAGCATGAGAACAAAGAAGGGTCTCTGCTCTCTTGGTCAAACTAAAAAGAAAAAGAATAGTCAAGGGAAAGACCCAAGAAATCCTGTCTTAAGGCTTTACCCACTACTTCAGGGGAATTCATGCCCCATTCTAGGATCCCAGCCTCGCCCACCAGTAATTCATCCAAAGGTGGGGCAGTATTTCTTATCTTCTCCATTTCAAGGACTACTTTTTCTGTAAGTCAATGGAAGAGGTTTTCATTTGCCAAGGAAGGAGTCAGCTTGGAATGGAGAGAGGATCCTGCCCCATTAATAAATAGAAAGCCACTTTAATCCAGTCCATATGACTCACTGGGAGCCACAGTTCTGAATCAAGGGGTTCCTGCCCTATTAATAAATAGAAAGCCATGATCGATTTGGGGACTGCTTCTTCCTGAGTCCTGTTATTCTAGCTAGAGCCGAGCGAGAGAAGAGTAATGCTGTTCTACACCATCCCACTATTCCAAACAATTAGAAGGGAACTTGGTGTCAGTTGTTAGCTACAATAATGTCAAGGATGGGTGAACAGACAAGCTTGTACCCTCAGTTAAAAAAAATTTGCTGTCTCTGCAAATCACACACGGTACACTGGTACATCTGTAGGCACGCTGCATCATAAACATCCATTAATCTGCATAGTGTAGTCATAGGCAATTATTCCAAATACACTGTACATAACAATCACATTTGTAATAATATTAAAGGTACATTTATACAGCATTTGCAAAGCACTTTCCATGCATTATGGCTAGGCCTTGATTAATGTTAATAATGAATTCCTTGGAGCGGGCACATGTATTTGAATATATCTCATTTGATTCCCACAACAGCCCTACAAGGTAGATGTTATCTGGGGATACGGGGAGGGGGAGGGCGGAAGAGCTAAGACCTCTGATTTTGTTGGTATTCACGGCTTGGATACTCTCTCTACTAACATAGGCTAGCAATTATGCTATCACTTATAGTTTTAAAGAATAACCTGGGGGCACTGAGTTGAGTCATTTACCCAGAATCAAACAGATAGTATTTAACTTTGAACCTAGGTCTTTTTGACTCCAAGGTGGAGTGTCTATCTCCTATCCAAGGGTGGAGAACCTGCAGCCTCAAGGCCACATGTGGCCTGTACCACACTGCCTTTCAGGTGCTATTATTATCCCCATGGTACAGATGGGGATACTGAGGCTCAGAGGGAGGCCTCGTCCAGGGTCCCACATCTAGTAAATGCCTGAGACAGGATTTGAACCCTAGTCTTCCTGACTCTGCCCACTACCCCACTAATAACCATAATGGAGTTGCATGTGGTTGGTCACACAGTGTACATGACAAATGGTATTCCTTGTCAGGGCTGCACAGTGCAGAAGGCACACAGAGATCACATGTAGTAAATGCCATCCCATGTTGGGGTTATCTCCAAAGCACATAATGTATTCACTCCATCCATCACCTGGTCACGTGTGTTACCTCTTCTCTCATCACTCCCAGGGCATTCATTATAAGTCTACCTCAATTTTCTCAACTGTAAAGTGGGGATAATGATACTATCACCTCCCAAAATGGTTGTGAGAATCAGATGAGATAGTATTTGTAAAGTGCATAGCACAGTGCCTACGACATAGTAGGTGCTATGTAAATGTTTATTCCTTACTTCCCTTCCTGAGAGGCAGTCTAAGCCTATTACCTTATTAATAAAGACAACAGTGATATAATAATATGTAATGCCAGAAGTGCACTGAATGCAGCTCATATGGGGATATAACCCAAGACATGGATTTATCTCAGAGAGGAGAAAACTATGTCCAGAAAAAATATTGATTCAAGTATACCAGGTGATTAGAAGGATATGACAACAAATCAATCTGGTTTGTTAATAATAGTAATGACAATTACAGCTAACATCTCTATAGCACTTTAAGATTTACAAAGGACTTTATACATGAAGGGCAGCTAGATGGTGCAGTGGATGGAACGCTGGACTTGGAGTCCTCATGTGTACAAATCTGGTCTCAGACACTTTGCTGTGTGACCCTGGGCAAGTCATTTAACCCTGTTTGCCTTAGTTTCTTCATCCGTGGAGAAGGAAATGGCTGGCCCCTCTAGTATGGGGCAGCTAGGTGGCGCTGTAGTAGATAGAGCGCTGGGCCTAGAGTCAAGACCACTCATCTTCATGGGTTCAAATTTGCCCCCAGACACTTAGTAGCTGTGTAACCCTGAGCAAGTCACTTACCTCTGTTTGCCTCAGTTTCCTCATCTGTAAAATGAGCTGGAGAAGGAAATGCCAATCGCTCCAGTATCTCTGCCACAAAAACTTCAAATGGGGACAGAGTCTAACCTTACTGAACAACTTACACACAGGATCTCTAATCTTATCATATAATAGATTTGGAGTTGTCTGTTGTCTGTTCATCCATCCTTGACATTATTGTAGCTAACATGTGGCACCAAGTCCCCTTCTAAATTTTTGGAATAGTGGGATGGTGTAGAACAGCCTTAACATCTAAGGAACCTTAGAACTCATCTAGTCCAATCCTTTCATTTTATAGAGGTTAAATGACTTGCCCAGGGTCACACAGGTAGCAAGGACGAGAAGAGAGATTTAATTGCAGGTTTTCCTGGCTCCAAGGACAGAATTCTATTCACTATGCATTACTGTCATCTTCACATGCCTTTTGAGGCAACAGATCATGGTACAGTGGTCAGAGAGCCAGCCTGTGTGTCAGGATAGCACAATGGCCAAATGACTAGACAAGGCGCATAAGAGCTCATGGGCCCAGGCAACTTTCTAAGACCATCAGTTGCAGAATAGGTGGTGATATGCTTTAGTGGGAGGAGTTTCCTCAGTGAGGAGTTCCCTTGATCCAGGAAATCATCCCTATGTAGTTATCCCTTTCATATAGGGCAGGTTAGGGGCAAGGTGCCCCCACAACCTTGATACGATACTCATAAAGTATTTTGGCCCTCCCTTCATACCAGAGAAGAAGTCTGAATTTTTTCTTTTGTGAGGTATTTATAGTATCTTATCATAATATTTGGGTTATGTTACACAATGCTATACACACATTTTATGCATTTCTGAGTTTCTAAACTTTTTCTGTGTCATTTGCTAGACTTTGCATGTTGTCTTCAGCTTCCACCAAACTTCCCAAAACTCCCCATTTAATTTCTTTTGCCAACCCACAATACAGTGAAACTGCGATAGGGACAGTCGCGATGTGGAAGGGTTAACTGTAAACACAAACCAATGAAAAAACCAGACCCACGAAGTAGGCCTTACAGTATTAGGATCTCCATCTGCAAAGTGGCCAGCCCAAGTCCTCACTAAATTCTTAATCTAACTAGAGTCCCCTGACTGAGTACGTTTAACAAGAATCCGATAAATACTTATCAGACGCTTAATGTATGCAGAACCCTGTGTTGAGGGAGACCCGTAGATAGATGAGACCTGCCTTCAGAGAGTTCACAGTCTAGTAAAGGATGTAGATAACCATAGATAACTATAATTCACATGATAAGTTCATCAAAACAATCCCAAAGCGCTCTGGGAACTCCGAGGAGAGAAGCTGCCCCCAGCCAGAGGGGGAGCGGGGCATCGGGTTCAACTTCCTGGAAGAGGAAGCATCTGAGTTAAGCTTAAAATGACAGGCAGGAATTGTACAAATAAGAAAGCAGAGAGAACATTCCAGGCACAGGAAACAGTTTGGACAAAGACACAGAGTCCTTGACCACACTAAGCTTTGCCGGGAGCTCCACGCTGAGGCCTCCCACTGTGCTCTGGGCCAGATGGAGAATGACTCCTTGTCCTGTTCTGAGTTGGGTCATGTATATCTCAGCACCAGCTTTTAAAATTGATATATCTTTTATTTTTATATCACCTTCAAATCTGAATATATCCCTCCCCTGCCCACCTAATAAGCCATCCTTTTTAACCAAAGAATAAAAAGAAAAACACCTACCCATCCCATCAGTCAAGCCTGATGGTAACATACCATGTTGCATACCCCCAGTCTTCCACCTCTGTGAATAAGGGAGGGAGGGGCGTTTTGTCCTCTCTTCTCTGGGTCCAGTTACCCAGAGCATCCAGTTTGGGGGTTTTAGGAGATTTTTGCATTTTCCATTTTCATTGCTACATTCATCGTGTATATTGTTTTCCTGTTTCTGCTTGCTTTATTTTGCATCAATTAATACTTTGGATTTTCATGTTCATCGTTTCTTATGGCACGGCAGTATTCTGTGAGGTTCATGTGCCACAAATTTAGTCATTTCCCAATCAGGGGCAGCTAGTCATTTCTTGGGTATTTCCAAACTGTGCAGGCTGTCTTCTGGCCACTGTCTTCATCCTGCCCTCCCACCCTCGGGAACCTGGGCTCTGCTTCTGAGACTCTGGCAGGTTTGTTCTGTAAAACCTGCACTCAGTCAAAAAGCCACACCCAAGGACCTAGAAGGCTACATGGGGCCTTGAGGCCACAGGTTCCCTACCCCTGCAAGCCCTGGAGGCAGGTTTGCACTCTTATCTTAACCAGAATCAGGCCTCCACATTACTTTCTTTTGTTTTTTAATTTAATATTTTATTTTTTCCTCAATTACATGTAAAAACAATTTTGAACATTCATTTTTTTATTTTTGGGGTTCCAAATTCTCTTTCTCCTTTCCTTCTCTTCCCTCCCCTTGAGAAGGCAAGTGATCTGAGATAGATCTTACATCCACACCACTTTTCAACTATTTCCAAACTTTGGTGCCAAGCGTGTACTCCCCCCTCTTCTCTCCTAAATGTTATCTGCCCATTCTCATTAGAATAGAAGCTTGTGTCTCCTCCCTCCCCACCAACCCCAGCATTCCGGGGGAATAACAGACTACCTCCCCACCCGGCTGAAGACAAACAGCTGGGTGGACAGTCCACTGAATTAACCCATCAAATCAGTCAGCTAACTGTCAACACGCACTTATTAAGTATTTATTATGTTCCAAAAGGTGCTGTGCTTAGCGTTGGGGATACAAAGGACAAAAACAGTCTCTCCCTTCAAGGAATGCACATTCTAATGGGGGAAGGGGAGACAACATCTAAATGAGATGTGCATTCAAGGGATGTACAAAGCAGCTGGAAGGTAATCTAAGGGGACATGATCACCTGGGGGAGGACAGGGAAGAGTCTCCTGTAAAAGGTAGGAGTGGAGCTGAATCTTAAAGGAATTCAGGGAAACCAAAAGTGAGAGTAGAGGAGGAACATTCCAGATCTCTCACTGAACCTCGTGAAGCAAGAAAGAAGCAGCTGCTACCAATAATCCTAATGAAGTTACCAGTCTCTCCATCACCCTGATAGCACAAAAACAAGCAGACCTCCCACTGGGAGGATGACAATGATGACGATGACAGCCATGGCGGTGATGGTGGTGGTGGTGACGATGATGGTGATGGTGATGTTGACAGTGAGATGGTGATGGTGAGAGTGGTGGTGGTGACGGTGATGGCAATGGTGAGAGTGGTGATGGTGATGATGATGATGGTGATGGTGACAATGATGGTGATGGTGATGGTGATGGTGGTGGTGATGATGGTGATGGTGGTGGTAGTGATGGTGGTGATGGTGATGGTAGTGAAGGTGGTGGTGATAATAGTGAGGATGGTGATAGTGATGGTGATGATGGTGGTGGTGAGGATGGTGATAGTGATGGTGATGATGGTGGTGGTGAGGGTGGTGATGGTGGTGATGGTGATGGTAGTGAAGGTGGTGGTGATAATAGTGAGGATGGTGATGGTGATGATGGTGGTGGTGATGGTGGTGAGGGTGGTGATGGTGATGGTGATGATAATGATGGTGATGGTGATAGTGATGATAATGATGGTGATGGTAGTGGTGATGGTGAGGGTGATGGTGGTGGTGATGGTGATGGTGATGGTGATGATAATGATGGTGATGGTGATGATAACGATGGTGATGATAGAGACAGTGATAGCAGCAACTAACATTTATATTGTACCTACTATGTGCTAGGCACTATACCGGAGACTTTGGCTGCCTCTTTACCAAGAATCACAACGTTTCAGAGTTTGAAGGGACATTAGACTTAAACTAAGGTAACAAGAATCTGGCACATGCTCAGAGTGCCTGGGACAAAATCAATCCATTTGGAGAAGTTGAAGAGAAGCTTGCTTCTAGGGGAGCTATGAGATATGGAATGGAGAGACTGTGGAGCATGTGTAGACAATCTATACCTGGTTCTGGCCTGCTAACCATGAGGTTAGGGGAGACTTTTTCTTTTTTTTTTGAGGGGGGAAGGCAGGGCAATTGGGGTTAAGTGACTTGCCCAAGGTCACACAGCTAGTAAGTGTGCCAAGTGTCTGAGGCTAGATTTGAACTCAGGTCCTCCTGACTCCAGGGCCGGTGCTCTACTCACTGTACCACCTAGCTGCCCCATTGGCTTTGTAGCCAGTACTAGGGAGATCTTCAAAAAGGCCTGAGTCAGCCTTGCCTAATCTATTGATTCAGTGGAACTTTTGGACTCCTTTGCTGAAAGTGTCCAGCCAGAGACAATGTTGTCGGGAGAAAAGGCCATATGGCTTGAAAAAAGTGGGTCTCAGTCCTTGGCCTCTACATTTATCCTTTTCTGTTCTAGGGGAGGGCACTGGAGACCCCATCAGGAATGTGAGTGTTGGGGCTTCCCAGCAACCAGATTTTGCAGTCAGTCCATCATCAGTACCTGGAGGAGCAAGGAATGACCTTCAGGACCTGCCTAGTGGCAGCTGAGATAAGGATTCATCCGTCAGGATGAATGTAGGAACTGAACAATGAGGACCCCCCCTGCCCCGTGTGTTGAGGGAGAAATGTACATTGTTCTTGCTATAATTTTGAAGCAAATATCCCTTTGGAAAAGCTAATTGCTGTTAAGTGGTTAACTAGAACTGGGGCACCACTCACTGGTGGTTAACACAGCCCCTGCGAGCCTGAACCCATGGCAGTAGAGAGCAGACACCTCGGATCCCTCAGGGCATCCTAGAACCCTGAGGGGCAGATACAGCAGGCCTGGCTCTGGGAGAATGAAGTCAGAGCATGGTCGATACACTAGTCCAAGCTGACATTACAGCTGCAAGGTCCTCTATGATCCAGCCACACTGACCTACTTGCTACACACACACACACACACACACCAGTTCTTGACTCTGACTGGGCACTCCCTGACCCCCATGTCTGGGATATTCTCTCTCTATGTTTCCACCTCCTGTTTTCCCAGGCTTCCTTAAAGACTTAGCTACAATCCCACCTTGTACAGGAGGACTTTCCGGTTCCTCCCTGGCCCGTACCCCTAGTCCACTCCTCTCTAAACCTGAGTCTAAGCCTTACCTTCTATCTACTGCACATGGTTCTTGTGTGGCCCTACACAACATCTCTTCCATCACGATGGGAAATCCTTGAGGGCAGGGACCACATGTTTTCCTTTCTTTATATCCCCAGCCCTTAGCACAGTGAGGCACATGGTAAGTGCTTGATAAATAAATTCTTGTTGACTGACTGATCTGTAAAATGGGAACAGTAGGGTTTACTCTACTTACCTTGAAGGGTTATTGTGAGGAAAAAGTACTTCATCGACCTTAAAGCAAGCACTGGTGAAATAGGAATTTTTGTTGGAAAGAAACTCCAAGTGCCAGATTTGGGGTGGGGCAGCCAAGGGCCTGGCCCCAGTGTCCCAGAGGAGACCGTGGTTCCTGACCGCAGGCCTTCCAGTCTCTTCCCAACTTCCAGAAGTAGGTTAACCGCCTCATCAACGCAGGTGAACAGCAGAAAGATAATTCTCCTGTCTCAGAGAAGGGAAGGGGAGGTGGGGGGGAAGAAACCGCCCAGTTTGCAGGCCTGGCAAGGCTGAGAATATTTATTGGAGACAATAACTGCTCCTGGCAAACGCAAAAACTGGTCACCTAATGAGTGGATGGCAGAGCGGAGTTCCCGAGGTGACGGGGGACAGCTTAATGCTTCTTCAGCCAGTGAAAATCAAAGAGCATGTTATTAATCCGGTTTTTCTCTTCTTTCCCCCCACCCCCAATAAGCCACCGGCGTGACATATTTCAAAACGCCTCCTCCCCTCCTCGAGAGTTGCCATCCCTCTCTCCAGCACACACACCAAGGAGGCCTCTCCAAGAGTTATGACAATTAATATTCACACGGCTTCCCTCTGGGGTGGGTCTTCATTAATAACAAAATCAATTGGTGCATCGAGGGAGTACCCTGCTTGTGCCAGGCTTATTGTCCCCAGACCTCCCGAGGGGAGAGCCCAGCCAGGCAAGGCTGGGCCCAGTCAGGCTCAGTGGGGCTGAGGGTAGCGGTCCTAAGGTCCCCAGCATCCTCTGTCCTCCATTCTGTTCCCTGGGAGCTAATGTCTGCGTCGTGGTATCTGCTTTGTATGTACCTCGGATGTACCTGTTTATCTCTCTGCTGTATTCCCGGCAAGGGGAGCACTTGGATATGGGAATGGAGAGAGAGCAGGCCTCAAAGCCAGGAAGACCTGGGTCTGGGTGCCACCTCTGACACATACAAGTAGGTCAGTAAGTCATCTCCCATTGATTAAGCACCTACTGTGTGCCAGAAAGGCAAAAACAGTCCCTGAATCCAGTGAGCTCATGTTCTAATAGGGGAGACAATATGCAAACAACCAGGTAAACACAAGATACATATGCCATAAATTGGAGATTTGTAATCTGGGAGAGAAGGCATTAGCATTAAGGGGAACAGGGGAAGGTCTAGGTGAGACTTGAGGGAAGCCAGGAAGGAGAGATGAGGGGAAAGAGAATCCATGCATGGCCACTGGAAATGCCCAGAGTCAGGAGATGGAACGTGTGATGGGAGGAACCGAATGAAGGCCTGTGGATAGCAGTGGAGGAGGGGAGCTGGGAGGGGGGCCCCAGTGGTGGTTGGTAATAAGGTGGAATAAGATGACTAACATAGGAAAGGGTCAAGTTGTAAAGGCTTTTAAAATAAGATTTTATAACCCCCTAAAATAGGAGTTTTTAAACTAGGGTACACAGGATCTTGGACAGAATTTGGTAAGAGGGGGTGGGTCTATGCACTAAGATGGGAAAAATTACACCTTTATATTCACTAAGCTTGGGTTTCCTTTACAATACCATGTATTTTGTTTTATATATTTAAAAACATTATTTTATAAAGGGAATCATAGGCTTCACCACCCTGCCAAAGGTGTCCAATGTTAGCAAAAAGGTTGACAGTCAGTTTCAGAGAAGGTGCAAACCTGCGGTGGTAGAGGGAGCATCCTCATCTGGGAGCTCCCTATGAAATCACAGATTCAGTCCCTAACCCCATCCATTGCCTGTGAGCGTGTAAGCTACAGGAACTCAGTTCGCCTTTGTCTGTGTCCCCAGAGCTTAGCACTACACCTGACATCGAGTGAGTACTTGAGAGATGGGCAATGACCGATGGATCTAGAGGGGAGAGGGAGAAAGGGCAGCCTGGGACTCATGAGCAGAAGCCGTAGAACTGGAAGGAATATTTTGTTGTTGGGATGTTTTTCAGCTGCGTCCAAATCTTCGTGACTCCATTCAGGGTTTTCTTGGCCGAGGTGCTAGAGTGGTTTGCCATTTCCTTCTCCGGCTCATTTTACAGATGAGGAAACTGAAGCAAACAGACTTAAGTGACTTGCCTAGGGTCACACAGTTACTAAATGTCTGAGGCTGGATTTGAACTCAAGAAGAGGAGTTTTCCTGACTCCAGGCTCGATGCTCTATCCGGTGTGCTCGGTGTGCTATCTAGAGACCCTGCAAAATAGCCCCATTGATTTGTCACCCCTGAACCTCAGTTTTCCATTCTGTAAAATAAGGAAAGAGCGGTGAAGATTAGATGAGAGAATGCCCTCTTTTGGAATTTGCGTGCTGGCTGTGGTTCCTACATAAACGTCGAGATTGATTGTCTTCCCAGGGGGACAATAATCAATGATCAAAAGCATTTAACGAGCACCAGCTGTGTGCCAGACACTGTGCTAAAAAGAGAGACAGTCCCTGCCCTTGAGGAGCTTACAATCTAATGGGGAAAGATACACACAGAAGAAAGCTGAAAAGGGGAGTGGGAGGGACCCGATTCAGGGACAGGTGGAGAGACTAAAGACAGCCAAAGAGAGACGTCTGAGGACAGGGATGGCCACGGCAGAGAACCCGGAGGCCAAGTTGTGACCAGGATGGGCCAATGCATTTTCACCCTCTTTGAAGTCACTAATATTTGGAGTTCAGTGGGGTCTGGGGCTGGGAGAAGGATGTGGGGCCCAAAGAAGCCAGAGGACCTTAGAACATAAAATATCAGTTAGACAGGCCCTTAGAACATAGAATGTCAGGGCTGGGAGGGCCTTTATAACAGAGAACATCAGAGCTGAGAAGGCTCTTAGAACTCAGGATGTCAGAGCTGGGAGGGTTCTTAGAACACGTGTCAGAGCTAGAAAGGACTTTAGAACAGAGCCTATCAGAGCTCAGAAAGACCTAGGAAAGAACACAAAATGTCAGGTTAGAGAAAGATGTTGGAACACAGAATGTCACTGCTAGGAAGGACCTCAGAACACAGACTGTGCTGAGCAATGACACAGAAAATGGAAAAATAAGGGACAGTGGAGAGTGGGTGAGTGTTGCCCCAGGGAGGGAGCCCAGGCCTCTGAGCTAGAAGGCTGGGAAGGCAGCCCTTTCAGCTCATGGCTGCTCTGAGACAGATGGACCCAAGCAGATAGACAAGAATCGGGACAGACGGGATAGAGGCTTTGGCCATCTCATGACTGTTGGAGAGTTGGTTGTCTACACAGGAAACAGTCCAAGAGAGCTGTGTTCCTGGGGCCTGGTGTTTCTCTAATGGTTTTGTCTGTGTGTATGTCTGCATTCCTGAGTATTGTGTGTCTCTGGGGAGGTCATGTCCTGTGCTGGGACAGAGTGATGGTCTCAGCTCCGCTCTCTACCCACTTCATAACCTAGAACAAGTCCTTTGGCTCCTCTGAGCCTCAGTTTCCTTATTTGTAAAATGAGCCATTATCTACAAGGTCCCCTTTTAGCTCTAAATCCTATGATCCTATGACTTTGTATCAATCAAATGACAAGCATTTATTAAGTGCCTACCTCTTGCCAGGCTCTGTTTTAGATACCAGAGATGCTAAGACATAGACAGAGAAACACAGACACATAAAAGTATGTACCAAATGAATACAAGGTAATGACAGGTTGCACCAACATCTGGAAGGATGAGGAAAGGCCTTGTGGAGGTAGCATTTGAGCTAAGCTCTGAAGGAAGCTTCCAAGAAGGGGAGGGAGTGCATTCCAGGCTCAGGGAAAGGCCAGTGCAAAGATGAGAGCAGCAGCATCATGGGAGAGGAACACCACAAAGCCAGTTTGGCTGGACCAAAGAATGGGTGAATGTGACTGATGTGGAATAAGACTGGGAAGACAGGCTGGAACCAGTGGAGGGAACCCCTGGAGTTTACAAAGTAGAGGAGTGACATAGTTAGACGCACACTTTAGGAAAATCCCTTCGGCCTCTGAGTGGAGGATGCATTGGAGAGAGAGAAACTTGAGTTAGGGATGACAAACAAAATGGTGCTAGAGCAAATGAAGGGTGGCTCTACACTCGAAGGAAAGGATATGCTCACAAAAGATGTCAAGAGAGAATCAGTAAGATGTGACCACTTGGATTGGGTGTGAGGGCAGAGGGGGACTGAAGGCATGAGAATGACTCAGGTCATGAACCTGGGGACCTTGATAGCTGCGGGTGCCCTCAACAGATTAGCTGAAATAGGGAAGTCCAGAGTGGGTTCTGGGGTGGGAGAAGGGAAAATCCATGACGTGGTCAATGACTGAGATGACTTCTTCAAGACCTCTTGAACCCTTCCTTCTTTTCTGGGGTGTGGCTAGATCAGAAGCCACGAGATTCTGCAGCTGGAAACTTCTATGCAACCTCAGAAGTTGGAGGAGTCCTTAGTTACTTTCTAGTCCAACCTATAGCACCCCCAAAATGGACAGCCTATAGTGCCCCTCAAATAAAAGAAGATATAG
This sequence comes from Phalanger gymnotis, assembly GCA_028646595.1. Lineage (NCBI taxonomy): Eukaryota > Metazoa > Chordata > Mammalia > Diprotodontia > Phalangeridae > Phalanger > Phalanger gymnotis. The sequence continues at coordinate 51,455,927 of CM053622.1, forward strand.
CGCCCCCCAAAAATGTCTTTCATGACATCCCCAACAATATTCTGCGGAGGTCTTCCAACCTCCGCTCAAAGACCCCCAGGAAGAGAGAACTCACTACCGCCAAAGGCAGCCCATGGTTGCTTTCAGAGCCCTCTCATTTATAGGAATAATTTTGCATAATGGATTTTGGCTTTTGCGTCATGGGGCATTTTGCTGAAACGGTGAAAAGTGGGGTCTGCCTTGGGAATAGCAGTGGAGATGCATCAGGAGAGACTACAAATTCTGTCTATGGCTCTTTCTGACTGTGGGACCATGGGCGAATCATTTAATTCCTCTGAACCTCCTTTTCCTCATCTGTAAAGTGGGGGTAACAATAAAACTTGCCCATCTGCCTAACACGGGGTGTATATAGAATCACAGTAATCAGGCTTGGAGATGGTCTCAGGGTACATCTAGCCTCCAACCCATCCCCCCCCGCAAAGAATCACCTCTGCATCACTACCCAACAAGGAACCATCCAAACTCTGAGGGAAGACCTTCAAAGACGGGAAACTCGCTACCCCCCAAGGAAGGGTGGGGGTTCGTGGGGGAAGCATCTGAGAAACCGAAATCTCTATAGAAATGTGACTGGCTGCTATTATGTAAATGACAATTATTAATGTCACTTATCATGGCAGGTCACCACTGTGAGGACGGGACAACCCGCTAAGCTGTCTGGGAGTTTCTTCCTGTGCTCCGGAGTCTGGTTCTCCTTCTCAGGGGAGGCGGGTGGAGAAACAGCAGCAGCCAGGGGAGGTGGGTGGTGGAGGTTTCAATTATAGACAGCTTTATGCCTCTAATCGCCCTGTGCAGGGTGTTCTAGAGGAGAGTAAATCTATTATGAAAAGCTTATAAATGTATGTAAAACCAGCCAGGGACAATACCAGGATTACACAGAGCAACCCTCCTAGTGTGGGCAGGAAAAAAGGGAAGAGCAAAGAAAGGTTGAATAGATTAAGGGCCTTCTGGGCCTGGGCCCAGGGGAGAAAGGGAGAGTTACCTGCTTAGCCTGTCACTGTGAATCTCTCTGCAGATACAAGTACAGGATGGTTATAGACCATGAGTGTAACTAGGTTTGGGCAACTGGAATTTTGACCCAGGGCACTGGAATTTAGAGGAGCACATTTCCTTTGATTGGGCAACCCAAAGCCTTGAGACTCTCTGCATCATGACTCCCACCCTACCTGTAGCAAAACTGTTCAAGCTCCCATCATTCAATGTTGGAACATCATTCCCAGTGGCAGCAATCCCCTCTCTAGGGGCCTGATGGTATGTCCCGGATCTGCCGCAAGGTCCTAATGTCTCTTGACCACCCCCATGTGTTTCTAGAGAGTGGGCATCATTGGCTGCCCTGAGGGGGATTCTCGGGGAGCTGCTACCTCCCCTGTCCAGTCCTGTTCTACTCCGTAAGAATGACAGAATACTTCATTTTCCAACGTTCTATTGTAGAACAGAATCATACCTAACCTAAGACAACAGGAAGAGACCGAGGCTTCACTCTTAGGGAATCCACTGTCGGAGAAGAGGACGTGGCTGCCGTCCTGGAGACCCCCTCCCCTCTGCTCTGAGACAGAGACAGGCCTTGTGAATGAAAGAGAAAGCCTAGAGGACTGAAAGGAAAGAAGAGATCAGACTAATAGCATCTTCGCAGAACCGAGTGGGAGTCGGGACCAGGAAGCTGGGTCTCCCGAGCATCTTCTCAGAAAGATCCACATGGCTCCAAGAGAGGAGAGACTGTGGCCTGGTAGGGGGCGGGAAATTCCATTAGCCAAGGGAGGAGGGAGGTCCCCCGGCCCCAGATGGCAAGGCTGCCTGCTGTCTCCCCACATGGGAACCTGGGGCTCCAACCCCACTGGGATGGAGGAGAGTGGAAGACGTTCTAGTAGGAAGATGTGGCTGGGGAGGCATTTCCCTTGTTCTCTCCCCCGAGGACCACGAAGCTGCCCTACAGAACAATAGTAAAGAAAGCAATGAATGCTAAGCCAGAGAACCTGAGTTTGAATCCTGATGCAGCTACTTACTTTCTAGGTGAGAGAGAGGGAGGCTGACGCTTTTGTGCTTACTCTGCATTATTTGATTCCAATTCACGCAAGAGTCAAGACATTGCACCCATGATGTCGCTGGTCCCCTTCGAAAATGAAGGACAAACAACAATAATCCCTGGCACTTAAAAATGTGCCTGGCACGCAACAGGTGGCTCATAAATGCTTGTTTAATTTAAGTGATGTCTTTTGTTTTTTAAATCACTACAGTTTTCTCCAGTACCCCCCCCACTCCTCCATACCAGATGACAAATGGTATTTTTAAGACAAAAAAAGGAAGGAAGGGAGAGAGGGGAGAGACAGACAGACAGAGAGAGAGAGAGAGAGAGAGAGAGAGAGAGAGAGAGAGAGAGGGCAGGAGGAAGGAGGAGAAATCAGTACCATTGATCAGTACATTGAAAAAGTCTGAAAATGCCAGAGCGCTGGACCTCCCACCTCTGCAAAGGCATGGGTTGGCTCATTACTTTTTTTTTAACAGTATCAATAGGCTGATGGACTAGGCTGAGCACCATAGATTGAGTCTGCCTATATTTTAGCAAAGTATTGCCACTATTCTTTTGGATGAAATAGAGGGTTAGATGGTAATGAAGTTAAGTGAATTAAGAACAGATTAAACAAGACCCAAAAGATAATCGGGAATGGTTTGATGGCAGCTCAGAAGGAGGTCTCTAGTGGAGTGCCCCAGGGATCAATAGTTGACTCTAAGGTGTTTCATATTTTTGTCAATGACTTGAATAATGGCAACCTTATCAAGATTACAGATGACACAAAGCCACAGGGAACAACTAAGGTGTTAGGATTCTAAAAAGTTCTGAAGTTGGATACTGAAGAAAGGAAACAAGCCCTTGAAAGTGCCTACTATGTGCCACACACTCCACTAAGTAGTTTACAAATATCTCATTTGATCCTCCTAACCCTGGGAGGTAGGTGCTCCTATGATGAGACTGAGTCAAGCCAAGGTAAAGTGACTTGCCCAGGATTATACTGTTAATAAGTGTCTGAGGCAACATTTGAACTCAGATCTTCCTGACTCTAGGCCAAGGGCTCTATCCACTGCCCCACATAGCTGTCTCCACACTGGACTGAATCCAACATTAATAATAAATACTACTGATAATTAATTCCTTCCTTCTTCCCTTCCTCCTTCTCTGTCTCTGTCTCTCTCTCTGTCTCTCTGTCTCTCTCTCTGTCTCCCTCCCTCCCTCTGTCTCTCTCTCTCTCTCTCTGTCTCTCTCTCTCTCTCTCTCTCTCTCTCTCTCTCTCTGTCTCTCTCTCTCTCTCTGTCTCTCTCTCTCTCTCTGTCTCTCTCTCTCTCTCTGTCTCTCTCTCTCTCTCTCTCTCTCTCTCTCTCTGTCTCTCTCCCTGTCTCTCTCCCTGTCTCTTTCTCTTTCTCTCTCTTTTCCTTCCTTCCTTCCTTTTTTGGTCTTAAAAATACTTTGTCATCTGTTAATAGAGACCAATGTGAAATCTTATATTTGGGTTAAAAAATCAACTTCATCAGTACAGAATTGGGGGGCAGGGAATAGCTGAACAGCATTGGACTGAAAAAAGATACTGGAGTTTTACTGGGCTGAAAGTTTGATGAGTCAACAGTGTGATACGTCAAGTCAAGAAAGGGAATTTTGACCTTAGGATGCAGATTTTGTGTCTGAGGCTCGGGTTCGAGGCTTCCCTTTGCCAATATTCATTGTGTGTGTGTCCAAGGAAGAAGGCTGGATTTGGAATCAGAAGACAAGGGTTTGAATGCACCTCTGCCTTTGATTACCAGACTACATGCTGGACCACTTTCGGTCCCCTGCCTCTCTGCACAGACTGCACCCGCTGCTGGCCTGCACTCCCTCCTCACCGCCACCTCTTGGAAGCCACTCTGGATCTCTTCAAGGCTCAGCTCAAGACCTGAAGTCTTGCCATAGAGTGGTTGGCAGTTCTCCCCCATGCCCTGCCCCCGCCCATGAATGTAAGCTCCTTGCAGTCAGGGCCTGTTTTTATTTTTATCTTTGGATTCCCAGATCCTAACCCAGTGATGCCTGGTCCATTAGGCCATGCAAAAATAGCTATCAAACTGAACTGAAGAAAATCACTGGGGCTGGGACTCCAGAGGTGAGAGTCAGAGCATCCTGAAATCTGTCTCCCTGCTCCCAGCCCTGGTCCTACCACAGCTGAAGTCCTGGATTCCTCCCTGGGTGCCACATTTGGGGAGGTTATTCATAAGTCAGAGAGTGTCTGGGGGAAGCCTGGAGATGGAGCTGCATGAGAATCAGCTGAAGGAACCAGGGACATTGGTCCTGGAGAAGAGAAGACTTAACGGGAGGAAGAGGGACATGGTCAGCCAAGTCAGTCAACAAGCATTTTAAGTGCCCACTATGTGCCAGGCTCTGTGCCAAGTGCTGGAGATACAAAGAAAAGCAAAAAAAATAGTTCCTATTTTTAAAGAGCTCACAGTTGATTGAGAGGGACTATATGCAAACAACTTTGTATACATAAGACAGTCAGAGGGTAAACTGAGGATAATCTCGGATGGAAGGCGATGGCGGTGGGAAAGAGAAGAGATAATGGTAGATGGGCCTCCTGGAGAAGGTGAAATTTGAGCTGAATCTTGAAGGAAGGCAGATATTCCAAGATCAAATGAGGTATTCTTTATGAAGTAGCCGGTGGTGCAGTGGTTAGAGCACTGGGCTTGGAGTCAGGAAGACTTGAGTTCAGATCTTTCCTCAGATACTTGTTAGCCGTGTAACCCTGAGCAGCTGGGTAGCACAGGGATAGAGTGCCCAGCCTGGAGGCAGGAATACTCAACTTCCCGAGTTCAGATATGGCCCGAGATACTTATTAGCTGTGTGACCCTGGGCAAGTCACCTAACCTGCCTCAGTTCTTCATATGTAAAACGAGCTGGAGAAGGAAATGGCCAATCACTCTAGTACCTTTGCCAAGAAAACCCCAAATGGGGCCATGAAGAGTTGAACACCACCAAAACAGCTGAAAAACAACCACCACAACAGCAATCTGGGGCAAATCATTGAACTTCTGTTTGCCTCAGTTTCCTCAACTGTAAGATGGGCATAATACTAACACCTCTCGCTGTGAGGACCAAATGAGATATTTATAAAAGCACTTAGCACGGTTCCTGGCACCTAGGAGATGCTGTAGAAATGCTCATCCCTTTCCCTTCCCTTCTCAGAGGCAGAAGTAAGCATTCCAGTCAATGGGGGCCAGACGCCCTCTGTAAGACCTCCAATTCCTCTATTGTTGGATCGTCCCAGAAGGTATCATGTGGTTCCGCTGGTTAACGCTGCCTGGAAATTTCAATGTCACTGAAGGACCCAGCAACAAACAGGCCACTGAGATTCCCTTTCTCTGGGGTCCTCAGGGGCAAACACTTTGTGGGCTTGGCAGAAAGGAGCGGCTCCAGACCACAGCAGAATGGAAACGCTTGGGTGGAAGTCTTGTTGCCAGGATTCATACTTACGTCCCCCCTTGCAGCCTCTGGCCCCCAGGGTTGTCCCTGAAAGATTTACAAAATCTCCTAGAATGAGCGTGACACCCGGGGCTGTGAGTTGAACTATTTAGAAGGGGGCGGTAAGCAAATGGGGATAGGGGGAGGTGGTGCTCAGGTCCAAGGATTCAGTACCACAGACTCATAGCTGACCTTGGGATTTTCTAAGGAGGGATGATACCCTGGGAGCCTGGGTAGCTTGGCAAAGCTTTTTTTTTTTTTTACTGAAGAGAACATCTCTACCCAAGGTTACTCTAGACTTGCCCTAGGGGGTGGATGTGAGGGCACTGGCTCAGGTAAAGGACACATTGGTATGTGAAGGGTTCCCATGAAAAGGAAGAGTTACAGCTATTCTGCTTGGTCCCAGAAGGCAATGAGTGAAAGTGGCAGAGAGACAAATTTAGGCCTGAGCAAAGTAAAAACTGGACAATGGTAAGAGGTTTTCCAACAGGAATGGATTGTCCCATGGAGCTCCCAGGCCTGGGGGGTCTTCAAGCAAGGGCTGGATGACCACTCACCAGGCACATGGTCCAGAAGGTTATTGTCTATATATGCATTGAACAAGATGGCTGTGAATTCCTGCTTCCCTTACGATTCTGAGACTCTGGGATTCTGGAAATAAATGATTGCTGTGGTCCAATCCTTCCCTCATCAGCCTATAATCCCCAGCCCACAATCTGACTCCTCTCCTAGGATCTCTGCAACATTCTGCAATGTGTAGGATCATTTTCAGTCCATCACTTTATTCTGTATTCCATGCTCTAAGGACCTTTGACAGTCTGTGTTCTAAGGGCCCTCCCATTTCTGACATCTTCTGTTCTAAGGGCCCTCCCAGCTCTGACATTCAGTGTTCTAAGGGCCCTCTCAGCTCTGACACTCTGGGTTCTAAGGGCCCTCCCAGCTCTGACACTCTGGGTTCTAAGAGCCCTCCCAGCTCTGACACTCTGGGTTCTAAGGGCCCTCCCAGCTCTGACACTCTGGGTTCTAAGAGCCCTCCCAGCCCTGACATCCTGTGTTCTAAGGGCCCTCCCAGCTCTGACACTTTGGGTTCTAAGGGCCCTCCCAACTCTGACATTTTTTATTCTAGGATTCTCTGTTCTAAATCTAGCCTCATTTAGCTTGTTTGCTTCTCTGCTTGTCAAGAAGACTGAGTGTCTTTCCTTGCTAAGGCTTTTTTTTTGGCCTCATTGTTGTGGCAATTGGTTAAACCTCCTCAAGAAATAGTAATAACCAAAGTAGATATCTTTGTTTTTCTTCATTTCCCATGTGGCCACCCAGAGGAGCCTCCGGCCCCACTCTCTCAAGCCTGGCTTCTCTTCCACAGTGTGGGGACACTTAAGGTTCTAGTTAAATCTGGCCTCAGAAATCCCACAAGCTTGCTGCTGCTTGAGCCTGGTTATAATCCTACCCTCCTCCTCCTGACTAGACCTTCCTGGTTAATCTTTAGAAACAATTCCCCCCACGCCCACCTTTGGCTACTGGTCTGTGTTCACTGACCCCACCGCCCCACCGACGACATGACAGCTGCCACGGCAGGCCCTTTGTCTGAAAATCCTATATAACCCTGGGCCCCCAACAGCTCAGTGCCTTCAAGCAGAGCAAGACCCTGCTGCTCATCTGGGCCACCATCCTGCATGCTGCCCCATGGGATGGTGGGGGTGCATGAGTCCACCTGGGACTTTATCCCTGACTGGATTGCTGTCCATCTGTCCATCCCCTCCATGCTGTGCTTGGCTGTCAGTATCAATAAGCCATCAGTTAACCTAGTGTTACTGCAGACCATCCTCACCCTGGATTTCCACGATGCCACATTTGTCCTGGTGTATGAGGAACATTAAGAGATGTAAAAGGATTCTTCCAAAATGTTAGGTAGATCCTCCACTGAGGTGTTATGGAGGGAATGAACCAGCATCATGCAAAATAAGAATGTGTGGGCCTGTGTTCAAATCCTGCTTCAGACACTTACTTAGCTATATGACCCTAGGTACGCCTCTGAAAGCCTCTCAGCCTCAGTTTCCTTTTCTGTAAAATGGAGATAATTATGGTTCCTACATCACAGAGTTGTTGTAAGGATCAAATGAGATAACATATAGATGATAGCTGGCTAGTAGCTGAGTAGTAGTAGTAGTAGTTGTGGTGGTAGCGGTAGTAGTAGTAGCAGCAGCAGTAGTAGCAGCAGCAGTGGTAGTGGTAATAGTAGTAGTAGTGGTGGTGGTGCTGGTAGTAGTAGCAGCAGCAGTGGTAGTAGCGGTAGTGGTGGTGGTGGGTGGTAGTAGCAGTAGTTGTGGTAGTGGTGGTGGTGGTAGTAGCAGTAGTTGTGGTGGTGGTGGTGGTAGTAGTAGTAGTGGTAGTGGTGGTGGTGGTGGTGGTGGTGGTAGTAGTAGCAGTAGTAGCAGTAATAGTGTTATTACCCCAAGTGGGGAGCACCCACACTAGAAAGATTGAAGATTCACTAATTTTCTGGGACTCCGTTGTGTATTTTGCTGAGGGCCATACTGAGCACATGGCCAGTGTCTGCTCTCCCGTGGGTTCCGTGACATTCTAAGACAAGAGGAGAGAATGACAGGAAGGCAATCACTAGCCTAAATGATGGCTGCAGCTGGCATTTTTAGCTCTTTACATAACATTTTATTTGGACCTTCAGATAGGTACCACAGGAACTCTCCCCACTCTACAAATGAGGAGACAGATTCATTGAGGTGACATGACTTAGGGAGAGGGTCACCAGCTGGTAAGTGTCTGAGGCAGGATTTGAACTCAGATCTTCCTGACTCCAGGTCCAGTGCTCTCTCTGCTGCATCTCGCTGCCTTCCTCCTGCTATGGGGTAGAGGAGCCTAGAGAAACAAATCCCACTCCAGCACTAAGAATCGCCCACCAACGTTGGCCCTGGACCCTGGGACTGAGACTTCCTGGGATCCCCACTGTTCCAAGGAGGACTGGTCATGGTTCCATTCTTTTCTGCGATTCTTTTAATCTCCATTGGCCTGACCAGCCCCTTCAGGAGGGAGGCTGCCTCTGTGGTGGCTCTGGAGGAAGTCGGTGCAAAGATGATGAACAATCTTATTCAGGCCAATGACATGTTTTTCCCACTCTCCATCGCGCCCCATTTCGCTCTTCTCTCATTAGGTCTGTCATCAAACCAGCCAGCAGGAAGTAACGGGACCTCCCATGATCTGAGAACCATCGAACAGAACTGAGTAATCATGGATTTTAATTATAGCATCGAGCTATGAGAATCATGGGATAGACTGCATAGAATTGGGGAGTCAGAGAGTAGAAATGTAGCAACATAGAGACAGAGGAGACTTTAGCAGCCATGCAGTGCAGCCCTCCCCACCTCTGGGCTACTTCCCAACTCCCCCTCACATGGGCAGGCTGGGGATCTAGAGAGCGATTGCTACTTCTCCCCTCAGGGTTCCAGGGGTAACTCGGAGGAATTGGGAGTGTCTGTTTCTGTTACTCAGGAGCCCCCATCGAGTGTGTTCCCAATTGATTATCAATTAGTCAGAGTTAATTAGCTTTTAAAAAGTGATATTCACTGAGATGATATAGTAAGAAAAAGTAATATAAAATACTTCCCCCAAACCAGCACACCCCCTTCCACACCCAAAGTCCCTGGGGTGGGGGGAGCAGCCTCAGACCTAGAGAGCACATGTGGCTGAGGGTGAATTCATGGCCAATGGTCACTTCAAGTCCATTCTCCCCCTCATGGAGTCCTCATGGTGTTCCCCTTAGGTGTGGCTGTCTGCTGGGCTCCAAGGGTTGGTGCCCTCGTGGAATCCTGAAGCTTTCTTTCCCCAGTCTGTCTAGTTTTCCTCCAGTGTATCTCTCAGCTCCCAGTGAAGATGCTGCAAGCAAGTCACTGCAGGGACACTGCCTTTGATACAGATGAGAAATCCAAGTCACCTTATTCTGGGAAGTTCCAAAGGACCAAATTCTCTCTGGTCCTGGGATGAGGAAAGAGAAGACTCCACCTTTAAGCCCAAAGGCAAAAGCAATACCCTTGACTTTTCCTAGTCTGGCCCCTTGTTGGAATACCATTGCTCCAAAGTACCTGCTGGGATGCTCTAAGACAGACAGACAGACAAACAGACACACACACACAAACACACACACAAGCAATATATTCGATTCTTGTAATCAATCCCAATACTTTTCCTCTATGATGTTATCTGGTTTTATTCAATGATTAATTTCCTTGCTTTTCACCAATTTATTCCTTCGGTTGATTGATTCATCTGAGAAGTCAATACTTTTCTGTGTCCATGAACGTAGGGATGGTGGATGTAAGGACAACTTTTATGGGGCCCAACCTCCTTGTTTCACAGATGAGGAAACCAAGGCTCTCAGCCAAGGGCACACAGGTCGTATGTCAGAGTTAGAATCTGAATGAATTTGAATAGAAAGAGCCCTGGAAAAGAGACAAGCTAGAGTCCACTATCCAACCGTTAGTAGCTGCAGAGAGTGTCACCAGGGAGCCGTTGTCTTTCGCTAGCATCAGTCTCCCCCTCTATTAAATGGGGATAGTAACGATCTACCTAACTCTCAAGGCTGTGAAGAGGATCAGATGAGCTAAGAACATGAGTAAATCACACCCCTGAAAGTGCCACACACTGTGCTCAGTGTAAATGACTCATCTGAGGGACACTGAGTGGAATCCTGACCCCCAGCCACAGCATCCAACCCCCTGAATAAAATAATCATCCCTATTCCAACACCATTTTCCTCACAGCAGACTACTGTAAAAATCAATAGGCCGTGCAGATAATATTAAACCCATTTTTCAGATAGAATTTCAGAGAAGCGAGGTGACACGACCGAGGTCACACAACCCAAAAAACATGTCCGAATCACAGCTAGCACGGATACAGGGCTTCAGGGTTTGCAAAGAGCTTCACAAGCATTTTTCATCTTGATTTGTCCCCCTAGACAAGACAATCCTTCGGAGGCTGGATTCAAACTCAGGTCTCCCCGATACCAGTGCCAGCAGTCTCTCCACTGTGCCATCTAGCGGCAACACTCGCCTCGCCATAGTGCCTCTCAGATCTCAAAGCGAGAGAACCAGAATGCTCTGGCCCTCCCCATTTGTTTGGAGGCGGTGACTTCTTTTTCTTTTCTTTTTTTGCCCAACTCTCCTGAGCCTCAAACGTCTGTGTCAGTGAAGTAGGCGTTGAAGATCATTGCCCAGTTCTGCTCTGGCGGAAGCCTGGGGCTCGCTATCCCAAGGGTCTCCACTGGTAACCCCCTCACCCCCAGTATGGGCTGGTTGGAAGACTGTTGAGTTTGGAGCTGGAGGCCTACTGCCTTAGAGCTCATCCAATCCGACCCACCCATCTTAAGAATAAATTTTCTCTTCTGATCCAGACCCATTGAAAATCAACAAAGAGGAACATTTTAACATAAGAGAAAAAAGGGGAGAAAAGATGAATGGGTAAAAGAAGTATAGAAGAATGGGAGTGGAGAAGAATGGGAGAGATAGAGAAAGAACCATGAGCTATGGCCAGGAGTTCTGCATTCTGGATGTCTGAAAAAGGGGACGCCTTAAAACTCAGAATGGAACAGATGCTGTTTGGTGCTCCAGGACAGAACGCCGACTTGGAGTCAGGAAGACCCAGGCTCCGATCTTGTAGGTGACACTTACCAGCTGTGTGGCCCAGGACAAGGCACTCAGCCTCTCTGATGGACTGTTTGCTCATCTGAAAAATGAAGATACTAGTCTCACAGGGTTATTGTGAGGATCAAAGGAAGAAGTGTATGGGAAAGCATACAACAGAAATGTCATATTATTGGTGTTGTCTTGTCTCATGGTCCTGGGGAAAGTTACTATCCTGTCATTCCGTTATGTTTAACATTCTGAGCTCTATTCCACAGGTGAATAAAAAGACTGCTTTTTGTAACTGCATGAAAGTGTTGAGATGTGACTATTATTACTATTATTAGAACTGGAAGAACAAAAATACGGAATGTCAGAGCTGGTGGAACCTTAGAACACAGAACATCAGGCTCTAGAAATGACCTCAGAACACAGAATGTCAGAGCTGGAGGGAACCTCAGAACATAGAATGCCAGGCTCTAGAAATGACCTCAGAACACAGAATGTCAGAGGTGGAGGGAACCTCAGAACTTAGAACGTCAGGCTCTAGAAATGATCTCAGAACACATAATGTCAGAGTTGGAGGGAACCTCAGAACATAGAATGCCAGGCTCTAGAAATGACCTCAAAACACAAAATGTCAGAGCTGAAGAGAACCTCAGCACATAGAATGCCAGGCTCTAGAAACGACCTCAGAACACAGAACGTCAGAGGTGGGGGGAACCTCAGAACTTAGAACGTCAGGCTCTAGAAATGACCTTAGGACACAGAATGTCAGAACTAGAGGTGAATTATTGCTATTCAGTCATGTCCAGCTCTTCATGAGCCCACGCACCATACTGTCTATGGAGATTTCTTGGCAAAGATACTGGAGTGGTTTGCCATTTTCTTCTTTGGTGGATTAAGGCAATCAGAGGTTAAGCAACTTGTCCAGGATCACACAGCTAATAAGTGTCTGAGGACAAATTTGAACTCAGATCTTCCTGATTCCAGACCCAGAACTCTCTTCACTGAACCATCTAGCTGCTTCCTGGGCAAACGGAAGTTAAGTGACTTGCCCATGGTCACACAGCTAGTAAATATCTGAGGCTGGATTTGAACTCAGTTCTTCCTGATTCCAGGCCCCACATTCTATCCACTGAGCCATCTAGCTGCCTTGGAAGTAAATGTCGAACCTAGCTTAGAGAGAGTATGGGAGCAGGAGGAGACATTCAGGATCATCTAATCCAAATGAAAAGGAAAGTGAGGCCCAAGCAGGAGATGCAGCCATTCTAAAATCAAACACTGGGTCAGCAGCAGAGTTGGGTCCAGAACCCAGGTCTCCTGACTCCCAGCCCAGGCCTCCTTCTGTCGTTCTAGCTGATTGGGTTTCATTGCAGCAGCAAACAGGAGCTGCGTGCCAGGGCTGGGTGGCAGAGATGGGCCCTGGCACAGAGTTCGGGCTGGGTATCTTGCTGGCTGTTTCACAGGGAGCAATGAGCCATGTAATAACTTGGTAATTACCCGGTAATTATTGACCATGTCAGCGTGATTGTGGCCGCCCCAGCAATGGCTGTTCAGCCTGTCTGGAGGCTCCGTTAATACCCAACCCCTGCCGAGGACATGGGAAATTGGCCTCAGGAATGGAGTGGTCATTAGCAAGTCTGGGATCACTCGGTGGAAGGTAGAGAGAGAAGCGTTTTGCATCAATATAAGGAAAAGCTGCCTGACAACGAGAACTGTCCAACAGAAGAACTGACAGCCTGGCTTGATAGTGAGCTCCCTGTGGGTACAGGTATTCAAGGGAAGGATGACAGAGTGTATTCCTGCTTAGGTATGGGCTAATGTAGATGCCTTCTGAGATCCCTTCTAGCTTTGAGATTCTAAGATATAGACTCTAGATCAAGTCAGTTTCTCCCTTTGTCCTCCCCCCAGCTTCCTGCCCAGTCTCAGCTTTCCAGATGGGATTCATAAGTGGACCGACTTAGGAAGGAAAGCAGCTGGGGCACAGCACCAGTTGTGGCAATCCCATGATGCTGATGGGCGAGGATGGAGAAATGGGGCAGAGGCAGCTGGAGTTCCAGGTTGGGCTGAGGTTCCTAGCGACTGGTCTTTCTGGGGACAGTTGTGAAGGCAAAGCACAGAGGAGGAAGAAAAGAGAACTGATCTGGCAAGCTGACAAGGGACACAAGAAATTGTTTAGTTCAACCCTTTGATCTAACAGAGAGGGAAACTGAGGACCAGAGAGAGGAAGGGACTTGGCCCAGGGCCACATGATAACAATATCTTTTGTTTCCTGTCCGTTTCGATTTGGGGGAATGGGGTGGAGAAGAGAGACAGACAAAGGGAAGAGTAAAGGAGAGGTGAGGGAGAGGGAGAAATACAGAAAGAGGGAGATAAGTGGCTTCAGAAAGACGGTCCTCTGCCCCACCCCCACCCCCGCTCCACTTGGAAAACACTTTCCTTTCTATCACCTCCCTGGAGCATCCAGATAGCCCTAAGAAGGTGACAACAGACAATTGCCCTCACTTCAAAACGAGGATTCTTAACCTGGGCTCAGTGAACTAATTTTTCTTAATGTTCTGATAACTGCATTTCGATATTATTGGCTTCCTTTGCGATCTTGTGTACTTTTATTTTAGCATTTAAAAACACGATTCTGAGAAGAGATCCAGAGGCTGCACCGGACTGACCGCCGGAGGGATCCAGGACACAAGAAGGGGTAGGAAGCCGTGCTTTAAGAGAAGGAAACTCGAGGGTCACGCCGCAAAGTCAGCTGCAGGGCGGGGGACCTCCAGCCCTACGCCTTCACTAACACCCCGAAGGCACAGTAACAGGCCCCATATGCCTGCAAAGAGTCGACGTGCCCCCACGCCCCTGGACCCGCGGCCATCCCCCAGCCCCGACTCGTCTGTCGGACTGTCTGTCAGTCTGTCCGTCTGTCCTATCCCAGCCCGCCCGCCCGTCCCACTGTCTTAGCCTCAGCCACTTAATTTCCTGTCTGCGTCTTGTCTCAGCTGATGGATCGCTCTCCGGAGACATCCACGGGCTGTAAACACACTTTTTATTTGTCCGACAGATCCCAGCGGCCGGCGGGTAATATACGCGCCTTCCCTCTGCCCGATGCTGTCGGGATTAGGGGCCGGACATATTTCATCGGAAACCTCCGTGTGTGCGTCCTTAATAAATCATTTAAATAGGAGTGTCTCCGCTCACCGCGTGCCATGAAATATTAACTGAGGCAGGAGAGACCATCCATCCGGCAGGGTGGGCTGGGAAGCCTCCCAGTCTGAAGACCTGGGTTCAAGGGTGGCCTTGCCCGCCCTGGCTAGCTGAGTGCTAGCTGAGTGACCCTGAGCAAGTCACCCGACTTCTCTGTGGACCCGAGTTCGAATCCCACCCAGCTCTGCCTCTTACTGTCCGCATGACCATGGGCATAAATAGTTTTTCTTCTCTGGGTTTCCCTGCCTCTAAAACTGTACTAGAGGCTTGCTAAGGTTTCTTCCAGCTTTTTTTTTCTTTTATCTTTTGAGGGGGAGGGGGAGCTCTAAGCCTCAATTTCTTCTTTTGTAAAAAATAGATGGGAATAACAATTCTTGCACTGAAAACATCTCCTATACATGAAATCATCTTGGAAATAAGAGCTATTCCTCCCTTCTCCTCTCCCCTCTCCTCTGCCTCCAACTCTTTCCCCGAATCTTTGGAGATAATCCACCTACCCACCCCAAGCTAGCAGCCTGAGAAATGGGTTTCATTTGGGAGATAAGAATTTGTTCCAATGCCCATTCCACTGCTAACCTCACTGCATGCCTTCATGAAATGCCTTCGGGGCCTCCATTTGCTCATCTATAAAATGGAAAGATATTCAGAGTTGTGCTTATAAGATTCAGCGCTGAAACATCTAATGATCTAGACAGTAAATCTAGTCTAACCCCCTCATTTTATAGACAAGGAAACAGGTTCCCATAGAAATGACTCGCCCAAGGTCACACAAATAGTGTCTGAGATGAGATTCAGAACCAGGTCTCCTAACCACAAATCTAGTCCTCTTCCACTGGAGCTAAAGCTGGGATGCACCTGAGAGATCATCCAGGCTAATCCCCCCATAAATCCTTACCCAGCTTCTCTCCAAGGGCTGTTTCGAGGATGCAGAGAAATAATGGAGGTGAGAGGGCATTTGTAACTGTGAAGTCAGTGTAAAAGTGAGTTATGAGTAAGACAGTCACGGTACTAAAAAAGACTCCAGGGAATGGCCAGTCAGGGAGTCCTTCTCAGGAAGTGGAGCCCTGTGCTCTCCCTCCTTGAAGCCAGCCTGTCCCAGAGTCTTCACGCTCGTGCCTTCCCTCAGATGGACCTTTGAGCTCAGACCAGAGATACTAACCCCAAACTTAACAAATTTCATTCCTTCAGGTAACCACTGGTCTGAGGGGGAGATATGGTCCTGCCTGGGAGAGCCCTCCATTTAAGGGAGGAAACCCAACCTTTTCCTGGATAAGCCTTGGCTAGGGGAAAAATGGGGTCCTAGCCAAAGGGAAGCTTTTGGTGGGAGTCAAGAGAACTGGTCTTTTCCCTCGGGGAGCCTCTGATCTGAGGGAGAGGTGGGGTCCTTCCTGGCAGAGCCCTTCATCTGAGGAAAGAGATGTGGTCTTTTCCCTAAGAGAACTCCTGATCTGAGAGGGAAACAAAGTCCTGCCTGGGGATGTCCCCCCATCTGAGGGAGGAAAAAGGGTCCTTCCCTGGGAGATCCTCTGATCTGATGGGGGAGCCAATCTTGGTCACAGGGCTCCCACCCTAGGTGTGAGGGGCAGATGAGTCAGATGGGTGCCTAGCATTGGAGCTGGCCATGCCTCATTCATGAAGTTCCCACCACAGGCAGGCTGGCAGACAGTCGCTGGGGCGGAGGTAATGCCCCCACTGCTGCTGCCATCCCTGCCCTGGGGAGGTTGGCGCTGGAGGGGGGAGTCCGGCTGGGCCCACAGCTGCTCTTAGGAAATCACTCCCATTCAGGTGCTCTGGGCTGGAAAAGGACTGGCTGGGGCCGAATACCAATGGGCCAGCCCCAGCTGAGTTAATGACAGCGAAGGTTGGGGGAGGGCCGTAGCCGGGGACAGCTTTATTAATAAGACCAGCAGCTCACGTCTCCACAGCCCTCTGGAGTGTACACAGTGTCCCCCTCACAAGGACCCTGGAAAGTGAGGGCTTTGCAGGGCCCCGTGCTGGCGAGTATGCAAAGGATGGCCAAGCCGCCCACTCCCTCTTGGCCTGGGAGAGGACATAGAAGAGCCTCTGATCCCAGTTCTGAGAAGCCTAGATAGGGCAGATCCTCCTCATGGGACTCCAAGCAGCAAAATAGTGAGGGGTGCAAGCCAAGAGGGCTGTGTTTGAATCCCAATTCTGGCATTTCCCTTGACACCCTGGATAAGTCACTGCCCTTTTTTAGGACTCACTTTGCTCATCTGTACAATGGCAGGATTGGACCCTCTCTTAAGGTTCCTTCTAGCTGTAAATCCTGGGTCACTGAAACTGTCATAGACTCAAAGGTCCTAGAACAAGGGTCCTTAACCTAGGGTCTGGGAACTTGTTGGGGCTTTATAAACATAGATATGTAGATAGACAGATCAATAGATAGATATATAGCCAGATACATAGACAGACAGATATATAGACAGACAAACAGATAGATACATAGACAGACAGATAAATAGATAGATACATAGCCAGACAGATAGATACATAGCCAGATAAACAGATAGATACATAGCCAGACAGATAAATACGTAGACAGACAGATAGATACATAGACAGACAAACAAGCAGATAGATACATAGACAGATAGACAGATACATAGATACATAGACAGATTTGTAGACAGACAGAGACAGATATATAGACAGATACATAGATACATAGACAGAAAAACAGATACATAGACACATAGAGAGACAGACACACAGATATATAGACAAATAGACAGATACATAAACAGATAGACAAACAGATAGATACATAGCCAGATAGACAGATACATAGAGAGACAGACAGATACAGACAGATGGACAGATACATAGATATATAGACATACAGATAGATACATAGACAAACAGATAGCTAGTCAGACAGACAGACAGACATACACCCATACATGTTTTGATCAGTATCCTTCCATATAATCTCATTCCTTTGCAATCTTAATCTTTTATTTTATGCATTTAAAAGCACATGATTCTAAGAAGTCTCTAGGTTTCACCAGACTGACTGTCAAAGGGGGATAACCCACAAAAAAGTTAAAAAGCCCTGTTCTAGTCTTACTTCCTTTTACAGATGAGGAAACTGAGGCCCAGATGGGTGTTAGGGCTTACCCAGGGACACATACAAAGCAGGTGGCTGCTTTGTGAGGCTCAAATCCACATTTGTTGTTTAGTTGTTTTCAGTCATGTCTGACTCTCCATGACCTCATTTGGGGGTTTCTTGGCAAAGATACTGGAGGGGTTTGCCATTTCTTTCTCCAGCTTATTTTACAGATGAGGAAACTGAGGCAAACGGGGTTACGTGACTTCCCTGGGGTCACACAGCTAATAAGGCTAGATTTGAAATAAGGTTTTCCTGAGTCCAGGCCCAGCACTCTATCACAGGTAGAGACTCGAACTCAGGTTATCTAACTCCAAAGTTAACCATTCTTTCCATGATCCTACTCTGCCTCTGAGTCCTATGATCCTTGATCCAGGCACACCAGAGAAGGCAGGGGAGACATAAAGAATGCAGCTGTCCCTGAACCTAGGGACCCTGTCTTCATGGCACAGCCTTTCCTCCTTCCCTGTGCCTTCGATCTCAGACAGCTTGAAACACAGTCCAGTGAACAAAACTTCTCCAAGACACAGGGATCATTTCAGGAGACAGAGACGCATGGGGAAAGCCACATAAGAATACTAGACCCCCTTGAGAAATGTACTGCATTGGGCCACTGGAGTCTGACCTGGCCCCCTAGTTCATTACAAGGCTATGGGTGAAGAAAGATTCTTTTTCAAAGATTTATTAAATGAGATGGGCACTGAAATCCCTTATAACTGGAAATTCTTTGAAACCCAAAGAAATTAAGTGATTCTCCCAAAGGAACAGATGCTTAAGCCCAGGTCACAGGTTTGTATAGACCTGGAAAGAACCTCAGACTTTATTTGATACACGCCCTTTATGTTAAAGATCAGGAAACTGAGAACCAGACACATGTCCAAGGTCACACAGCTAGGGATATTCTGGCTCTTTTCACCATAACATTCTGTCAATTTAGTGGAAGGATTTGAACTCAGGTCCTTAGTTTTTACAGCCTATGTTCAGGTCCCCATCCCAACCTTCCCCCACCCTACCCTACCTTACTTTACTCTTCCCCCACCCCACCTACTCTACCCTACCCTACACCTTTATACCCTCCTTCCTTTAGACCAGGCTGAATCCCAGCCCAGAAGCCTGGTCCTCTCTCCCTCCCTCCCTCCCTCCCTCCCTCCCTCCCTCCCTCCTTCTTTTTGCCTGCAGTCCTCCTTAGACTGTTGCCCAAAGTTGCTGCCTTTTTTGCTCCCAGAGTACCACTGCTGAGGATTCCTGTGTGAGCTAACACACCGTGGCAGGATCTTCTCCGGGGAAGTAGGGGCCCAGGGCTCCCTGGGGACAAGAGCTATCTAAGTGCAAAGTGTCTGCCTGGGGCTAGGGATACTGAATTATGGATGGCCCCTTGGGGCTCTAGGCTCGGGAGGGTGCCAGGAAGCTGTGCTTGCCGGAGAAGGATGGGGGGTTGAGAGTGCAGCCAGTGAGGAAATCTGTTGGTGCCAAGAGAATGGCATCAGGAAGGCAGAGAGAGCCCCCTTCTCCCCTCACCCCATAGCCCTATCTTCCTTGGAGTGGGTTGCTCCTAAGGATGCCCAGATCCCCTTTAGCCTCTGCCTAGGGACTAAAAACTGCACCCTGCCCTCCACCCCACTGGTACATCCTCTGGGGTAGGGCATTATTTCCAAAAGGCCCCAGGGTTACTTGGAAAGGAGGATACATAACTCATTAGTAAAAGTTCGAGACCCAGAGGGAAAAGGACCCAGAGAGAGAGAGGGAGGACAGAAAAGCCTGGGGGTCTGAAGAGCATGCACAGCAGAATTTGGAGTAAGATCAGAGCTGACGCTTTAATCCAGCTTCTGACATGTGTTAGCTGTGTGACCACGGGCAAGTGACTTAGCTTCTCTGATACTTCATTGCCTTACTTGCAAACCGGGTCTGATAATACCTTTAGCATCACTAACCCTAAGCTGTTATAGCCCATAGCTATAATGAGGTAATGTATAGAATATATGTGAAACACCACGGAAACATGAGCTAGTAGCAGTAACAAGCTGGACCAGATGGGGCTGCAGCTGAAGCCCGGGTGAGGAGGAAGGGGAGGAGGGAGGGGGACGGGGAAGCAGGAAGCTGAGGGCAAAGAACGGGGAGGAAGAAGGTGAGGGACCTAGAGGGGGACAGGGGAGCAACATTTCAAAATGTCACGTGGGCTACCAGGTCAAGAGGAGGCATTTGTGCAGAGAACTATGGGTAATTCTGGGACTCCAACCCCTCTGCTTAGGGTCAGGCCCTGGAGGAAGGGTGGGACGCTTGGTTTCTGGACCCTCGATGGGATCACGTTGGACCATTCCCTACTCAGGCAGTGTCAACATTCACTGGAGGAAAATCGGGGATGAAACTTTCTGGAATTTGGTTCTTAACTCTGAAATCATTAGGGATGAGGAGACTAGATGCAAAATAGAGACAGTTGGGTAACCATGTTCATTCCCTTTCCCTGTACCTCTGTTTCTGCCTCTTAGTTTCATTTCTCCTTCCCCCCAACTCCCTCAAACAGAGTAGTAACTAGGGTGGGACAATCAGAACTTCACACCAGGATACCAAAATTTAGAGAGTGTCCACAAGTGCTTGCTGTTCTTCAGTAACCGGGGGGGGGGGGGGGGGGGGGGGGGGGGGGGGGGGGGGGGGGGGGGGGGGGGGGGGGGACAGGACGGGACTGGGTTTAGCACTTATTTACCAAGAATAATTTGTTAAAATAGCCAACTGTCATATATTACTTCCTTCCTCTTTCCTCCCCACTCTCATCCCAAGTGAGCCTCTCCCCTATCTGGGCAGCTCTGATTCGCACCGACTCTCTACCACCCTGCCATGGTTTCCCAGCACCCTGGAGAAGTTGATTTGAAGGCAAATTTTGTGTTACTTTGCCCAGGGAGCTAGATTCCCAGGAATGGCATATGGTGATATTAGGAAAATGAGTGGACCAGCTCAAGCAGCCCCTATGGGGTGTGGTGGTGAAAGATAGGAGCCCCAACCCTTCCCTGAGAGGATCCTCACCAAGCATAGGAATTGACCTATGTGAGCTAGAAGGGACCTTAATGAATCATTTAATCCAAGCCCCTCATTTGGCAAATAAGGAAACCCAGGTCCAAGAAAGGAAGAGTCTAGCCCTGGGTCAACCAGGGAACCAGTGACAAAGGCCAGAACAGAACCAGGGTTTCCTATTGTCTAATCCACGCTGTGTGAGTATGTGTGTGTGTGTGTGTCTGGCCTCAGTCTGACCCTTCTAGGAGAGATGGGCCATCATTACCAGAGCTCTCCGTCAATGGCTAATAGGACAGGTGGCCTGGTGGAGCTGGCAGACGGATTCCCTCACAGGGGACCCCAGGTCAATTAAAGGAAGACAGAGAACTGAGGAGAGCTAGGCAGAGGTGTGGGTAAGCCCTTGTTCAGCTCCAGATCTTCCAGGGGGCTGATCACCAAGTTCACCTGCCAGTGGCAGCAGGAAGATCCTTGGCTTGATGGGGAGAGGGACGGTCCCCTCTCCCCAAAATGTAGGATCTAGTGAGGATGTGGAAAGCAAAGGATTCACTTCCCTCCAGGCTCAACCCTCTCCCTTGCCTGAGGCCCTGACTCCAGCCCCACTTTTCTTGTCTCCAAATCATAGGCTCCCTGTGCCTTCTAGAAGGATAATTAACTGTTCTGATAATGAGAGGGGGTTAGAGAAGACTCCCAAGGTTCTTCCTTTCCTTCTAGAGACAATGATCTAGCCTTCACTGTAAGCCATCAATGACCATGGCTGCCAACATGGGCCACTCTCACCACTTAGCTACTAGTGACAGGCCCTTGATGGGAGTCAAGTCATGAATTGGAGTCCTGCCTCACAGATTTCTGAAGGCCCATAGCCAAGGCACTTTCCTCTTTTATATAGGAAGAAACTGAGAGCCAGAGAGAGCATTTCACAGACCATGTGAACTGCATGTTCCAAATCACCATAGGGATATCCTCCCCTCCAATCAGACCCACATATACACGCAACCCTAAAGCAAGAAAGGCCCTTGGAACCCAGAATGTCAGAGCTTGGAGGGATCTTAGAACCCAGAGTGTCAGAGCTGGGAGGGCCCTCAGAACCCAGAGTGTCAGAGCTGGGAGGGCCCTTAGAACCCAGAGTGTCAGAGCTGGGAGGGCCTTTAGAATCCAGAGTGTCAGATCTGGGAAGGATCTTAGAACCCAGAATGCCAGACATGGAAGACACTTAGTGGTCTAGTACAGAACTTCCAATGTCAGGGGTAGGAAGCTCCTTGGAACATAGAACAAACAATGCTAGAGAAATAACTGGAAGGAATGTGAGATGCCGCACATCGGATCCTAACTTCTTCCTTTTAATTTTTTGACACCTGGATTTCAGTAGAATTGGTGTTTTTTGTAAGCCTTATTCTGTTTCCTGCATTCTTTTGAAAATGGCCATGGGCTTCACCAGGCTGACTGCCAAAGGGGTCCAGGACACAGAAGGTTAAGACCCCCTGCTCTAGACCAAACCTCCCATTTTCTAGAGGAGGAAGTCAAGGCCTGGAAAGAAGGGGCTTGCCAGGGACTACCCAGTCTGGAATCGATCCATCACCTTTCCCTCCCAATTTCCTATTCTTTCTACTCCAGCAGTCCCTGCCCTGCAGCTCCTGCCCTCTTGCCCCAGACAAGGAGAGTGGGAGGTAGGGAGTGGTGCCTCTGGGGATCCTGGATGGAAATGTACTTTGCCAGCTGGTCATAGATGTGAAGACATGCTGTTACCATTCTCTCCAGAGCTGCTTGTCACCCATAGGCATGCCAAGGGAGCTGGAGGCATCTTCTGGCCTAGGATGGTCAGAGCTAAACAGCTTGAGCAGTAGGCCCCTGCCTTCTCCTCCCCTCCCCCAAAGATCAGGGCTCTGCCTCCTCAAAGGCCAGGCTCAGGAACAATGTGTGTCACAGATTTTGAAATTCCATCCAGGCCCCTGTCCACCCTCAGTCCTTGGCTTGAGTGACCCCTCTCACACCCTACATCACCTTGTCATGATTTCCTTGGTTCTCCCCACTTGGCTAAGGCCAGTTTGAGCCTGAGATGAGATTCACACTCTGGCCTAGAAGTCCTTATATCTAGGCACAGCAGGGTACAAGGCCAGGAGCTGGGCTCATAGACACCTGGTTCCCCCCCGCCCAGGCCAGATGCTGAGCTTCTGGCACAGTCTTCCTTCTTTCCAGACAGCCCCATCCCAACGCTCTACTGGGGGGAGAGGGTGGAGTCCAGGGATATGACCAAGGGACTTTCAGTTGCCACCCAATGGCAATAAGGCAGTTTCAGTATTTCCCTCTAGGGTGGGCAGGGAGCTGCAGCAGACACTATGGACAGTCCAGGGCAGGGGGGCACAGTCTTTCATGGCCCATGGCACCTGAGCACACAGATGGCCCTAGGAATGGCCCTGTCTGGCCTTGAGATTCAAAAACCCAAACAGCATCACAAGTGTGAGACCTCAGAGCACAAAGTGTCAGGACTAGGAGGGACCTTAGAACATAAGCTATCAGAGTTAGAAGAGTCATTACAACACAGAATGTCAGAGATGGGAGGGCCCTTAGAACAGAGAATGTCAGAGCTGGGAAGACCCTTAGGACACGGAATGTCAGGGGTGGGAGGACCTTGGAACACAGGATGTCGGAGCTGGGAGGGACTTAGAACAGGGAATGTCAGGGCTGGGAGGGACTTAGAACACAAAGTGTCAGATCTGAGAGGGCCCTTAGAACAAGGAATATCAGAGATGGGAGGACCCTTAGAACACACGATGTCAGAGCTGGGAGGGAGTTTAGAACACAGAATAATAGAACTGGTAGGGCCCTTAGAATAATAGGGAGGGTTAACACTTATTTAGTCCTTTAAGCTTTGCAAAATGCCTTGCATTTTACTGTATTTCATTCTCACAACAATCCTATGAGGTAGGTACTGCTATTATCTCCACTTTATGGATTGGGAAACTGAGGCACACAGAGCTAAGTAGCTTGCCCAAGATCACACAATTAGTAAATGTCTGAGGCAGGATTCCAACTCAGGTCTTCCTGATTCCAAATCTAATAGTGATAGTTCCCTTGGAACAGAGTCCCAGAGACCCGTATGTACAAAAATATTTATAGCAGCTCTTTATGTGGTAGCAAAGAATTGGAAATCAAGGGGATGCCCATCAACTGGGGAACGGCTGAGCAAGTTGTGGTAGATGAATGTAATGGAATACTGTTGTGCTATAAGAAATGGGGAAGACTCGGACTTCATAATAACCTGGAAAGGCCTGCATGGTCTGATGCTGAGTGAGAGGAGCAGAACCAGGAGAACATTGTACACAACCACAGACATATTGATTCTGTGATGACTAACTTTGACAGACTTGGCTCTCCTCAGCAATACAAGGTTCAAAGACAGCTCCAAAAGACTCATGATGGAGAGAGCTATCTACACCAGAGAAAGAACCATGGAGTCTGAATGCAGATTGAGGCAAACTATTTGCTCTCTCTTTTCCTCTTCTTTTTTGGTTTTGTTTCTTCTTTCTCCTGATTTGTTACATTGGTCATAATTCTTCTTTACAACAACTATTATGTAAATAAATTTAATGCGAAGGTATATGTAGAACATACATGGGATTCCATGCCCATCTTGGGGGGGAAGGGGGAGGGGAGGGGAGGGGAGGGGAGGTAGGGGAAGAAATTTTGGTACTCAAAAACCTGTGGAACTGAGTGTTGGAAACTAAAAATAAAAAATCTTAAACAAACAAACAAACAAAGAACAGAGTCCCAGAACTGGGAGGGATCCTAAAGCCAGGTATACTCCTACACTGTTCTCCACTGGGGGCATGACCAGGGCAGAGAACAGTTGGACTATTATCTCTTTGGTCCCAGAAGCTCTGTTTTTATTAATGCAGCCTTTTTTTTAACTGCTATAACACAGTCAGTTCATACAGTCAGTCAGTTGGTCAATGAACATTTAGCACCTCCTAGGCACCAAGTACTGGGGATACACAGCACAGCCTGAAATCTACTCACACCCCAAGTCTGCTTGTTTCCTTGGAGAACCGCTTTCCAGACTTCCCTCCTCCTTCTCCTTCCTCAGAATAGAATTCCAAGGCCAGGAATCTATTTTTTCTGAGTCTAGACAACTACTGCCTGTATGACTCTGGACAAGTCAATGAACATTCCAGAGCTTTGGTTTTCTCATCTGTAAAATGGAAATATTCCGAGCACCTATCTCACAGGAAGGATCCAATGAGATTAAACATTTGTAAAATTCAGGATTTAAGAATTCCAATCTTAGAATTTTATTAGTCTGAATCTAGGATTCCATTATCCCGGGTCTACGTTTCTGTGATTCTCAGTCGAGGACTTTGGAATTCACTTTAGTGACTTTGCTCAATGATTCTCTTCAATGATGGTACCAAGGCTCATGAGACGCCAGAGCAGAGGCCAAAGTCAGGCAAAGAGAATGGAGCGGGGGCCTGACCCAAGGATCTCTGGGATAGCCAGAGCTCACCCGTCTCTCCACGTCCACAGCTCTCATTAAAAAGCAAAATGAGTCGCTCCCCCTCTTGCGGAAAACTTGGGAGGCTCGGCTCCAGCGTATTAGGCCCGAATTAATTAAGAGCGGATTGTTCCCATTCTGCTAATTAAGCTGAAATATGCAATAAACCCGGGCAATGAACCCAACTACATAGACACCCTCACACAGGCACACACACATTGACTGGGGCTGGGGGTTGGGGCAGAGGATGAGGATTTAATTGAAAGAAGAGCCCGTGGCATGGAAGGGGATAGGGGGCAAGGAGGGAAGTTGGAGGTTTGGGGGCTCTGGGTTCCCCCCTTTCCTGCCACGTTATTGCCTTTGGACCTCAGTTTGTCTGTACCATGTGCTGTGCCCACTGATCTACCTTGAGCAAAGTCTCTGGCAGTGGGATGGAGAGAGCGACCAAAGTCCTAGTGACAGGTGGTGAGCGTTTGAGAAGTGGTTAGCCCCAATACATGGAAAGCAGGGACTCGGTGCAGGGTCTGGGTCAAGGTTCAGTCCCTCCCCAGCTTGGATAAGGGACACTTGTGACAGTGATTATAGGTTTGCAATTACAACCCTAGGAGGTGGGTGCTATTATTACCCCTCTTTCACAGAGGCAGAGGCAGAGGCAGAGATCAAGCAACTTGTCCAGGGTCACACAGCCAGTAAATATCTGAGGCAGGATTTGAACTCAGGTCCTCCTGACTCCAATTTAAATTCCCTCTCTCTACCATGCAGTCTTCCTGCAGTAGATAGAAAGTAAATGGGGATTCTTTGTATACCTGGAGCCAGAAAAGACCTAGAAAAATCTTAATTGGACATCACTTGACCTCTTCTCTGAAACTCAGGCTCCTTACCTGTGAAATGGGGATAATAACAGCCAGGATGTTGGGAGGATCAGTAGAGGCCAAGGGCTTTGCAAACCTCAGAGTGCTACATGAGCATGAACCATTCAACCAGCAAGCATTTATTAAATGCCTACTGTGTGCCCCGCATTGGGCTGTTTCTTCTCATCTTTACATCTGATGCAGTTCAGACAGCAACAGTCCTATTGTTCTCACTGGTCCTGGAAGCCCCATCGTGATTAGGACACTTCCTGGTGGTCTCTGGATCTACCTCGTTGTGGGACAAAGCGTACCCGATACACGTAAAGGGAATGCCCTCGGGAGGGCTCGGTCAGGGGATTTATTCCAGCATCAAGGGGTCCTTTTGCAAAGGACTCAGACATCTTGGGAAAGTATCTTATCATCCCTTACTTCACCTGGGTTGGGAAGGTGGCTTTGGGGAACAAGACTGGATGAAGGGGAGACCCACTTGGCTCTGCCTTTCCATAGGGTATAAGGAGGGGCTTCATGGGAGCCAGAGCCCTGCCAGCCACTGTCACAGCCCTCTGGGCCTCGTGGGAGCTACTCTCACAGCCCTCTCGTCTTAAAG
The DNA here is from genome assembly GCA_028646595.1 of Phalanger gymnotis. Classification (NCBI taxonomy): domain Eukaryota; kingdom Metazoa; phylum Chordata; class Mammalia; order Diprotodontia; family Phalangeridae; genus Phalanger; species Phalanger gymnotis. The sequence continues at coordinate 51,482,350 of CM053622.1, forward strand.
GCTCACAAAGGCTCACAAAGCCCTTCCCCCAACACCACCTCATTATGTTATAAGTGTGATTGGAACCATTTCATCAGAGAAAATCAGAGAAGTCAAGTGATTTCCTTGTGGCCAGAGGGCTGGGTAAGTCTAGAAGCCAGAACTTGAACTCAGGTTTTCCTCCATCCTGGGGCTTAGACCTTGTTTCTTCATAAGGGGAAATTGGCGTGGGTAGATGGTACCATGGATAGAGCTCTGGGCCTGGGCCTTGAGTTCAGATCCAGCCTGAGACAACTCAGACACTAGCAAGTCATTTCATCTCTGCCTCAGTTTCTCCATTTGTAAAATAGGGATAATAACAGCACCTCTCTGGGTTGTTGTGAGGATCAAATGAGATGACAATTGTAAACTTAGCACAGTACCTGGCACACACTAGATGCTATGTAAATGCTAGCTATTTTTATTAATTACTACCATTACTAAGTAGGTGCTATGTAAATGCTAGCTATTTTTATTAATCAACAAACATTAAGCACCTACTATGTGCCAAGCACAGTGCTAAACACTAAGGATACAAAAAGAGGCAAAAGAGAGTCCTTGCCCTCAAGGAGCTCACAATCTAATGGAGGAGACCACAAGTACACAAATCTATACAAAGCAAGCTAGGCAAAGGTAAATGAGAAATAACTAACAGAGAGAAGGCACTGGAATGAAGAGGAGTTGGGAAGACTTCCTGTAGGTGGGGTTTGAGTTGGGACTTAAAGGAAGCCAGGGAGGTTAGTGGGCAGAGAAGGGGAGGGAGAGCATTCCAGGCAAGGGGGAAGAGCCAGAGAGAATGCCCTGAGCCAAGAGATTGAGTGTCTCACTCACGGAACAGCCAGGCCATTGTCACTGGATCAAAGAGTACCTGTCAGGAGTAAGGTGAAAAAGGCTGGAAAGGTAGGAGGGAGCTTCAAATGTCAAACAGAGCATTTTATATTTGCTCCTAGAGGCAATAGGGAGCCATGGGAGTTGACTGAGTAGGGGAGGGACATGATTGGAATTTTAGGAATATTGCTTTGGGCTGAATGGAGGATGGACTGGAATGGGGAGAGACTTGAGGCAGACAGACTCTCCAGCAGGCTATGTAATAGTCCAGGCATGAGGTGATGAAGGTCTGCACTAGAAGGGTGGCTATGTCAGAGGAGAGAAGGGGGAATACTTGAGAGATGTGAGAATGGTGAAATCGACAGGCTTTGGCAATAGCTTGAATATGGTGGGGGGGTGGGGGGGCAGAGAGGCAGAGATACCGAGGAGTCCAGGGGGATCCCAGGTTGGGAGCCTGAGGGAGGATGATCGGAAAGGTGAGAAGGGGAGGGTTTAAGGGGAAAGTGAACGTGTTTGGACAGGCTGAGTTTCAGCTTTCTCTTGGACATCCGAAAGGCAGTTGGAGAAGTGAGACTGGCGGTTAGGGGAGGGGTTGGGGCAAGGGAGAGTCATCAGCGTAGAGATGGTAATGAACTCCAGGGGACTGACGAGGTCACCAAGTGAAATGATCTAGAGGGACAAGAGAGCCCAGAGCAGACCCCTGGACAGGACCCCTCTGATTAAAAGGTGTGAGCAGGATCAGCATTATCCTTGTAGCTGTTGTTCTCACCCCTACCCCAGCATTCTTAAGTTCCATTCCTCAATGGTCCTCAGCTCTCCTTCTCTGCCCCCTGGGGGGCCTGGGCTTCCCCCACCTGTCTTTGGACACCTAACAAGGAAGGACACTCATCAAGGAGGGATGACAAGTATCATTGAATGAATGATAAAAATACAGGGCAATCTTCTAGGCCAGATCCAATACGAACATATTTGGTCTTAAGAGCCCGTCACAATCTGGCTCCAACTGACCTTTTTAGGCTCATTACACATCACTCCCCTTCCTGCATTTGCATTTCCAGACAAACTGGCCATCTTGTTTTCCTTCTTTTATGATATTCTACCTCCCACCACTAAGCCTTTGCATAGGCTGTGCACCCCTGTGCCAGGGAAGTTCTTCTTCCTCACCGCCTCCTCTTGGAATTTCTAGCTCAGCTTGTCTTACTTCCTGCTCCATCTAGATGTTAGAGCTCCCTCCCCCCTCCCCCAAATTAATGAGCTTACCAAGGTAAGCGCTGTTCCCCAATTCAGCCACTCCCTCACCTCCCCAAGGCACCCCTATCCAAAGTAGGATGTGAACTCCTTGAGGGAAGGGACAGGTTTTTGCCCATTTCCTGGCCCTTTGGACAGGGCCTGGACAACCCACTACTTCAGTGGAATGGAAGTAAAGGACGCAAACCCAAGGTAACTAATCTGTAGACTTTTCAGGGTTCTAATTTCACTGGGGAACATTAAATCTGTTTTTTTGAGGGGGGGGCAAGGCAATTGGGGTTAAGTGACTTGCCCAAGGTAAACCACTTTCAATACTTAGTAAGTGTGTCAAGCATCTGAGGCCAAATTTGAACTCAGGTCCTCCTGACTCCGGGGCTGGAGCTCTACTCACTGCACCACCTAGCTGCCCCTCCACCGCAGAATATTGAAAGTATATGGAGGGTGATGGGAGGAAGGGACTTGGAATGTTGGGAGATACCGGGGGAGTGAAGGAGGTGTCTGATGAAGAGAGTGAAGCTTGCCGTGAGCTTCAAGGTTAGAGTTCGAATCCTGTATGAGGTCGGGCAAAGCCACTGAGCCTGGTTGAGGCTCAGTTTTCTCATCTGAGAAATGGAGGCAGCGATTCTCTTTCTATCACCAAAGGACTGTTAAGTGCTTTGTAAACCACAAAAGCACCACAGGCATGAGTTATTAGTATTATAATTATTAATAATTACATAATTGATAGGAAGATGCTAGAGGGGTCGGTCAGCCTTCTGTAACGGTTTCTCTGCCCAGGATACACACCCTCATCCCTAAAATATAATTAAGGGAGGGTTTCTTAATCTGGGGCCCACAAAATTGTTTTCTTCTAATATCGGATGGCCGCATTTTAATATAATTGTTTTCTTTTGTAACCATTTGTGTTTTCTTTTATATATTTAAAAACATTATTCTGAGGAAGGGTCCCCAGGTTTCTTTAAAATGCCACAGGGGGTCCAAGACATACGGAAAAGGTTAAGGAGCCCTAATTTAGAGTCAGCCTGGCGAGAGTTAACAGCATTTTGGACTTGGGAGTCAGCCAGCCCTGGGTTCAAGTTCTACCTCGGACGTGTGTAGCTGTGTGTTCCCAGGCAAGAACCCGTTCAGCTTCAGTTTCCTAGTCTGTAAAATGGGCATAACAATGGCACCTACCACCTCTCAGATTTGCTGTGAGGATCAAACGAGACAGTCCATGTGGAGGCACATGCCAACATTAAAATACTCTCAGGGGTCTATACCCAGAGTCCCCTGAAAATTTCTGCTGGAAGGATTGAGGACAGGATGAGGAAGATGAAGGGGGCAATTGGGGCTCTGAAACACTCAAATCCCACAAGGTTTATTTTTATTTTATTATAAAAAAATACAGATTCCAAAGTTGGGTGGTGATGGGCAGTGGGGGAGGGGCCAGGAGTGGGAGATCCCGCACAATGGGCTGGAGGAAGAGGCAGAGGGGAACCGAGGAGGATGTCCAACGACGTCCGAGACCACCAGAACAGGGGGTGGGGCAGGGCACACCCGGCAAACCAGACCATGGAAGGGGAAGCATTTCCCCTAAATTCTCCTTCCAAATTTTTCCTCTCACTGTGTCCTCAGGGCCTCGTGGTTGATATACACAATATATATATATAATATATATATAAAACACAGATTAAGGAAAGGAAGATAGAAATATGAAATCTGTATAAATGTGTTTACTCCATTAAAATGTCTGAAGGATTTTTTTTTTTTAATTTTTGTCTGTCGGTTTTTCTTAGAAACTGTCATGGGGGAGGGAGGGCACAGATGGAGGAGAAACTCCGACGGACAAAATGAGTTTATTGCAAGTTATAGCTTCTACTCTAAACCCACCCCGAGCCCTCGAAAAAGGAAAAGAGAAAGGGAGAGAGAAGGAAGAGGGAGGAAGGGAAGGAGGGAGAGAGGGAAGAAGGGAAGGAGGGAGGGAGGGGGAGGGAGAGAGAAAGAGAGAGAGAGAGAGAGAGAGAGAGAGAGAGAGAGAGAGAGATGGTGGGATAGACAGAGACATGGGGGAGAGAAAGAAGAAAGAGACAGAGAAAGGAGAGAAGACAAAGAGAAAAGAGAGAGGAGGGAGAAGAGAAAGGAGAGAGAAGAAAACGGAGACAGACAAAGAGAGAGAGAAAGAGAGAGAGAGACCTCCACCGAGTTCATTCTCAGCATTGCATTAAAAATAAATCACAGTATATACCTGCGGGCTCTATTTACAGAAATATAACGTCTGCTCCCTTCCTCAGAGACAGATTACTTGAAGCAATAGAAATCGGTAGATTCATTTGCATTTGCAAAAGAAAAAAAAAAAAAGGAGAGAAAGAAACAACAGGGTCCTTAATAAAAGGCCTTGCTTCAATGGAGAGCGGAGGAGGGGGTGCTGAACTGTGGCCTGGTGGAGGGACTTGTTAGCTTTTCTCTCTGGGACCTGGGTGAGACTCAAGCCCAGACCAAGGCTAAGAACTGGACAGAGGGACAGAGACTGGGGTAAGAGATGGGGAGGAGGATTTGTCTCCTCCAGGGAGGCGAGTGAGGGTTAGTTTTTTGTGTTGTTTTTTTTTATTTTTTCTCAGAAGGAATCTCCTCTGAAGGCTGGGGATCTGGGTCAGTGCAGCAGGTCTGACTGGGGGAGACCGAGGGGAGCTGCCTCCCTTAAAAACAAACAGCCACTACTCCCTCCTTTCTAGGCTCTTGCTTCAGACTCTTGGCTTCCAGCGGGGATAGGAAGTAGGAAGATAACAAGTGGTGCTATCCCTCCTGAAGTCTATCGAATGTGCATGTCCCCAAGGGCTGTTTCCACCTTTACCCTAGTACTATGTCCCCCCCAAAAAGAAAAAACACACAGTCCTGGGGCCCAGATCTAGGAAATCCCAGATGGTCCATTGAAGCAGCCATGATCTTACTTGCTCAAGGGAGGATAAAGCCAGAGATAGAGGCTAGAAATCAGGAAAACCCTTATGACCCATGGGGAAAGACCATAGTGGGAAGGAGATAGGCCTGGAGCTATTCCGGTGCAGTCCAGGGTTGTGGACTCAGAATACATTTATTTGGGTGTTTTGGTGGAGCACCGAGTAGAGAAAGTGATGAACGGGGGCTGGGGAAAGGAAGAAATGTGGAGAGCAGATCAGGAGTGTGGGACCAGATCCACAACCAGGGACTGCTGTTTCCTTCTCCAGTCTTAATTGGGTCAGGGGGTGTGAGGTGGTCGAATAAATTAAAAACTCGAGTCTCAAATAAAACAATGGAAATACATTAAAAAGAAGAAGAATTGAGAGGTATTTCTACCCTTTCCTTCCCCAATCCACAGTTGTGAGCAAGTGGCTGAGGTGGCCAGTGCCTGCTTCTTGTGCTCTCTCCATGCCCGCATATCCCAAAGAAGTCTGTAATTGGACCCTGTAAAGGCCCTATGGGTCATAGTATCGAGCTCACCCTATTCCTAGTAGATCTTCCCCAGCTCCCTGCTCTGTCCCAGGGTCCATTCCTGAACTCATGGGCCTATCCGTGACCCCCCCAGGGCACGGGTTCCCCAATGATCTCAGGGACGAAAGTCTTCAATCGGCTCTGTTCAGGCAGCATTGAGTCTGGTGGGAAGACAAGGGCTAGACAGTGAGTTCAGGGCAAGGAAATGGGCGGGAAAGGGAGAGAACCAAAGGGTATGGATCCCCCCACTCCCACCACCCACCCACCCCCATGCCCCAGCTCCCTGCTGTCTCTGGTCCTTCTGAAATAACAGCTTGTCTTGTGGGTGGGGCGTCATGGAGGGGACAAAGAGCAGCAGTTTGGGTGGCAATGACCATCCTGGTCCAATGGCGGCCTCTTCTATCTCTGTGAAGGTCTCCTGGGCAGGTCAGAGGTCTGAGGGTCAGGGAGGAAGGGATGTCAGCACCAAATCGAAACAAGAAGGACGTTCTCTATTTGGTCTACAAGCAGCTCTCTTTCCCATGCCCCAGGGCTGGGGAGCAGCTGTTACTGCCCTGGAGAGGCTCTCTGGAGCCGAAACCTTCAAGGATCGGAGGTCACTTCCTGGGCAGCCATGAACTCAGTCCCTGGCAGACACCATCTGCTTCCTCCTCAGTCCTCTCTGTGTGGTCCCGAAGGTGGAAGTCTGGCTTGGAAGCTTCAGGGCCTTCCTCTCTGTCCTCCCAAAGGAGGGGCAGACAGGGTCTGAGGGGGTTCTGAACAGGTGGCAAGAAGTAAAGGGCTGCCCCCATCTCCCTAAGGTTCCCTCCGTCTTCCCTGGCTCCACCTAGAACAATGCCGATCCCTCGGTGCCTGGTGGCGGGAGGGCTGGGGGGCTAGGAGGTGAAGAGGGTCCAAAAGACGGGGACCACAGAGAGGAAGAGCTGGGACACCCTGAGGCTGCTGCAGGAGTTATTGCTGGTGAAGATGGGTTCTGGAGACTCGTACAGAGAATCGTCTGTCGGGGGACAAAGGCACAGGTCAGCACTGTTCCTTCCCAAGTCTGGGGGCTGTCCCACCCCGCCTTTAACCTCAGGAGCCATCTGGGCTCTAGCACCCAGATTCAGACCCTAATCTCATTTGTGACCATGCCTGGCACCTGATGACCCCCACCCCACTCCAGGCCCCGATGCTGACCCCTAACCCAGAATCTGCCCCAGGTCCTGACAATGACCCCTTACTCCCATCTGGCCTGGCTATAACTTCAACTTGACTCCTAACACAGATCCCTGGCAAAGAGAGGGTAGAGACACAGAGGGGAAAGGGGGCCTGGGGGATAGACACAGAGAGACAGAGAGAAAGGGGTGAAGGGGAGAGAAAGAGAGGAGAAAGACAGAAAGACAGAGTGGAAGGGGAGAGAGAGAAAGGAGAGAGAAACAGACAGACAGAGAGAAAGGGAAAAAAGGAGGAAACAGAAAGACGAGAGAGAGAGGAGAGAGAAAAGGAGGAAAGAAAAACAGAGAGACAGAGAGAAAGGAATAAAAGAGAGAGAAAGAGAGGGGACAGACAGAAAGACAAAGAAGAAGGAGAGAGAGGGAGGAGAGAGAGAAATAGATAGAAAGGGGAGAGAAAGGGAGGAGACAGAGAAGAGGTAGAGAGACAGAAAGAAAGGGAAGAGAAAGGGAGGAGATAGACAGAAAGACAGAGAGGAAGGAGAGAGAGAGGGAGGGAAGAGAGAAATAGAGAGATAGAAAGGGGAGAGAAAGGGAGGAAAGAGAAACAGAGAGACAGAGACAGAAAGGGAGAAAGGAGAGAGAAAGAGAGGAGACAGAGAGAAAGACAGAGAGGAAGGAGAGAGAGAGGGAGGAGAGAGAGAAATAGAAAGAGGAGAGAAAGGGAGGAGACAGAGAGGAGGGAGAGAGACAGAAAGAAAGGGAAGAGAAAGGGAGGAGAAAGAAAATGAGGAGAGACAGAGAGGAAAAGGATAGAAAGGGAAAGAAGGAGGAAACAGAAAGACGAGAGAGAGAGAGAGAGAGAGAGAGAGAGAGAGAGAGAGAGAGAGAGAAACAGAGACAGAGAGAAAGGGAGAAAGGGGAGAGAAAGAGAGGGGACAGACAGAAAGACAGAGAGGAAAGAGGAAACAGAAAGGCAAGAGAAATAGAGAGATAGAGGAGAGAAAGGGAGGAAAGAGAAACAGAGACACAGAGACAGAAAGGGAGAAAGGAGAGAGAAAGAGAGGAGACAGAGAGAAAGACAGAGAGGAAGGAGAGAGAGAGGGAGGAGAGAGAGAAATAGAAAGGGGAGAGAAAGGGAGGAGACAGAGAGGAGGGAGAGAGGAGGGAGAGAGACAGAAAGAAAGGGAAGAGAAAGGGAGGAGAAAGAAAATGAGGAGAGACAGAGAGGAAAAGGATAGAAAGGGAAAGAAGGAGGAAACAGAGAAAGACAAGGGAGAGAGAGAGAGAGAGGAGAAAAGGGGAGGAGAGAAACAGAAACAGAGACAGAGAGAAAGGGAGAAAGGGGAGAGAAAGAGAGGGGACAAACAGAAAGACAGAGAGGAAGGAGGAAACAGAAAGACAAGAGAAACAGAGAGAGAGAAAGGGGAGAGATAAAGAAAGATAGAAAGGGAGGAGAGAGAGAAACAGGAGAGAGACAGAGAGGAGAGAGAGAGAAAGGGAGGAAAAGGACAGAACAGAGATAGAGAGCAAGGGGAAAGAAGGGGAGGAGACAGAGAAAGAGGAGAGAGACAGAGGATAGAGACAGAAAAGGGAGGAGAGAGGGAGGGAGGAGAGAGACAGAGACAGAGATACAGAAAGAGAACTAGAGACTGAGTTAAAGAGACAAAGAGAAGAGAGAGACAAAAAGGGAAATGAAAGACAAAGAGGAAACCTGACAAAAAGAGAGGGAGAGAGAGACAGACAGAGACAGAGACAGAAAAAAAAGAGGAGAGAGAGCATCTTCTCATGAGAAAACAGCTCATTTCTCCCTCTGGCTTTCACTGAGTCTCACAGGGTACCAGAGAATAGAAGGGGCCTTCCAGATCAGATCCCTCATTTTACAGAGGCCCAGAGAGAGGAAGGGTTTCACCCAAGGTCCCTCCCACAGTGAGTCCATGACAGGTTGTGGCCCCGGACTCAGGCCTCCTGGCTCAGCCCTGGCTCTTCCCAGCCCAGAGCCCCAGTTCTGCCCAGATGCTGGACTTACTCGTTGGCTTCACGTAAACCTTCAGTTTTAAACAGGATGCGTCCACCTTGTTCGTAGTGGCAGCTATGAGAGGGAAAGAGAGGACAAGGCAGTTACAGGCTTAGTGATGACAGATGCCAGGTGTGACCGGGTGGGTGGCACCCCAGGATCAGCCAAGGTCCTTTCTGTGATTGGGACGGTCACACAAGAAGTGCTAGCATCCGGGTGGGAACATGGGTCTATCTGCTAGCGCTCCATTCATTCGGCTATGCCCCACAAAGTCCTGCCTTGGACCTTTGCCCATGTTGTTCCCTCTGCCCGGAATGCCAGCCCTGCTCTCTCTCTGGTGACTGAAAACATGCCCATCCTTGAAAGCCCTACAGCAATGCCACCTCCTCCAGGAAGCCTCCTCCGAACCCACTGACTATTATGTGTTATCATAACCTGTGAATAAGCCAAGTCTCTCTATGAGATAGTGATCTCCAGGAGGGTTAACAACTGAACTTATCCAATCTCATCTCTGTCAGCACCAGACTCATAGTAGGTGCTTTATAACTTTTTGCTGGATGACTAGAACACCAAAGGATCGTTGATCTAGACCTGAAAAGGGCACTTCAGAGGCTCTCTAGGTCAACTCCTCAAGTCACCCGGCCGGCCAGAACTAGCAAATCCAGGCCCCCTGGCTAGGCTTCTTCCACCACAGACAAGGTCTTGTTCTGTCATTCCGGGCTGGCTTCAAACCATGGACATCCAGGCCAGGGGATCCCCAGCCAGCGCCAGAGAAGGAAGACAAATTGTTCCTCAACTTCTCTGTCCATAAGAGGACGGGCCTTTCATAGGTCACTTCCCATCTGCTTTGGCTTCCCCAGTCCACGAGAGCAGCTGGTCCCACCAAAGGGCCACCTTCTTGGGCCACGGCTCCTCAAGAGGGAGGTTTCAAAGGGGCTGGGACACAACCCTGCTCATGGCCAACACTGACCTTTCCTGTTTCATTATCCCAAGAGCAGTGGTCTACATCCCACTCGGGCCCTAATCATTCCCTCCCACGTAGCCTTATCAGGTAGATACTTGGCATTTCATCTCCTACTGGACAGCTGGCTTGATACAGGGGAAAGGACCCAGGACCTAGGACTCTAGGCCTGGGTCTAAATGCCAGATCAGACATAAATGAGCTGTGTGACCCTTGGCAGGTCTCTCAGTCTCATTTTCCTCATCTATAAAAAAGAAATCATAATAGCATTTACCTCATGGAGTCAGATGAACTAACATATGGAAAACACTTTTAAGTGCTATCTGAATTGCTTAGCTATTAATTATTATCATGCTTCCAACAGGCCTGTAAAGTTAGAAGCGTGATGACAATCCCCCCATTTTACAGATGAGGAAACTCAAAGGCGCTCAAGCCACTTCCCCCAAACCAGACGCTTTAGCAAGGGACGGCTCCTGTCACCTGCAGGCCCTCCTCAGGCAGACCCACAGGCCCAGCTGGGCTCCTGCTGCCCCGCAGAGCATGTCAGGCTGTTTATTGAAGGAAGCAGCAGGGGCCTCAGCCTGTTTTGGGGACCCTGCTGGTGCAGCTGAGCTGGAAAAATAAATAATCAAACAACCCCCTCCCCTTTTCCATCAGGAGAGGGACAGCTTCATGGCTACCTCTAACACTCAGCCATTTATCATCATTAAGAGATTCTGATACCTCCCCAACCACTCACTCTGGGCTTCCGGAGGGGACCAAAGGTCAAGAGGCCAGCAACCTTGCTCCCAGCACTTCAGGATCAATCCCACCTATAGCCACAGGCAGCAGTGGGAGGGGGGGGGGCTGCTGGCAGTGATACAGTTGGCATTCAATCATTTTCCAATCGTGTCCGACTCTTCCTGACCCCATTTGGGGTTTTCTTGGCAAAGATACTGGAGCTGTTTGCCATTTCCTTCTCCAACTCATTTGACAGATGAGGAAACTGAGTCAAACGGGGTTAAGTGACTTGCCCAGGGTCACACAGCTAGTGTCTAAGGCCAGATTGAATTCATCTTCCTGACTCCAGGTCCAGTGCTCTCTCCTAAGCCACTGCACCGCCCTGGCTGCCCTGGGAGAAGCTTGATAAATGTTTATTGACCACATAATGGAGAGTGGCTGAAATCGAAGTTGGGAGAGACTTGATTTTGAATCCTTATACCCTTACTTGCCATGTGATCTGAGACAAGTCATTTAACTACTTTAAGCCTTGGGTTATTTATCTGTGAAATGGGGATAATCATACTTTCGAAATATCATTTTCTCAGAGGACTTGTGGTACAGGAACTGCTATGTAGACATTTAGAGCAGTGATTCTCAAAGTGTGGTCTAGGGTGCCCTGGGGGTCTTGGGACCCTTTTGGGAGTCCCTGAAGCCAAAACCATTTCCTTAAAAATAAGAAGACATTTTAATTTCTAATAAAATAAATATCAATAGATAGAACACAGCGAAACAAAAGCTCTTTGCAGAAATCTTCAGTAATGTTTAAGAACGTAAAGGGGTCCTGAGGCCAAAAGGTTTGAGAGCCTCTGCATGATAGAAATTATCAAAATCACAAGCATTGAACAGGATGGGCCTTTAGAGATCAGTGATTCCGATGGGTTCGTTTTACAGATGAGGAAACTGAGGCCCAAGGTTTTGGGACATCTAAGTTAGAAAATGCCAACCAGACAGATGAGGCCTTCCCTCCCTGGGGACTTCCCAGGCTCATCACCAGCCGGTGAAGTGCTGGGAGCCGGGAGCTTTGGGTCGGCTGGGGTGGGAAGTGAGTTCTCTGAGCCCTATGAGTTGTTAATTTCAAGCTCCGTTAGCAGCGTCGGTGGGAAGCCCGGCGGGAGCCCCAAAGATGACATTTTGTGTCTCCCACAGACGCTCATTTCCACCCTCGGTGCAAGAGAGTCGGGACATCAGAAACCATCTCGGAGCGCAAAAGCCAACGGCATCCAACTGCCCTTTGATGAAGCGCCCACGAGCTGAGCCAGCCAGCCAGCAGCAGATCTACTGCCCAGAGGGACCTTCGGGACATCCTAACTGTTTGAACAGATGGGGATACCGAGGCTCAGATCAGAGACACGAGTTACCCAAGGTCAGAGCTGTGAATTGAATCCAGGTGGCTCGACTCCAGGCTCATAACTTTAGAGCTGACAGGGGCCTTGGAGGCTGCTGGGTTCCAAACCCCTCATTTACAGATGAGGAAACTGAGGCTGAAAGAAGTTTGTCATCACCCAGGGTTACACAGCTGGTATGTGTCTCAGGCAGGATTGTTTCTCCTCTCCCGTCTTTTGACCGAGCTGAATGACTGCTGGATCGGGAATCAGACAACCAGCCTTCGATTCTTTCCTCTGACCTGACCTTGCTAAGTGACCTTGAATCTTACCAGCCTCAGCTTCAAGCAAGGGGCTCGAACAAGATGGCCACTTGGGTCCCTTCCAGCCCCAAACCTACAATGGCCTCTGTGATTCTGGGAGGAATTGTAAATCATAAAACACTTCTCTGGGCATGTGGGGCCCATGATCATCCTCCCCCCTCCTCTTTCCCCACTTTCAAACCTCCATTTTCAGCCTATTTCATCTGGTGTCTCAATCTCTATTAAATTTCCACTTCTCAGGAGGGGTCGGAAAATGTCACTTTTGTAAAAAGAAGCTGGTGTCCGAGACTCCCTCCCGATTGCAGCATGTTTTTAATTACTGCTCTTTCCCACCCCCTTAGACTGTGGCCCCAGTATCATCAAGCCTGGATTGATTGCATGGGGGTAAGTTGGACATCACAAGAAGTGTGAAAATGTCAGCCAGACATACCCAGGAGTGGCCAGGCAGGCCGAGCTCGGGCCTCAGCTACTTAGGATTCAGGGCACACTTGCCACTCAAAATTCCGCCCCTTTGAGGAATCCGACTTTAGTGGGAAGAATAAAAAGGGCGTTTACCTCCTTCCCTGGCTTGGAAATTGGAATTCTCTTCCTCCCGCAGGCTCTGCCTGGCATCTGCTGCTGCCTCGACTTCTGGGTCAAGGTGAAGAGCAGGGATACAGATGGGGAGCGAGGGGAGCTTACTTGGGGCTGAAGGCACTTTGGGGGCCCTGGAAGGGTGCTCTTGTCCAATATTGCCTCTCTCCAATGTCACTTGACATTGACCATCTTTAGTCCTGGAAAGTTGGGGTGTTCTCATCTGACATTGACCCTCTTTAGTCCTGGAAGGTTGGGGTGCCCTCCCCTGACACTGCCTCTCTCCAGCTCTGGAAAGTTGGGGTGCCCTCACCCAACAATGACCCTCTCCAGCATCGGAAGATTAGGGTACCCTCACCTGATGTTGACCTTTTTTAGTCCTGGAAGGCTGGGGTGCCCTCACCCCACACTCTCCCTCTCAAGCCCTGAAAGGAGCCTCGTCAGTGATACAGGGGTTGGTGGAGAATCTCAAAACTCTGCTAGGGGCTAGTGGTTAGAAAGAAATCTACTCAGGGGCTTCCTGCTTCAGAGAGAGCTGCCCCTGGACTGAGAGAATGCCGAGATCTAGCTCAGCCTTCTTATCCAAAGCAGGAATTCCTCCTGACAACTTCTTCGGAGAGATGGGTTTCTGCTTGAGTACCTCGAACTCACTGCCTACTCAGTAGCCCATTCCCTTCTTGGGCAAGTCTGATTAGTAGAAAGAAGAGAATCACAGAACCTCAGCATTCTGAGACCATCTAATCCAACCCCTATTGGGGCAAGAATCCCCTTGAAGAGAAGCGAGTCAGTCTCTTCTCAAAGACCATCAGTGATGGAGACCTCCCACCTGACCTTTCTCTCCCCAACCCCAGCAATGCTCCTGGCTCTGCTCTGGGGCCAAGCAAACCACATGACAGCCTTTCAGATACCTGAAGGTAAAAATCCTCTCTTCCCAACATCTTCTGTTCTCTATCCCAAACCTCTCCCTTTCCATCACTGATCCTCGTGAGGCATGGCTCCCAGGCCCCTCACCATCCTCAGACACGTTCCAACTTGTCAATATCCATCTTAAACTGTAGTCCCAGACCCCACACCACACTCTCAGAGAGGTCTGCCCAGGGCAGATGACGTCAGGGACAACAAGGCGGTGGTCATCACCTCCCTCCTTCTGGACCCAATGCCCCTCTCTCCACGCGGTCCTTTTTCTATCTTTTTTTCTACTGCTTCTTCTACTCTTGGAGAGCCGTAACTGTTAGAATGGCCTGTCTCCCCTTACACAAATAAACTCAGTCACAGAATCTGAGAGTTGGAGGAATCTCAGGGGTCAATTAACTGAAAGAAATGGCCACCGTGACACAGCAGACAAGTGGTCACTTCAGCTCAGTCTGGAGACCCCCAAGGAGGACTCCAAATTAGGTCAGGTCTAATTGTTAGGGACTTCCCTCGCTCCTTCCTTCCCTCTCCTTCCTTCCTTCATTCCTCCTTCCCTCGCTCCCTCCTTCCTTCTCCTTCCTTCCCTCCTTCCATCTTCCTTCCTCCCATTTTCCTTCCTTCTTCCCTTCCTCCTTCCTCTTCCTTCCTTCCTCCCTCCCATCTTCCTTCCTTCCTTCCATCCTTCCTTTCTTCTTTCCTTCCTTCTTCTCTTCCACCTTTCTTCCATCCTTCCTTTCTTCTTTGTCTCCCTCCTTCCTTCTCCTTTCCTTCCTTCTATCTTTCTTCCTTCCA
>CM053622.1:51497200-51519494 GCA_028646595.1 Phalanger gymnotis
CCTTCCAACCTTCATTCCTTCTTCCTTCCCTCCCTTTCTCTTTCCCTGTTCCTTCCTTCATTCTTTCTTCCTTCCTTCCCTCCCTCCTTCCCTCTTTCTTCCTTCTGACCTTCTTTCCTTCTTTCTTTCCTCCCTCCTTCCTTCTCTCTTTCTTCCTTCCAACCTTCCTTCCTTCCCTCCCTTTCTCTTTCCTTGTTCCTTCCTTCCTCTTTCCCTCTCTCCTTCCTCCTTCCCTCCCTTCCTCCTTCCCTCTCCCTTCCTCCCTCCCATCTTCCTTCCTTCCAACCTTCTTTCCTTCTTCCTTCCATCCCTCCTTCCTTCCCTCTCGCTTCCTTTTTTTTTCTTCCTTCTTCCCTCTCTTTTCTTAATAGCTTCTACTCATTGCTCCTAGTTCTTCCCTCTGAGGCCTGAAAGAACAAACCTGATTTCCCAATTCGAGGCACTTTTGCCGGCGCAGTAGTTAAAAGCGCTGGGCCTAGAGTTAAGAAGACCCGAGTTCTAATCCTGCCTCACACAGGTCACAGCTGTGTGATTCTGGGCAAGTCACTCCACGGCTGCCTGCCTCAGTTCGCTCACCTGTAAAAGGAGGCCAATAATAGCACCTACCTCCCAGGGTTGTTGTAAGGCTCAAATGAGATAATATTTTCAAGGTCCTTAACGCAGTGCACTCAATAAATGCTTGTCTCCTTCTCTCTCTACATGAGAACCTTTCTGCTACTTGGGGCACCTGCAATCTGTAGGCTCCAGGCCATACATCCCCAGTTCCTTCACCAGATCTTGGCAGGATGCGACCTCCAATCCTCTCTCTCCTGTTTGTACCTTAGCGTCTCAATAGCAACGTGATTTTTTTTTCTAAAAAGAAAAAATAAAAGGAAGCCCTGTCTCCATTCCCTTATAAGTTCACAGAACCCGAGTCCACAACCAGAGGACGGTTCTGTCGTCCCCTGCTTCGATCAGTCAGACAACAACAAACACTCTGACGAAGGAAGGGGGCTCGGGGAGGGAGGCCAGGGTGGCGGGGGGACTGAAGGCCACACCGCAGGAGGGTCAGCAAAGGAACCGAGGAGAAAGGAAAGCTTTGGGGGGGGGGCTGATCACTGTCTTCACAGACCAGTCACGTGGAAGGGGGACTGCATTTGTTCCGCTGGGTCCCAGAGAACAGAACAAAGAATAAATGGGGGGAAGATGCAGGGGGGAAAAATGGCTTTTGGCTCAACAGAAGTTAAATCATCTAAATAAGGAGATGTTTTGCATGATGGAATGAGTTGTCTTGAGAGGTAGTGAGCTACCCATCACTGAAATTCATGAAATTATGAGAATTATAGCTCAAGAGTTAGGAGGGCCCAGAGAAGCCAGCTGAGTCCAACCCTTTCATTTGACAGCTGAGGAAACTGAGGTCCAGGCGGCTTAAATAACTTGGCCATGGTCACACAGGGTAGTGACAGAGGTGAGATTCGCACCCAGGCCTTCGGTGCTCTTTCTACTGTTGCTAGAGATCATTTGTACTGTTTCTAGGGTCATCTGGTCTAATCCCTTCGTTTTTATAGAAGGGACAACTCAGGCCCAAAGAGGGCGGGGGCTTGTCTTCTGACTCTGGGACTTCTGACACTACCTGACAGTTATTTGTTGGGGGATTGGGGCGGGTTCTTCACCTGGGGTGGGGAGGGGTGGAAAGGGAACTGATGGACCTAAAGATGCCTTCGGGGGTCTTCCTGCTTGGCCAGTCTATGATTCTTGGATCCCATGAGGCACTCAGCACACTGACTAGCACACAGTAGCTACTTTTCCACACCCTGGCAGCAGGGAGCAACCCAGAGGTCTTGACATACCCCCAGAGTTATCTGTCTGCTTCTACCATCTCTATTCCCCCAGGCAGGAAGAGGGCTGGATTTGGGGTCAAATCCTCCCTCTGCTTTGTGTGACCTTGGGCATGACACTGACCTCTCTAGGACTCAGTTTCCCTATTTGTACAATGAAGGATTTGGGTCCCTGTGGTTCATTCCAGTTCTGAAAGCTCAGCTCTTCCAGCCCCCTCCCCGCTCCCCAGGAGCAAGGCTGTGCACCCCTCCTCCTTGGCAGGAATAACTCTGGGTATGCAGACCATGCCCTCGGGAGGCTTGGAGATCCCCACCCCCCGGGGCTCCCGCAGTTTCAAATTAAACTTTATTGGGAGCGATTTTCCTGCTTCCATTTTATTTTATTTTATTTTAATTCAGGGAAGAAAAAAAGGTGTTTAAATTAAGTTCCCTTAATATCAGAAAAATTACATTTTTCATTCCAAGACAGGAGTTTCATAAAGATAATTATTGTAATTATTCGTCTTATCTCTCGTGACGAATATTATTTTTATTACAAGCTTTTATCTTTATCTCCCCGGTGAAAGGTGGGGGGAAGGGAAGAGTCATAAAAGGGGGTAGGGAGCTTTAGGGAAAGGGGGCCCCTACAGTGCCCCCCCTCAGGCCTCAGTGGGAGGGCGTCAGCGTAGGGAGGGCAGAGAGGGACAAAGTTCACTGGGTCAAGGCCTCCCAAGGTGACAGAGGCCAAGTGCCATATTTTCTATGCATCTATGTTCATACACATGGGCTAGCATGTTATCTGGCCTGCCAACGACATTCGTGTAGCAATTTGACCATATTTGACACGGGGTGGGGGAATGTGGGTGGAGTTTTAGGGAGATTAGGTCCCTGGAGTGCCCTAGCCAAGGGTCTTCAAGGCCCTTCCCAAGGTGACATCTGGGTCAAGGGTCACATTTTGCCCATGTACATATGGATATATAAGAAGGCTAACACACGCTTCCACACACCAAAGGTGTGTGTGTGTGTGTGTGTGTGTGTGTGTGTGTGTGTGTGTGTGTGTGTGTGTGTGTAAGGCTATGCAGGGTTAACGGTGATCCAAGCCTGAAAAGTCTGTGTCTGTGCAGGGACCAAGCCCTGCCTGTGACACTCTCTGTTCCCAGGGCCCCCCTCACTCTCATGTCCTATATTCTGTGGTTTCTCCCAGCTCTGACATTATAGGAAATACAGCACATCTCCCCAAACTGGCTTTTAGGATGAGCCAGAAAAAAACCAGACTGAATCAGCAGCAGGGAATCTTCTGTACCCACCCCGAACCCTGCCCTGTACAATCAGGATGACAGTCAGACAGTCAATCCATAAACCACCTACTATGTGCCAAGAGCTGAAGAGAGAAAAGACAATCCCCTCCCCTGACTCAAGGAGCTAATGGGCCACACCCTATTAACCCCAAAGCTGAGTGTTGGAAGAGTTATTCCTTGTTTAGGTTTCTATGTCTTCTATTAAGAAGCATCATATCCCCCAGCCCCAGCAAACAAACACCAAATATTTTCCCTACTACGTTTCTAGATTATTCATGGCCTGGTTACCTCATGCCTTTCAGTTCTGGCTAAAGGAGCCTTTCAAAGCATTTAAAAGCAAAGGATTTTAAATACCAAACAGAAAAGAGTGTTGGAGACAGAGCTGGGTTAGAAACCCATCTCAGGCACTTCTGAATGGGGTGTTCCTGAGCATGTCAGTTAACCCCATTGGCCTCAGTTTCCTCATCTGTAAACTGGACATAATAATGCTTGCTGTGCCTACCTCAAGGGGTAGCTTTTAGTCTCAAATGAGATGGTATAAATAAAGTGTTTGTAACTTTGAGTAGGCTACTATGCTTCTGTGGGCCTCAGTTTCCTCATCTGTAAAATGGACATGATAATGCTCATAGCAGCTATTTCTTTATCTGTCAAATGAGGGAGGACGCACCAGGTGGCACCAAAGGTTCCTCCGGGATCTAGGTCTATAAGCCCACGAAGGCTACTCATCCAATTCCTGCTTCCCTGCCCTTCCAGCCTCCCCCAAAGGGACCCCCACACTCACAGATATAATAGTAGTCGTGTCCCGGCCGGAACTCAAAGCCCAGAGAGAAGGGCGTGAAGAGCTGGAACTTCTCCGAGAACTTGAGGGGCCCGTTGGGAGCCATGGGCCGGTTACACTCCCAGCGCTTGAAGCCCTTCTGCCGATTACAGGAAGCGTGGCCTTCATCGTTAACCATGTACAGGACATACTGCTCCATGTGCACAGCCGGGGGAAACGGCTTCTCGTAATGGGGGCAGTAGATGTCCAGGTAGTCGTTGATACTGACTTCTACCGTGTAATCGCCATGGTGAAACCTGGCAGGAGAGAGGAGACGGCAATGGTCAGGGGCATGGCCCCCAGTCTCCTGGCAGCCCAGGGCTCCCCATGACTATGGAAACCTGTCCGAAGCCCTGTGGGATCCCTCATCCAGAGGAGGGTGGCCAGGATAAGGAGCAGACTGGGGATCAAGCCCTGTGAAGCGATGGTTAATGCAAACAATGAAAATAATAATATTTTTTGTTCAGTCTTTTCAGTCGTGACCCCATTTGGGGTTTTCTTGGCAGAGATACTAGAGTGGTTTGCCATTTCCTTCTCCAGCTCATTTTACAGATAAGGAAACTGAGACAAACAGGGTGAATGACTTGTCCAGGGTCATACAGCTAGTACATGTCTGAGGTAGGATTTGAACTGGGGTCTACTTGACTCCAAGCCCAGTGCCCTCTCCACCTGTGACACCTGGCTGTCTAGCTGAGTAAAGCCATTGCCTGCACTTTCAGCCTGGGGGACGCAGAGAGACCCAGGCTTTACAAAAAAAGCCAGTCACATACGCTTTCCGACCCTAAGATTCTATGCAGAGGAACTAGCGTGGTCAAGCATTTATCAATCACCCACTGTATGCCGGGCACCATGCTAGGTCCTGGGGACACAAGGACAGAGATGAAAGTCCTGTCTTCAGGGACCTTCCATTCAGAACAACATGTGTACAGCTAACGAATGAGAGGAGCGAGAGAGAAGTAAATGGAGAGATCTAGGCCAGCTTCATGGAGGAGGCAGCTCCCAGGCTGAGTCTTGAAAGAAGAGGGTTTCCAGAGATGGAAAAGAAGGGGGAGGGGATCCCAAGGCACTCCAAGGCAGAGTGCCTGAAAGGGAGCGCCTAAGGCTACAAAGAGAGGTGCAAGCTGGATCATGGAGGGCCTTGAATGCCAGGCTCAGTAGTCTGTATTTGAATCCCAGAGGCAACTGGGAGCCATTGAAAAATTCTGAGCAGGGCAGGAAGAGTCCCTCGCTTTGGTACCTCTGTGCAGGATGGCCTGGAAAGGGCAGAGAGACAGCCTGGGTGGGACGAGAAGAGGGCCCAAAAGAGGGCCATGGCTGCCCGGGGCCAAATCTTGTCCACTCTACCTCAAGAGCTCTCCCATATAATCCCCATTCTCTCCCCACAAGGCCACCGCCACACTTTAGGTCCTGACCACTCCCCCCGGATCGGAGCGGTCGCCCCCATTTGGTCTGACTTAAGTGTCTCCCCCTCTCTGATCCATCAGGATCGCGTCTCAGGGACTGGGCTGGAAACAAATGTCTCATCCCTGTGAAAACTGGCAAGCTACAATCCTAGGGCCAGATGTTTGGGGGAAGTAAGAGGAGGGAGACCTTGGACCAGATGTTTGAGGATGCTTGGACCAAATGGTAAAGGAGCCCCAGATGTTCGGGGGCTCTTGAGCCAAATGATTGGGACCCCTCTGTCCAGATGTTTAAGGCACCATGAAGCCAGATGTGCGGTGGTCCTCTTTGACCATTTGTTAATCAAATGTATCTTCTGCTCTCAGCCCCTGGGGTGGGGTGGGGAAGAGAAGAGAGAAAGTCCTCAATGCCAGAGAGGGAGGAGGTTGCCTTGCCTCGCCTCGGTGGAATAAATCCGGTAGACCAGGATTCAGAGCCGTCTGACCGGATCGAGTTCCTGGCCTAGACGAGGACAGGGGATGATACTGGGTGGGGGAAAGGTGACAGGGGAAAGCCTGAGGGGACATGTGGCTTCTTAGGACAAACCCTGAAGTTGGAATCTAAAGATGTGGGTTCAGGTTTCAGCTCTGTCACTTACTGTGTGACCCTGGATGAGGCAGCCATTCTCTGAGAACCTTTCCTCCCTCCTTGGAGATGATAATACTGAGACCACTCTTCTGACAGGGTGAAGCTAAAGGCCTGGGAGCTCTGTGAAAAGGGAATCCAAGGCCTGGTCAGGGGAGATCCCAGGCAGCTACTGCCTTGCTGGTCTCCCTGGCAAGGTTTGGTGCATATGTGGCTAGTGACAGCTTGTGCACAGACCGCCTCCCAGCTCTCTGACTGTGTGTGGTCAAGACGTTGGGGGTGGCCCCACCTGCCCCAGAGAGCAACCCCAAGGAAGGCTGAGAGCCAAGACAATGGGCTCCACCAGGCTGCTGATGCTTTGGCTGGGCCCAGTACCTGAGAGTCCAGACTCCTGCTGGGGCACAGCTGAAGGCGGGGCCTAGGCTAACACTGCCCAAAAGTATCCTGGAAAAAACTGAAAGGAGCCTATCTGGTCAGAAAATCATGATACAAATGCTGAGAACATGATATGGCCTCCTCAAAAACTCTGATGCGAGCCTACTTACAAATGCACACGTGTAATGATTAGCTAGGAAAGTGGATAGAAAGCTGGACATGGAGTCGGGATGATGTGAGTTCAAAGCCCACCCCGGATATGTGATACTGGGCAAGTCACTTAAGCTTTTCGGCCTCAGCTTCCTCATCTGTGAAATGGGAGTAAAAAGAATACCTACCTCTCAGGGTCACTGTGAAGCTCTAACACGACAACATATGCAAAATGCCTTTCAAAACCTAAAGATGCCGGCTTTATTATTATTAAAGTCAGAGGCAGAGTTCATGCATTGCACATCTGGGGTCTCAAGTTCAATTTCTGGTATCTCCAAATGGGTTTTCAGGCAACCAGGTAGGATGGTGGATAGAACATTGGTCTTGAAGTCAGGAAGACCTGAGTTCAAATGCTGCCTCAGATACCTGCTAGCACTGTAACCCCTTGGACAAGTCAATTAACCTCTATCAGTCTATTTCCTCATCTGTAAAATGAAGAAAGTGCTTCAAAGGTACTTTCTAGCTCTCCATCTG
The DNA here is from genome assembly GCA_028646595.1 of Phalanger gymnotis. Classification (NCBI taxonomy): domain Eukaryota; kingdom Metazoa; phylum Chordata; class Mammalia; order Diprotodontia; family Phalangeridae; genus Phalanger; species Phalanger gymnotis. Next base: position 51,504,196 of record CM053622.1, read on the forward strand.
TGAGCCTGGGTGTAAGAACTCAGACACATATATACGCTAATCTAATGCAGAAGAAAGATTTGGGCACCTGGGAAGTGAGGATGGAGACACGGGAGTTTCATTTTTCCCTTCTGCCCAACTATAGATTACAGAAGATCCAACAGGATCTACGCATACAGTGCTTTGCAAATCTTAACATGCTACATAAATGCTAGCAACCGTTGTTATAATAACAAAAAACATCGTTACTATTATTAGAGGGAGATCATTGAACACCAGAGCTGAAACTAGAATTACCACACCTGGAACACAGAGGATGGCTCACCTGCAGCCTGTAGTCATGGGGGTGGGGGGTAGAGCTCTATCTCCCCCCTAAGTTCCAAGAAGTCAGCATTTATCACTACTGGAAGTACAGAGAAAGGTAGATCCAGGGGAACACTGGTAAACATTTAACAACCAGGTCTTCCCCCAAAAAAACTGTATATGATACACTTTTAAGTTTCTCCATCACTTTCTTAAGTCTCGATAATCAGCTAAATAATAAATTGAGCTCTGATTTATGGCATTTGCAGATTTCTGGGGTGTACATGCTCACACTCCCTGGCACACCCCTGAGTGGATCCCAGAAGAGGGGTGTCATGGTGACAAGATCGTGAGGTGGATGGCCAGGCTGGCTGCATGATATGCTTTGGTGCGAAGCCTCATTCCTCCAATGCCAGTCAGAGCTTGGCTGAACATTTCAACATCACCTACCTTTTTTTGTTTCTTTTTGTTTTATCAATTGCTTTATTCTATAAATTACACCTTCCTTCAGAGGCACAGTTATACTTAAGAGCTGTGTTCCCAACCGTGGACTTCCTATCCAAAAAGATTTGACCTATAACCATATTTACTTATCCATAGTAATTTAAAATAATAAAATCATGCTTCCAGTCTTCCATAAATGGGCATAAATTTACTGCGTATATTGATCACCGCTAAGCTTCTGTTGGGTCCGTTTCCTCATCTCTAAAATGAAAAAATTAGATTAATGGTCTTCAAGGTCTAATACTGTATGCCCTGTATTCTAGCTCTGGTATTATATTCTGAAATCTCTTCCAGCTCGAACATTCTGTGTTCTATCTTCTAAGTTCCCTTCCAGCATTCTCTGTCCCGTGTTATAAGGTCGCTCCTAATTTTTTTTCTCCTCTCCTCTATTCGGACAAGCCCTCCATTGATACCTCCAGACCTAAATTCTCTCCTGAGCTGCAGATCGCCATTCCCAAGTACCCCAAGGAGGACATTTCTACCTTCACCTCAAACCCAAACTAAATGTCCCAAACCAAACTCACTTTCTGCACCAAAACCCAGCTCAGGCACTTGCTCTATGTGGGATTTGGAAAGTCGGTTACTTTACCTCAGGGAATCCAGCTTCCTCAGCTGAAAATGTGGGGGTTGGAGGAGATGGTCTCTGAGCTCCTTTAAGGCTCCAAATCTAGGATCTATAGTCCTGCCTCCTTCACATTTCCATGTTTGGTTCAGAGAATCACCACCCTCTGCATCCTCCCTAGACTCAGACTCTTACTCAAGCCAACAATAAAGAACCAAAGAATGACCTACGTTGAAGGAACTTTAGCACATAAAACAGAGAATATCAGTGCTAGAAGAAGCCTTAGAACGTAGAACAAAATGTCAGAGCAAATAAAACTTCAGAATCTAGATCACAGTGTGGGAGCCAGGAGAGAACTTAGAACATGGAGTGTCAGAGCTGGGACGGCCCTTACAACACTGAATGTCAGGACTGGGGGTGAAGAGTGGTGTGCTTAGAACACAGAATGTCAGCTGAGAGGGTCCTTAGGACACAGAATGTCAGGGCTGGGAGGGCCCTTAGAACACAGAATGTCAGGGCTGGGAGGGCCTTTTGAACACAGAATGTCAAGGCTGGAAAGGCACCTAGAGCAGAGAATGTCAGAGCTGGGAGGCCCCTTAGAATACTGACTGTCAGAGCTGGGAGGGCCCTTAGAACACAGGATGTCAGAGCTGGGAGGGCCCTTAGAACACTGAATGTCAAAGCGAGGAGGCCCCTTGGAACACAGCCTACCTTTCCAGACTTATTGCATACTACTCCCTGTCCTGCACTCTGTTCTAGCCAAACTGGCCTAGGGCAGGCTGCCCTCCACACAGGACAGTCCACCTCTGGCCTCTTCATCTCTCTCTTAGGATCTCTAGCTCCCTTCAAAGCTCCACTCAGGTGCTTCATTAGGCCTCTCCAGATTTGTCCAAGCCCCATCCCATCTCCCAAGAAATCACTTGGTATTTCTTTATACATCTGTGTGCACTATTTTCCTCAACAGAGGGCAAGCTTCCCGAGGGCAGGAGCTATCTCACTTTTGTCTTCTGTATCCCCAGCACCTAGCCTTGTGCCTGGTCCCTCCTCAGTGTTTAAAAAGACAGTTGGTATGAGCGGCTGGAAAAGGAAGCCTTCTCCTGGAGAGCCAGCAGGGCCTTATCTAGAACAAGGCCCGACAGACCAGACTCATTTCCTCTCGTGTGACAGACAGGGTTATCAGGCCCATAGATCAGAGGAGTTGCCTGTAGATATTTTTACCCAGATTTCAGAAAACCATTTGACAAAGTCTCTCACAGTTTGCTTGTGAAGATAGGAAGATAGGGGGTGGATTTGAAACTGGTCAAGCAGCTCAGAGGTCCCTGGAAGAAAGAACCTGGGGAAAGAGAGTGTGGAGTACACAGATGTGGGTGGGAGAGAAGGTCATAGAAGAAGAGGTAGGGATCAGGATTCCATTTCAAGGTCGGTGTGACATTGGCCAAGTGACAGCCCTTCTTGGGCTTGTTCACGCTACTGTGAAATGAGGAAGATGGACCAGGTGATCTCTAAGATACCTCCCAACTCTGACATGTTCTAAGGGCTCTCGAAGCCCTGACATCCTGTGTTCTAAGGGCCCTCCCAGCTCTGACATTCTGGGTCCTAAGGGTCTTCCCAGCTCTGATATTCTGTGTTCTAAGCAATACACCCCTAGTCCTGACATTCTGGGTACTAAGGACCTCCCAAGCTCTGCCATTCCCAGTTCTAAGGGCCTTCCCAGCTATAACACTCTGTGTTCTAGAGTCCCACTCAGCTTTAACATTCTGAGTTCTAAGGTCTCCTAACTATGATATTCCATATTCTCAACTCCCTCTCAGTTCTGATATTCTCTCTTTCTAAGCTCCTTCCAGCTCTGACATTCTAAGTTCCTGAGGTTCTAGTCTCCCTAAGTTCTGACCTATGTCCTAGGTTCTCAAGGCTACAAAGCCTGGAATCCTTCAAGGAAGGGAAGGTATTCCAGATTTCAGGGTCAAAGTGTAGAAGCCCATGACCCCTGAGTGGGTATACATATGGCTCTGAGGGAAATCTCTAATGGGGCCTTTGGGACAGCCTCAGGCACAGGTCTCCTTAATTATTTCATTTCTCTCAACCATGGCACTTTCATAAATCATTCAGGCTTCCTTTTGATCTGGGCTAATGAGGTTTCTTGAGCTAGAGTTTCAATAGGTGTGAAGATAGCTCATCAGCTAATTAAAAAAATAAAGCTGAGGCTGGGGAGGGTGATGAAGAGGGAGGGAATAAAACAGGTGTTGGGACAGGAAGGCGTTGGGGATACAAACAAAGTGGTAAAGGGATCCCTGCCTGCTTTCACACCTTCACTTGTCTCTAGATGAATTATTCATGAGACCCCAGGAGGAAGCCAGAAGTCAGTCCCATTGTAGAGATGAGGAAACTGGGTCCCATGGCAATTGGCAGGTCTGTCAGCTGTTCAACTGAGAACCTGAACCATTCAGAGCTAGAAGGGACTTTAGAAGGTATTGAATATCTCCTTCACTGGGCAGGAATTGCTTCTATGGTATCTATCCCGCCTCTGTGGGGGCCGTGCAGATTCACAGATTTAGAGGCTTTGAGCCCAGACTCTAGATTTTATAGATGAGGAAATGAAGACACGGAGAGGTATAGTAATTTGCTCAGCTCACACAGCTAGTAAGGGTCTGAGGTAGGATCTGAACCTGGCTTTTCCTGACTCCAACCCCAAGGCTCTATCTCTTATGCCATGCCCTAATTCAATTCAGCAAATAGTTGAGCACCTGCCCTAGACACTCTGTGCTGGCACAGAATACTTGTGGGACAGTATAAAAAAAACACTGGCTCCCAAGTCATGGGACTTGAGTTCAAATCCTCCTTTTGAGGTTTACTACTTGTGTGACCCTCAGCAAATTGACTTCATCTATATTGTTCTCAGTTTTCTTACCAGTCAAATAAAAGGGTTAGACTAGATCCTGCTCTAGAGGTATCAGATACATACTCGCTGTGTGACCCTGTCTGCCTGCCTCAGTTTCCTCATCTGTACCTTCCAAGGTTCTTGTGAAATCAGAAGTTTGTAAAGTACTTTGCTGACAATTAAGCATTATGAAAATGCTAGTTACTTTCGATTATGAACATCACCTAGGTATGCAAAACCACACGGTCCCTCCCTTCAAGGAGTTTACAATCTACTAGGGATGGAGGAAGGAGGATAGGGAAGGAGCCCAAATAATATGATACAAGGAGGGGTGGGATGGGTGCAGGAAGATTGAGGAGGGACAAAAGACTTTCAGACAGGGAGAGGGCTGGAGAGGCATCATGGAGGAGATGGAAACTGTCCTGGGCCTTGAAGGAAGGGGAAGATTTCTACTGGGGGAGACAAGGGGCATATCTGGAGTCTGGGGAGGTGGGCAGCAGGGAAAAGTTAGTCATTCACTTCTGCTGGAATACGGAGGGCAGGCAATGGGCCACAAGGCCAGAGGCAGAGGAGAGGAGAGATGCAGGCTCTCAAAGGCTCTGAATGCCACACTAAGGCTTCTCTGACTTTCATGGAGGGCACAGAATAATGTTTGGAGCAGGCAAGTGACAAGGTCAGATTCCTAGGGGTGGGGGCAGGGTGTGAAGGTCATCCTGCTTGAATACTTCCAGGGACTGGGAGCTCATTACCTTCCTGAACAAGGCAGCCTCAGGAACACCAATGATATTCAAGGGACCACTACGGATGAAGAAGACAGCTGAGTCCATACGGATTCAATCCTGAGTCTGAACCTATAGGTGATGGCTGAACAAGACGGCTACTTTCCCTCCCCTCTCTTGGACCAGGTCCACCAGAAGCTATGGATCCAGGTAGGGGGAAGTCAAGTAAACCCCAGACAAGAGGGACTTCAGCTAGACCAGGTCACCAGGTGGGAGCTGAAGGCACCTTAGAGGCTTCCTAGTCCCAACCCCTCTTTTGTACAGATGAGGAAACTGAGACCCAAGCAGTCGGAATAATTTGCCCAAGGTCACACAGTCAGTAAGTGGAAGCTGGGCGGCTCCAAGGTGAGAGCACTGGATGTGACGTCAGGAAGACCTGAGTTCAAATCCAGCCTCACTTATTAGCTGTGGGCAAGTCATCTGACCTCTGCCTGCTTCAATTTCTTCATCCATAAAATGGGGGTAACATCATCTACCTCCCCATGTTGTTCAGAGGATCAAATAAGATGCATATATAATATATATGTGTATATGTACATGTATATACATGTACATATATACATATATGATATATACACATGTATACACACATTCTCTGACACTGCCTATTCTAAAGGTCCTCCCAGCCCTGACATTCCGGGTTGTAAGGCTCCTTCCCAGTTTTGACATTCTGTGTTCTAAGGGCCCTCCCTCCCAGCTCTGACATTCCCTGTTCTAAGGGCCCTCCTAGCTCTCACGTTCTGTGTTCTAAAGCCCCTTCCTAGCCCTGACATTCTGTGTTCTAAGGGCCCTCCCAGCTCTGAAAGCCAGTCAACATGCTTGAAGAGCTTACTATGTGCCCACATTCTGTCTTAAAAGTCCTTCCTGGCTCTGACATGTATGTTTGAAGGTCCCTCTCATACTGATCCTGTTACAGATAATAACAGCTTTCATTTCTCCAGTGCTTGAAAGACTACAAAGGGCTCTCCTTCCAACAGTTCTGGGACAGAGGCGGTATGAACATGACCATCACCATTTTACAAGTGAGATATGGGGTGGGGGGGCGTGCTTGTGCGGGTGCCCTGCCGATCACCATGGCAGTAAGCACTGAACCTCGGCCTCTCCAAGTGGGGAGGCACGTCAGAGATCATCTGGTCCAAACGATCCCGCACAGGGTACCCTACCCCCCCCCACACACAGGGCACCCCACTCCCCATGGACTATCAGGGTTTGCTTCTTTGCTTAAAGATTTTCGGGGAGGGGGGAACTCACTCCATTGGAGGTCAGCCCGTCAGCCTCGGACCAACTTCACAACAGACCCAGGGTCCCACAATAGCTCTGTGGCCAGGCCTCCTGCTTCTCCCACGCTCAGAAAACAGGGTCCCTGAGAAGCGAGGTAGCTGGGCCAAAGCCATGGGAAGGGGCCAGCTGGGAAGGCTGGGCCTGCCAGACTGCTCTCCAGCCTGGTTCAGCTCTCAGCCCCTCCCAGCTCCCCCCTGCCAGGCTGGGATATTCTGCCTGGGAGTGAAGGACTCTCCTTTCTAGAGTCACTTTAAATGATAATAATAATAAAAAAATTGCTTTTTCAAACTTTCCGGTGGGTGATATTAATGCCATCAGCTATCTCCTGCTGACACAATGGGGTTACGGCGGGCTGGGGGAGACGGGAAACGGCACACGCAGACACTTTCAAAGCTGGCTGGCCCTGGCCAAGCATTGTGGGTAACGCTATGCAAATCAGTGTGCAGAAATGCTATTTGGTCGATGCTGGTGGCCTCCTTCCCCAGCCTCTGGAGCTGGGAGAGGGGGAGCTAATTGGGCCTAGGGTTCCACAGCTGCCCCGGGAACTGTCCCACTATCATAGTGTGGCAGTAAGAACTACCAGCCCTGGGTTCAAATCCTGACTGTGCTACTTCCTACCTGTCTGACTTTTGACAAGATACTTTCCCTCCTCTGGCCTCAGTTTCCCCAAATGAGCGGATGGCTTCTAAGGCACCTTCCAGATCTGAATCCTCTGATCTACTATGGTATTCTGTGGACCTAGCCCAGGTCCACAGTAACCACATGGTAAGGCAAGGCCTTGCTATTTATTAACTATAGAACCTTGGGAAAGTCCATTTCTCTGGGTCTCAGTTTCCTTATCTATCAAATCAGAGAATTAAATTCAAAAGTTCCTTCCAGGTCTAAATCTCAGATCCTAGGACCCAGAGTGGGCCCTCCGGGACACATCTGTCTACACCTGTCTACAACATGCATGATGGCAAACACAGGTACCCACCTAAGCGGCATCTCTGACTTCTCCCATCCCCTCTCCGCGGGCAGTTACCCTGAAAGACGCATGAGGTCAGAATGAATACGCCCCTTTCTCAGATGAGGGGACCGAGGCTGAGAGGCAGGAAGGGGCCCGCTGATGATCTCCTAGGATCATTTGGGCCATTGAGCATGTTCTAAGTCACAGGATCCTGGAACATTTCCTGTGTTTTGACAACAGTTATAATGATACAACTTGTAGACACTTGTCAGCTCACCTGGAGATTTCTGGCCCCAAAGTCAATCACCACCACCGAGCCTTTGGCCAAAGGGCCCACACTGTCAGGATGAGTTCAGATGGAGGCATCTGAATTGGTGAGCTCATAATTAGGAAGATGGAAGGGGCACCTTGTGCAACTCATCCCCGTGCTGTGAGCATCTGTGCCAAGAGAACACCCAGGTGCCACAGACAGGGAGCTCACTACTCTCTGAAGCGGTCCATTTCACTTTGGGCAGCAGTAACTCTTAGAAAACATCTTACTCTGAGACAAGATCCGCCTCTCCACTGCCTCGGGGCTGGGCAGAACAAAGCTCATCTCTCCCCTACATGGAAGGCCTTCACCTAGTTGAAGAATGAGATCGTGTCCCCTCTGAATCTTCTCTTCCCCTGGGTTTTTTGATGGTCTTCGGTATGGCTTGGTCTCCTGTCCCCTTCCCACCCCGGACAACCTCTTCTGAGCTCTCCAGCTGGTCCACGGCTTTCCTAAAATACAGCGGCCCAAATGGAACGCAGTAACCAGATGTGGTGTGACCAGGACGGAGAACACTGGGACTGCCAGCTCCTTCATCCTGGTCTCCAAAGATCAGTCTGGCCTCCCTGTTCCATCCTGCTCCAAGCTCAGACTCTTCATCGCAGAGGCTCAGGGCCCTTTGCTCTTTACCCATCTCCTCCCTGACCTGCTCCCCTCCCTCTCCTAACACGCCGTGTCTTCCCTCCCAGTCAGCTCAGAGGCCACCTCTCCTTGAAATCCTTCCCTGCCAGCCTCATACTCTAGCCACCAGCCGTTTCCCCTTATTCTGATCCAAAAGCCAGGAGCACACAATGTTTATTTATTTGGTTTTGGGGTCTATATCCATGCTTCCATTGCCCGTAGAGGGGTTCCCAGAATAGAAATCCCCTCCATTAATGCAAACTGGCGGTGGATCGACAGTCTTACAGAGTCGAGGAAACTGTGATGTTGTGACTTGGGGCAAAGGAAAACAGGCCCCAGGGTCAGGGGACTTGGGTTTAAATCCCATCCTTGACACTTACTGGCTGCGTGTTGTGGGCAAGTTACTTAACTGCCCCCTCCCACCCCACCCCCACCACCACCCCGCCCCAGGGCTGTTGCCTCATCAGTAAAAAGGAGTCTGGATTCCTTCCAGATCCGTGGTCACAGAGACAGGGCTTGAATCGGCCCCTCCAGCCCCCCAGCCCTTCTAACCATTAGGACACACTGCCTAATTTTTAATAATGCTAATCATGACATTTCAGTCGACATTTGGAAGTTTAATCAAGCCAAGTCAACAAGCATTTATTATGTCTTTACCATGTGCCAGGCACTGTGCTAAGCACGGGGGCTACAAATATAATAAGCAAAAAGAATGACAGTCTCTGCCCAAAGAACTTAGGTTATAATAAGGGAAAGACAAGACATAAAAGGAAGATGAAGGAGGGGAGAGACTGCAGGGTGGGCTTCTGCAGAAAGACATCTGAAGAGTCAGGAATGAAGGGGTGAACACAGCTAGCCCTTTCCTGAAAAGGGAGGGGCTGGAAGGAAGCAATCGATCAGAGGAAGGGGCGCAGGGGCAGAGGGACCTTCCAGGGTGGGAAGGTACACAAAGGAGGTGGGGGATGTTAGAATTAATACCCTCTTTCACAGATGAGGGAACTGAGGCTCAAAGGAGGGAAGGGGCCCATTGATGACCACATACTGGCCTCCCTGTTTTAGGGGAATTTTGAGAATAGCCTGCATTTCAGAGAGGCCAGGCCAGCCCTGAGCCTCCCAGCACCCCCAGGAAGGAGGAGCTGACTGGCCACCTTACACTGACTCTGAGGAGGCCAGGTCTCTAAGCAGGCTAGTGACTCTTCCAACCTTAGGGTCAGAGACAGCGTCTTCTGAGACCCTGCTCACTTTAAAATTAACCCCTTCTGCTGGATCCAATCCGACAGGCACCCCCTAAACACTTATGGTATGAAGAGGCCAGGGCTTGGTGCTAGAGGAGAGGCAAAGGAGACAGGGTACCATGATCTTTAGAATCAAGAAATGTCAGAGCTGAGAGGGCCCTTAGAACACAGGATGTCAGGACTGGGAAGGCCCTTAGAATCCAGATTGTCAGAGCTGGGAGGGCTCTTAGAACATAGAATATAGACTGTTAGAGCTATTATGATCCTTAGAACTTGGACCGGGACCGTCAGACCTGGAAGGGCCCTTACGACACAGAATGTCAAGGCTGAGAGGGCCCTTAGAACCCAGAAGAATGTCAGAGCCGGGAGGGCCCTTACAACCCAGCATGTCAGAGCTGGGAGTGAGATATATGTAGAAGAACAGGAGATAAGTCAAAGAGTCTAGGGAGGTTTAAGGCAGAAGCAAAGCCTGGTGCGGAACGGGGAGGGCAGAGCCATGGACACACTCTCTTCATGCATCTGAAGAGCTGTTGCTTAGAAGAGGCCAGAGGCCTGTTCTGCCCAGCCTTACAGGGCAGGAATCAGAGCAATGAACACACGTTACTGAGAGACAGATGTGAGGATGAGGCCACAGTCCTGATAACTCTACTAACATCTCCCATGTATCAGTCTCATCAGCCCCACCAGACAGGGAGCTCCCAGAGGGCAAGGATTATGTCTCATTTCAAGAAAAGCTCTGGCCTGGCCAATGTGGGAATCTATTTTGCTGGATTATACACGCTGGTAAGAGGGATTTTGTTTTTCTTGCTTTCTAAGGGGCAGAGGGGAAGGTAGGAAAGAGTACGAACCTGAAAATAAAATAAATTTGAATTTAAAAAATAAAATAAAGCCCTAGCCTTGGGAGCAGCAGAAACCTGGGGTCCAACCCTGATTCTGGCCCCTATTAGTTATGTGATCATGGGCCTTCTCTGAGCCTCAGTGTCTTCATCTATAAAATGGAGAATAAAATCGGTGGCACCCGCTTGGCAGGCTGATATGAGGGTGAAATGAGCCGCTAAAAATTATGCCCATGTGACCCGCAAAGCAGCTGTAGATGTGCTTGAGAATGACTCGCTGTTGGACGGATGAAAGGTGAGCGACTACGACCGTTAATATTATGTACGGTGATCTGGACACCTGAAATTGCTATATAAGCAGGAGCTGGTGCAATGTGGTTCTTGACCCAACCTGTGACAGGGAGCTCTCGGTGCAGAAATTCTGTCTATTGATGCAGATTAGGGCCTGCTCTCTTGGCCTAAGGGCAGCTGTGTGGTGCTGGGCCTGGAGGCAAGAGGACCTGAGTCCAAATCCAGCCTTAGATGCTTACTAGCTGTGTGACCCTGGGAAGGTCACTTCACCCAGCTTGACTCAGTTTCTTCATCTGTGAAATGAGCTGGAAAAGGAAATGGCACCACCCCAGTATCTCTGCCAAGATACGACTGAAACAACTGAACAACACCAACTCCTAGCCTAGTTTTAAAGGACCGTATAGAACACCGAGAGGTTCTGTGACCTGCCCAAACAGGACTTCGTCTCAGATCTTCCGGTCTCCAGAGCCAGCTGGCGGCTCATTAATCCGTGATGCTTCTCGCTATTATTATAATTATAATTATGAATGGTATCGTTGTCTTCTCATTCTCCTCTAGAGCCCAGGACAGTGTCTGGCATGTATTTGCCACTTAATAAATACTTGTTGAACTGAATTGAGAGAGGCCAGATAGCAGAATGGGTAGAACACTAGACTTGGAACCAGGAAGCCTCAGATTCAAATCCTGTCTCTTGACATTGACTAAGCTGCGTGAACCTGGGCAGATGACTTCACCTCTCTGAGATTCACTCACCTCATCTGTAAAATGGTCTCTAAGGGTCCCTGCAGCTGTGACTGAAAAACACTTGATGAGTGCTTGGCATTTGAATTGAACAAGCTTTACAAATGCCGGAAGCAGGATTGTTGACCTGCCTCTAGAAAACCAGCTCTGGTCTCAGAAAGTTAAAGCAGGACCTCATAACCCAGAGGGAAAGGGGGCTTCCTTCTGGGGCCTTCGACACGTGGGGTACAATGGAAAGAGCCCTCAATCAGGAGTTTGAAGTCGAAGGCCCCGAGTTCAAACCTCAGCTCTGCTCTTCCTTACTACCTGTGTGACCCCAGAAAAGTCACTTGAACTTTCTGGTCCCCAGGGTCACCATATGTGTAAGAGTAGGGCTCTGGACGAGATGATCTGTGACAACTCCACCCCCTCAGAATCCAACGAACCACGAGGAAAAGGGTGGAGACTTTGGAGTAAGTGGCGACTTCGACTCAGCTCCAAGAGTCTGGGGGGTCCCGCCCCTGCCACACCCTGGCCATGGGATCTTGGGCAGGTGCCTCCCCACTCGGAAACCACATGTATAATTCTGATGGTCTAAGTCTTATGTCCTAAGATTCTTCCTATCTCTGATGCTCTAGAATCCAAGGTCTCTTCCACCTTGGACACTCTAGGTTCTGTTCTAAGGTCTCTTCTGAAACAGACACTTTAGATTCAGTCCTAAGCTCCTCCTAATCATGATGCTCTGGGTTCTGTGTTCTAGGTAAGGTCCCTTCCAACTGAGACCCTCTAGGCTCTATGTCCTAAGGTCCCTTCCATCTTGAACACTCTAAGTTCTGTTCTAAGGTCCCTCCTAATCATGATGCTCTGGGTTCTATGTTCTAGGTAAGGTCCCTTCCAACTCAGACCCTCTAGGCTCTATGTCCTAAGGTCCCTTCCATCTTGAACACTCTAAGTTCTGTTCTAACATCCCTTCTAACCCTGATGCTCTGGGTTCTATGTTCTAGGTAAGGTCCTTTCCAACTCAGACGCTCTAAGCTCTATGCCCTAAGATCCCTTCTAACTCTGACATTCTAGGTTCTATGTCCTAAGACCCCATCCAACGCTGATGCTCTAGGTTCTGTGTTCTAGGTGAGATCTCTTCCAACTCAGATACTTTAGGCTCTATTTCCTAAGATCCCTCTGACATTCTAGGTTCTATTTCCTAGGGCCCCATCTAATCCTGATGTTCTGGGTTCTATGTTCTAGGTGAGGTCCCTTCCAGCTCAGACACTCTGGCCTCTATATCCTAAGGTCCCTTCCAGCTGACTCTCAGTTTTTTGTTCTACAATCTCTTTCAGCTGATTCTCTCAGTCCTACGTTCTAAGGTTCTTTCTACTGCTGGTGCTCTGGGTTCTATATTTTAATGAGTCCCTTCCTGCTGACACTGTAGAGCCATTTATTCTGTCTTCTAAAGTCTAGGGTCTCTTCCAGTTTGAATGCTCTAGGTTTTATATTCTAAACTTCCTTCTAGCTCTAAAAGTCTGGGACTTTTAATTAATATACATTAGCTTTCTAAAAAGAAGCATCTGCTGTCCTGCTCCCCTCCCCTACCGTGAGCTATGAAGAATTCCTTCCATACAATAGACATGCTGATCTCTGAGATGTGTCTAATTGAAACTCGGTGTTCTTTCCACAGAGACAGAATTGTAGAGCTGAGGAGGAGCTAGGCCAATCTCCCATCTAAGCATTACAGCCTCCCTGACAGGCAAGTCACCCAGTCCTTTCTTGGTACTTCCAGTGTCAGGGAGCTTACTACCTCCCAAGGTGGCCCTTTCAGCAGCTGAGCAATCCCAAATGCTGGATAGAGCTTCCTTACTTTGAAGTGCACACAATGGCCTTTCAGAGAGTGGACAAGAGGGAGATCCCAGGTCTCTTACTAGGTGGAAGATTTTTAAGCAAATCTCTTCTTTATTCTGGGCCACTTATGTAAAATGAGAAAGTCGAAATATAAAAGCAAAGAATTAAAAAATGTAAAAAAAAAAAAAGGAAAACTGAACCCAGTGTAATTATAATAACCAAGCTTGACCCCAGAAAAAGAGTTGAAAAAAATGCACCTTCCTTCCATTTCTGGAAAGATGGGAGACACATCTTCAGTCCCTGCTGAGGTACTGAGGGGCCCTCTCTAATTGAAGGACAGAGTTGAGAGCTCCTCCAATAACACCCATTTCAGGAGGGCAACCAGGCCAGCCTTCACTTTCAACCGTTTGGTGTTCCTTTTCCTTCCCTCCCCCCCCCACTCCTTTTCAGCTTCCTTTTGGGTGTCTTCCCTCATTAGACTGCAAGCTTCTGGAGGGCGGGGACTATCTCTTTCCATATCTGTATCCTCAGAACTTAACACAGTGCCTGGCACAGAGAAGATACGAAATAAATGTCTACTGACAGACTGCACGCCCCGTCAGACTCAGTAGATGTGTCTGTTAGCTTTGCTGAACTGTCTTCTCTTCTTTGTTCTAAGGAATGGCTTACTAGGCGGAGGATGAGAGAAGGAGATTTGGAAAATAATATGAGGCAAAAATAAAAGATAGCAATACATTTTTGAAATTGAAAAGTACACTTTAAAAAGTTTGTGTGGTTTTTTAAAGGAGGAGGGGCACATGAGAATCTGATCTGGCAACCTCTGTTCTATATTCTAAAGGTCCCCCCAGCTCTGACATCCTGCATTCTAAGGTCCCTCCCAGCTCTGACATCCTGTGTTCTAAGGGCCCTCCCAGCTCTGACATCCTCTGTTCTAAGGGCCTCCCAGCTCTGACACCCTGGGTTCTAAGGGTCCTCCCAGCTGACATCCTATGCTCTGAGGGCCCTTGCCCCTAAATTTTCTCCAGGTAAAGGAACCCAGTCATACTTTGTCTTACAAAATGATTTGAAGATTCTCACAACCATTCCCTTGATGTCCATTTTATCACTCTCCCCTTTTTCCAGATAAGAAAGAGGAGGATCCCAGAGGTGGTGAACTGCGTGAGGTCCCACAACCAGAAGTGTCTGAGGTGGGATTCACAGACTCCAAGGCCAACACCGTTCCCTAGGCCCTGAGATCTCTCCAGATTAAACCCATTGTTCTATAAATCAGACCAGCCAGAGTCATAGAGCCTGTGGGGGTCGTGATGGGGCTGGGAAGCATGAGAGTTGGCTACTCACCACCATGAGCCAGGTCATTTCCCTCCCTCAGGTGTGGAAGGCTGGTGAGGGAAGAGGGAAACCCCTCGGCACTCTCTCCTGTCCTCCGAGGCCCAAGGCTGATGCCGTCCTCAGGTGCTTTGCCTTTCTGTCCATCCCCTGACTCTCCATCATCTTCACCGCCCTCCTGGGGGCCCAAGGAGGTTATCTGTCCTCATCTCCATCCTTTCTGCCAACACTGCCCAGCACCGGAACATTCACGGAGAGCAGCTTTCATCAGGCCCTTCATCCATACGAACCCCCAGCTCAGTGCTCGTTAGTACACAGAAGCCTCGGCCAGGCCCAGAGCCCAATCAATATTGCCATTAATGGACCCTCTGGAATTAATGCGCTTTAACCTGCGCCGCCCTGACATATCCCTCTCCGCTCACTGCCTGGCCACAGGCAGAATGCCAATGTTTGCTTCCTCTGTCTCCACTGTGTAGGAAAAAGACAGTTTGATCTTACAGCCAGAGGACCTGGGTTCAAATCCTGATTCTGCCATTTACCTCTGTGGCCTTGGGCAAATGATTCAACCTCTGGGCACCTCAGTTTACTCAACCATCAAAGGAGGGAGTTAGATGGGATCATCTCTAAGGCTCCTGCCAGCTCTAGAGTTAATGACCCTAAGTTTTTCCTCCTTCCTCTTGCAGTAAGGCACCTGGATCACTGACTCTCAGACCCCAGAGGATATTGAGAGACCATGGAAGGTCAAAGACCTTAGAACAGAGAATGTCAGAACTGGGGTGGATGTCAGAGCTGAGAAAGACCTTAAAACAGAGAATACCAGAACCGGGAGGGGTCTTAGAACTCAGACTATCGGGGCCTTAGAGCACAATGTCAGAGCTGGGAGAGCCCT
>CM053622.1:51519594-51580046 GCA_028646595.1 Phalanger gymnotis
CAGGATGACGGAGCTGGGAGGGCCCTTAGAACACAGGATGACGGAGCTGGGAGGGCCCTTAGAACACAGGATGACGGAGCTGGGAGGGCCCTTAGAACACAGGATGACGGAGCTGGGAGGGCCCTTAGAACACAGGATGACGGAGCTGGGAGGACCCTTAGAATACAAATATACAACGTGAGATCTAGAAGGAACTTTAGAACCCAGAACGTTCATCCTGTCCCCACCTCTCAAATGAAGGCCCAGGGAATGGAGATGATTTGCCCAAAGGTGAACACTAAATCACTGGGCAGGGTAGGGAGTAGAACCCAGGTCCCTCATCTCGGCCCAGTGCTTTGGACAGAGAGGACTCAAATCCCAAAGGTGACCTCTTTAGGATGGGAGTTCTAAGGTCTCCCAGGTAACCTTGTCTGATGGCTCAGAGATTATAGAATCACGGATTTAAATCTGGAAGGGGTGTTAGAGGGCAGCTAGTCTAAGTGTCTCAACTGACAGCTGAGGAAACTGAGGCCAAGAGGTTAAATCCCTTACCCAACATCTCAGAGGAAGGAGATCAAAAGAGGCAGCATTTGAACCCACAGCCTACAACCTGAACTAGCCCTCTCTCCCCCATACCACATGGCCTCCCAGAGGCAGGGGATGTCTTTAGCATAATGGAAAATATTCACCATATGAGGCTGAGACACACGTCCCACCTCTGGCCTGAGCCATCCACAAGCGCAGGCAGGCCGAGGCGGAATGGGAGTAAGTAGGGGAAAGATCAGTGCCCTGGGCTGCAATGGAACCGAGTTCCAATCCTGCGCTGTGACTGACTCATGACCGAGTGCCTTCTCTCTGAGCCCCAGCCTTCCCATCTCCACAATGAAAGGGCCTGCCAGCTCTGACAAGGGAAGAAGATGGCAGGCACACAGAGAAAAGGGATGGACCCACAGGGCAGATGGAAACATACAGTTTTTGGAAATGACCGATGGAGAAATTAGTTTAATTTGACTATGCATATTTGCTTAAAAGGTTTTGGGTTTTTTTCTTTATTTTCTTCAATGGGGGTGGGGAAGGAGGGAGAAAAATAAATTTTTGCTTATTGAAAAAATTAAATTTTTTTAAAAGGATGTCCCCTTTGGATGCCCTAAACTGAACCTAGGGGTCTCTTCAAAGGGCCCATGAGGAGGATTCAGGAAAGATAGGATGGAGACACACATGCACACATGCACGCACACTCTCTTATGCATCCATCCCCCCTCACATACATATATCCTATCATGCACACACATATCTTCATGCATACCAACATCCACAAACCCTCATGCACATACACACCTTCACACACACCCACACACATACCCACATCCCCTCATGCACGCAGACACACACACACACACACACACACACACACTCGCCCTCTAGAACACATGCCCATCTGATCATATGCCCATCTGCCCATATTTCCCACCCCTCCCACCCCAATCACACTTACTTCCCCCACCCACCCACCCACCCAAGCCTTCCTGAAGGAGCTCTGGGAGCCAGGCTGGGTGAAAGGCATCAGCTGCTATTAATTATTGATTCATCCTATTGCTTTAGGATCCATTAGCCAGTGGGATGGGATGGACAGCTCTGGGGCGCTGCCAGGGCCATGGAGGTGTCTGCATCAGCGGGGCTGGGGCACAAATGAAGAAAAGTGGGGATGGGACAGGATAGTCAGGTGTCCTGGGGAAGGGAGAGGATGTGCCTGGGGATGAGGGAACTGTCTGGCCCAGAAGACTCGCCCCAAAGCTGAAATCTCCCCAATCCTACACCCGCTCAGCACCTAGGGCAACAAGACTGGAGCCCACGGGCACCAGGGGAGGTCTAGAAGTCCCAGAAATGGACAGGAAGCAGGGTTAGGAGCCCCACCCCATTTGTGCCGGGCTCTGCTTGGTAGCGGTTGGTGTCTATCCCCTCATCCCTCATTCTCTGCTGCCCCAGACTCAAATCAAAGATCCCGTACAGGGCTGAGGAAAAACACGTGCTCGTCTTGGGGTCCCTAATGCCAGCCTGGGAAGGCCTGGACTTCCAACAATCCCTGGAGTCATGGACTTTTCAGGGCTGGGAAAACTATCATCTCATCAAACTTCCTTGTTTTACAAATGGGGAAACTGAGGACTCAGGTCCCAAGATTCAGTGACCAGAAGGAGCTGAAAAGCCCTCAGTGATTGTCTAGTCACCTCTCTCACTTCACATCTTGCGGATGGGGGAATGATAGTAACAGCACTGATGACAGTGGCTAAACTTTATACGTTGCTTTGGGGTCATCGAGGTGCTTTAGATGTGCTGTACAATCCCACTTTAGACTCACAGCAAGCCCAGGAGGCAGGAGCTATTATTGTCTCTGTCTCTCTCTCTCTCTCTCTCTGCCTCCCATTTACAGATGAGAAAACTGAGGCAGAGAGAAGTGATTTAGGCACATAGACAGTCAGTGTTTAAGGTAGGATGTGAATTCAGGTCCTCCTGAATCCAAAGGCCAGCACTCCATCCACTAATTCAGCTACTGGACACAAGAGACTAGAAAACAGGAAAGAGGCTGAGAAATTAAATGTCTCTAAGGTCAAGCCAGCAGCGAGGAGCAGAGCTCCTGGAGGGCAAGGCCTGGGCCCACTTCCTTCTTTACCCCTGTGGCTCCTCCAAAGGGAGGGTCATGAAATAGGTGCTTAGAAGGGGCACAGAACATCTGAGCTGGAAGGTACCTTAGAACCCAGAATATCAGACAAGGAGGGATCTTAGAACCAAGAATGTCAGAGCTAAGAGAGCCTTAGAACACGGAATGTCAGCACTAGGAGAGTTCTTAGAATACAGACTGTCAGAACTGAGAGGGCCCTAAGAACTCAGAATGTCAAACTAAGAGGGATCTTAGAACCTAGAATGTCAGAAGTAAGAGAACCTTAGAACATGGAACGTCAGAACTAGGAGGCCCCTTAGAACACAGAGTGTCGGGGTAGGAAGAGCCTTTAGAACACAGAACTTTACTGCACACATCACTGTACCTTTTCTCTTAGAACAAAAAAAGGAAAAGGAAGGAAGGAACCTTGCAGAAATAATAAGGACTAATTATGATAAATGTCTACCATTCATATAGCATTGTATGGTTCATAAGAGGGAGAAGTGCCCTGGAGTTCACCTGGTCCAGTACTATCACTTTACAGCTAGGGAAACTGAGGTAGAGAGAGGGGAAGGATTTGGTGCAAAGTCATGGCTTGGGTCAGTGGAAGGGCTGAGAGTGGAACCATGGCCCCCTGCCATCTCTGCCATCAGCCCAGACCAACGTCACCTAGGGGCTGAGCCGCTGCCAGGACCCCTACTCCTCAACTCCATCCACCCACCCCCTACACCACCGCTCCCACCCTCTCTGCCTCTGTCTCCCCCCATCTGGGGTGCTCCCCTAGAGTGACAAGGGCCAGCCAGGGGCCCCCATCCTCTCCTTCCCCTCCTCCTCCACCTTTCCCCCTGGCCGCCTCTCTCTGCCTCTGGCTAAACAGAGATCAGAAATGTTAGATCTTTCTTAACATCTCCTGCCAGAGCTGTCAGAGGCCCTCTCTAGAGTCCCCCACGCTCTCTGTTATGTAAACATGGCACACTCGCTGTCAGAGATTAAAAAAAAAGAGAGAGAGGCTCATTTCCACATAAAAGCGGCCTGTGTGCTCGTGGGCCCCGGTGGCATGTCGGGAAGGCTGCAGGTTAAACTTTGCCATAAAGGCAGAGAGCAGTGGGCTCTGCTCCCAGCCCTCCCCATTCAGCTTTTTTCTAATCTGGTCTAAAGATTGTTTGCCTTTCTGACAATTAAATTCAGGGCAAGGGGAGGAATGGAGACCTCGACTTGGAAAGAAGAAATGGGGCCTTTGCCACCTCCACCCCCTAGAGATGCCACTCAAGGTGCCCGAGGGCACAGGCATTGAGAAGGGATGAAGAAGCAACTGTCTGACAGGGGCAGCAGGTGAGCCGAGAAGAGAGATGTGGAGGTGCCTGGGTAGACAAGGGAGAGGTAGGGGAAACTCCCTCTGTGTCAACTAGACTCAGAGAACATGGGATGTCAGAGCTGGGAAGGCCCTTAGGACAAAAGAGTGTTAGAGCTGGGAGGGCCCTTAGAACAGAGATGTCAAAGCTGGGAGGGCCCTTAGAACATGGGATATCAGAACTGGGAGGACCCTTAGAACAGAGAATGTCAGAGCCCTTAGAACAGTGGTACAGTTAAGAGGCCCAGATTTGGAATCACAGGACCTGGGTTCAAGTTTGCTGTTTAGTTTCTTCATTTATAAAGGGGCGGGGGATGGGTCAAATGCCCTCTGAAGTCCCTTCATGCTCTAAATCTGCAGTGGAGCGAGCCCTGAACCTGGAGTCAGGAAGAATCCTGACTTCCTGAGTTCAAATCTGGCCTCAGACATGTACTAGTTGTGTGACCCTGGGCAAGTCACTTACATGTGCCTCAGTTTCCTCATCTGTAAAATGTGGTTGGTAATAACACCGACTGCCCAGTGTTGTTGGGAGAGTAAAGTAAAGTTACATTTGTAATGTAGTTTGCGAATCTCAAAGCCCCAATCAATGTTAGCTACTGCTGTTGCTGTTACTTCTATATATGACCCAAGGCCAGTCACTCTCCCTCTCTAGGCCTCATTCTCTTCAACTATAAAATGAGGGGTTTGGGCTGGGTGGATTTTTACAGTCAAATCTACGTTCTAAATCCCATCCGCAATCCTCTGAACACACCCTCCAATGTCAGAGCTGAGGAACATTATTAGTAGAGAATTTATTAATCACATTACCAGGGCATCACCCTCTTAGGCACGCAAAGCATTTTGTTTGATGCTCACAACAGACCTAGGAGGCAGGGAGGTCTTTCAAGGATTACAATGCCCATTTTACAGACAAGGAAACTGAGGCTAACTGACTTACTCAGAGTCACACAGGTAGTGTTAGAACTGGGTCCAAACCCAGGTCTCTCTTGATTCCATGACTCCATATAGTGGAGTATTCTCTCCACTATACCACGCTGCTTTAGGACACACGTCAGAGCTGGGAGGGCCCTGAGAACCCAGATATTCAGAGCTGGGGGGGGCCTTAGAACCCATAACGTCAGATCTGGGAGGGCCCTTAGAGCCCAGAATATTAGAGCTGGGAAGGCCCTTAGAACCCAGGATGTCAGAGCTGGGAGGCCCTTAAAACCCAGGATGTCAGAGCTGGGAGGCCCTTAGGACACAAAGTGTCAGAGTTGAAAAGGCCTAGAGATCATTTTTATTTTATAGATGGGGAAACTGAGGAGCAGAGGGGGAGGGTAGCCCTCAAGGTCATGCAGCTGATAGCTAGAGGGAGCCAGGCCTGCAGCCCAGGTCTCCTTCTTCCCAAGGAAGGGCTCTTTCTGCTGCTTCTCTGTTCTCGTCTACATCTCCCAGGTGGCTGTTACACTCAGCCTTTGCCTCCGGTGGAACCTTGGCCCCCGTTCCTTTCTTCCTTCCTTCCTTTCTTCTTCTGTCTCTATCTCTCTCCTGCCCTAGAGCTGAGACAGCTACTTGCCAATCAATCCCACCCACCGCTCAGCCCTGGCTCTCCATGAATTAGAAACAGCAAACTGCTTTGTTTATGAACTTGCCCCAGTCCCTTCAAAAATGTCATACCCAGAACTCATCACGACACTCCACACGGAGTCCATGGGCTGGGATCAAGATCGATGACTTAGAACATAGAACACAGAATGTCAGCCCTGGGAGAGACCTTAGAACACAGAATGTCAGCCCTGAGAAGAACCTTAAAACATAGAATGTCCAGGGTAGGAGGGACCTTAGAACATAGAATTTCCAGGCTGGGAGGGACCTTAGAACACAGAATGTCAACCCTGGGAGGGACCTTAAAACACAGCTTGAAAAGAAGTTTGGAGATTGTCAAATCCAGGGGTTCTTAACCTTTCATGTCCTGAACCCCTCTGTAGGTCTGGAAAATGTGTGAACTAAAATTCCCTCAGATTACAACGGAAACCAAAGGTGAGTGAAAAGAAGAGATGTGATCCAAGTTCCCAGACATCTGAAGTAGTCTAACCCTTTGATTTGACAAATAAGGGCACAGACTGGTTCATTCCTGTCCCGGGCAGGCCCCTTTCCTCCAGCTCTCGAACCCCATACCCTCATCCCAAAATTCCCTAAGCACCTCATGTTGGCTCCCAGGCACCTTCAAATGAACCTAGACACCCATTTGTGTGACCTTGGGGAAACTTCACTGGCTCGGAGACACAGCTAGGCCACACACACCTCGCACCCTCCAGTTTTACAGAGAGGAAAAGTGAGGCTCACTCAGGCTGGTCGGCAGAGCCAAGGCCAGCTCCCAGCTCTCCTGACCCTCAGATCAGACTCTGTCCATTCTTCCAAGAGAAGCACTTTCTGCTTCCCCTCTGTGAGGCTCAGTCTTTTCCACCTGTACAATGGAAGCAAGGATATCTGTGTCCCTCGGCTGCTGTAAGGATTGAACGAGGTCCAGAAAGGGGGTACGTGCCCCAAGGGAGAGTCATAGCTAGGATCATGGGATTGAGAACTAGATGAGCCCTCAGGGAACCTCTGGTCTGGAGGTTCCTAATATAGGGTGCATGACCCTGGTCTTGTAACCAAGACCAGGAACAACAGAACCAGCTTCCTTTGTAATCAGATGTATTTGATCTTATGTATTTAAAATCCTTATTCCAAGAAGGCGTTCATCGGCTTCAGCAAACTGACTACCAAAGGGTCCATGATGCAAAAAAAAAAGAAAAAAAGATGCAAAAATTAGGAACTCCGACCTGGTCCAATTCCCTTAATTTACAGATGGGGCCCAAAGAATTTCAGTTCATACCATACAGGGAACAAATAGTTCAACTGAGATTAAAACCAGGTCTCCTGGTTCCCCCGCCAGGGCCTCGAGCCCACAGAGGAGAAGCAATCCAAACGACACAAAGTCCTCCATGGGCCAAAGCTGGGTGGCTAAGCTCTCCTCCTCCCCCATCTGTTGCCAGAAAGGCGCATGGTGACAGGTGTCTCCCCCCTAAAAAGGGCCAGCCTGGGCAGAGCTGAGAGGAGGCACATCAGACTGGGAGGGCAGCGGGGAGCTCCACCAATCTGATGCAGACAGCATTAGCTGGTACACGTTACTGCCACACTGAGATCTTCCTAGCTTTATCAGGTCAGGCACATGAATCCTTATCTCACCTTGATGCCAGCCACCTTGCTGG
Source organism: Phalanger gymnotis (assembly GCA_028646595.1). Taxonomy (NCBI): domain Eukaryota; kingdom Metazoa; phylum Chordata; class Mammalia; order Diprotodontia; family Phalangeridae; genus Phalanger; species Phalanger gymnotis. The sequence goes on from CM053622.1 coordinate 51,526,814, forward strand.
CTTCTGGGACTGATAAGAGCTCCCTGGCAGTGCCAGTTCCTGTGCCCCCAGCCTAGCCCACCACCTCCACCTGTAGGCTCCCATGCTGAGCTCAATAATTGGCACACAGGGCACCGAGGGGGAGCTGCCGGAGTCTATAGGCTGGGGATCCCCCTCCGGGTCCAAAGATGTGGGATCCAGCAGGGGAGAGAGTCCTCAGGGGACCCCCGAGGTGTGGGGGAATTGGCAGGGGGAAGCAGCTGATAGAGTACACTGGAGGCCACCTGGGATAGAAAGGTGGCTGAGATGGGAACTCCTGGCCAGTCCCAGGAGACCCGCCACCCGGCCCGGGGGGCTGCTTCTGGGCACGACGCCTGACTCTCCTGTGTCTGCTTGTCTGCTCTGGCTTGGCCACCTGGCTCCTTGGCGCCCCAGCTGGACGCCTGCCACCAAGGCAGGGTGGGTGGTGGTTTGGGCAGTGCTGGGAGAAGGAAGAAAGAAGGAGGGGCCGGGGAGACGGTCCTGTGCAGAGGGAAAGCCCTAGCACAGACATTTACATAATGCTTTAAGGTCTGCAAAAGGCTTTACATAAATTATCTTATATGACAAGATCCTGGGGTCTGGTTGTGGCTCTCCTATGGACTCACTGTGTGACCTTTGCCAAGTCACTTCCCTTCTATGGGCACAGCCTCCTCATCTATAAACTGAAGAAACTTCCAACTCTGACATCCTATGTCCTAAGACCTGCCTGGCCCTAAAATTCCTCTCTCTATATCAGGGGTTCTTACCTATGAATTTGGATGTGAGGGAGAAAATTATATCCTTCTCTTCATTGCTCTTTGGTTACCTTTGCAATCCTATGTATTTTATTTTATGCATTTAAAAACATGGTACTGAGCAGAGGTCCCCAGGCTTCCCTAGACTGACTGATCTATGACTCAAAAAAGATTGAGTCCTTGCTCTATTTTCTTGTCCAACCCTTCACTTTACAGCTAAAGAAACTGAGGCCCAGAGAGAGAAGTGGGGGGGCAGACCCTCAATAAGTGATAACACAGCCACCTCATTACCCCGGGCCTCAGTTTCCCCATCCTGCCCAAGCAGCTGCAGCCCAAGCAGCTTCAGGCTGACCTCTCGGGGGAGCCAGCCAGATGAACAGGATCTTGTCGGCCAAGTGGCTCGGCCTGCCAAGGGCAAATGGTCGACAAGCGCCAGAGCACGGGTGTTAGGAAAACATGAACATATTATCCCCGGCAAATCCCCACGGCCTGGCCACACAGCAGCTTCCCCATTTCCTTTGAGTGTGAGATAGAAATCACCCAGGGAGTTGGAGTGCACTCTGCCCTAGCCTGCTCAGGTTCTCGAGGAATGAACTGTCTGTTACTGAAACAAGGTGGCATTAGAAGCAGCGAGGCTGGAGCAGGGGGCCTCGTGAAACAGGCCTGCAGCCAGCCAGGGGATTCTGCTATGGGGAGGAATGCAGGGGGTGGTCTTGGGGGGTGGACGGGAACAATGTTTACAAGAATAAAAAAATTTAGAGGGAAGGAAGTGGGGAAACTGAGTGTGATACAAACGAGTTCCCCTGTGGAGACCCCCTCCAATTCTGGATTCAGGATCAATTCTCCCTAATTTCTAGTCTTAGAGAGCTGGGGGCAGGGAGGAGGAGGAAGGACTGAAACCTTAAGTTACCCAAAGGCAGACAGCATGAGAGACAAGACTTGAATGTAGATGCTCCCGACTCTGAGGTGAGCCCTCTACTACCTTGTCTCTCAATAATTACCATTATAACTTATTGTCAAGTTGTTTCAGTCGTGTCTGACTCTCTGTGACCCTGTTTGGGGTGTTCTTGGCAGAGATCCTGGAGTGGTTTGCCATTTCCTTCTCCAGCTCATTTTATGGGTGAGGAAACTGAGACAAACAGGGGTAAGCGACTTGCCCAGGGTCACACAGCTAGTAAGCGTCTGAGGCTGGATTTGAACTCAGGAAGAGGAGTCTGCCTGACTCCAAGCCTGGTGCTCTATCCCCTGAGCCACCTACCATCATGATACATACTCACTCAATAATAACTATCAGAGAGATATGGATCAGACCTGTGGTTTCATGGGCATAGAGAACTCCCAGAAGAGGCTAGTCCCTCTATGAATGCCGTTGGCACCTCCTGGGTTGCCTTGATCACAGAGAGGACAATGGCTTGTCCAAGGTCACCAAGTGAGCATGCGTTCCAGTTGGTTTTGAACCCTGGTCTTCCTGGTAGGCTCTTTAGCCATAGCATCATGACGCCTCTCAGCAGTGTACCAACTGGTATACATTAATTATCTCTCACACTTTAAGGGTTTACAAAGCACTGTCCTCAAAACCCCTTCAGGCAGGGCATGCAAAGACTGTCATCTTCAGTTTACAGATGAGTAAACTGAGGTTCAGAGGTGGTGGGGCTGTGGGTGACCTGCCCAAGGCCGGGGGTCCAGGAAGGAACAAAGCCAGGTGTCCTGACTTCAGCTCCAGCCCATTTTCACAATACCAGATCTCATGGGGGATGGGGACAGAGAGGGGTGCACCTCCTGGAGATGTACCCCATCAGAGCCAACAGCACATTCTCTGGAATCCCCATAATGGTGGCAACTTTCCTTCTTTTGGAAACACCAAGAGATTAATTAGAGGGAGACAGGTCTGGTGAGTATAGCAGAAACAGGGTGGGGTGGAAACATGGAATTCCAAACGGTGCCCCAAACACGGGGTGGAGGATGGATTTTTTTCCAAATTGGGGGTTCAGAAGCTAGCCTGGTGAAGGCTTTTCCTTGAAGAAGCTTGGGATGGTCCAATGAACAAGAGACAACTTGATGAAGGCACATTCATGCTGGACTAAAATGACACAGAAAGGAAGTATGTTTATTGGAACAGGCCTCAGTTTCCCCATCTGTAAAGTGAGGAAGGGGGCTCAAAAGATGGCCTCTCGAGTAAACCATCATGTGTTTACAAGGGTTCTTTTTAGCCACACAGATGGAACCAGGAGAGCAATGCAATGGAAAGAGATTTTGAGTTGGAAGGCCTATGGTAGTGTGATAAAAGAAATGGCTGCTGGCTCAGGACCTGGGTTCAAATCCTGCCTGTGACACTAACTACCTGTAGGACCTTAAACAAGTTACTTAACCCATCCTAAGCCTAAGTTTCCTTCTCCGCAAAATGAGGACTATGAGATTCCTTTCTGCTTCCAAACAATGATTCTACAATCCGGGCTTGAATTCTGACTGGTATCAACTCCCTGAGATTTTTAACTCACAAAGTTTCTTCCCCCTCTGGCTCTTGGTTGTCCCATGTGTAAAACGAGGGGGTTGGCAGAGATGACCTCTGAGGTCCCTTCCAGCTCTTGTCCAACGAGCCTGTCCTATACTTCCTTGGATAATAGATACAACTCTGATAACAGAGTCCCTAGGCCAGGCTTAGGCGGCTGTGAGCTGGGCTGCTGATAACCTGGCTCTAAGGCTGGTGGGCCTGGGGCTGAGCTGGGTAAGGACCCCCATGGTGTAATGAGAGCTTAGGGGAAGAGTAGCAAGTCATCCAGAATGGATTTTCTCTGGCCTCACAGGGCAGATCCACTTATCAGCCCCGGAGCTTCCCAGCTAATGCCCATCCCACCTTAAGCGCCTTCAAAACTCATCTCTTCATCCCTCCCCTCCCAAGGTGTTAACAGCTCCACACACACAATGCAACCTCATATACTCTCGGGGCTCATGGCATTGGGGAAATGCCTTCTGACAGGTGGCAAAGCCCTTTCATAGGCACCCAGTGCCTATACTCTGACTACAGGCTAGCTCTGCCATTAACACTCCACAAGTGCATAAGACAGGTCACTGGCCCTCTTGGGTCTTCATTTCCCCATGGATAAAGTGAAAGGGAGTGAACAAGATGGTCTCCAAAGTTCCTCCCAACAGAGACATCCTGTGTTCTAAGGGCCCTCCCAGCCCTGACATTCTCTGTTCTAAGGGCCCTCCCAGCTCCGACATTCTGTGTTCTAAGGGCCTTCCCAGCTCTGACATTCTGTGTTCTAAGGGCCCTCCCAGCCCTGACATTCTCTGTTCTAAGGGCCCTCCCAGCTCCGACATTCTGTGTTCTAAGGGCCCTCCCAGCTCTGACATTCTGTGTTCTAAGGGCCCTCCCAGCTCTGACGTCCTGTGTTCTAAGGGCCCTCCCAGCCCTGACATTTTCTGTTCTAAGGGCCCTCCCAGCTCTGACATTCTGTATTCTATGTGCTAAGGTGCCTCCAGGTTTCAGAACTATGTTCTGTGTTTTAGGGCCTTCCCAGCTCTGACATTCTTTATGTTCTAGGTTCTAAAGTCTTCCACTTCTGGTATCCTATGATATGATGTGCCTTTCGAGCTCTGGACTTTCCCATGAACATACAGCTCTCTCCTACCCCCCTCCCCTTCCCTCACACAGCATAGCTCCTCAAGGGCATTTCAGTTTACTTTCATTTTTGTCTCTGAATCCCTAGTGAGGAGTGCAGTGCCTGACACACAGTAGGTGCTTACTGACTGTTTTATTACATTGAACTGAACTGCCACCATAAGTCCCCACTGTCTTCTGCCCTGATCCAACCCCATTTGGCACATGGTGTTCAGGGCTAGGGCCACACTGTAGGAAGAACAACGACGAGCTAAAACATCTGCAGGAGAGAGAGCCTAGAACAATCCATGCAAAGATGAGTGGAAGAGATGAGGAGAGAAGGCTTAGGAGGGACACGATGACAGCTGTGGTCAAGAGTGTGCCCGGCTGGCACACGGAAGACAGCTGTGACTCGTAATGCTCGTCTTGCTACATAGGCTGTAATGGGATCGTTTCTCTCGGGTATGGCTCAGGCCGGTCCCTTTCAATGTCGTGAGTGTCAGAGCTAGGAGGTAGTGGGTTCCCCCTCCCTCAAGCAGAGGTCACGTGACCCTTGATTAAAGCCTACAGGGTCAAAGACCCAGAGCTGGAAGGAGCCTTAGGAGACCTGACCCCTTCATTTTACAGATGACAAAACTGAGGCCTGGAAGGTTTGTGTGATTTATGTAAGGTCCCACAAACAGTGAGTGATAGAGTCAGGATTTGAACTCATGTCCCCCAACTCTCTTGCCTCTACCTCACACTGCCTGTGTTATTGGGAGATTCCTGTTCAGCTACAGATTGAATTAAACGGCCTCTGAGACTCCTCAGAGTCTGTGATCCCGATATTCTGTGTCATGTACCCCAAAGGCCTCACCGACATTCTAAATTCTATAAAAGGAAAGAACTTTGGACTGAAGAGTCAGGAAACCTGGCTTCAGAGCCATGCCTGTCACTCACTAATTGTGTGATCTTGGGTAAGTCACTTCACTTGGGACAAAGAAGCTTGCACTCTTCCTACTTCAAAGGCTCTGTGAACCAAAAAACAGAGCAGGAAGGTGAGAATTACCATTATCTCTTCTCCAGATTATCTGCAGGGAGAGGCACTGGGGGACACAGTAATTCTAAATATCCTTCTCCCAAGCCATAGATATGCTGGGAGCCAGGTCAGAAGATCCTGGACCAAAAAAAACAGATCCTAAGAGTATCAATACTATTATTCCATGTTCTAAGGGTCCTCCCAGCCCTGACATCCTGTGTTCTAAGGGCCCTCCCAGCCCTGACAGCCTGTGTCCTAAGAGCCTTCCCAGCCCTGACAGCCTGTGTTCTAAGGGCTTTCCCAGCTCCCACATTGTGCATTTCAAGGACCTTCTCAGCTCTGACGTCTTCTGGCCTTGCAAAGGCATCCCAGACAATGAGGATCCATTACCAGGTGGATAAGGCTTAAGAAGGGCTCAATGCCATACCTAACAGATAAATAGTAGGAATATCAGGGAGATAATGGGAACAAGTTCTCCTCTCTCTTCCTGTTCCTCCTTCTCTTCCTTTCTCTTCCCTCCTCCTTTCTCCTCTTTCCTATTTCCTCCCTCCTCCTCTTCCTTCTCCTCTTTTTCCTTCTTTCTTCCTCCTTCCTCCTTTTCCTTATTCCTCCTCCTCCTTCCTCTTCTTCCTTCTCCCTCCTCCTTCCTCATCCTCTCTCCTCTTCCTTCCTCTTCCTCCCTCTTCCTCTTCTTCCCTCTTTCTTCCAACTCTTCTTCCCTCTTTTCTCTTCCTCCTCCTTCCTCCTCTTCTCTCCTCCTTCCTCCTCCTCCTTCCTCCTCTCCCTTCTCCTTCCTGCTCTTCCTCTCTCCTTCCTTTCTCTTCTTCCTCCTCCCTTCTCCTCTTTCCCCTTCCTTGGCCTCCTCTTCTCTCTTTAAGCCTGGTTAATAGCTAGTGTTTTCTGGTTGGGCCTGAATGACATTTCCCAAGTTATAATAACGGAGCTATTACTCGCCGTATTGATGCATTCTCCCTGCCGGCGGCTGCTCATCCCGGCCGGCCCCAAGCAGCCGGTTAAAGCTGCTCTCGTCAATATCAGTTCTATTTTTCATTACTCCCTGGAAATGTGGCTCTTGGAAGCTCATCCGTCATTCAATTATGCCCTGGTTCAGGCCTATCATACACGTGTCATAAAGTTCCTTAGATCTGAACCGCTGTTAATTCTCTGTGCCCTCCCGAGGGGGTGGCCCAGACGTGACTGGAAAGGAACCGGGCTGAGCCGAGGGCATGCTGGGTACCCCGACGCCACACGGGGGCGGGGGGAGAGGGCAGAGGAAAGGGAGAAGCGGGGGTCAGACGGCGGCGTAAAGGGGAAGGCCAGAGGGGAAGGAGGGAGGCCTCCGAGCCCACTCCTAGCCCAGCCCTGGGGCACACACATGCTCTCCTCTTCTGCCCTTGCATCCTGACTTGAGAACATCAAAAGTGGCAGGGGTCTTCAGGACCCTCTAATCTCACCTTCTCGTTTTTTCACAAGAGGAAAACGAAGACTCAGAGAGGGTGTAAGGTCACACATCAAGGTAGCACCTACCTCCTCCCAGGGCTGTTGTGAGCATCAATGAGACAATGGATATAAAGCACGTTGCAAACCTCACAGGGCTCTAGAAAGCTGCTCTTGTTGAGGTGGTTGACATCACTATTGTTTATTATTGGGCTCATTTCTGAGGCAGGGTGGTACAGTGGTTAGACAGCTGGACATGATATCAGGAAGATATGTTCAACTCTCAACACAAACACTAATTAGCAGCATGACCCTGGGCAAGTCACTTAACCCTCTCTCCACCTCCAATTCATCAGCTGGAGATAATTAATAGCAGCTGGGAAAATCAAGGGAGAGAGCAGATCTAAGGTCCTTTGCATACCTGAAGGCAACATATAAGTGCCTTCTCCCCGTGACCATCATGTATTTACGCTGTACACAGCTGGCTGTGTGCATCCATGAAGGAGCCTGGGAACACCTCCAGAGCAGGGACCTTGTTTCTGCCTTTCTTGGCATCCCCAGCACTCAGGACAGAGACAGCACATTAAGGGCTTAATAGATCTTTGTCAACTGAGTTGTTATTACTAGTACTACTACTACTACTATTACTATGGCTACTACTGCTACTATTACTACTACTTACTATAATTATTAAATTCTATGCTTTAAGGCACCACCCACCAGCCCTAGGTCTGACAGTCTTGTGTTCTAAGGCAGAAGCCTATGGGCCACACTACCCCCCACAACAGGGCCCACAATACTCCAGAATGCAACTAGTGCATCTGGTACTGGATTAAAATATAATAGGGAATAATAGTGAACAAAAAAAAATACAATAGAACACAGGTAATGTTAATATGTAGTTTTTCTGAATTCAAACATGCCCGCAGAGATCCTGGGGTATGTTTCAACCGTCCCTGTTTCTATTTGGGTTTGATACCCTTGTTCTAAGGGCCCTCCCATCTCTGATCTTCTGTAGCCTAAATTCCCTCCCAGCTTTGATATTCTATGTTCAAGTCAATTTGACAACCATTTATCAAGCACCTACTATGTACATATCCTACCTACTATGTGCAGATAACTGCTCAGAGCTGGGAGTAGGGGGGAGACTCAAAGTTTAGCTCCTGCTGTCATAAAGTTTATCATACAGGAGGGCAATATCACACATACACACACACACCCACAGATAACTAGGATGATGAGACTAATAACAGTATGAATAATGAGAACTGACTTTCATTGACCCAAGGCTCTAATGTCCACAGCACGCTTCCTATTCACTATCTCATTTAAGTCTCGCAGCTACCCTGTGGGGGAAGCACTACGGGTATTAGCTCCATTTCATAGATGAAGAGACTGAGATTCAGGGGAATTAAGTGACTTGACCCATTGCTGGTAAGCATCAGAAGGAAGATTCATTCATAGGATTATATATTTAGAATTGGTAAGACTCCAATGAGCATTTACTGGGAAGAGGAAGGGGAGGATGCACTATAAAATGAAGTTACAAAGGAAGAAAAATCCTGGGTCAACAACTATGAAATGTAACTCCTGGAGAAAGGAAAGCTGAAAAGGTAGGGCTGTGGCACGAGAGCGTGAAGAGCTCTGAACATCGGCTGGCAGCTGGGGGCCATTAAAGATTGTTGAACAGCAGTGACACAAACAGATCTATGCCTAAAAGGGATAATTATGGCATAAACAAGTTAATGGTCTATGTTCTAAAGTCCCATTTGGTTCTAATATTCTATGCCCTAAAGGCCCTCCCAGCTCAAACACTCTGTGTTCCTAGGGTCTCCCCAATCTCTTACATTCTATGTCCCCTAGATTTTGTTCTAAACTCCAACTCTGACATTGTATGTTCTAAAGTTCCATTCCATTCCAATATAAACACTTCATGTTCTATGTTCTAAGGGCCTTTCAGTTCTAATCTTCTATGTTCTGATAACTCCTTCCCCAGATCTAACACTCTTATGTTCTAGGGGCCCTTTCAGCTGATAGTCCATGAGGTCCCACTGAGATATTTTACATTCTAAGGTCTATTCTCATGTTAATGTTCTGTAGTCTTTGGTCTAAAGCTCCTCCCTTGGGAGTCGGATGGCATAGTGGATAGGACGCTGGACTTGAGTTCAAATCCCACCTCAAGACTAGCTGGGTGGCTCTGGCCAAATGCTTTCTCTACACCCCAGGGTCGTCATCTACAAAATGAGGAGTTTGGAGTCCAGTCCCACCCAGGTCTAAAGCTAAGCTCCCACTTACATTCTCTGCTCCCCGTTCTCAGGCCCCTTCCATGCCTCTTACGCTCCAATGAAACAATACAGCTGAGATGCTTCTCCAAACAAAAGAATGGAGCACTGTCCCCTTCCCCCTTCTCCATCTCAGGATCCAAGGAAGAGGACAGCCAAGCCTACTCCAGAGGAGAGATAAACCCCCAAGGGTCTCAGGCCCAAGGCTCTCTCCCATCATCCTCCGACCAGGTCCCTTCCCTTCCCTTTTGGAAAACACAAACAAGACCTCAGCTCCTCCATTTGGGGCTCACTAATGACTGGCCTAATTGATTTCCTAGTCTGTCCTCCTTCCCCCACCCCCCCACTCCTCCCATCCACCTCCTCCTGATCGATGCTGGAATTGTTTCAAGGCTTTCTGAAAAGTCATTTTCGCTCTCTCCCCTCTGGCCCTCCCCCATTCCCCGGCCAAATAGAAAGGCCCATTGATCAGGGCCAAATCGATGGATAGAAAACAATTAAACCTAGCGGGGGCACTTGTGTGCTGAAGTTTAAACACGGGATGGAAAGAGGATGGAGTTGGTAGAGAATAACGGAGGGAGGGACACGAGGAGGCGCTCCCCTGGAGACCTGCCCCAAGGCAAGGAAGCCCACCGACACCAGGATTTAATTTGGGAAGCGCTAGGTTCCACTTTGCCATTTAAACTACATTCTAGAAAAAGCCAGGGCTGGGAGTTAGGAGACCTATATACTAGTCTCAGGTTCTTAAAATAAAAATTGGGGATTGGCTTAGATGATCTCTACGGCACCATCTAGCATTAATATTCTATATCCTAAGGTCCCTCCCGGGTCTGACATCTTATGATTTTAGGAGCAGTCCCAGCCCAACTACATGTACTGCATGAACTAGGGGAAGGGCTCTGTCTGAGACTCAGTTTCCCCATCGGTAAAATTTGAGGATATACTAGGTATCATTTGTAATCCTGCATATTTGATTTTATATATTTAAAAACATTTCTTATTTTCCCCCTCTCAGGACTGGATTTTCCTATCTCACCCAGGCTAAAGGTAAACTGGCTACTCACGGGCCTGATCCCACTCCATGTTCAACCTGAGCCACCTTTCCTTAAGGTGTTTAAACAATCCCATGAGCTTACCATATGGGACTAGACTTTGAAAAGACATTTGATCAGCTCCAGCCTTACAGCAGCTCAGAACACCCAGACTCAATGATCCACCGGGCTCCAGGGCTGCAAGGATTCCAGGGGACCAACCGCTGTCTAAAAACATTATTCTGACAAAGGATCCATAGACTTTACCAGACTATCAAAGGGGTCCATGAGACAAAAAAAGATTAAGAACCCCTTGACTCAACAAACTTGAGTTTCAGTCCAGCTTTGACATTCTATGATCTAAGGGCACACCCCTGCCTCTGTGGGAGGCACACAGACAAAGGAGAAACCATTCTTGCCCTCATGGAGCTTACACTCTATAGGGAGAAATAACCTTCTCATGTACAGGTATATACAAAAGAAATTCCTGATGACTTTTGTGAGAGAGGGCACTGGCAGCTGTGGGACTAGGAAATGTCTCTTTTAGACACTGGTCCTTGGGTTAAGTCTTGAAGGCACCTACAGAGTGTAAAAAACAAAAGCCAGGAGGGAGTAGACTCCAGGAAGGGGGACTTGCAAAGGGTATTAGATGGGAGATGAGAGAACAATGAGAAGGCCACTTTGCCTGAGCCACCGTGCATGAAGGAGAATCACATCTCAGAGGGTCTCTCGGCTGACATTCTATGCCCTGCAGGTCACTTCGAGCTCTCTTACCATGATTAAGAGAGCCCTATTAAGTAGGTACCATCTGCAGTTGGGTCTTGGGTTTAATGCCCTTGCTGGCTTAGTCCTGGCTCTGTCACTGACCAGCTGTGCAACCTTGGATGAATCCCTTCCCTTCTCTGGGTGGGCCCATTTCCTCTTCAGTAAAATGAAAGGGCCATAGATTCAGTGACTTCTTCCCCTCTACTCCTAATGTTCTATGACTCCGTTACCATTGAGATTGCAATCTCCCATTGTCTGGAACAAGATCCCATTTCTGAAACGACATTGCAAATTTGTACCAACCAATTCTCCCCTTAGGAATAAAATGAGGGCTTAAAAAAATTTTTTTTTTGGTTGCCATGGCCCAGAATATAGTGATTTGCAAGGCAGGCAAGTATTTCAGTGGTGGATACAGAAGCTTTTATTGGCTCATAGAATGTCAGAGCTGGAAGGGACCTTAGAATACAGAACATAAAATCTGAAAGCTGGAGGGGCCCTTAAAACAGAATGTCAGAGCTGGGAGAACCTTAAGAACACAGAATATAAGAGCTAGAAGACCCTTAGAACGTAGAATGTCAGAGCTGGGAGGGCCCCTAAAACAGAGATGTCAGAGTTGGGAGGGCCCTTAGAACATAGAAGGTCGGAGCTGAGAGGGCCCTTAGAACATAGAAGGTCGGAGCTGGGAGGGCCCTTAGAACATAGAAGGTCAGAGGTGGGAGGGCCCTTAGAACATAGAAGGTCAGAGGTGGGAGGGCCCTTAGAACATAGAAGATCAGAGCAGGGAGGGCCTTTAGAAATTATCTAGCCTAACTCTCTCGTTTTAAAGAGGAGACATGGGCCTATTAGGTGGGTACAGACAGAATTAGAACCCAGATCTTATGACTCTCTGTTTGGTGTTCATTCCCCCTATATCACCCCAATCCCCAGAGCACTCTCTGCTGAATTACTAATACTACGCTGGAAACACTGCGGTAAGACATAGAGACAATTCCCATCCCAGGACCTGCTGGGGAGCCTAATACTGGCTAGAGATACCAGGTGAGTCAAGCCTAAAGGTGGGACTTTTCTCCTACCAAACGTATCAGAGCTGAAAAGGACCTCAGAGATTTTCTAAGCTGACCTTCACCTGAGCTGGAATCCACAGAGAAGAGGTTTTCCATCCTCCTAGTTACCTGAGAGTAAGTAGGAAAGCCCAGAACAGGGAACAAAGCACTGGACAGCTTGGAATCGGAACACCCGTGGTCAAGTTTTGGTTTTTCCTCTTACGTACATGTGACCTCCCTTCCATGGGCCTCAGTTTCACCACTAAAAAAATGTGCACTCACAAACCGATAGTCTCTCAAGTCTGTTCTAGCTCGGATATCCCCTAACTCCATTTGAAGCTGGGTCTGAGTCTTAACTTGGACTTGACCATCGGTGTAATCTTCATTGAGTCACCTCCCTCTCTGAGCCCCATTTCCAGAAGAACTGGCCTCAGCACCGACAGGCCTGGGAGACTGTCCTCCTGGGTCCTCAGCCTCTGGCCTGCCACAAGGTTCTGGCCACACTCCTTCTCAATGGGCCCCTTTCCCTGGTCATCCTATGAGCTGTCCACGGCCCCAGACTCCCATAATGCTCAGGTGCCTCCTGGACCAGGAGCTGATAGACCTGGGTTCTGGTCTGGGTCCACAGGGGACTCCCTTTTCTAGGCCTTAGCTCACCTCCCCACCATTAAAATGGAAGAATCAAGCAAATGATTCTGAAGGTCCCTCCCAACTCGTGACATTCTGCCTTGGATAAAAAGGGTTATCTGAGAGACTCACTCTGGAGGGTCTGTCAGGAACAAACCACTGCTCTCATTAAATCCTGGAAACTTGAGTGTGTGTGTGTGTATCTATATATTTATATATATAGATATATATTTTTAAGTTAATAGTCTCAGTAACTCCCTGGCTCTGGGCTCTCATCGGGCCAGGAGGGGTGGGGCTCATCTGCCCTGCCTCAGTCTTCCCTTCTCATCATCACCCCAGCCTGCCTGCTTATCCACCCTCCCGCCCGTCTGGTTACACCTGCTTAGCTCACTGACAGTTCCTCACTGCCTTGGCCCCTCACAAGCCTTGTTGGCTGCCGTCCAGCCACAGACTTATGTCTCCTCATCACACTTGGTTTCCTTCCACACACTTCTCTACCACCCCATCCCCCTGGCTCCCAGTTCCCAGCCCAGGCAGGAATTGGTCTGGGGACCACAAGTGATTCCCTGAGGCCCCTCCAGGCCTAAAGCCAAGGAGGAAAGAGATGGAGAGACAGCTCCCATCAGGTTTCCCAGGACTCCACTCACAGACTCCCAAACTGTCAGAGGCAAAAAAAAAAAAAGACCTTAACAGATCTTTGAGTCCAAACTATTCTTTTCTGAGAAGAAAACTGAAGCTAAGACAAGGGACTTGTTCAAGGTCACACAGCCAGATAGGGACAGAGTGAGGACCAGACCGTGGGTCTCCCACGTCCCAGCTTTCGCCTCATATGAAGTTCAGCTAAAAGAACCAGTTTATTCCTCTTTTTTCCCCCCTTCCCTCCCAATTTTAAAATAGGCCCATCCACTTCCCTGGCTTCCAGGTGCTGTGTTGGCATTTAGGGATCCAATCTGGCCCCGGGAACCAAACTGCCAACGCACTGATGTCTCCCCGTGAATCACAACCAAATCCTTACCCAGGGACTCAGCAAAAGGGAGCCACCCCCTCTCCAAGCTGAGGCACCCACCCCTCCCTACTGTCTAGGCCTCTGCCTCAGTCCTCAGGTTGGCTGGGGAGATGGTCCAAAATGCAAATCATACCATCAGAAGGCAGCCCCGCCAGAAAGGGCCTAAGCCTGAAGATCGGGGCGGCAGGGCAGGGAGGAACTCAAAGAGAGGCAGACAGACAGGAGGGATGCTCAGGCGGGAAATGTCTCTGGGTCTGCACTGTGACTTCATTGGTGTAAGGCCGAGGCGGGAGAAACTGCGGCCTCAAGAAGGATCCGGTCAAAGGGCCGTGCTTGAGGACCCAGAGGGCCACATGTGGCCTTGAGTGCCCCCACCCCAGGTGCAAAGAATTCCTGATGGGCAAGCCCCTTCTACCACCCAAGTCAACCTGCCACCCGCAATCTTAAAGAAATGCCTAGGGGCCCCCTGAAAAGCTGTGACTTGTCCAAGGTCACACATCAAATTCTATGTCAGAGGCAAGGCTTCAACCAGGGTCCTGAGGATGACTCCAGTTGTCCAGCTGCCTCTCAGTTACACAGCCTAGTGTCCGACACAACAACACCACCAATAATGATGGATCATAGAGCCCTTTAAGGTTTGCAAAGCATTTACATATATACACAGAGAGAGAGATACATACATACACACACACACACACACACACACACACACACACACACACACACACACATATAAAATCTCTTGTGAACTTATTTGATTATGTTGAAGACACGGTGTCAGAGCTGGAAGGGTCCCCTAAGAACACAGAATGTCAGAACTGGGAGGAAGTTTAAAACAGAGACTATCAGTGCTGGAAGGAAACATCTATCACAGGGTGTTAGAGCTGGGAATGTCCCTAGAGCCCAGAATATCAGAGCTAGGAGGACCCTTAGAACACAGAATGTCAGAGCTGGGAGGGCTCTTGGAACAGAGAATGTCAGAGCTGGGAGGGCCCTTAGAACACAGAATGTCAGAGCTGAGAGGGACCTTAGAACACAGAATGTCAGAGCTGAGAGGACCCTTAGAACACAGAATGTCAGAGCTAGGAAGGCTCTTAGAACACAGAAGTTCAGAACCCTGAAACCCAAAAGACAAAGATGGTGTCCAAGAACAGGCATGGAACTGAGCCCTGGAACAGAAAAGCCAATAAAAAGGCAGAATCCTGACCTGACTAGGACATCAGACCAGGAGGGAGAGGAGGTTGGGGCTGAGAGCAAAGAAAAAAGGAAGAAAGAAAGTAGGAGAGAGGCTGAGCTCCCAGGATTCTTCCTGGGGCTGATACAGCTCCCCTCTCCTGCCTCTCTGCCCTGAAGCTGGGAACCCAAAGAAAGACACAGAGGGATTGGTCTGGAGAAGAAAATCTCTCCAAGTCGGTCCATCTCTGACCTTGATCCACACCCTCTCGACACAATCCCTGGGGTCAGGGCTGGGGGTCTTGGGAAGCCTCATCTCTACTCTTTGGATATAACTCCCCTCGTGAATAACGGGGGCCATTCTGGACTCTAATGGCCTGGGGCACCAAGCTCCTGTATTCTGGAGCAGGAAGGGGCCTGAAAGGTTATCGAGCAGAACATCTTCATTTCATGAAGGACCCAGAGACGACATCCAACCGGCCCAAGGCTGCTCGGCACATCTTCTGCCAAGGTTAGGACTAGAAGAATCCCGGACCAGGAGCGTTCCTAAGCCTCTAAAGGTCAGGTCTTACAGCAGCCATCTGAGGGAAGGGTTAGAACAGACACTCCTGGGTTCTGCTAAGTCCCCACCCCTGCCCTACCAGCTCCTCCTTCTAGCTGCCCAGAGTCCTTCCTACCCCAGAAGGAAAGGGAGCCTTGAGACCTCGGCAGGAATCCTGGCGTTAACATTTACTAAGTATGCGACACTCATTAGACATTGCCACTCAGAACCTCCATTTCCTCACCTGTAAAATGGGATGATAATCGTTGTACTTTTTCCGTAAATCTGAAAGTTGTAATAAAACAGAAGCCGTCATTGTTCAAGCAATCAATCCACAAACATATATAGAAGGCCTGCTGTCTGTCGGAACTTTGGGACAAACTCCGGAGGCACAAAGACACACATACACAAACAGAACTTGCCCATAACATTTCTATGGCGGCCGCACGTATGTTATCTCAAGTCCTTTCATTTCTTAGGATCCATGGGAGAAGAGGAAGAAGTCAGAAGGATTCAAACTAGTCTGGCTGGGGCCCCTCCAAAAGGGAGGTCCAGACTAGGAATACCCTGTATAAATATACTGTATAGATACATAGATACAAGGGGGTGGTATAAGGCTATCTCTATGTCCGTATATAGATACCGGGGGATCAGGGCGGAAGGGAGGGGAATGGGCCCCAGGCCTCAGTAAGAGGCTGAGCTTAGAACCCACTGACAATGATGGGGGCTGAAAGCACCGTTGCAGAAAGCTGTGCTTGTGGGATCAGGCCCTGGCTTGCCATGATACTGGGGGGTAGGGCTCTCTGGGCCTCAGTTTCCCCCTCCAGGAAGCATTTCCCCACCATCCAACCCTGCTTGGTGCTAATTAGATTATAGTAAGTACTAATTGCTAAGTCATTAGCTCACTAATAGCAAATAGCTAATTACTATTCTTACCCGACACATAAAACCGAGATCATTAGAGCGCACTGTGAATTACAGAATCCTAAAATGTCAGAGCCAGGAGAGACTTTAGAACAGAGAATATCAAGGGTGGGAATAGTCTTAGAACATGGAATATCAGAACTGAGGGGGAGGAACTTTAGAACACTGAAGATCAGAGCTGAGAGGGTCCTTAGAACCCAGGATGTCAGGGCTGGGAGAGCCCTTAGAACACAGAATGTCAGAGCAGGGAGGGTCCTTACAACCCTGAAAGTCAAAGCTGGGAGGGCCTTTAGAACCTAGAATGTCAAAGCAGGGAGGATCCTTAGAACACAGGATGCCAGAGCTGGAAGGGCCATTAGAACCAAGAATGTCAGAGCTGGGAAGACCCTTAGAACACAGGATGTCAGAGCAGGGAGGGTCCTTACAATCCAGAAAGTCAAAGCTGAGAGGGCCCTCAGAACCTAGAATGTCAGAGCAGGGAGGGTCCTTAGAACACAGGATGCCAGAGCTGGAAGGGCCATTAGAACCAAGAATGTCAGAGCTAGGAAGGCCCTTAGAACCTAGAATGTCAGAGCAGGGAGGGTCCTTACAACCCAGAATGTCAAAGCTGGGAGGGCCCTTAGAACCTAGAATGTCAGGGCAGGGAGGGTACTTAGAACACAGGATGCCAGAACTGGGAGATAGCTAATCTAATGCCCATAGTCACCCAGCAAGTTCAATACATAATCAGGGCTATTTCTCCCAATATTGCTTCACAAAATGTTGGGGTTCTTGCTTTATTACTATTATCTTTATTATTACTGAGTCTTTCCAGGAAACCTACCCAATATGCAAGTCCCAAAAGGCAGAAAGGCCTTGGGGATTTGAGGTCAAACACTGCTCCTTCTACCAAGCTTCTGCATCTCCCCAGGCCACCCCTCCTTTACTTTGTGGGGTAGGATGGAGGCAGCCCCATCTCTCCCCTTTCCAAAAAAAGAAGCCCAAACCAAAAAAAAAAGGATTGAAAATGCAATTGGGCCTATCAGAGCTCACAAATGCATTCGACACGGGGGCTGAGGGGGCTTCTCTCTGGCAGAGGGGAGGCAGAGGAAGCTGGGACCCCATGAATAATTCATCAGAGGCTGTCTCACAGAATTTCACTGTGGAAAAATGAATTGGGGACTCTATAAAAAGGGGGGAGAGAGAAGAGGGCAGGAAACTTTAGCGAGGCCTGGGGAGGGCATGAAAGAGGCCAACCATCTTGGGGGAGAGGGGCCCAGGCAGGGATCAGCTATGAAAACTAAGAAAAAAAGTACCTCACACTTTCTGGGCTTTGTTCACTGTCTTAAGGAGGCATGGCCAGGCTTTTTGATGACAGGCACCCATCCGTTGGCTGGCATGGGTGAATTCGAGGTACGGGGGAGGGGGCGGGGGGGGGAGAGGGGGGAGGAGGGAGAAAGGAGAAAGACTGTCTGTCTGAAGCCCTTCACAGAGCTGACATTGACACTGACTCCCAGCCCCTGCCTTCCCAGCAAGCCCCCTCCTTCAAATCAGCCAGCCTCATTTGTCAGGGCCCCACACTCCGGCCCACTGCCTGGCTCTGGGCCTAGCTCCGGGGCTGCCCCTTCTTACAAGGGTTCACAAACCAAGCTGCCACCTCACAGAGATCTCAGTCTAGGATCCCAGAAATGAACTTAGATCATGTAGTAAAATGACACCTTTTCGTTTTAAAGAGAGAAACTGAGGCAGAGGGGGAAATGGGCTTGCCTAATGTCCCATAACAACTCAGTGACCCTTCCAGAGCTAAGATCCCATCCTAGGGATCCATTCTGTATCCTTACTACTGCTACTGGCCATCATCCCCCCCACCTCCCCACGCCATCTCCTGAAGTCTCACAGAAATGACTTTGGGGCTTTCAAGGCCTCCAGAGATCATTTCAAAGAGGAGGGAGCTGAAGCCCAGAGAAGGCACGGGGCTTGCCAGGAGTCACACAGCTAGGACTCCAACCTGGGTCTCCTACTTCTTCATTCCAGGCAGGGCCCTTTCCATTATAGTCAGGCTGTCTCCCTCCCTCCCTCCCTCTGGGGTCCCCTGAATAATGCCAGGCCCTGGGTCCCCAGAAAAAAGGGGGTCCTTCCCTCCTTCTCAACCTCCCCAGCAGGGAGGGGCAGGGCAGGGGACAGAGGACAGGGAACAGGGGATAGAGAAGGGAGGGGGTTGACTGGGGGAGCCGGCGAGAGGGGGCGTCTCAATTCCCTTTAACTCGGCCACTTAAAAATAAAAATGAAAGGGGGCTTTTGAAAGGCGCGGGCAGGCCCCCCAGAGAAGACCTTTTCTGTGCTATCAAAGGCAGCTGGAGCGGCTGCTTCTCACTGCACAGCAGCTCCGAGGGGCCCGGCCCGGTTGCTTTGGTCTCCACGGAAAGACCTTCTTAATTGGCTCCAGGCACAAGGTTAGAAGCCTCCTGCCTTCCCAGCCTGGGCCTGGGCTCCTGGAAACCGATCTTAGAGTGGGAGGGCAATGGGGGCCTGCATGCCCCATCCCAAGAAAGCCGACCTAAGGTCCAAAGGCTGGGGTGAGCCCCGGAAAGAACCAGGGGGAAACAAACAGCTTTGGGGGAGGAACCACTGGCAGAAAAAGCCAGAAGGAAAAAAGAGGGCTCCCTTCATTTTTTTGTTTTCCCCCCAAACATCTGTCCCATTTAACAAAACATGGAAGATGGCTTTCTCAACAAACTGCACATATTTTGTGGTTCCCTAAGTCTCAATTCCCTGGTGCAAAACCAAAACCTTTTGTCTCACAACAAGGCTGGGGGGTAGGATTATTAAACCCATTCTACAAATGGAAAAACTGAGGCACAGAGAGAAGAATTACCCGCCCAAGGTCACATGAGTAATAGATGTCAGCACTGGCCTCTGAAAACAGCCAGAAGGGTCCTTAGACACCACCCAATCCAGTGTCCCCATTGTACAGAGAAGGAGACTGAGTCTCAGCGATGAAAAGAACACTAGCTAAGGCCATACACTGAGTTAGTGGTGGGGCTAAGAGGTAACTGACCCCTTGCCTGGCTCCTCCTCCCCACGTCCTTGACCTACTTCTGAGAGCAGGAAATTTTGAAATGTAAGAAGATAAGTTACTGGCTAAAGGGTCTTTGCTTCCTTGACCTCCCACCTTGTCCATCCCCGATGCCAGAACCCCACAGGTAACATCTTAGCCTCCCAATCACCCAAAATGGGTCAGAGGTCACCGTACGGCTGACCAGGGAGCAAGAAACAACAGGAACAGGAAACTAACATCTTCTGCCGCCGCCCCTTCTTCTTACCTCCCCTAGCCCCCAAACTGACATGATTCAACCTGCCCTGCCCTTCTAAAACTCAGGAGATAAGTAGCCACACATGTAGTGTCAGAGACAGGATCTGAACACAGACTTCTGACAACCAGTCCAGCATGATGCCTTGTGACTTGTTCCTTTGCCTAAATGCCACCCTCCTCCATGAAGCCCTCCCTGATTTCTCACCTCACCTCCTCCCTAACCCCAGCCCTCGGTGATCTCTCCCCTCTGAGGCCTGGGAGCCTTCCTTGGACCTGTACCTTTTATTCCGCTCTCAGCACATCCTTGTTTGTACACGCTGCATTGTCTGGGTTTCATCCTCCACCACTGGCTGTGACCACCCTAGGGTCATAGACCACTCCCCACTCCTGCCCCATCCTCGCCCTGCACCTTCCCTAACTCATTCCCCCACAGGGGGCGCACGCCCCTCCCCCTGACTCCCAGGTGGTCCACGTACTTCAGATGGGTGGACATCAGGGGAAGCCAAGGGCTCCAGATCTCCAAAGCTATACACATATAGGCCCGCAAAGAGAAACCAGCACTAGAAACACCGAGAGATGCCCTGCCCCATCAGAGACAAAACACAGGCATTCACACACACACCACACACACACACGGATTCACACAAAGATTTCCCCCCACCACAGAAACTAACACCAATCCACATCACACAGAGACCCTCATGTGTGTGAAAGTAGAAAACTACCCTTCTGCCACATACATCAGTGAGCTAAGCAGCCTTCAGACCCTCCCCACTGAGACCCCCACACCCTTCCACAGATACACAGAAACCCACCCACAGATTAACAGAGGTACACACACACTCAGAGACAGCCCCGATCAGGCCACACAGAAACCCTCCCCACAGACTAACGCACATGCCTGGATTCACAGAACACACGATCCATCGGCTGATCTACAAGCATTTATTAAGCATCCACCATCGGACAGGCATGGTGCAAAGACTGAAACAACCAACTCCTACACACACACACACTCCCAGACTCAGAAACACATGGAGGCACACTCACCCGCTAAAAGCCCCTCACACACAACGATGCACGCAGCCTCTGGGCCCAGGAGCTCCCAGGGGGCCAAGAGAACAGAGGAAGGAGTTTTCCCAGCACAGAGCCCGGAACTGGCTTTCCTCCCATCCTACCCGGCCCCCCTTCGGGGCCCTTTCACCCCTGGCATCCGACAGGCCCCTTGTACAGGCTATGTTTCATGTCCAACAGCGTCCCTGGGGGCCCAGGCCTGAGCAACCCCTCCCTCCACTGGCCTCCCTTGCCTTGGTTCCTCCCCAGGCTTGATTGGAACCAGACCCTCAGTGGGAGCGCCACATGGAGTGAGGCTAGGGGAGAAGGAGAGGCTGACAAGGGGGGCCAGACTGGGGAGTTAGGGTGAGCGGGGACTGGCCTCCTCCCTCTTTTCCAGAGACCTTAATAATTAATTTATTAATAATTAATAATTGTAATTATTACAATTGTAATAATTGTCCCCTTACACACAGACAGACAGACAGACACACACACACACATCCTGCTGCCTGATCCCCAAAGATTCAGACCCCGGCACCTCACAGCCGTGGAGACACACAGGGCTCCCATTTCAGAGTTGGTCATAGCTTGAAGATCAGAGTCCAGCCTTGTCTGTGTCCTGGGCCCCTCTGACAGGTGGTCTGGCAAAGTCTGTGGACCATTCTCAGAATCATAATGTCAGATAACTGCAGGAAGTGTTACATCCTAGTTAGAGGTTAGTGGAAAGTGAAGATGTCCTTTTTGGTTTTCCTACCAAGGTTTAAGGACTTCTGAAATCAATCTCTGGAGCCCAGGTTAAGAACCCCTGACCTAACCAATCCAACCATTTTTCAGATGGAGAAACTAAGACACAGAAAAAGACCAGGATTTGCCCTGTGATAACACAGTAAGCCTGCAGCTGATTTAGCATGAGAACCTGGGTCTCCTGCCTCGGATGGTCACCCCATGCCTCAGTTTCCAATTTCTTGATACCTGGCCCCTTACAGGCAGACTTTTAAAGGAGAAAGCCTGGCTCTTTTTTTTTTTTTTTCCAAAAAACCCACAGGATTAAAGTACTTTCCTCCAACCTCCTCATTCACATAGTCTCAGAGATGGGGCCATCCTGGTAACAGTCCTTGCCCTCCTTCAAGAAGGGAAACGTCTTTTCCTTTGACTCGGGAGTCTTGGTCCCAAGTTTCCGACACACCCAACATCAGATCAGGCCAGAGGGAGCAGGCCAGACAGAGCAGGCCTCTCCTTCCCCTCCCAATGCCTCCTCCCATCTCTCCCCACCCTCTCCTCCTTCTCTATCCTTATTCTTTTTCCCTCTCTAGCTTGGGACCTATTCCTATGGGGAGGCTCAAGCATCCAGGTTGTCTGGAAGAAATCATGTACACTACAGTGGAAAGCCTTGGGTAGGAGTTGGTGGAGCTGGGTGCAAGTCCCATTCTGCCCCTGATTTACTGGGTGAACTCGAATGATGAATAAAGAATGAAGAAAGGAAGGAATGTGGGAAAGAAGGAAAGAAGGAAGGAAGGAAGGAAGGAAGGAAGGAAGGAAGGAAGGAAGGAAGGAAGGAAGGAAGGAAGGAAGGCACATTCCTTCCTCTCTCTAGGCCATGGCCTCCTTTTTAAAATAAGGGGGCTGAATTCAATGAGCTCTAAGTTCTTCTAGGTTCTGACATCCTAAGGGTCCTCCCAGTTCTAACATTCTCTGTTCTACACTCTAAAGATTCTCCTGGCTCTGACGTTCTCTCTGTTCTAAGGTCCCTTCCAGTTCTGACATTCTCTGTTTTATCTTCTAAGGTCCCATTCAGTGCTAAGGAATTCTTATGACCCACAGGAGCATTGGAAAGGGGAGAAGAGAGAAAGGGGGAGAAGGAAATCCCGAACTGGCCATATGTAGATGAGTCTCAGGTCTAGCTGGCCCCAGCCCGAGGAGCCCCCTCCTTTCCCAGCCCACCCCCAGTCACTGGCCCTAAGGTCAGCACAAGGGGAGGGCAGAAGAGCCCAGGCCCCACCCCACCCAAGCCCCCAGGGAGGGACCATCCTGTTGTCTTGGGATAAGAGCCAGACAGTGGAAGCAGTGAAGCGAGACCAGTGGCTCAGCCCCTTGCCCCCGGGATCAAGCCAGTTCCACCCTTGAGGTCAAAAGAGGAGAAGCTGCCTGACACCAGTGGGACAGTGGGGAGAGGCCCTCTCGCTCTCCAGCAGGGCCAGGATAAGCAGCTCAAAGGGCCCCAGAGAACAAAGGGTCTTCCTCTCCCCCCAACTCCCACCTCTGGGGAGCTGGGGCAGGGCTAAGGGTTCAGGAACTAGGCCAGAAGGAGAGAGATGCCCAAAGTTACATGAGGAACGATAGCATTTTCAAGACAATTCCACAGATTTATTGTGTCTGCTGTATTCCAGGTTCCATGTTCAGGGCAGGGGACGCAAAAGAGAGTGGGGAGAAATAACACTCATATAAG
The DNA here is from genome assembly GCA_028646595.1 of Phalanger gymnotis. Classification (NCBI taxonomy): domain Eukaryota; kingdom Metazoa; phylum Chordata; class Mammalia; order Diprotodontia; family Phalangeridae; genus Phalanger; species Phalanger gymnotis. The sequence continues at coordinate 51,549,811 of CM053622.1, forward strand.
GAAACATGAAATTAGCCAAAGATACCCTCCATGTGGAGTGCTGGAGAGAACACTAGAAGGACTCAGTTCACCTCCTGCCTCAGATACATACTAGCTATGTGACCTGGGCAAGTCACTTAACATCTGTCTGCCTCAGTTTCCATCTGTGAAATAGTGAAACTCAAGAGCCTCCAAGATCCCTTGCAGTTCTTATGAAACCAGGGGTTGGGACGAGTGATCACTTCCAGCTGGGGGAATCAGGAAGGCTTTGTGGTCCTCAGAACTGCTGTAGTCCAACCCCCTCATTTTATAGAAAGGCTCCGATCAATGTCACACGAGGTAGGCATAACATCAGAGATACAGCAGAAGGCCCTTCCAAGAATCTTCAAATAGCAGCATCAAGAGACTGTAAGGCCAGGACTCCAAATACTCACCCTTCTGAGGACTTTGGATGCTACATCTCTTCCTGACCCCCAGCCTGGGGAAGCTGAGGAAAGGTAGACCAGAAAAGAGAAGAAGAAATCTACCATCCCACTAGGGGCAGAGTGGAACAAAGAAGTTTGGAGACTCACAGGTAGCCAAGGAGATCTGGCTGAACAAGTGAAGAAGATCTGAGGGTTATGGGGGACCACAAGGCCATAGATCATAGATTATAAGTCACAGAAAGGTTAGAACAAGAAGAGGCTTCATAGACGGTCTAGTCCAACCTCAGAGCCTGGATAACCCCTACTAGGGAGTACTACTCTATCCTGAATGGGAAGTAGATGAGGCGAACTCTACCCCCACCAAGTTCCAAATCCAAAGATTCCAACCCGCCTCCAGATCTGGAGACTCCAGACACTTTGGGGGGCATAGAGAAGGGTTGCCCAGGATACTGCCCTGCCCCCCCATCCCCTCAGCATCTGCCCTGTCTCAGGGGCACTACCCAGGGTCACACAACCGATACTGTCAAAGGAAAGATCCGAACCCAGGCCCTTCCAGCTTCAAGTCCAGCTTTCTGCTCAGCCTCTATATCACTCTCACAGACAATGAAAACATACGGTGCCTGAAGACGGGGACTGTTTACTGTTTTATTTCTGTATCCCGGCACCTAGCAGAGCCTTGAGCTTAGTGGGTCAGCAGCTTAATAACAGCTGACTGGGCTGGATCATAGAACAAGGGCAGGGAGGGAACACTGCTCTGCCAGGGGGAAGGGGGAGGGGCACAAAATCACACACTGGTATGTATGGCATACAGCAGACTGGGTTGATGCATTGGTTGGGTTTGAGGAACTATTTTTTCCCCTTCTTTCCTTTTTCTTAATTCTTTGTTACAAGGGATGGCTCTCTGGGAAGGGGAGGGGAGGGTTACAGTTGGAAATAAAAGTGATGTTAAACAGAAGACATCATTAAAAACCAATTTTCAGTGAGGGAGAAGCGATCTGAAAGGGCCTCGAAGGTCCCTTCCAGGTTCTCTAACTCCCTTCTGGACCTGCCCCTCCCAGACCAAAAGCCAGCCCTGCTCCCCTGAGTCACCAGCACTCTGGGCGGCCGGCCCAGAGAGGGAGGGGAGGCACACTCATTCTCCGGTGAAACTGCAGCTATCTTATCTTCATCTCCTAAGGGACCAAACCCCCAGTGCCCCGACAATCCTGGGGCCAAGAATGTCCGGTGAAAACGCTTCCTCCCTCCTTCCTGCCCCAGGGTGCGGTGCATAGAATCCTGGACTAGCTGTTCTAACAGCGGAGCTGGAGCCGCACCTCTCCGAGGACACTGGCTGCCTTTACTACCCGTAGGACCTTAGCCCAGTCACTTACATCTCTTGGGACCGAGTTTTCCTCATCTATAAAATGAAGACAATCCCTTTCAGTTTGGGCCTTGGGTTCTCCCTAGCTCACAAGGTAACCTTCTTCAGCTGGTGGTGAAATGGAGAGTGAGCTGGGCTTGAGGTCGGCGAGTCCTGAGTTCAAACCTCACCTCTGACACTTACTAGATGGATGACCTTGGGCAAGTCAATTAACTTCTCTCTGCCTCAGTTTCCCCATCTGTGAAATGAGGATAATAATAGTACTTACCACACAAGATTGTTGTAAGGATCAAAAGTGCTTTGCAAACCTTAAGACGCTGTATAAAAGCTTTGTTATTCTGTCACGTCAGCCTCTCCACGACCCCATATGGAATTTCCTGGCAAAGATACCGGAGCGGTTTGCCATTTCCTTCTCCGGCTCATTTTACAGATGAGGAAACTGAGGCACGCAGGGTGAAGTGACTTGCCCAGGGTCACACAGCTGGTAAGTGTCTGAGGCTGGATTTGAACTCAGGAAGATGAGTCTTCCTTCCTCCAGGCCCAGCACTCTAACCAGTTCACTACCTAGCTGCCCTACATAAAAGCCAACTATCATTATTACTACCCTTGAGACTTTGGGTAAGTCATTCTTCTCTCTGAGCCCCAGGCCACCAGACCCAGATGGCTCTGAAGGAGAAAGTGAGGCTGGTGACCTTGCACAGCCCTCCCTCACTCAAACCAAAGTCAGCTGCAAGTCACGTTATCCATCTCCTTGATCTCATGGTCCTCCTCCAGAACTAAGGACAAACACACACACACACAACACACACACAACCCTCTCAAAGATAAGGGAGTTAAAGGTGCAGAGAGTGTTCTTAGATGTAGCCCAACCCCCTCATTTTACAAATAGGGAAACTGAAATCCACCTTATCTGGGTCAATTTCCTCATTTTTAAAATGAAGAGGGGAAAAAAAAGGAAAAGGAAATGAAAGGGATCCCAAGAGCTAAGGGTGAGAAGAGATCATAGATATTACCCTCCCTGGTCCTGTGTCTGTCTGTCTTACAGCCTCTCCTTCCCCCACCTCGTATCCTCGAGGCATCTAGTCACCCTCACTAGGCTCTGAGCCTTGGGTGTGAAGGCAGGGACCAAACCAAACCTGACCCATCTCTGTTTCCCCTTGAGCTGGGGCTTGGATGATGGGAGGATGTCAACAGGAGAAGGGTGGGGAGAGAGAACATTCCAGGCAGGAGGCATGTTGTGAGTGAAGACGTGACGGAAGACGAACATGGGAGATAGAGAGATAAGCAGCTAGACAGACATGCACGTGTACTGGGGGCAGGGGGGCAGCGCTGAGGAGGGCGTACAGGCCTGTTTGGCTGGAGCCCAGAATAAAGGCTGGAATAATAAAGGAAGCTAGGCGGTGCAGTGGATAGAGTGCCAGATCCAGTCAGGAAAACTCATCTTCCTGAGTTCTAATTCAGTCTCAGACACTTACTAGCTATGTGTGACCCTGAGCAAGTCACTCAACCCTGTTTGCCTCCGTTTCCTCATCTGGAAAATGAGCTAGAGGAGTAAATGGCAAACCACTCCACTGTCTCTGCCAAGAAAACCCCAAATGGGGTCATGAAGAGATGGACAGGACTGAAATGACTAAAAAACAAAAAAATATAAAGGAATAAAGGGTAGAACGGATGGAGCGTCGGACTTGAAAACTTGGAATCAAATTCAGATTTAAATTCTGTCGCCGATACTCAGTTTCCTTGTCTGTGAAATGGAGATAATACTTCTACTTACAGCCGCCTCCCTCAAGGTCACCCATGTCTTACATATACCTTGGGCAGGTCCTAGCAATAGATGGGGAGTGAAGCCTGACCATAAGGAGGAGATCTGGGATGGAGCCCAGATCGAGATCAGAGGGACATGTGGATCAGTCCCCTCATTTTACAGAAGAGGGAATGAAGACTCTGTCAGTGAGTGACATCTTCAAGGTCCCTGGGCAGAGGTGGGTCTTCTCCTTTGTGCCCCAAGCCAAAGCGGATTGCGGGGGAAAGGGGGTGCAGACCTGGGTCTACCACTAAGGATCTTCGTGAGTTGGGGGATCATTTAAATGCAATTCGAATATTTATTAAGTACCTACTATGTGCAAAGTCCAGGGGTGGGTACTAAGGGAGATCTAAAAATGAGCTCAGGCTAATATGAAAATATGTTTTACATGATTGCACATACATAACCTATATCAGATTGCTTGCGGTCTTGGGGAAGGGGTGGTGAGGGATGGAGGGAGATAACTTGGAACTCAGATTTTTTTTAAATGAATGTTGAAAATTGTCTTTACGTGTAATTGGAAAAAATAAAATCCTATTAATAGTATTTTATTATTTAAAATACAATTATTTACTAATAGTATTATTTAATACTAATATTATTTAAAATCCTATTAACAGTATTTTTTTCCAATTACACGTAAAGACAATTTTCAACATTCATCTTTTATAAGATTTTGAGTTCCAAAAATTTCTCCCTCATGCCTTCCCTCCTCTCCCTGCTCCCAATGATGGCAAGCAATTGGATACAGGTTATACATGTACGATCATGTAAAACATAAAAAACAAAATGAGAGAGAGAGAGAAATGAGGTCAGAGATGTTCCCTGGCCTCAGGGAGTTTACAGTCTGAAAGTGGGATAAGACTCAACCCCAGGCTGCCAGAATACCCAAGATCACACAGTAAGCGACCCCTCTACATTAATCCTCCTCTTTCTCGTCAGCCCCGGGGTCTTCCCCTCCTTGCTGGTGACTCCCAGGCCACCATTTGGGGAAGGGCCTTCTCTCTCCCTACAATCCACTCCCTTGTCAGCTCCATTATGCCTGCTTAGTTAGGCTCCCTTTCTCTCCTCCCAACTTTAACATCTCTTTCTTGTTGTCTTTCCCCAATTAGAATGTAAGCTTCTTGAGGCCAGGGACCATCAGCTTGCTTATCTATGTATCCTTAGCTCTGTGCCTGGCACTTAATACTAGATCTATCTGTATCAGAGGTGTAAAGTGTTCTGAGAGGTTCCATGGGGAAGAAAGCTTGGGGATGGGGGTAGGGAGCTAGGGAAGGGAAGGGCTAGGGAAGAGGGGAAGGCTTCCTAAAAGCAGCAGCATCAAAGGATGGGTAAGAATTCAGCCAGTTCAAAGACAGGAACTCTTCAAGCACAGGACTGAACGCCCGCGTAGTCTGGCTATAGAGGTAAGAGGCAAGTAGCTAGAGAGAAGGAAGAAGAGGAGGGCATGGCCAGGACATGGAAACACCCCCCCCCATCCCCACCCCACCAATGACTCTCCAGAGCTCAGTATCCCCTTTGGTAAATGTGTAGGCTCGTCAAGTCAATCTCTCCAGTCTGCTGCTCTGGCATTCTAAGCTCCCAGTCCCAAGCATAGGCTCTCTCCAGCCCTTTCCCTGGCTCACACAGTCATGTCTTGGGGGCCAGGGAAACAGGGGAGGAAAAGAAGAGAGGGAAAGGTGGAGGGAGAAGGACACGGAGGGAGGAAAGTGAGGGCAGAGAAGAGGGAGAGGGAGAAGAGCGAGAGAGGAGAAGAAGAGAGATAGAGAAGAGAAAAAAGGAGGGAGAAAGGGAAGAAGAAGGGGAGAGAGGGAAGAGGGGAAGAGAAAGAGAGAAGAGGAAAAGGGAGAGAGTAGAGCAAGAGAGGAGAGGAAGGGGAGAAAAAGAAGAGAAAAAATGAGGAAGGGGATAAAAGGAAGAGAGGGGGAGAGAAAGGAAGGGAAGAGGGAGAGAAAGAGGGGAAGAGAAAGAGAGAGAAGAGGGGAAGAGGAAGAGAGAGAAGAGGGGAAGAGAGAGAAGAGGGGAAGGGAGAAAGAAGAGTGATAGAGGAGAAGAAGGGGAGAAAGAGAAGAGAAAAAAGAGGAAAGAGGAGAAAAGGAAGAGGGAGGGAGAGAGAAGAGGTGAAGAGGAAGAGAGAGAAGAGGGGAAGGGAGAAAGAAGAGTGAGAGAGGAGAGGAAGGGGAGAAAAAGGAGAGAAAAAAGGAGGAGAGAGGGGGGAGACAAGGAAGAGAGGGGGAGAGAGAGAGGAAGGGAAGAGGAAGAGAGAGAAGAGGTGAAGGGAGAGAGAAGAATAGGGAGAAAAAGAGGAAAAAGAGGGAGAATAAGGAAGACCGAGAAGGGGGAGGGAGGAGAGGAGAGGAAGAAGTGAGAACAATAAAGTGAGAAAGAAGAGGGAGAAAGAAGGAAGGAGAGAGACAGAAAAGGAAAGGAAGAAAGAGAGGTTACACTCTTCCCGGCTCCCTGGAGAAGCCAGTGCCCCCTCCCATCATGGCATAACCTGGCTGGCCTTCCCCTCCACATCCCTCTACCTCCAGGGAGCTATGCAAGCACCCCACAGGGCTGGGGTCGAAGGTCAGAGGATCAGAGGCAGCTGCTGCTGCCCCAGCCTCCCATCAGCCAGGAGGGTCCCGTATTGCAAATGGCAGGATCCCCTCCCAGAGGCAGCAGGGCCTCCCTCCTCCACGCCCCCTGCCTCCCATGATGCCTGAGGGCCCAGGCGGGAAACATGTCTAAGCATGCAGGGGTCAGTGACCCAAGGCTAGGGCCGGGTGGTCCCACAGCTGTTTGAGGCTGTGACCTCACCTCAGAGAGGGGGGAAGGGGAGCCAAGCAGGAGAAGGGAGGCAAAATGTCAGAGCTGGGAGGGCCCTTAGAACACAAAATGTAGAGAATTACTCGAGTATTCACCTTGGAAGGTCTCCAGTGGAGTGCCCTAGGGATCATTACTAGGTTTTAATATTTTTATCAAGAATTCAGATAAAAGAATAGCTAGCCACATGATCACATTTGCCAATGACAAAAAGCTAGGAGGGATCCAAGGAGATGCTTACAGACCAGAATAAAGGGTTGGATCAAAATTTAATAGGGGTATATGTAAAATTTTATCCTTGGGTTCAAGAAATTGACTTCACAAACAAAGATTGAAAAGACATGGCCGGCTAGACAGCAATTCCTCTCAAAATTATATGGGAGTTTTGTGGACTATGATGTAAATATTGGTCAACGGTTTGATAGGACAGCCGGAAAGGCTATTGTAATCTCTCCCCCAGTCTCCAGCCTCACATCATTAAAAGCTTGTGGCATCTTAAGCTTAACGTGTCCAAAACAGAACTCATCATCTTTCCCCGACAAGTCTTTCCCATTTCTCTTGAAGGCACCACTGTCCTTCCAGTCACTCACAGGTTGGCAGCCGCAGCATAATCCTGAACTCCTTACCCCATGCATCCTGTGAGTTGCTAAATCTTGCCGTCCTTCCCTCCTCAACATCTCTCCTATCCACACACAGCCTCACAGCTTCTAGGAATGGGAACGAGACCATCCTATCGTCCTCTGCCCTCACTAGACCTCATCTGTAGTATTGTGTTCAGTTCTGGGCACCACTGTTTAAGAAAGACGCTGACTAATTGGAGAGGGTCCATAAAGAGGAGGACAAGCAGGGCTGTAAAGGGGCCTGAGACCACTGCAGATGAGAACTGGCTGAAAGAACGGAGGCCATCTCTTATGGAGAAGAGAAGGCTTGGGGAAGGAGCAGAGAAGGGTGTGAAGACAGCTGCCTTGAGAGTGTCTGAAAGGTAGAAGAGAGAGACTATGAGATTCTGTTTGAAGGCAAATCTAGCAGTGATGGGTGAAGTGGCAAAGAGAAAAATTTAAGCCTGGTGTGAGGGAAAACTCCAGAACACACAGGGCTGTCAAAAAGGCAAATGGGCCGCCTCTAGAGGCCATGGACTCCCTCTTCTTGAGCAGATGCCGGCTGGCCACTTGCTGGTTATATCATCGTGGGAATTCGTTTTCCATCGTGGGTTGGACTAGATGAATGTGGAGAATCTTTTCAATCTTCAGAGCTGGGAGGGCCTTCAGAACACAGGATGTCATTCACAGAGAGATCTCAAAACAAAGAATGTTAGCGCTGGGGAACATTGAATTAGAACGTAGAATCAAATGGGTAGAACTATGGAAGCCAATCAAGTCAACATTCATTATATAGATGGGGAAACTGAGACCCAGATGGGGCAGGCTCACATACAGGAAATCACTGTGAAAGCCAAGAGTATGACCCCGTCTCGGGACCCCAAGGCCAGACTGGCGGGGACAGCCATAAAGGGCACTAAACCCATGTTTCCCCCAGCTGTGGGCCATGGATTGCTGGGGAGGGGGGTTCAGAAGGCAGAGGTATCACATGGGATCCCTGATTCTATATGCATACCAAGCACTGTCATTTTGACCTTTATTCTGTTCCAACAAAATATGCAGCACGACTCAGTATAACAAATAAGCAAACATCTCTTCTGTAGATGGAATAAAATAATGTCTTGCATATATAGATGACTATTTTTCAAATATATGTAGATGCTTCTGTGATTAACAAAATGCAAATTCATTTAAAAGCCATACAGAATTCAGAGTCACTTTTTTCCTCATCATATATTGCCTTAATCAGGGGCTGTTTGGACATTCAAAAGGGGGTGAAAAGGTAGGGAAAATCACCCCAAAAAGCTGTAAGCTGTACCAGACTATTGGTCTCAAACAGATCCTGAAGCCCTAGGAAAACCCCAGAAACAAGCAGCAAACAGATTCTCACCCCTCCCCGGGTTCCCTCCTCCTGGGAGGAAGGCCAGACCACAGGCTGGGGACTCCTAAGACCCGAGTCAGGTCTCCACCTGGACACTGGCTCACTATGAGACCTTGGCCAAGTCTCCTCCCTTCTGTGGGCCTCAATGAGCCCATCCCTACCCTGAGTCCCTCAGAAAAGGGGTTCTAAGGATCAAAGGAGAAGGCAGCTGAGAGGAACTGTAAAATCCAATACAAACTCAAATGGCGGGCTCAGCTCCCAATGGGTTGGGTTTCTACTGGTGAGGAAACCGTGTGGAACAGTGGAGAGAACACTAGAATGGAAGAAGACAAATCAAGATTCCAGATCTACCACTTACTATCTGTGACACCTACACAACTAATTTCTTCTCTTTGGGTCTCAGTTTGCTCTGCTATAAAATGGGTAAGTAGTGGAATTAATGGTTCCCCTTTACTCTGATATTCCAAGATCCCCTCAACTCTGATGCTCTAATGCCTCTCAGAGTTCTGTCATATTACGCTCTAAGGACACTCCCAGCTCTGACATTCTGGGTTCTTAGAGGAAGATGGACCAGGTGATCTCTAAGATACCTCTCAACTCTGACATGTTCTAAGGGCTCTCGTAGCCCTGACATTCTGGGTTCTAAGGGCCCTCCCAGCTCTGACATTCTGGGTTCTAAGGGCCCTCCCAACCTGGACATTCCCTGTTCTAAGGGCCCTCCCAGCCCTGACATTCCCTGTTTTAAAGGCTCTCCTACCTCTAAATCCACTGATTCTCTGATAAATCTCTGCTGGGTCCCAGAGGGAAGGCTGAGCTCATCAAAGAGAAAAGGCACCTTGGCCAGGCAGCCAGCTGACAGACTAGCACGGGCCACGCTCTACAGGAAATGCCCTTCATCTTTCTCGGGCCACTCCCATCCCAGGCCAGTGGAGATGGGCCCTTGCCTGCTCCAAGATCTTCCTGCCAGGAGAAGGTGTGGCAGATGGGGCCAGAGAAAACACTCTCGGATGCCAGGGCCTCCCCCTCGTAACCTCATTTAGCTGACACAGTACTTTGCCCCTCTCTAATGTAAGAGTACATATTGTAGTTAGACCCATCTGTCTCATCCCCTTAGTTGGCTGCGGGATCCATGTGGACAAGGGCACGACGTCATCTAAACTTTGTGCCTCCTCAAAGACCCAGCACCAGGCTCTGCACAGAGTGGGCACAGCTTGGCAGAGTGCGCACAAATTGGCAGAGCAGGTACAGCTCTGCAGAGCGGACAGGGCCTGGGATTTAGAGTCCAAAAAAGCTCCAGCCCCACCCCTGGCAGCAGTGGGATCCTCGGCAAGTCAGGTAACTGTTTTTAGCCTCAGTTTCCTCATCTCTAAAATCAGAACCTCACAGGATTGTTGCAGGGATCACATGAGACGACGACTGTAAAATGATTTGCAAACAAAAATACTACAGAAATGGCAGTTACTGTGATTGTTAGATGAATAAACAAATGGAAGAAAGTAGCAGTCTTCAGTCCTAAGAGACAGAGCTGTATGTCTCTCCAGCCCAGAGCACCTCTGGATAGGGGTCACATTCCCAGGAATGATATTTTAAAATATATATACCAATAAATAAATATTATCAATAGAATACACTGCATTTATATGTTATAAAGCTAAGTATAATGCACACTGTGGTTGCCAGGACAAAGCAGGTAAAGTGGGAAATTGACCTCAGAAGTTCCTCGGCTTTCTGGGGCATAACACTGGGGAGACCTCTGGCTGAGCTCCAGGTCAGGACCCTCTGCTCCTGGCTGAGAGATTTTGGACAACTCCTTTGTCCTCTCTAGGTCTCAGATCTTCTGTACAACAGGGGAGGGATCTGAACTGTAACATCTGAAAAACCCAGCCCCCATTTCTGACATTCTATGCTCCAAGGGTCCCCCCAGCTCTGACATTCTGGGTTCTAAGGTCCCTCCCAGCTCTGACGTTCTCTGTTCTAAAGGTCATCCCAGCTCACATATTCTTTGTTCCAACATGATCTAAGGGCTACCCGCCTCGTTTCCCCCAGCTCTCTCATGCTAAGCTCCAAAACTCTGACATTCCCTGTGGATCTCCTGGTATGTGCCCAAGGTGGGGCAAGAGGTGTGGATGCCCGGGGTGGGGCCCTGAAGCCCTGGGCATAGCAGGCTCAGGTCCAAGTTCCGTTTGGCAGAGGCCCCGCTTCTCTCCTCTCCCTTTCACTGCTCCTCCAAATCTCCAGCATGATTTCCTCTCCAAGGGTTCAATAGCAGGGTTTCTTCCTCTTTCTCCACATTCTTCAGAGGCAGGGCCAGGGAGGGGAACCCACCTAGTCCAAATCAGCAGGCACAAACTGCCTCCCTCTCTCTCACGGGCCCCAACTCAGACCCCGCTGCCCTGGGCCTCCCTGGAAGCCTGGTTGCCCCCCTCCACTGCCCACTGGTGGGGTACTCAGCTGAGCTGTGGGTAGACAGAATGATAGAGTTATCTCCCAGCAGAGAAGCCAGCAGCTCCCAAGGCTGAAAGTCACATACGTTATCAGACAGTTACCAAAATGGTATTTTTTTTAAACTGTTTTTCTTTTTCATAAAGAAAGATTTCATTCTAGGTGGATCAGTGAATACAGCGCTGGGCCTGGAATCAGGAAGACCTGAGTTCTGACACTTCACCTTTGTCAGCCTCTGTTTTCTCATCTAGAAGATGGGAACAATACAGCACAAGCAGCCTTGAGTGTTGTTGTGAGGACCGAATGAGACGATAATTGTAAAGCACTTAGGACAGTGTCTAGCATATAGCAAGTGCTAGCTATGATTATGATGATTATTCTGAAGTAGGTTGGAGAAAGGGCGTTTTATCCAAAATGCCTGAAATGTAAGAAACAAAAGGCACCAACAAAAAAAAATTTTTTTAAAGAAAAGACTAGTAGAGTTACCCAAAAGCAACAAGAACCACAGAGATCCTTTTCCAGAGCTATCCGCAGATCCCTTTTCTCTAAAGTATTAAAAGTGTACAATCACTTTATTCACAACGGCAGGGGAGGAAAAGGAGGGCAGTGTGGTTACTATCATCATTTTTACCCAAGAAGGAAACTGGAAACCCCCTAGGTTAAGAGACTGGCCCAAGGTCATACTGCTAACGAAGAGTCATGATCTGAACTCGGATCCCCCAACTCCACGTCCGCAGCTCCGTCCACTGTACCACACCGCCTCCCCACGGCCAAGGGCAAGAGATGGATGAAGACGCCCCCCCCCCCAAGACAGCCCCGGCCCAGCTCTTCCAGAACATTCTCCCAGAGACGGGCACCTAGGAAGGGTAGCAGGGAGTGGCCCCTGTCCTAAGATGCACCACAGGCTACTGAGGCCAACCTAATCTCTTACATTACGGCCCTGTCTCTGGAGTCGACCCTGGGTTCCAATCCCGCCACTGAAGTTGACTGTTGGGCAAAGCCTTGATTTTCCTTGATGTCCGTTTCCTCTTTCTAACCCGAGGGAAGCAGATTAAAGGGACTGCGAGGCCCCTTCCAGCTTTACAGCCATGATACCAACATCCAGTGGCCTGGGTTCAAATCCCAAATTCCAGGATCATGGGAGGGCCCCTTTCCTTTTCTGGGCCTGTTTCCTCATCTGTAAAATATAAGTGTTGGCCCACGTAAGCCCTGACAGCCCCTCCTGGCGCCAAAACCTCAATAACTGCCAGTATCCAGGGATGCCCTGCCTCTCCCACCCCACCCCCCATCCTCCAAGGGCCAGGTTTCACCTTGCCACAGTTTCCAGCCCGTAAAGGAAGGATGGGTCAGTTTACAAGCACACATGGGCTGGAGCACTTTACAGGACCGATGATTAGGCCATGGGTGTAGCTGGGCTGGGCCCCAGACGGGGATCTCCCTCAAGCCAAGCTAGGTGACACGCCCACAGCGACACTTTCAAAGCAGGTAGCCAGCATCTTCCCACTGTGCATGGGAGGGGACCATTGTCCCCTGCTTAAAAAACACCTGTTTGTTCAGTATGACTCTGGCAGGGGCAGCCAGGGGTCTCAGTGGATAGAGCGCCGGGCATGGAGTCAGGAAGACCTGAGTTCAAATCCGGACTCACACTCTCACTAGCTGTGTGACCCTAGGCAAGTCACTTCACCCTGTTTGCCTCAGTTTTCTCATCTGTAAAATGAGCTGGAGAAGGAAATGCCAAGAAGACCCCAAATGGGGTCATGGAGAGTTGAACACAACTGAAAACAACAAAACAATAAGACTGACAGAAGTATGAGCTGGACGCTATGCCACAGAGAGCCCAGCCTGGTAGAAAGAACCCTGGCCTAGGTCCCTTCCGGCTCCTGACATTTTGCATTCTAAAGTTTCCCCCAACTCTGATATTTTGTGTTCTAAGATCTCTTCTTTTTGCTACATTTTTCTCTGAGCCTCAGTTCTCCAATCTGTAAAATGAAAGGTCCGACTCAGATGATATTTAAGATTCCTTCTAGCTCTTACAGGCTCTGGGTCACCCTGAGCAGAGCCAGTCACATTCTGCAGGCCGGGGCCCAGGGGGACCATCCCCTTCCCCTGCCTGTGACCCACAAATTCCCTGTGGGTCATCCCCAACTGACTGGACCAGCCTCTCAGCTCCAGAGAGAATCTTGAGAAGCAAATAACCATGGGTCCTCTAAGACAGAATGGGGGACCGGACAGAGTACAAAAGGCTTCCTTTCAAATGAGGCATAAGAGAAAAAAAACTGCTGCTTTCTCTCTCTGTCTCTCTCTCTCTCTCTGTCTCTCTCTCTCTCTCTCCCTCCTCCCCTTTCTCTCTCTCCCTCCTCCCCCTCTATCTCTCTGTTTCTGTCTCTCTCTCTCTTTCCCCCCTCCCCCACTCTCTCTCTTTCCTTCTCATTTATCTATAATAAAAGCATCCTCGTTACTGGTAAGCAGACCCAGAAGGTTCCAGAAAGTCTCCCCTTTTGTCCTTTCTACTTCTCCTTGCCATCAAAAAGAGAAATCGAAATTATCCTTTTGGGAAAGAAATAATAAAATTGTGACAAAATTTCTAGTTCTCTCTCTCTCCCCTTTTTTCTGGAGAAGTGGGGGTGCAGGGAGCCTTCCTTAAAAGATAAAACTTTGAAGGACTTGGCTACATGACCGAGAATCAACTCAGCGGGGGAGAGGATAGCTCTACAATCCAATGAAGACACACTCAGATAAATAAATAATTTTTTATAAAACACAGTTTAGAGACAGAAGCCAGATTTTCTCCCCAGAGTAGCCCGGCCCCAACAGAGGCTGGTTGGAAGGGGAGGGGGCCAGAGTACCTGCAGAAGGTCCCCTCCCCACCCCCCACCCCTATCCTCTGCAATGACAGGACACTATCAAACTGAAAAGGGCTGCCCTGGGGCTTGGGATGCTAGGGCTGAGCGGGACCAGGCAAAGGGAAGGTGGGATGTCGAGGCTACATGGGCTGATGACTTAATATTATTGATATGTGGATGCAGAATGATGTTATCTGAAGGACGGATCTCTCTTTCCTCTCTATTAAAGACAGTAGCCAGGGCAGCATAATGAAAAGAACACTGGATTGGGAGGCTGAGGTCTCCCATATACCATGACCTTGGGCATGTAACTTAACCTCAATGGACTGCAGCTTCCTGCTCTGTAAAAGCAGTGAGAGTGAACTAGACCAGAGGTGTCCAACTGGAATGCCTCAACCAGACTCATCAGGGAACTAATTAATTAATTTACTGGGTAATGTTTAACAAAATAAATAAAAATACAACATCACACAGATAATGTTCATTTGTGGTTTTCTAAGTCAATATGAGCTGAATAAGGAGGCATCCACACTGCCCCTTCAAGTCAAAGGTTACCTTGTATCTACTTTGTAAACATTCTGTCTATCTATACCAAGGGTGGGGAGCCTGCGGCCTCAAGACCACATGTATCCTTCTAGGTCCTTGAGTGTGGTCTTTTGACTGAGTCCAATTTTTACAGAACAAATTCTTCTATTAAGGGGATTTGTTCTGTGAAGTTTGGATTCAGTCAAAGGGCCACACTTGAGGACCTAGAGGGCCACAGATGACCTCAAGGCAGCAGGTTTTCCACCCCTGGTCTATGCCCATATGTGTACAGGTCGTATCCACGTTTAGATGGTAGAAGCACCTTGAGGGCAAGCGCCTTCCTTTTGTCTCTGTATCTCTTGCATCTAGCATGGTTCCTGGAACCCTGGAGGCACTGACACTTACTTTTATTTTCTCATTTATGAATTTCTAATTTAAACTTAACAAGCATTGACTAATTTTTTTTTCAGAGGAAGAAATAGAGGCTGGGAGCAAGGCACTGACATGCCCAAGGTGATGGATGACACAGCAGGGAGAGGCTGAGCCACGATTTGAACCAGGAGGTGGGCCTCTAAATCTAGGGCTCCTTCCATCACACCATGTTGTTTCTGCATGCTCTCATCACATTTCCATCCTAGATTTAGAGGAAAAAGGAATCTCAAAGATCACCTCCCAGTCCAGCCCCAGCCCATCCTCTCCCATTGCACAGATACAGAAACTAAGGCCTGGACAGATCAGCTATCTTGCCCAAGATCCCACTGGTGATGAGTGGCAGATTCAAAGCCATGTCCTCAGATTCTGAAGGTAGGGCTCTTCTTTCCAAGACACCCTCAAGCTTCTCATCATTCTGTGAGGTTACTCCTGTCTAAGCTCCCTCCTGGGAATGTTATCTACGCAACAATAATATTAATGACAATTACTGCTCATACCTATACAAGGCATCCTCCACGAGGGCAAGAAAGCCAGAGTACGATCCAATCCTCTCAGGCTTCAGGAGAGGGGCCTGCCCCCAACCTGGAAGGGAAATGCCAGACCCCAACTAGCTGTGAAGACAGGAGAAGAGGTCCAGGAGCCCTCTCCCCTGACATCTAGCACATCTCAGGCCTTGGGAGTTGGGGGGCAGGTGGGGGGTCAGAGACTAAGCACACTGGTATCAGGGAGCAGAAGCAAGGAGGCCCCTACCGTGGGGAGGGAGGGATGGGATTACAGGCCCCGGGAGATAATGGACTGGAAGGAGAGGCAGCCCCTTGTGCTGAGGACCAGGGAACAAAGCCTGGGCGAAGGGATGGATTAAACCTCTCTACTCCTGCCCGCTTCCCAACGGTAAAGAGGAAAGAGAAGAAATGTTCTAGACACAAAGGCAGGGGGGGCCCATTTGTGCAAAGGAGCCAAGAACAGAAAGGAATGGGAGAGAGAAAGGAGGTGGTTTTTTTCCTTCTGTTCTGTTCTCAGATCAAAAAAAAAAAGAGCTGTTTCAAAAGGGGAGATTTCAAGGTGGGGAAGCAGGCAGGGTCTGGCCCCTGGCTCCTCTTGTCTCCCTCCTCAGGCCCCTCCACACCCCCAAGGCCAAGCCCCAGAGTCAGGAACCAACAACTAAAAGCAGGGTGGGGTGTGCCCCTTGGAATTGAGACTGTGACTGCGAAGATGGGGGGCAGGGGGTGGAGAGACTGCTAACTACAGGCTTTCAGACCCTTAACTGATCAGGTCTGAATGGCCGCCATGCCCGCCCACCTCCTCATCAATGTGCCATTTTCCTAAATCTGGACTCCTCCTCAACCAAGCAGAAACTCTTGGGAGGGGGCGCAAAAGGCAGGCATCCCTCACGTCTTTCTCAGTCCCAAAGCTAACTGTCTTCTCCTCAGACCTGGAGATGTCACCACCCAGGATGGGTTAGGCACCCATCTAACCCATACATCCCAGTCTTCCTTCTCCCTAAGGTGAAAAGCTGGGCTAGGTCACAGCCCCGGGGCCTAGAAGATCATTCTGGAGCCAGAAAAGGAAGAGAGATGAGAATCATAACTCCTTGTCAATACAACAGCTCACTTGTGCTCTGGATCCAAAGATACACAGCGAGTTCAGAGGGTGTCACACAAGGCCCAAACTCTGCCTAGTAACAACCTGAAGTGTCAGTACTGGGCAAGCCATTCTGTAAGATAGTTTGGAGCCTTGAGAGATAAGGTGTGATACCTGTTCATATCTTTGGACTCAGCAATCCCACTATTGGCCACTTATTCCCAGGAGGTCAGAAGAAGGACAGACTACACCTACACCAAGACATCTGGGTCAGCCCCTTTTGTGGTATCAAATAACAGGACACCAAGTGGGTGCCCATGACGGGGGACCAGCTGAACAAACTACGGTATAGGTGGCACATCGGCAGGCCATAAACAACAAATGTGGAGGGGATTCCAAAAAACCACAGGCAGACTCATGTGAACGGACACAGAGTGAAGCAGGACCGGGGAATGTGATCAACATGGGGGACCGGAACAATGCAGGTGAGAGAAGAACACGAAAAGGAAGTGGAAAACTGAGTAATCTTGGTCCAGGAGAACAGACAAAACACACAGCCCCGGCAACTGGAGAGCAGGTATCTACAGGAACAGAATGCTGCATGCACACCTAGATGAGGTCACTTGTCCAATGTTCTCATAGAACTGTTCTTTGTTAAGAGGGAAGTGGCTGGGGGAAAACAAGGAACATTATCCAGAAGTAACCATGATATAATGACAAAAGGCTCTGATAAAATGTTTTCTTAAAAAAATAATAAAAACAATCCCTAGAATTGGCAACTCTTTGCTTCAAGGAAGAAATCCTCTGATCCAAACTAAGAATTGCAGTTCTCACCTGCCTCTTCGGAACCCCACCTGCATCCCTGGCCCCATTCAGCCCAGAGCTAACCCCCTACCAAGGCAGGCCAGCCCCACCCCAGAAACAGGGCCAGGGCCCTTAGATGTGCATACACACATACATGAAGATATACATACAGGTGCATGCATGTACAAAGTTCTAGCATCCCTGTACCCTTGGCTGAGCTCAAGGAATCCCAGGCATCATCTCCTTTCCCTGGGTCTGTTTTCTCATCTTTAAAATAAGGAAGCTGACCAGTTTGGCCTCTAAATTGAGATATGTAATTGCACCTCCCCGCTTCTTTGCGGAGGTGGGGGACTAGAGTGTGGAGCGCTACAAAAACTCATGTTGGTTCAATTTGTCAAACTGCTTTTTCCCCTTTTTTATTCTTTTTATTTATTTCTCTCTATTATTTATTTCCCTTTTAAATTTTATTCCAAGACAGGTCTTGGGATGATGTAAAAACAAGTATTTCAATCCAATTTAAATATAGGCATGGATCCATACCCACAAGAGGTAGGAGTGGTGTCACAGAGGTGTCACCGGCTCTAGGGCCTCAGGCCCAGGATCCATGGGACACCTGGATCCTAGGCATGGCCAGCCCGACAGCTGAAAGCAGGAGCACAGCGGGCGTTCCAGGATCGCTTAGCCAAAGCAGGGCTAGGACAAGGGAGCCCCGGCCAGGCTGCTCTCAGCCTCTTCCAGACTCCATCCCACTTCCTCACACCCTTTGAAGTAGTGGGGTATGAATGATGCATTGGATTCCTCAAAGTGGAGGTGAAGAAGAAACAAATTGTTTCCACTTTTTAGGCCTGGGCTTCCCCCACAGAGTTAAGAGACGGTACACTGAGCCATCTCACAAAGAAGAAGGACACACTACTGCTATTCACCAGCAGCCCAGGCCCAGCCCAGTGTGTGATGGGAAGGACGGGCCAAACAGTGTCCTGGTAACACAAGAGCCAACGTTACACACACACACACACACACACACACACACAGAGGCGCTTGTACAAATATACACATACAATCTCATACATTCCATCACACACATACCCTCACATGCATGCTTGCACACACACTTCCTCCCATACACAATGCTTCACAAACACACACAGGCTTGCACATCCTGAGAAGCCACTGTCCAATGTCAAGCAAGGAAGCTGCCCATCTGCTCACCCCCACTTACAAAGTGGATGATGGCTGCCACGACCCAGAGTAGACAAACCACCTGCCTCAAATCATACGGCATATTGGCAGCAGAGATAAAATTAGAAGTCAGAGTGGGTAGGGTGTAAGGCGATTCACCCTTAACTCCCTTCCTCAAACAGGAGACTCATTCCTTTAGAGAGGGGACCCGTCCCAGTCACAGCCAGGGTAAAGAACCCATCCACTGAGCTCCCTGCCCGTTAGAGGGGACAAGACCGTCCCCCAACAACTCCTTTCTCACAGTTCTGGAGCAAACCACCTGAGATTGGGTCAGAGAAATTTGAGGAGGGACGTGAGTCCACCTGGGACCCAGCATCCATCCTGCAAGCCGGCTCTTCTCATCCCTCTGCAAATGTCTTCCTCCTTTGAAATCCACAGCTCCAGCTCAGTTAAGGTCCCCTTTTTAAAGTCAGCTTCCCCTGCCTGGCCCTGTCTGATCTGAAACTCAGGATGCCTCATGGTAGCTGGCTCAGAATGAGACCCTAGAGGACACTTCCCATGCCCTAGATCCCTACCCCCTTGACACAGGCCTTTCTAGAGACCCAAGGCTTCTCTGTTCTCCCCTTGCCACACACAAATCTGACTTCCATCTGATCCCCTAAACGCTCCCTCTTAATCACCATTTTTAAAAAGCATATCGGATTTACAAACAAGGGATATTAGCGACCTAGTACAACACCCCTACTTTACAAAGAGGGAAATAGGGCCAATGAGATCCCCAAACTACTAAGCAGAAGAGTCAAGATTCAAACCCAGGTCTTAGGACTGCAAATTCAAGGTTCCTTCTACCTTACCATCCTTACCACTGTTCAAGGCCAAAACTATTTTGACTCCTGGAATAAATGACACAAATTCCTACAACAAAGACAGAAGAGGAAAAGAAGATCTCCCTTAGCCAAAAGAAATCCAAGCCTCCCTCCATTGCTCCTTTTCTATCAAGGAAAATTCCTCCCCAATGGATAATGGGAAAATAAGATTTCAAAATCCCTTTAAACACTGGACTGTGGTGGTCTTTTTTTTTTAACCTTTTTGCGTATGTGAGTTTTTTAATCCAGAAACTCAGCAAGAGCTCCCTCTCCGAAGGTGCCCACATTGGTGAGGGAATGACGGCTCAGGAACAAAAAAGAGAATCTTCCCTGATACACTAATCAATTTTATTCCTTTTTGCACTTGGGGGTCTGCCTGGCGGAGACCCTCATTCATGGGAGAGCTGCCAGCCACCCTCCATTTCAGCCACTGAGGAGCCAGACCCATTCTCCTGAAATGGTCTCACCATCCCAAAGGAAAGGGTTGGTGCCCAGGGGCTCAGGAATGGACCGAAGCTGTTTGGCTGAGCAGAGAGAGGCAGCCGAGGGATGAGGGGCTATCCCTACAGCTCAGGTGTGATCCAGGCACGGGCTGACCTGGTCACAAAATCGAATCTCAGCATTGAAAAGACCACAGAGAAGAGAGAAGCTGGGAGAGGGCACGATGGGGAGCATGCAGGATCCAAGCGAGGATTGCTAGAGTCAGCAATTTGGAGGATCTCGGGGCCAAAAGGAAACGCGGAGGTCATCGTCGCCAGCCTCTGGCCTGCCCAGCACCTGCTTCTTCTCAACAGCCTCCCACATCAGCTGGAACCCTTCTCAATCGACAAGGTGACTCCCATATCCAAAGGATGATGGAAAGAGAAAGAACTGGAGTCAGAGGAGCTGGGAGCCAGATTCCCAGCTCTGAGAAGTACTTCCCTGCATGACCTCGAGCAAAGGGTCAAACTCTATGAGCTCTACCAGCCTCTCCAGCTAGGATGCTATGATTGCTGGTAACCTCGGGCCAAATGTCCCAGATCCGCTCTCCTCCTCTCAGAGACCTTCCACCCAGTAACAGCCAGAGGGTAACTTTGTACAGGGGGACAGTAGCACCAAACCGCAGGGTCCAGACAGAGCAGGCCCAAGTGCCAACATCTTCACATCAGAAGGAGCCGTTGAGGGAAGGCCAGGTCACCCTCTCCCTAGGGAAGATCCAGACACCCCTCTGAATCGTTCATGAGTCACCCCTATGTCCATACAGGCATGGCGCCAGGCAGGATCCCCCCTCCTCCTCCTGGGAACTCAGGGCCCTCGGGGAGGTGGTGACCTTTGTCAGTCTATGAAGGAAAAGCGGAGACCCTGCTCCAACAGAAAGATCTTCTCTTCTTAAGCTACCCAGGAAAACGAGCTGGGGGCCCTAGAGCCGGGGGGAAACTGAAAACATCGGCTGCTCTGAACCCCTCATTTTTCAAAGGAAGCAACTGAGGTTTGAAGAGGGGGAGATATTGAGCCCATAGTCATGCCTGGGATTTGATCTCAGGCCCTAATTAATAACAGTAGTCACAGATAACAACTTATTCTCAGACCATTACAATCACAATTCTCATCAAAAAAAAAATATATATATATATACACATATATAAGGAGATAATCACAGCTGGCATTTAGAGTTTGCAAAGGGTTTTATATTCATTATGTCATCTCATCTTCGGTAGGTGCTATATTATCACCATTTTACAGATGAGGAAACTGAGACAGAAAGAGAGGGAGTGACTTGTCCAGGGTCACACAGTAGTGAATGTCTGAGGCGGCATTCTAACTAACGCCTTTGCTAACTCCAGAGCTCTGTCTGCTAAAACCATGCCACCCTCCCTCCTCACTGCCCCCTATCAGTCTGTCTTGAGTATTCCTACCTGCCCCAGGCCCAGGCTCTGAGATAATTATAAGAACAGTTAACAATAATAGCAAACATCTATATAGCTCCTACTACGTGCTAGACACTGTGCTACGCCCTTTACAATGATCATCTTTGATCCTCCACAACCCAGGGAGGGCAGTGTTGTTATCATTTGCATGTTTACCACTAAGGAAACTGAGGCAAATAGAGGTTAAGTGACCTGCCCAAGGTCAAACAGCTTTCTGAAGCCAGATTTGAATTCGAGTCTTCCTGACTCCAGACCCCGGTGCTCCATCCTCTATGCCACCTAGCTGCCCCAATGCTGCCCAGCCTTCGGCTCCCACACAATCAACTTTCTTCTGGGTTTGGAGTGGTCAGAAAGGTGGCCGCAGACCATTTCCCCCTTTCTTTCTTAAGTACGTGTGTCATGTGTTAGCGTATTTTAACACATTTAATTGCATGTGTGGTTGTGGATGCCCGCCTAGATAATGTGCCACCAATTATAAAGCGGTCCCTACTGTAGCAACATCACATCGGACAGGGCTGGTCTCAGACCAGAACCATTCTCAGGGCCAGGGCCTCCCTCACATAAGTTGGGTTGCCATTAGCTCTAGACTGGCCCCTCCCCCGGAATTTAAGTAGATCCCAGAGATTCCACGGTCCAGGCTGCATCCTCACAGCCCGAGGATTTGGAAGCAGAGGGAAAATCAGGTACCTAGAAGCCACCTCTTCTCACTTTATGGCCCTGCAGCATCAAGGAAGACACCTTCTCTTCTCTTGAGAGTCTGTTATTAAACTGGACCCTGCTTGGCTGAGGGGAGTGGAGGCCTTCCCCATGCCATCTAAGCAGGGCACAGGCCCTCCAAAAGCAGGTGAGAGACAGTGCCATGCCAAGCTCATTAATTCCCCCCACATTTCCAGAAGGCGGCAGGTGAAATTCAGGTCTACCATGCGCCCACCACTGCACATACAATTGCATGTGTTAAAATACTGTAACACACAACATACATACATACAGGTAGGGAAGGTGCACCTTAACACACCGAACCTGGAGGAATGTTTATTCCACAGGAGATGGGGGGGGGCAGGAAGAGGGAATCATGCCAACTGGCACCTGGTACCTCTGCCATCTTAGAGGAGAATCACAGTTTTGACTTCCACCATTTTCCGAGAAACTGGGCCATCTCTCCATTTGCAGAGTACAGAACCCCTTCAGAATCCCTTTGGTACCACCAGGGAGGAACACCCGTCCCAACCCTGGCAAAGCTCAGCCTGGTTAGTTTGGCCAGCACCAGTAGGTCCCTGCTCTGCCTGGCCCAAAGACCCACTGCCAACAAGACCCTTCCTCTCTTCTTCCCAAATCCACATCTGCTTCCCTCCCTTTCCCCCTGCAAAAAACCCTCAAACCCACTTCTTGAGCACCCCTCCCCCCAAAATAAGCCTCTTCGTACCCAGCAGATGGGAAGAAAGGGGTGGAAGACAACACTCAGTAGGGACAAGGAACAGAGCTCACCCTAAAAATGGCAACACTTTGCCCCCAGGGTCCTAGCCAGATGTCAGAATGATGCACAGCCATCAGCCCACATCTGGATGCTAAACATGCAGCTGTCAGAAATCTCTGAGAAGACAGCTTGAGCAGGAGAGAAGAAGGATAAGCTGGTAGAAATCAGTTAGAGGCATGAACCCTGTTTGCTTCTGGCCAGATGTTAACTAGGCCAGAAGACCCCAGCGAGGAGAAGATGGGGGCTGGGAGGACACAGGGAAAAGGAAGGTAACAAACACACTAAGCATGGGCCATGAGCCAAGAGGGCAGTGAGACCTCAGAAAGAAGGTAGTGGGGGATTATATGTTCCGAGGGCCGAGATGGACAAGGAGGTGAGGGAAATGGGGTCACGTAGCCAGGCAGACACAGAGTGGCGAGACGATAGGATTGGAAGCTTCAGATCGGCTGAGATCACACAAATCCTCAGCAAAAGTATCTCCCTAGCCTCATTCCAAACAGGCGCGGCCCATGACCAAAGAGGTTGGAGACCCTGACCTGGAGACCCTCAAAGGATGTGGGTGCGAGTGTGCTTCTACTTTGTTAATACCTTCTTCTTCAGTCCAAAAGCCAAAGGGCCTTGGCCTGACACTCAGGGCCCTCCTGCCCACCTTCGACTAGCACTGACCTCTCCTTCCCTGCCACCTCCTCTTCCCTCGCTCTGCTCTGGAGACCCAGTCAAGGTCTGGCCCACCTGATTGGTGGCCCATGTGCCTCCCTGGCTCAGACTCATGCCTTGCCTTATGCCAACCAACATGCACCATCATCCCTACAACCCCCACCCCTCAAACACACAAATGCCCTTTTTTTGGCCCCACACAACAAGGGGCATGGCGGGACATAAGCCACCAGCAGTCACCTGACTTCAATGTCACAGCCACTGTGGGGGACAGGAAGGGCTCCAGACCCAGAGCAGAGCACCCCGTTTGCAGGGCTAGCTCTAAGGAAGAGAGAAGAGGAAAAGGATGGAAAGCAGCTAGCAGCCCTCCAACTCTCCAAACCAGGTCACACAGCTCCCACAGAGTTAAGATTGGAAGAGACCTTGGAGGTCATTGAGTCCAATTCTCTTGTTTTCCAGGAGAGGAAACTGAGGCACAGAGCAGTTAAGGCACCCAGGCTCTAAGAGTGATTTAGTAGAAATGGCCCCGGATTTAAATGCAGACAATCTGGGTTCAATCCCAGCTCGGCTCCTTGCTGGTGATGAGAATTTGGACAAGCCATTTGATTTCTCTGGGTCTCAGTTTCCTCCCTCTGTAAAAAGAGAGGATGAGACTTGATGATTTCTATTTCCCTTTCCAGCTCTAAGCTCTATTAGCCTAAAACCTGAACCCCCTGGGACCAGGGGATTGGGGAAGGAAAGAGACGGAGTAGTGGCACCACACCTCATCTCCTGCCTGCAGGCAGACCATCCTTTTTCCTCTCCCACTTCATTCATTCCAATTTTCCTTTCCTGCCAGCTCCCCACTAAGAACCATCATCCGCCACTCCCCACAGGTCCCCCCTCTCGCTCTGTCCCCAAGGACCTCGGGGGGCAGGCAGCAGCTGGCAGCAGAGGGCAGCCACCATCCTCTCATACTGGGATGAGCAGGGTGCAATGAGGACACTGCAGCCGGGCCCTGGGAGACAGCACCCTGACATCTCTTGTTGTCCACCGGTCCCTGGCCAACCTAAACTGAACTCCTAGCCCCTAAGGAGTGATTAAAGCAGGAGGGGAGGGGGAAACAGGAAGGGTGGGGAAGGAGAAGAGCAATTCAATGAGAAGATAACCCTCCTGAGGTAGCCAGCAAGCCCTTAGCAACATCCCAGATCCTCGAGCCACCAGCACCATTTGTGACCGGCCAGACCGAGCAAATGTACCACGGGCACGTCCCTATCTTTGTTTAAATGCCAAATGGGGCTGTGTTCCCTCGGCCAGCCGGGCACGCACAGGAAATGCATTTCACAGCAGGCAAAAATGTAATTCAGGAAACACTGCCACATACTTATTACCTATATGCAGGTACAATGGAACACGGAAACCAGGAGAGAATATTTATTTCTCTCTCCTTGGCTTCCTCAGAGATGATGGAGATGAGCTTGGCCGTCGGCCGGCCGGCTACTCCCAAAGTCCAAAAGTGCCCAGGTGTTTACCTGTCCCATAGTCATTGTCACCAATCCCCCCAACCCTTCTCCACGCCACCAACCTCCTCCTCCAGCCCACGAAGGGTGGAGGCTGTGCTATTTGGCCGGGCACATCCCCGGCCTTCATCTTTCTCTCCAGGTTGCTGAAGAGCAAAAGTCTCGGCCCACCAGCCAGCACCAGGGACGGGAGCAAGTTGTCCCTACCATCCCAATGAATGGCCACCAGGTTGGGCTAGACCTGAAGGGCGGTGGTAGGAGGGGCAGCTCAGGAAAATAAGGGGTGAAAGAGCAAAAGACCTCACCGTCCGCCCAAGAGACAGACCCTTGCTACAGCCGCAGCCATCTGGGGCCTCTGTCATTAGGTTATTAGGGGACTACCTCTCTATTTCATAACCTAAAGTGACAATGATACCCTCCAAAATATTCAAAAGCCAACTATGCCTCGCCCTGGTTCCACTGGGAGTCAGGACTGTCTGTGTCTCTTTTGTCTCAGGATAGCAAAGCCACAACTTCCCGTCGGCCTCCCCAGCGGATGGCCCACAACCCCAAGTGGGACCACGGAAGTCCTGTCTCTTAGCTGCGGCCGGGGTGGGGGATGCAGAGAGAACCCATCACCTGGGGCTGCTGAAAGCTTCCAACAGCCCCCTGAGGACCCATCAGGGCCGTCAGAGCTCCCTAAAAAGACTGCCGGGCTCCGGACAAACCAAACCCGTGCCTCCAAACTGACAATTGATTTTTAATTTGGGTACAATTATCCAGCGTGGATTACTGTAACGAAGGCAAATTGCTCACACCGTACAATATTAGCCTGATCCCGCGAGCCAAGCCCACATGTTTTCGGGATTATATCTTTTTATTTCTAATTTGTCACAGCTGGGAAGCCTTTGCACACACATTTTAAAAGATCGAGGAAACTCAGCCCCCTGTTCCCCACACAGACACCCACCACTGCCCTTAGAAATACGGAGACTTCTTTCGCTCCTCAGCTGGAAAGAAGACAGCAGACCCCAAGAGGAGAAGAAAAGATGGGACCTTAGATGGCAGGAATAGAAAACCTCCCAAGAATCTATCTTCTTGAAGATAACAGGGCCATACCGAGGCAACTGGGGCTGGAGCTAAAGGCAATGTACAGCTCTGGGTCTCCTGCGTCACACCAAACCCCACTAGCTGCACCCCCAAAGGTCCCATAATAGGGGAGACAGAACAATGTAGAATGCCACATCTCTGGGGCAGAGGCAAAAGTGGGGGGCACATCCCAGGGCAGGTAGCCCTGAAAGAGCCAATGAGGAGAGGCAGCAAGAACAAGGGACCCTATAGTCAGGAAGTCACCAGAAATTGGGGATGAGGGAACAGTATCATTCAGGGGCCTTCTTCCAAATGGCTACTTGTCTCTCTTGTAACCCAAAGTGACATGAAGCCCTGCAAACATCATCCATGATTTCAGCAGCCCCTAATCCCCAAGTTTGATATATCGTGTGGCCGACAGAGAAGCCTCGTCCCTTCCTTACTTAAGGGTCTCAGCATATGTTTGGCATTTATGAGAACAAAAGGCCCAGCCACGCCAGCGAGCTGGGAAGGAATTGAAGCTGTAACCAAAAACTTCGGAAAAAGGGGGAAGGGAAAAAAATCCCCCTTCCTTCTCTGCTCCCCACAGCCCGCACCCCCCTCCCAACCACTACCACTAGAAAGAGAGAGAGAGATAATAAATTCCATACGCGACAGAATTCGACCCCTCGAGAAAGCTATCACTCTCAGCACTAGAGAGAGGGACAAAGCCAAGAGTCACCCCGGCCCCCAACTTCTGAGCACCCAGCCGGTGGGCTCACAGCTGGGCCTGGGAAACAAGGCAAGAAAAGGGTAGGGTGGGAGAAAAACTGATTCAAGCCAGGGGAAAGAGGTTTGAAGATTCCTTGAAAGGGCACCTCTGATGGGGATGGGGAGGCAGGGCAGGTCTGCCCTCCCAATGTCCCCGATGATACACTGGAGTCTGGTCCAGAAACCCCCAAAAAGGTTCAGGAAACTTTCCGACCAACTTCCACTAGAGACGTCTCCAGGAAGAAAAGAAGCTAATCGGCTGGCGGGAGACAAATAGGAAATGGTTTTTTAAGGACCCTCTCTCTGGCGTGGGGCTCCCTTCCAAGTGACCCAGAAGCAAGGGGTGAATGAGGCAGAAGTGAGGTGTGTATGCATGGCGGGGAGGAGTCCCAGGGGGCCCAGTGAACAGCTAGACCCACCTATATTTCTCACTCTCTGCCTGTTCTTGCTAACAGCCCACATTCCTACGAGCCGAGGAACTAGGATCCCGACGTAAGGAGGGGAACACCCTCGGTGGATTTGGGGGGGAACCTGATATACCAGTACCGATCCCTAAGCTCAAGGACAGGGAGATGCAGGGGAGAAGCAGACTGACAACGTGGGTCCAAAACCTAATGAGGAGAGATCTGTACATAAAATCCAACCCGCTTCCTAGGCTCACTGGGGCAGGAAATGTTTCAGATCCACAGCCCTGGCCTCTCCTTCACCAACCTCCCCCCCCCAATTTTCTTATAAGCCCCATATAGCCTGGGGATTTTGAACAGCTCTCTCAGGTCAAGGCCAGCCCTCTGCTCAGAGCACAAGGTCCTCCAGAGAGATTTCAATCTTCTTTCAACAATTAAAAAAAAAACCCAACCCAAAATTATTAAGAATAGGAAAGTAACTTGGATGGCTACAGAGAAGAAATGGCCTCTGCGGCAGAAACTCCAGAATCCTACCAAACCCAGCTGAGGCCAGGAGGCCAGATGTCCACAAGTAAATGTGCTGAATAGGAGGAGAAGGTAGGAGGGAAAAACCCAGAAAACAAGAGGAAAAAAAAAACTTTCTTGGAAACCTGGCGTTGACATTTATAACCCAGTGGCAGGAAGATGAGGCTTCCCAGCCCTGGGTTTATTGGACACAGAGAGCTGAAGAAAGAGAAAGGCTGGGAACAGATGAGGGGTGCTGGCCCAGGCACTAGGAATCCTAGAATTCAGATAACCCATTTTCCTGCCCCAAGGGGAAGATCTCCAGTAATCACATGGTGTTAATTGCCAACACAGAAAGCTTTCCTTCTGAGTTTTTGGGGGATGCCTCCGACTGCAGTCATGCCTCCCTGGAACTCTGTGCCCGTCCCCACCATTTGCAGCTGAAGTTAGGGCCCCGAAAAGGAAGGACCCAAAAGGAATAAAGGTGACAGGAGGGGGAAGTTAAGTCACAAAAATGGAGAGACAGAGAGAAAAGTGGGGACAAATTGAAAAAGGAAGGTTGAACTTGTCCCAAAGTTCAGACTGGGAGAAGAAGCCCCTGTACTCTAAGCAGCTCAGTCCCCGGCCAATACAGGTAGCATACATTGAATTTGGAGTGGCAAGATTCGAGTATGAATCTTGGCTTTGCTGCTTACTTGATACCTGACCTTGGGCGACGATTTCTCAGTTTGTATCTCAGTTTCCTCACAGGTAAACTAGTGGGTATAGACAAGATAATTTCTAAGGACCCTTCTAGCTCTAAATTTTTTATCCCCCCCTTCCCCTCCTACCAATGTTCCTTTTAGCCTATAGGCCAAACCGCACCCCAACCCAACCCAAATCCCTGAACAGAAGCAAGCCTAGCCCTTCTCTTTTCTTCCTCTCCCATTATGGAACCAAGGTGGGAGAGGTACTGTCACTCAGGATATCCCAAAGCCTCGGCAGGAAGATGCCTGATAAAGGCCTCCCAACCCAGACTGTCATAGGGCACTTCACCAGCCCCAAAACGGCCCACACCAATCCAGTACTCAGACAGTTGTACCACCACCCCTCCCATGGCAAAGGCCAAGGAGGGGGCCCGGCCAGGTTTTACAGACCCCGACCAAACACCACAGCCTTGGAAAAGAAGGTTTGGCTTTGGACTCCCCGTAACAAGACAGGGCCCCCCAGAAGCCCTTCCGAAATGGGTTTCCTCCCATTCCCCGAACGCTGGCTACCAAACACCCTTCCCCAGCAACGCCGAGAAAAACCCAAGTCCTCAGCTAACGCTGCTGTGTATGCCTGTGTATATGTGTGTGTGTTCAAGCCCCCTAGAAGAGCCTACATTGTAGCTGTGAACTCCTTCCCCAAGGGCGGATTCCCCCTATAGGAAGGCTACAGCAGACGAGAGTCTAAGGTTGGGCAGCGCTGGGATGGAGGGGAGGTAGGATGAACTCCACCAAACCTCTCCCCGGACCCCGGGCATTCTCGGGAAAGGATCTAGCTAGCCCCGGTTACGTGGGTGACTTTTCGATGAGAAGGGAAGGGAAGGCCTCCAGGAGCCCTAGAAACTTGGCCAGGAAGGGGAGCCCCTGCCTCCCGGCCCGGGCATGAAAACTTGGTTGGAAGTTAGGGGTCCCAGCCAGCAGGGAGGGTGCGCCCGGGGCTGGGGAGAGTGCAGAGGGGGGCGCCAGCGCTCACCTGGGGTTACTCCGGTTCCAGTAGACGGCATAGCGGTCGGAGATCACTTTGGCCGCGTCGTCCGTGTACACGCGGACCCAGGCCAAGGCGAGTAGAAGCAGCGCCAGCAATCTGGGCTGCACCATGGTGCGGGTCCGCTCCGCTCTTCGCTGGGCTCGGCTCGGCTCGCGGTCTGGCCGCCGGCTTGCCGCCCTCCTCCTCCTCCTCTTCCTCCTCCTCCTCCGCCCCCGCCCCCGCGCGGCCGCCGCCTCCCCCCAGCTCCGAGCTCCTGTCGCCCCTGCGAAAGCTGGAAGGTGAGGGGCTTGGGCTGGCGGACAGGCGAGGGGATGGGAAAGGAGGGGGTGCCTCCTCCTCCGGCTCCTCGGGGCTTCTAGGCGCCGCGTCCGTTCCTTTCCTCACCTTCCTCCTCCTCCTCACCCTCGCCTGGCAGCGCGCTCCCGGGGCACGGGCGGTTCAAGCTGCGTGCGGCTGTCTGGACGCGCTTAGAGATCCAGCCAAGAGAGCGGCCTCCGTCCTAGGCGCACTGGGGCGAGGGGGGAAGTCCACGCTCCCTCGGGCTCCCGGAGCTGATTGCACGTCCCCGGATCCAGCAGCCAGGTCCTCGAGAAGGGTGGAGACGGGGGGCAGCCGCTGGCGACAGGTGGCGACTAACCTCTCCACGTAGCCGACCCTGGTCAG
Source organism: Phalanger gymnotis (assembly GCA_028646595.1). Classification (NCBI taxonomy): domain Eukaryota; kingdom Metazoa; phylum Chordata; class Mammalia; order Diprotodontia; family Phalangeridae; genus Phalanger; species Phalanger gymnotis. The sequence continues at coordinate 51,579,499 of CM053622.1, forward strand.
CTTGGGAAAGAAGTCAGGCGGAGACAAAGTTTTCGGCGCCCATGGTCTCTCGAGGGGCGGGGGAGGAAGGGGGGGGCCTGGAGGCGGCGGTGGCGACTGAGCAGGCAGAGGGGGGCGCGGGGACCCCTCTTAGGCCGCCCCCGGCCAAGCTGCAGTGGTCTGGCGGGGCGGGGTGGCTCAGCTGGGGCGCTCACAGCCCCCTGGGCACTGCGCCCACCTCACCGATCGCCCGGTGCGCCTTCCCCGGCGGCCCCATCCTGCCCGGGCGCTCGAGTCCCAGAGCTGCCACTACCGGCGCTCTCAGCCTCCTTCCTCCTCCTTCCTCCCCCTTCCTCCTCCTCCTCCTCCTCCTCCTCCTCCTCCTGCCTCTCTGTCTTTCTTCTCCCCCTCGCCCCGGCCCGGCCCCGGCCCCCGCCCCGCCCCGGCCGGGGGCCGCCTCCCCCAGCCTCCTCCCGCCTCTTCCTCCTTCTCCCCCACCCGGCGGCGGCGGCGGCGGCGGCGGCGGCGGCGGCTGCGTCCCGGGCGCTAGGAGCGGAGGGGCGCACTCG
>CM053622.1:51580146-51605163 GCA_028646595.1 Phalanger gymnotis
GGGGGGGGGGGGGGGGCAGAGAGGAGGGACGGAACAAGGCGGGAGAGATGGGAGGGGGGAGTCGGACGCCCCCTCCCCTCCAGGCCCCGCCCCCTCCCCCTTGCGGGGCCTGACGATTGGAGCAGGCGCGCGGACCGGCCAAGGCCCGGCTGGGGCCTGGGGAGCGCGCGGGCAAGAGGCTAGGGTCCTCCCGGCGCGCAAAGTTGCGCCGCTCTGCAATCTGAGAGTATAGGGCTTTCCTCCTGGGCCCGGCGTCAGCCTCCCTCGGGCTGCAGCCCGGGCCTGGCCTCCCCTGCGGGCTGTGGCTGCAGCTGCAGCGGCTGCGCCCCCGGACCGGACGCCCCCTCCCCTCCCCTCCCCTCCCTTCAGGGCCCAGCGCCTTCTGCGCGAAGGCCACATTGTTACAGCCTTCGGCGCCCCCTCCCCCCCACCCAGGCCCAGAGGCGGGGCCGGCCGGCCGCTACTGCCCCAACCCCATCCCCCCCACCCCCGCAAGGGTCCCAGCCCCTGCCCCCAGCGCGCTCCGAACACACACACACACACACACACACACACACACGCATCGTGCAAGCCGACGGCCCCGGGAGACACGGCACTGCCCCATCCCTCTGCCTCTGGGGGCTCATTCTCCCAGTCTCTTTCCCGCCCACCTCCCATCTCCATCTCTCATTCCATTAAATTGTGCCTCTGACTCTGACCCCCTCCCATCTTGTCTCCCTGTGTCTCTGTCTCTCATCCTCACCCCATCTCTCCGTCTCTGTTTCATCTCGTCTCTCCCTCTCCTCTTTTTCCTCTGCCTTTCACTCCTTATCTTTTTGTCTCTCGGTCTGTCCCTTTGTGTCTCTGGCCCTCATCCTCTCTGCCTCTCATCCCCTCTCTCTCTCCCTCTCGTCATATTTCTCTGCCTCCCAGCCCTTATCCCTTTTTGTCTCTCATTCCATCCTTCTGTATCTCTGGCCCTCATCCTCTGTCTCTCATCCTGTCTCTGTGTGTTTCTGTATCTGTCTCCTTGGGTTTCTCCCTCTCCCTGTACTTTCCTCTGCCTCTCACACTGACTCTGGCATAAAAACACAAGGATTTAGAGCTGAAGATGGGGAAACTGAGACTCAGACAGTGGAAATAGCTTGCCTAATACTCAATGGGGAAGTGCAAAGGAGAGGCTCAAAGCCTGGTCTAACTCCAAGCCATCACTCCCCACTACCAGACAAGGTCTCCCCTCACCTTGTTTCTCTCTGTCTTCTTCTCCCCTACCCATTCCCACTGGGAGTGGGAGCTCTTAAAGAAGCTGCCTCTGTTTCCCTTGTACATTAGGGGCAGAAACTGGTTCTCCCCCTACACATATACAAACACACACACACCCACACACACTGGAATTGGAGGTGGGGGAAAGAGATGAGGGGAAGAGATAGATGCAATTTCCTAGTAGAAGGAGACCTTAGCCAGGGCCCAGGAAGGCATTCTGGGATGTGCAATAGCCCCCCATTATAGACCACCAGGGTTAGTTCTCTCCCCCTCTTCCTCCTGTCAAAATCTCTTAGGCAGGCTGCCACTGCCAGGCAGCCTCCCTCCCTACCTCCTGGCCTCCCCCCTTCCCTCCCTGTCAGCTTCGAAACTATCATAAAGCTGTCCACTTGTCCATCAATTGGGTTTGTTTTCATTGCCTGCTAGGGATTGAAAGCCTCACAAACAGGGGTGGGGATACAGCTCTAGGCTTGTCCAAACCGAGGCTGGGAAATGGGGTCCCCGGGATAGGGAGAAAGAAGATGATTGTAAGGCAAACAGAGGGCCCCCCACCCTAGCCTGAAAGGGGAGAGAAGGACCCCTGGACAAGAGGCAAAGAGGAGCCCTAGACAGCTGGATAAGAGAACTAAAGAGAGGAGGGGAAACACCCAAGGATAAGAGTCTGATGGAGAGGGGAACCCCAGGGTAGAGAGAAGATAAGGAAATCCCTAGGCAGAAGGGGCCTGGACTCTGGTTTGGTGGTGAGGGGTGGTTAGGGCTCCTCTATCCTGCCATATCCGAATCCATCCATCACAGGCCACTGAATTCATCTCTCCAGTAAACCGGTCTATTCTTTGTCCTGTCTCCCTGTCCTTGCTCCCACTATTTCTGATTCCTAGAATACTCCCACCTCCCCATCTTCATCTGTTGAATTTCCACCGGCTCTTTAAAGCCTGACTGAAAGGCCACCACCTCTAGGAGGCCTTCTTTGACCCCTCCTACCCATCCCCACCCCCCTACCCCGTCTCTTACTCCATTTTGCCCCTGTAATGCACTTAACCATGTAATGTTGTATATTGGCATTATCTTCGTGCTTTATCCCCCTCCTAAACTGTCACCTTCACAGGGGCAGGGATCTGTGTTTTCTTTAGACTTTGCATCTGCTCCATCCCCTAGTATAAGACTTTGTACACAGTAGATACTTAATAAATGTCTGACTACATTGATTTGAGTTTCCCTAGGGAGGGAAAAGGGAACTCCAAGGCAAATAAGTCCATCTCTGATCAAATCACTCCCCTAGTCAAGAACCTTCAAGATTTCTTTGAATAAAGACCAAACTCCTTAGCCTGGCATTCAAGGCCTCCACAATCTGACCCTAACATACTTCTCAATTCAGTCCTTCTGGAAAGCCTTCCCTGATTTACCTCACCCTAATCTTCAGGTTGATAACAGCCTTGGACCGATTGTAATAGTACTTTGCTTATACCACTCTGATGTGCCTTAAAGGGCTATAGAGGTGCTAGCTACAATTACCACTTACTACAAGGAGTAACCTCCTTGCTGGACAATGTAGTAACGTTGTATCTGCGTACATGTCATTTCCCACTAAAGACTTTAAGAACCACGAGGGCAGGTTAAATTTGGTTGTAGATGCAGCACAGTGCTATGCATATGGTAGGGGCTTAATAAATGTTTGTTAAATTGAATGAATGAGTGAAGAATTGAATGAGTTTAAGAATGAAGAATGATCAATCAACAAGCAACTGTTAAGCACCTACTGTATGCCAGGTACTGTGCCACATAGTGAGGAAAGCAACCCCCACCCTCAAGAAGCTTATGTGCTGGCAAGCTACATTTATTCCGATAAATGAGTGAATGAAGAAATAAATGAGAAGCCAAAAGAGGGATTCTGACAAGTCAGGGATGATGCCCCCTGGTGGTGAGCTACAGGCACCCCCACACACTCCCTCCCAGGGCCTGGCTGATCCTAAACCCCGGCTCTCCCAGAGTGGCCCCATCAGGAACCCACAGTCTGAAGTTTATGGGACCATTCTGAAGAATGATAATAATAACCAGCAGTTCTAGGTAGTGCTTTAAGGTTTACAAAGCCCCTTACAAACATTTTATCCTCAAAACAACTGGGAAATCGGAACTATTGTTTATCCCCATTTTATAGATGAGCAAATTAAGGCTGGGCAGGTAGCTTCCCAGATGTCACACAGCGGGTAAGTATCTGAGGCAAGATTTGAACTCAGGTCTTCCTGACTCCAGGCTTAGGATTCTATCTACTGCACTGCCTAGATGGAGCCTCAGGCTCCTTCTACCATTTCCACTGTTCCCCAAACCCCATAACTAGTCTCTGATCCCAACCTTTCCCAGCAAACATAAGGATAGCCACCCCTATCCCATCCCATCCTCCAGCTGGCTCTCAGGAGATAGACAATCCAGCAGCCACTAGAAGCGCCGTCCACAGACTGTCAAACCCCTAATTATTCAGATGGAAGAACTGAGACCCGAAAGATAAAAATACATCAGCTGACATAGTAAATTAGTGACCAAGCTGGGCCTAGAACCCAGGCTTCCACCTCCCAGTCCTGTGCCCTGTCCACTATGCTGCACTGGTCTGCCAGAAAGACCTCCAGAAAGGGACAGCAGGCTAGCTCCCCAGGGGCCTGGGTTAATAAGGCTCAGAATCTGACTCCAGGCAGCCCCACTCTCTGCCCCTGGGCTACCTGGTCTGATTGATAGAGGACACCAGGGTGGCACGAGGTGAGGACCAGACTACCTGGGGCTCCTCGGGCTGAAGAAGAGGAGTCAGAAGGACAGTAGGAAGAACAGGCCTGGTTCTGGCTTGTGAAAAGGTCAAGCTAGGTGCCTGCCACAGGACCCCCAGTTCCCAGGCCCAGCTCTGACTCTCCTGATCACCAAAGCACACGGCCCCCTTCCTGCCCACACTCACACATGGGAGACCTCTGCTGCTTAAGAAAGACAGGGGTGAAGCTAAGGGCTCCTTGCCAAGTTCTGGGTGTGCAGAACTAGGAGGGGCTGTAGTAGCTGCAGGGGCATGGGAGGGGGGGACGGAGGAGACAAGAAGAGAGACAAGTCCATTAACCAGCAGAGATGTCAGGAAGCCAGAAGTAACCACAGCTGCATTACCCAGCATAGGTCCTTCCCCCACGGCCTGGGCTCCTCTCTCCCCACTGGTCTCCCACGGACTGGGGTGGGGGTGGGGAAGAGACCAGAGATGGGGTGAGGCTTGGCCCTAATGGACTCTCCCTGAACAGGCTCATAGACTTTCATTGGCCAGTGACAAGATTAACCCCTTCAAAGCCAAACTCTTGGTAATTTCCCTAAGATCGTAGGATTTAGAGTTGGGAGAACGCTCAGAGCGTAGAATACAAGACTGCCAGGGCTCTTAGAACATAGAAAGTTAGAGCTCGGAGGGCCCTTAGGACACAGAATGTCAGGGCTGGGAAGTGTCTTAGAACCCAGAATGTCAGGGCTGGGAAGTCTCTTAGAACCCAGGATGCCAGGGCTGGGAAGTGTCTTAGAACCCAGGATGTCAGATCTGGGAAGTCTCTTAGAACCCAGGATGTCAGATCTGGGAGTCATCTTACAGCCTTCCAGCACAGGAACAACCTTTTTTGGTGGGGGAAAGGTAGGGTTCGATGGGAATAGTTAAAAGGAGGATCTTGGTACCTAGAACCTTAGCCAAGTGGCGCAGTGCCTAGAGTTCTAGGCCTAGCCCTAGGGACACTGACTTCTGCCTGCCTCAGTATCCTCTCCTGTAAAATGAGGACAATAATACTGCCTGCATCCCAGGGTCCTTGTGAGGATCAAAAGGGATGTTTATAAAGCACCTAGTGTAGTGTCTGGCACAGAGTAGGTACTTTGTAAACACTTCTTTCCACCCTGCCTTATAAAAAGCCCCTGCTAGTGCACACTTCAGGCAGGGGAACGGGGCATAGGAGGGTCTCTTTCATCTGTCTCACTTCTCCCTCTCCCTCTGCTTCCCACACCCCCAGGCGAAGAGCCTTGCAGCAAATCAGGGACCATAGGAAAGGTGCTGTCACCACCCCCCACCCAGGGCTCCTGGCTGGGGCCTAGCCCTGGGCTGTGGGGGCCCCACAGAGCTGCTCCCATGCCCCAGGCTTGTGATAGGGGACGTGGACTCCACATTCCCAAGACTCTGGGGGCCCAGGAGCCAGAGCAGTCTGAGGCTGCTTTTATAGGCCTCCCTTGTGGCGGCAGGTCCCAAGGGCTCTCCCAGCAAACAGATCCCTTTTTCAAAATCAAGAGAAGAAAAAGGCTCTTGGTTTTCTGCCCCTTCCAGTTCTATTAAAGAAACTTATTAAATGGTCTCTCTGAGTTTTATGGGGGGTGGGAGGAGGAGGAGATGGAGCTGTTCCTGCTCTGAATAGAAGAGATCAGGTGGGCCAGGGGAGGGGGGTGGGGAGATTCCACCCTGAAACACTCAATCCTGGCCCCAGGGGCCCCAGAGTTGACTCAGTTTGTCTGTCCATCAGAGTGGGTGCTACTAGACTCTAAGTCTGTGCCCTGTGAGCCTGTCTCTGTTTCTGTCCCCACCTAGGTGCCTGCTGCCATCAATAGACTTGTCCTGGGCACTCTGCCTTTCCCACTCATTATGACTGCCTTAGCTTAGAGAAGACAAGCCCTGAATCTGTAGGAGACAATGAGGGGCTTTGTTTAAGGCTTGACAATGATGGCTGAAGAATGATAAGAAGCATTACAAAGCTAGCCTTGATTCCTCTGAAATCCAGAGCAAGGCACTGTCTCACTCTGGTCCTCAGTTTCTCTACCTGTAAAATGAAGGTATTAGAAAAGAAAGATCCTAAAGCCTCATCCAGCCATGATATTCCATGTTCTAAGGGGCCTTTCTGCTCTGACAGTGTATGTTCTGTGTACTTAGGACCCTCTCAGCTCTGACATTCCATGTTCTGTGTTCTAACTACCATCCACTTCTAAATGTCTTTGTTCTTTCATTGGAATGTGAACCAGGGCCTGGCCGGGGGCAGACTCACCTGGTCCTCGAGCACCCCCTGGTGGTAGAGAGAGGAGCTCCATGCACGTAACTTCTCAGACTTCAATCTCAGAGATGTAGGGAAGAGGATGAGACCAGAGAGAAAGGACCTTAGAACAGAGAATGTCAGAGCTAGGAGGGCCCTTGAACACAGAATATCAGAGCTGGGAGGGTCCTTAGAATGTAGAATGTCAGAGCTGGGAGGGTCCTTAGAAGATAGAATGTCAGAGCTGGGAGGGCCCTTAGAACATGGAATGTCAGAGTTGGGAGGGCCCTTAGAACCCAGATTGTCAGACTTTGGAGGGGCTTTAGTACCTAGAATGCCAGAGCCAGACAGTAACCTCAGAGATCACCTAGACCAGCTCTTTCATCTTACAGAGAAGAAATTGAGGCCCCCCTCCCCCACCAAGGGTAAGGGCCTTTCTTGAAGTTGAACATTCCCTCTTACTACAGCAATGGTTTGGGGACTGAACTGTGAGTGGACCATACTGCAGAATGCATAGTCAGCAAGGGAAGCTGGGAATCCTCCAGGAGCTCCGCTGGTTTGGGGAGGAGAATCTCGACCTCCCAGGTGATGCCATTTGGAAATCCAAAGAGGCCAGGAAACACCCTGTTTCGGGCTTGCCCTTGGGGTGGCTTCCAATCAGTGCCCTCCCCAGGGGTGAAGGGGCAAAGAGGGAAGCTCCCTGAGGACTTCATTAAGGCTGCTCAGTTTGCAGGACAACCTATCATGGAATCATTAAAACTCAAAGAAAAGGGGGAAAAATACCAGGCAGTTTTGTGTGTCCAGGAGGGCCCTGCTATCGCCTCATCTAAATATAACGGCATCATGTTTGCCAGGGATAAGGAGCGTCCCCTGGGCCGTCATTACACTTCCTGGACTGAAGCTGGTTATAAGATACACACACACCAACACAGACACTCAAACAGAGAGGCAGGAGCTCAAACACACACACCCCAACACACACACACACACACACACACACATTTCTAAACAACCATCCTGGCACCCAGCCCACAAAGATACTGAGGGCCCCACAGAAGCACCTGGATGTTCAACGCAGCACCGATGGGACATTGGCCTCCACAGGTACACATTCCTCCCCAAGGCAGGCCTCAGAGCTTTACAGGTCTCTACTGGCTTCATTTACAACACCCCCTCCACACTGCTGCCCACCCCCCATCAATACTCTACCTGGCCCCAGGCAGCCACCATCACATCACAGGCCTCTAAGATAGGGATGAGGTTCCACCCAGGATTGGTGGCAAAGGCATCACTTGCCTGGCCTTCCCGGCAGTGGCCTCCAGGGATCTGGCTCCCCACCCCTCCCAACTGTATTCGCCCCAGGTGTTGTTATTCCTGGCTACACAAACTCATCTTCAGAAATTCCTATACACACACACACATACACACACGCGCGTGCGCGCTCGCACACCTGTTCTCCACCAATGTTAAGGCCCAGGACCATTTGTAGTACTCCCTCATTGTGGAGGGTTTGGTGGGGGGGGGTTCTTTTGTTATTGTTCCAGCAAAATTAGGGGTGTGAGGGTGATGTGGTAGTTAACCAGGGTGATCTATCTGGAGATACTTAGAAGTTTTCAAATCTATTATTCATTTATTTATTTGCAATCAATAGCCAAGCATTTACTAAGTGCCTACTATGTGCTAGATAATTGGGCTAAGTGCTGGATGCAGGATGGACACTGAAAAGAACAAAGAGGATCAAAGAGGGGTCTGGGGGCAAGTCCCAGCTTCACCATGGACTTGGTAAGTAAAATGAGGCAGGGCACTTCTTTTTTTTACACTGTACATCAAGTGGAAATTTATTTGTGTGTGATGTAGCTTGGCCAGCTCAGTCTGGGGTAATTTTTCCATTCACCAAAGGACATTTTCCTCCTGGATCCCAAAACCCAACGTGGTCCAGTTATACCACAGGCAGGAGCTCCCTGGTCAGATCATTTTAACTCCTGCAACAGGCCACAGTCACATTAGTCACATTAGTCCAAACAATTCTAACACTGAGCACTTCTTTCTCTTCCTCAACTATAATGTGAAGGGGTTGGATGAAATGATTTTTGAAATCACCCCCAGCTCTGACATCCTGGGTTCTAAGGGCCTTCCCAGTTCTGACATCTCTGTTCTAAGGGCCCTCCCAACTCTGACATCTCTGTTCCAAGGGCCCTCCCCACTCTGACATTCCAGTTTCTAAGCTAAAAACCCTCCCAGCTCTAACATCCCATGTTCTAATGGTCCTCCTAGCTCTGACATCCTGTGTTCTAAGGGCCCTCCCAGCTCTGATATTCTGGGTTCTAAGCTATGAACCCTCTCGGTTCAAACATTCCATGTTCTAGGGGCCCTCCCAGCTCTGACATTCTGGGTTCTAAGCTAAAAACCCTCCCATCTCTAACATCCCGTGTTCTAATGGCCCTCCCAGCTCTGACACCCTGGGTTCTAAGGGTCCTCTCTTAGAACATGTTCTATGAACTGTGTTCTATGATTTCTCCCAGCTCTCATAGTCCATGTTCTTCAAGCTTCCCTGTTTCTCTTCACTGTTCCAGGCACTCTGATTCATAAACTTAAGGTCATCCTTCATTCTTCCTTCTTCCTTACCTTGTATCACTAACCATTTTCCTTGTCTTATTGATTCTAACATCTGTCTCATCATTCCCCTTCCGCCAAGCACATGTTGTTGTGAGTTGGGAAGGCAAAATGTTCTGAAAAGAAGTGGGGAGGGGCAGCGAAAGAGAGGACTCTACAGAATAAAAGCCAGCAAGCTTGAGTTTGATCCCTACACAGTAGAAAGTATGCTAGACTAGTGTGTTGGTAAGCAAAATGGGCTCCTTAGCACTTAGTTCACAACAAGTGCCCTTGAAGAGTTTGGCTTTTGTTTTTGTTGAGTAATTCAGTGTATTTCATTGAGTCTTGCTAAGTGCTAAGCCCCAGGCCCAAACCCCTATTAGGTGTAAAACCTATGTGGGTGTGGATTGGCAACTAAGGTGGGGCCCAGGGTGGGGCTAACTCCAGGGAGGGCCTAGTTTACATGTCTGGGACAGCAGAGGCTCTTAGACCACGTGGGTTTAAGTTGCCTCTTTGTGACAATTTTAGGTCACATGGGTGAGTCGCATGTGTGACTCACCCCTGACCCTGATGAAGATATAAAAACCAGGTGTTGGCCTCCTCTTCTTTGGAGCTCATTCCTACAGCAGTAGTGGTGCGTGTGACTCTGGGCCAGCCCTTGTTCTGAGCTCCCGGGCTGAACCTAGATGTTGGTAACTATGAATTGTATTGGGTCTGTCTGTTAATGTTTGTACTTTGTTTGTAACTTGCTCTGAAGTTCAGGGTGATGGCTTTTTACCCTGAACTAAGCGAATGATATTTGTATGCTGAATTAAAGTAAGCTTGTCAAACCCCTTCACCTTGCTTTCCTTATTAAGGCAGATCAAAAGAACCTGTGCTTTGCTGGGTGCTAGCAGCTTTCTGGGTGCTGGCTGTGGGTGGATCTTACACCCCCCACAGAAGCTGCTAGCCAGATTGTTAAAACAACTAGAAATCATAGTCCTAGGTTCAAATTCCAGCTCAGCCACTTACCAGTATAACTGTAGATAAATCATTTTGTGTCTTTGGGCCTCAGTTTCCTCATCTGTAAAATGTGTTTGCTAGCCTCTAATATCCCTTTCGCCTCTACATCTATGATCCTATGAATAGTAAAAGGGAAGTATTGATCACAAGTAGTCAGCTAGTTTTCGTCAATAGCCAAGTCGTGCCAGACTAACCTGATTTCCTTTTGTGACAGGGTTACTAGCCTGTTGGAGCAGGGGAGCTTTAGATTTTTTTTAAGCATTTGATAAAATCTCTCATGCCATTCTCATGGAAGAGATAGAGGGAAGTGGGTTAGATTATATAGCTCAGTTAGGTATGTTGGGAGCTGGCTGAATGTCTGGTGCCAAAGAATAGTCCTAATGAAGAGTTTGATGTGAACTTAGAAGGAGATTTCTAGTGGAGTGCCCTCAGGGATCTGCACTGGGCCCTGTGCTGTGGAATACTTTTATCAATGGCTCAGCTAAATGCTTAGATAGCAGCACCCATTGCAAATTTTCAGATGACACAAAGCTAGAAGGGAGAGCCACCCTGTTGGAGGACAGAGTCAGGATTGTAAAAGATCCTGACAGGCCAAATCTAATACGATTATATTTAATAGGGATAAATGTAAAGTCTTACACGTCGGCTCATGAAATCAACTCAACAAGTGTAAGAAGGAGGAGGCATGACTAGACGGTGGATTATCTGAGAAAAATCTGGGTGGGATTGAGTCAATAGTGGGCTATGTCAGCCAAGAGCAAAGATACTCACAACTGAGTTAATGGAGGAATTGAATCCAGCCAGGACCAAGGAAACAATAGCCCTCTTGTACCCAGCTGCTGGTGGCCAGATGGCATGGTCTGGAGTGTAGGGTTCAGACAGTGGGAGCTGCTTTTTGGGTAAGGTATTGATCATCTGGAGAGCCTCTGGAAGAGGGCAACCGGGCTGGCAAAGGGTCTTAAGGCCATGGCATCTGGGGTCTGATTGGGAGTCTTTAAGCCGGGAAAGGGAAGAGTTAGGAGGAACACAATAGCTGTCTTCAAGAATTTGAAGGATTATCCTGTGGAAGACCCAATCTTAGCTCCAGAGGGTAGAATTAGGAGTAATAAGAGGAAGTTGCAAAAAGACAGATTTAGACAAAATGAAAGAGAAAATGTCTTAACTCTCAGGGAGGCAGCATGGTAAAGTAGGAATGGTAACAGGTCTGGATTCAGAGCTTGTATCTGAAACCTATGTGACCTTGAGCAAGTCATTTAACCTCTATGGGCCTCAGTTTCCCCATCTTTAAAATGAGCAGTTTAGATTAGATGCCCTCTAAGGTTCCTTCTGGCTCTTGACCTATGATCCTGTGGAGCTATCCTCAAGCGGAATGAGCTGCTGTGGGAGAAGAGAGCAGGTTTTCCCTTCACTAGAGGGCTTCAAGCAATGGCTGGATGGCCACTTGTTAAGTCCATTGTAGAGGAGACCTTTGTTCAGAGCTTAGCATACTGCCTCACACACTGATTTAGAAATTCTTGTTGAAAGGAATCCTAAAATTCCTCCTCCCACCTCTGACATCCTGTGTTCTAAGGGCCCTCCCAGCTCTGACATCCTCTGTTCTAAGGCCCCCCAGCTCTGATATCCTCTGTTGTAAGGGCTCCCTCAGCTCTGACATTCTGGGTTCTAAGGGCCCTCCCAGCTCTGACACCCTGTGTTTTAAGGGCCCTCCCAGATCTGACATCCTGTGTTCTAAGGGCCCTCTCAGCTCTGACATTCTGGGTTCTAATGGCCCTTCCAGTTCTGCCACTCTGGATTCTAATGGCCCTCCCAGCTCTGACATTCAATATTCTAAGGGCCCTCTCAGCTCTAACATTCTGGCTTCTAAGAGCCTCCCAACTCTGATATTCACTATTCTAAGGACCCTCTCAACTTTGACACCTTGTGTTCTAAGGGACCACCCAGCTCTGATATTCTGTGTTCTAAGGTCCCCCCAGCTCTGACATGCATTATTCTAAGGGCCCTCCCAGCTCCAACATTCATTTATTCTAAAGGCCCTCTCAGCTCTGACATTTTGGCTTCTAAGATCCCTCCAGCTCTGATATTCATTATTCTAAGGGCCCTCCCAATTTTGACATCTTGTGTTCTAAGGGCCCTCCCAGCCCTGACATTCTGTGTTCTAAGGGCCCTCCCAGCTCTGACATTTTGTGTCCTCCCAACTCTCCTATCCTCCATTCTAAGGCTCCTCCCAGCTGCCATACTCCATCACTTGAGAGTAGTGGAGGGGTTTGCTTTAAATGCCCCCCTCCTCCTCCCCGTCCCCTCCCTCTGACAGAGGCAAAGCCGGATACAGCGGAGTTGCCTCTGTCTGCGACTTCTCTGACACCAATAACCTCTGCCTTTGTCTTTCTCTGTGACAGAAGTTCTTCTCTTTCAGGCTCATTCATGCCCCCCTTCCTCCAGCCCACCCCTCTTGAGACAGGGCCATGCGGGAACCCCTCCTTCTGGTTCCTATGGCGACAGAGGGGCTGAAGATGTCAGCGCCCAAGGCTGTACTTTTGGTGCTTGGAGATCAAACAGGCAGGGGCAGGAGGTGCCTTGGGAGTCTATGGGAGTGCCAGTGAAAGTTAATGACTCCATCGCCAGCCTAGGCTTCTTGGACAGCTCCCTAGCCCAGGAATGGGGCACCCTCTGCCCAGGATTCCAGGGACAGGAGGGGAGCAGAGAGGAGAAGAGGGGAGAGCAGGGGGGGAAGAGGCACTGTTTGGGCAGAACCCCAGATTAACCTCCTAACCCCAGTGAAGAGGGGGGAGCCCCTTCCCACCAGCTACCCCACCAGCAACTTATTGTTGGTGCCTGAAGCTCCCACACTCAATCCTCATTACTTTGGCTTCCCCAGGCTCCTCTTTGAAGAGGCAAATGCCTCCATCGAGTAGAAGAACACAAGGCCTCAGTTTCCCACAAATTAAGGGAACTGGACAAGACAGGTTCTGAGGTCTGTCCCAGCTCTAAAGTTCTATGTTCCAAGGCCCCTCCCAAATCTAAGATTATTAAATATCCCTGGGAGGAGAAACAGTATGTATTCATTCATTTATGCATCCAACAAACATTCATTAAAATGTCTATGTCCAGGGCCCTAGAAAAGGCCAGTATACACAGGGGTGTGTGTGTGTGTGTGATTTCATTGTGTGGGGAAACTCCCAGGGTAAAAACTCACTCCGGGAAGCTCATCTCCAATTTAGAGTCTTAGACCCTGTTTGTTTATAGAAGGCCCTTCCAGCCAGTCTCTCTTCTGCTCTTCGCAGTCTCAAGAAAAAGACAAGGGGTTACTAGTCCCATTTCACTGGGAAAGAAACAGAGGGCTAGTTAGGGGAGCAGGTAGAAAGCATTCTTCCTGACATACCTCAGCACGTGTGATCAGACAGACCAGACCAGTCGGAGCAGCTGAGGGGTCAGCTCTAAAGGCCCACCCCCTCCCCCTGCATGGGCTTGGAGTGCGGGCTTTTGTCCCCTTAGACACGGTACATTGTCATTTATGTATAAAACAAAAGGTTTATAAAGTGCTTTACAAATATTCTCTCATTTGATCTTCAAAATAACCCTGGGAGGTAATGTTATTATTAATTTCCCCTTTACAAATGTGGAAACTGAGCCAACAGAGATGAAGTGACTTATCCAAGATCACACAGCTAGGCAATGTCTGAGGCATAATTTGAACTCAGATCTTCCTGACTCCTGGTCCAGCATTCTATCCACTGTGCCACCTAAGAAAGTCAACAATCTTTAGGGTTTTTTTGTTTTTTGTTTTTTAGTCTTTAGTCACTTAGTTCTACCCCTTCATTTTACAAAGAAGGAAACTGAGACAGAGAGAGGGTAAATGACTTGGCCAAGGTTACACGGTCAATCCATAGCACAGCTAGGACCTGGTCTCCTGAGGCTCAGGGCAGGCTCTTTCCCACCACCTTAGAGGCTCTGCCGGGGCCAGCCCTGTGGCATGTCTGACCACTCCTTGGCAGGCAGAGGAGGAGGCTCCAGCCTACCAAGGGTGGAAGGGCTCCTCTAGCATGTCCCTGGGACCCCCCTGCCTCCCAGAGCCTCTTCTCCCGGTTATCCCAGTAAACTCCCCCAAGCCGTGTTGTTGGGAAAAGTTGAAAGCAGAAGGCAGATTCCGCTTTTGTTCCCGCCTCAGCTCTGCTCTGACCTTCAGTGTGAATAGAAAACAAGGAAAAAAGGAGGTTTATGCTAATATCGTCCCAGCCCGCAGGGAGGGAGATGGGGAGGGGGGTACCAGAACCGAAGAGGAAGATTCTGCATCTCAATGAGACCCGTCGGGCGCCCTCCTCTGGCCACAGGAGGATGGGATCTCTCTGGCAGCAAGGCTGGGACTAGGGATGGCCAGACAGATGCTGGTGGCTCCTCCTGAGGCCTCACCTGTCCCCTCAGCACTCCTGGACAGGCAACTCAGGGCCTTTCGATTTCCCTCTGCATTCAGATCCCAGAGAAAGGACCTCAAAGGCCAACTAGTCCCGCTCCCTCATTTTACTGATGAAGCCGATGGAGCCTAGAGAGTGACTTGGCCAAGGTCACGCAGGTAGTAGGTAGCAGATGAGAAAGACTGACCATTTAGGAAGAAATTGATAGACAAGTTCCCTCAGAGCAAACTGAGCTGCTATGGGGAGTCCGGAGAGGAGTTCCCTTACTGAGAGGAGGCAGGACCCACATAAGCCCTCAGATGCCTGCTACCCCAAGAGTCTATACTTCAAGGGGGCAATCGATCAATCAATAAGCATTTATTAAGCACCTACTGTGTGCCAGGCACTTTGCTAAAAGCTGGTGATACAAAAAGGCAAAACAATACAATATTGATTGTGTACATGGGGACAATGATGTCTCAGCCTGATATCGCACTTTGATGATAATAATGGTTAGCATTTATATAGCAGCACTTACAAATATTATCTCGTCTGATCTTCACAGAACCCGGGGAGGTAAGTGCTATGACCACTCCCATTTTACAGATGAGCAAACTAAGGTTAAGTGACTTGCCCAGGGTCACTCAGCTGGTAAGTATCTTGACTCTGGACAAGAACTCAGGTCTTTCTGACTCCAGACACCTAGCAAAAACTTGGTTTTACAAACTATTTTACATACAGTCTTTCCTTGGACCTCCTTTACAGTAAACCTGTGAGACAGGTATTATTAAGCCCACTTTACAGATGAAGAAACTGAGGATTGGAGGAGTTAAGATTTGCCCAGGGTCACACACAGCTAGTAAGTGTCAGAAGCAGGCTTTGAACCCAGGCCTTCTGCCAAACCCAGCACTTTTATTTCTTAGTACAACTTCATGGCCCTTTAAAGGAAGAAGAGAGAGAATTCTAAACAACCTCCCTGACTCCAGTTCCAGCCAAACTTTGCTTATGGACCCCAAGATCCCAGCCCTTAACCTCAAGCTATGAGGATACCTGGCCTCTGACTCCCAGGGATGCAGGGCTAATATCTGAAAAACCACCAAGTGCAATGCCCCCTCAGATCCATGCTAACTGCTGGCTTCTGGAAGAAGTTCGAATGATAGAAGGGAGAAGATACTCAATTTGGAATCTCAAGGCCTCAGTTCGAATCCTGTATCTGACACTCATTGCTTGTGTGACCTTAGCCAAATTGCTTTCTTCTGTGAGCTCAAGTTTCTTCACTTATCATATGGTGATAATAACTTCTATAGCGACTATCTCCCAGAGTGGTCGTGAAGGAAGAGCTTGTCAAACCTTCAGGGACCGTGACACCTATGATTGTTTTGTAGATATATATAGATATATATGTATGTATGTATATATCAGGGTACCCTCAGTTATTTACAAAGCCGATGCTCCTGATTCAGTGTTAATGGCTCTGAATTCTGGCTCATCCCAAGAGCTACCTCCTATGAGAAACCTTCCTTCATTCCTCCAGTTTGCTTTGTATTTAATTTGGACCTATTTAGATCTACGTGTATAAAGCTGCTTTTTCTCCCAATAAAATGTACGTAAGACCCTTAAGGGCAGAAATTGTTTCTTTCATTGGAGGTGGGAGGTTGTCTTTGTGCCTAATGCAATGCTTGACATAAAGTAGACATTTAATAAAGGCTCATTGAGTCGAATCGAATTGCTTTGTGTCTCCAGCAATGGGAAAGGATAAACTCTCTGGTTTGGTCTCCTAAAGTCAGGGCTGTGATCAAATCAGAGGCCCGGGATTAGGGACTCAGTCCTGGGCCTAGGAATATCTACTCATCCCCTCCTGGGCATCAGCCCCGTTACTTCAACCTCATTAACTCCGGCTTTTCCCCCTCCTGCTCTTCCCAGGACCCTCTAGGCTCTCTCTCCTGGATTTCCCAGTCTCCTGACACCCCAGAAAGCTTTGGGCTATGATGGCTTCGTAGAGCCTGGGGAGAGGGCTCTGTCATTGAGGGACAAACAATCAGAGAAAAAGAAAGGGGGAATAGATGGTAGGAAAATCCCGGGGATGCTGCTGATGACAACTTCCCAGTCATCAAAGGGCCAGGAGTGAGTTTGCCAGAGGAAGAGGCTAAAAATATATTGGGAGAAATTTCTCATTACCGAATAAATTGGACCAAATCAGAAGTTCTCTCCTGTTTCGAATGGGTTTTATGAGCTGCCAACTTTAAAGAATGGAGTTTGCAACAGGAAAGGAGTCAAGTGCCTGGAAATAGTAATTAGGGAAAAACCTAAAGATATAATTAAAACCAAGATTTGGTTCTGATCCTGAAACCAGCCCCAGTGTGGTGCTGGGGCTGATGGACTGAGCTCAGGGGAGGCCTCTGGATGGTGCACGAGCTCTCCCCTAATGAACAGATGCTGCCCCCAACTGGACATGGCAGAGGGATCTAACTTGGGGGGAGGGGAGGGGAAGAAACACCACTTTCTTCCTACCTGGAAAGTTGCTACCTGTGGCTGAGCGTCCTGTACAAGGACTTGGGCCTGCTGCTGAGTCCTTGGCACTGCCAGAGACTATGTATGGCCTTGGACAAGTCACTTCTCTGCTCTAGACTTCTGTTTTCTCCTATGCAAATTGAAAGTATGATCTCTAGACTAGCTCTGTTCTGGAGTTTCTAGATGTAGCTCAGGTCTGGGCCTGGGACTAAGGCTTGCTCAGGGAAGTCAGAAGTTCAGATGACCTTGAAAGTTCCTTCCAATCCTGATATTTTATTTCCTAGGAGGTCTTCCAGCTCTTCTTTCAATGTTCCAATGGCCTTTTCTTCTAAATTCTTTGGTCCATGCTTTAGAGTTCCTTCCAGCTCTAGCATGCCTTGTTCTATGTTCTAAGGGCCCTCCCAGCTCTAACATCCTCTGTTCTAAGAGTCCTCCCAGCCCTCACATTCATTATCCAAAGGGCCCTCACAGCTCTGACATTCTCTGTCTTAAGTAGGTCCTCCCAGCTCTGACCTCCTGTGTCCTAAGGACCCTCTCAGCCCTGACACTGTGTTCTAAGGGCCCTCCCAGCTCTGACATTCTGTGTTCTAAGGGCCCTCCCAGCTCTGACATTCTGTGTTCTAAGGGCCCTCCCAGCTGTGACCTCCTGTGTTCTAAGGGCCTCCCAACTCTGACCTTGCCGTTTGGAGCTGCTTTGTCTGACACTCCACTCTCCAGTTGTGTGACCCCTCTGTTGTCTTGCTCTCTTTGCTCTCATTTAGGACAGGCTGCAGGTCGGGTCATCCTGGCTCCTGTCTGGCTTCCCCATCATTACCCCCTGAACCCCACCTTGCACTCATTCTCCTTTTTCTGCCTGCACCAGCTCCTGAAAAAGGTAGACTGTCCCTGCACCTGTTTGCCTCGGTGGCACCTGTACTTAAGAGATCTCAATTAACTTGGATTGGGGAGCAGGGGAACAACGGAACAACGGAGGCAGCTGCATGGAACTGTATCAAGGCAGATCCAATCAAAGAGAAAGGAGAAGCTCTTTCTCCAGCTCTGTCATCCACCCCCCCCTTCCTCGGGCCCTGCCACCCCCATCTTCCCTGCCTCGGTGAAGCTTAGTTATCAAACCAGTAAAAATAAATATGTCACTCTCAGTATCACTCAATCCTCCAGGAATATTGGCGAAAAACAGCAGGAAACTAGGAGGAAAAAGCTTCAGCTTCAGTCAGGGAAAGGCTGCGATTGGGAGGAGGGGGTGCAGGGGGAGGGGAGGATACTTTCCTGGCCCTACTTCCCATGATCCCTGAGGGCCAGTCACCATTTATTAAGCACCTACTACGAGCCAGGCATTGCGCCAAGTGCTGGGGATACATAAAGAGGCAAAAGACAACCCCTGCCCTCAAGGAGCTTACAGTCTAATGGGGGATACCACATGCAAACAAATGTATACAGAGCAAGCTCTATACAGGATAAAGAGGAAATAATTAGCAGAGGGAAGGCACTGGAATTAAGAGGAACTGGGAAAGGCTTCCCGTAAAAGATGAGATTTTAGTTGGGACTTCAAGGAAGCCAGGGAAGGTCGGTAGGTAGAGTGGACGCGGGAGACCCTTCCAGACGTGAGAGACAGCCAGTGAAAATGCCCAGTGTAGAGACGGAGTGTCTTGGTCATGGAACAGCAGGGAGGCCAGTGCTGCTGGATTGGGGAGGACGAGTTAGGAGTAAAGGGTAAGAAGGCTGGAAAGATAGGGTGGGGCTTGGTTGGAAAGGGCTTTGAATGCCTACAAGAGCATTTTGGATTTGGTCCTGCAGGCAATGAGTCACTGGAGTTCATTGAGTAGGGAGGTGACAGGATCAGACCTGCTTGGCAGCTGAATGGAGGATGATTTGGGGTAGGGAAGGACTTGGGGCAGGCGGGACCTCCCCTCCCTCCCCACCCCCTCCCAAGCTGGCTATGGCAGCAGTCCAGGTGTGAGGTGACCAGGGGTGGTAGCATCAGCTGAGAGAAGGGGGAGTACTGGAGAGACGCTGCAATGGTGGAATCCGAAGGCCTTGGCGATATATTGGATAGAGGGGGTGAGAGGCAGTGAGGAGTCCAGGAGGATTCCTGGGTTGTGAGCCGGAGGAACACCTTGATTTCCTGCCCCTACCCGCTGGAGAGGAATTCAGGCCAGTGAAGGAAGGGCTCAGGAAAAAGGAAGAGAGGGAACAGGAAGGAAATCGAGGCACATCTCACCTAGGCCATGACCATAATTACTTGTTGCTGGACATAGTGAAGGCCCCAGGACAGGGCAGTGGCTCACAGAAGGAGAGCTGAGCAGACTATAAGGACAAGAGAGGAATCAGGCCATTAGCCTAGGCCAGCTGCCAGCAGGCCGATGGGTCTTGTGGGTCATCAAGGGTCCTTGGGCCACTGGCCCTCCACCTAGCATTCAGTGCCAGAGGGGAAGTGGTTAATCACATTTCACAACCAGACTCCTGAACAGAGCTCTGACCTTGGAGACCTGGGCTCCATCTAGCACTGCCTCGGGACTGTATGACCTAGGCCTCCTTGCTCTTACTTAGAAAATGAAAGGATTTGGATCCCCTGTCCAGCTCTAACATCCTCGAAACAGCCTGTGTTGTAAGGCTCCTCTGAGCGCCAACATTTTTATGTTATCAAATCCTTTCAGCTGTGACAAGCTATGTGCCGTGTCTCAAAGTCCTTCCAGCTGTGATATTCTATGTGCTAACATGGTCAGCTAGGTGGCGCCATAGTGGATAGAACACCAGGCTTGGAGTCAAGAAGATGATTCTTCTTGAGTTCAAATCCAGCCTCAGACACTTACTAGCTGTGTTACCCTGGGCTAGTCACTTAACTCTATTTGCCTCAGTTTCCTCATCTGTAAAATGAGCTGGAGAAGGAAATGGCAAACCACTCTAGTATCTCTGCCAAAAAAACCCCGAATGCATGAAGAGTCAGATATGACTGAAGAACAACTCAATAAAAATATCCCATTCAGTTTGACATTCTACGTTCTAAGGTCCCTCCTGGCTCTGACATTATATCTTTCAAGGTCCTTTTCGGTTCTGGTATCAGCTCTTATATTCTCCATGCCAGGGTTTCTTTTAGTTCCAGCGTTCTATGTCCTAAAACTTTCTAGCTCTAACAGTTTATGTTCTAAGATACTTTTTAATTCTGATGTTCTGTGTTCTTAGGTCCCTTTTAGCTCTGACATTCTAGGGTTAGGTACAAAGGGTTTTCTTTTCCCACCTGACATTCTAGGTACTATGTTCTAAGGGACATCCCCGTTCTACCACCCCAGGTGCTATGTTCTGAAGTCTCTTGTCAGCTCTAACATTTTAGGTCCTCTGTTCTAAGGTTCCTTTTAACTCTGACATCCTATGCTCTAGGTACTAAGGTTCTTTTCCCACCCGACATTCTAGGTACTATGTTCTAAGGGACATTTCAGTTCTACCACTCCAGGTGCTATGTTCTAAAGTTCCAGTCAGCTTTAACATTTTAGGTCCTCTGTTCTGAGGTCCCTTTTAGCTCTGACATTCTATGTCCCAAGGTCCCAGCCAGCCTTGACATTCTATGCTTCTCTCTATCCTCTCCCCTCACCACAGCCTCCTCCTTGCTCCTCAGACATGCTCCCTCATCCCCTAGTCCCCAGAGGCCCACCCAGGGAGCCCCCTCCTCCAGAAGCCACCCCGAGCTCTCTCCCCAGCTGTTTGCTCTGGGAAGAGCCTGAGCAGAGGAGAAGGGAGCTCGTGTGGGAGGGGGGAGGCAGACAGGAGAGCGAGCATCAGGCTGCCACATCCACACACGTGCCCGACCAAATTTCGACTGGGAATCCAGGCCTTTAATCTCCCATGCTCCTTTGACAGGCTGTCTCTTCTTGGCTTTTAGCTGTGTGAGAGTTTCCTCGCTAATGGTGCATTAACCTTGGAGAGCTTCGCCAATTACTTCAACACTAATTCTGACAGTTTGGTGTGTATGTGCTGGCGGCTTTGACAGGCAAAGGGAGCAGGAAATAAAGGCCGCCGAGGAGTGTTTAATACCTCGGCAAGAATCTGCCCCGCTTCCGTGGATTTGGGGGGAGAAGTGAAAGGCGGAGGAGGCAGGCCAGGGGAAGGCGGGAAAGAACAGATTATTTGGAGATCATGTTTTTTCCTACCTCCCCCCCCAGCCCCTTCCTCCCTCCCCTTCCTAAATGACAGGATTCTGGGTCTCTCCTGACCTCATTAGAGTAATTAATGTGCCTTTTGAATCTCATGAAATGGCTCTGAGCTGTGGGAGAATGCTGCAGATCACAGAGCTAGGCCAGCAAGGGGAGAAAGGGAGTCTTAACTCTGCTAAAAGGGAGTCTCAGTGGGGGGGGTGGGAGAGAAGGAAGGAGTCGGGCAGGGAGGAGGAGGAGGGAAGAAGGGAAGCAGACAGACAGATGGACACACAGAGACACACCTCTAGCCCCAAAGGCAAAGCTAGAGAGAGACAAAGACAGAAAGAGACACAGGGAAACAGGGGTTCAGAGGCGCGGATTGACAAGAAGACAGAGACAGAAGCATAAAGAGATCTAGCTAGAGATGGGCAGAGAGAGAGAACTACACAGAAACAAAGGGAGACAGAGACATAGAGTGATACAAACAGAGATGGTATGGGACAGAGAGACAAAAGAAAGACAGAATTTGCTCTGAAAACATAACATGGGCCCTTGTCCTCTGTGGCAAAGTATTTCAGAAGAGTAAATGTCAACCATGCCACGCAAAGTTCAGTTGTCCTCTCAAATCTGATTTCTCTAGGCCCTCGGCCTCAGTTTACCCTACCCCCCATGGGGCACATAGATTAATAAATCCTAGCTTGTCCAGGTTTTTTCATCAGAAACAACTCAAGGGAAGAGTCCACAGGCTCTTTCCTCTGTCCCTTTGCTTGAACTGTATCCTCCACCCCTTAAGTGTGCTATCTGGTCACCTCTGATTATAGAAATCTTCCCCATTCTTCAAGGCCAATCTCCTCCAGGAAGCCTTCTCTGACTGCCCCAGCCCAGAGCAGAGTGTCTATAACCTGAACTCCCATATGGTCTATGATTGTTCCATCAAAAGCAACAAGAAGCATTTAAGCACTTAATTGGTGTGTACAGGAGACTGGTGCCAGCAAAGTGTCAACAGAGCTCCCTCAGCATGTGCCCCTCAATTAAGAGAAGGGAAGGAGTTAGCCTTCACACATTACCTCCTCTGGCAGGAGGCCAGGGCTTCGACTAAGAGGACTAACCTCTGAGCAGCCAGAGGCTGGGCCTCCTCTACAGCATTAACCGGTCAGAGGAATGGGAGATAACCAGAAGGCAGAATGTATAGGAAAAACAATACTGCCTGGGGCCAGGGAAAATGGGCTTCCAATCCTATCTCTGGTCCTCACTAACTGTGCAACCATATTTGACCCCCTCTCTGTGAGCCTCAACTCTCTCACCAGGGAAATGAAGTTGTAACAACACCCAAAGGGCTGGGCAAAACTATCTGTACCCTTTGATCCAGCAATACCACTTCTAGGTCTATATCCCAAAGAGATAAAAGAAAAAAGAAAAGGACTTATTTGTACAAAAATATTGACAACTTTGTATTGACAAAGAATTGGAAATGAAGGGTCTGCCTATCCATTGGGGAATGGCTGAACAGGTTTTGGTACATGACTGTGATGGAATACTATTGTGCTATAAAAAATAATAAGGATGATTTCAGAAAAACCTGGGAAGACTTACATGAATGGATGCAAAGTGAAGTGAGCAGAACCAGGAGAACATTGTACACAGTAATAGCAACATTGTAACAGTAAAAGACTTAGCTACTTAATCAATACAATGATCCAAGACAATTCCAAGGACTCACAATGAAAAATGCTATCCACCTCCAGAGAGACAACTGGTGAACTCTGAGTGCAGATTGAAGCATACTTTTTTTTCACTTTTTATTGCTTTTTTTTTTGCAACATGTTTAATATGGAAATGTCTTGCATGACTTTACATGTATAATTGATATCACATTGTGTGTCTTCTCAATGGGCTCGAGGGAGGAAGAGAATTTGGAACTCAAATTTTTAAAAAATGAATGTTAAAATAAAGTATAATTATATTTAAAAATCAGTGAAATGAAGTTAATGCCTACAGTATCTACATCATAAGATTATAGTTAGGATGAACTGAGATAATATATGCCTTTTGCAAGCCTTAAACTGCTACATACTATTATTTAATTTTAATTTCTATTAATATTTTAAATGATATTATTTAATTTTAAGCTATTATTATTTAAATGGTAGGAAAAGTCAAGCTTGTCCCTTGTGGGACACCTCCCAGAATCACTGGAACTCAGAGCTGGAAGAGATCTCAGAAGGCAGCTAGTCCAAGCTGTGCCTACATAAGATCCCTACTCTGGCATCTCTGGTGAGATGACTTGCCGCTAGGAGGTGTCAGTGGTGGCCCTAAGCCTATGGCTTCTCAAAGCAGGCTGTCCAATGGGAGGTAGCTCGGAGTCTTACAGCCTTCCTTAGATTGAGTCTGAACCTCTTTCCCTGCATCATCCCTTTTCCCTGTGCATAAACCCAGGGACCCGATGTCCCTCTGGTCTTCTCTTCTTCAGAGCTGACCTCTCCTATTTCTTCAACCAATATTCCAAAAGCCTGGTTTCCCATGCTCATCATCTCCATCACCTTTGTCCAAATATTCTCTGAATTGTCTGTGTCCTTCCTAAAAGGTGGTGTCCAGAACCACAGAGGGTTCTAGGTGCTACTCCAGGTGTCGCTTGATTGGGGCACAGCATAGCAGGACTTAGAGATCTTGAAATATAAGTTACAATGTAGGAAAGTAACAGAAAAATAAGAGAGCAACAAACTTGGGAGATGGTGTGGCATTGTGGAGGATGAATAGGGTCAGGAGACCTGGGTTTGAATCCTGACTCTTAGTAGTTGAGTGACCATATTTTACCTCTGAGTTAGAGTTGCCTCATCTGAAACAAAAGGAACACTAAAACTTGCCCCACTTACAACCCTACATGTGCCTCACAAACCTTGAGGTTCTTTATTAGCACAGGGCTGCGTTCATCTTTTTAGGGTCATGGACCCCTTTAGCAGACTTGAAAAGCCTAAGGACCCCATCCCCAAATAATATCTTTAAATGCATAAAATGCCTAGGATTGCAAAGGAAACCAATTATATTGAAGTTCAGTTATCAAAATGTTAAAAGAAAAAAAGTTCAGAGACCTCCCCCAAGGGAAGAACCCCTTCACTAAAGAATTGTGAATTACTAATAACAATATTTGATATTATTAGAAACAACGAATAGCTTGACATTGTAAAAGTTTATTATTTTTAAAAGCATACACAAATGTTTTCCAATAAGATCATGGTTTTATTTGGTTGCAGTTAAAACACTATAAAACCATTAGGAAAGACCACCCCCCCAATAGTCTTGGTTTCATTGTTGTTCAGTCCTGTCTGATTCTTTGTGACTCCTTTTGGGGTTTTCTTGGCAAATTTGAGTGGTTCACCATTTCCTTCTCCAGCTCATTTTACAGATGAGGAAAATGAGGCAAACAATGTTAAGTGACTTGCCCAGGATCACCCGGCTAGTAAGTGTCTGAGGCAGGATTTGAATATCAGGTCTTCCTGGCTCCAGGCTCAGCATTCTATCCACTAAGCCCCGAAGCCCTAACGATCTTAAGCAAGGGGACTGTGCTAGAACAATGTCAAATCCACTGTGAGCTCCCTAAAGATGGGGATTCTTGTCTGATTTGTCTGTGTATCCCCATTGCGCAGGGGCTCTGCCAGAGGTCAGTCTGCCGTGAATGTTAGTGCAATGACTACCTTCCCCATGTTCTCCTCTGATGCCTCCCCATGGCATCAAAGTCATCCTCAATTCTTGAAGTCTTTCCCTGAGAAGCCAGACTCCTGTAGTGCCAGCCAGGCTGGAAAGGATTGTGGATCATTCATTCATTCGTCAAACATTTACTAAGTATCTGCTATATGCCAGGTACTAGAAATGCAGAGACTAAAATGAAATAATCCCCACCCTCGAGAAGCTTACATAGTCTTCCCCTTCAGTCCCCCACCCCAGGCTCAGGCCCCCCAGAACACATCAGGGCTGCTTGACAGCTCAAAGGTATTGAATGAGATGGGAGTCGCCAACGCCATTCCTTCCCATGAGAGGACGAGATGGCCTTACCATCCAACCTGTCACCACCTCCTAAAGTCCTCCAAGCCTTACAGTCTGCCTTGTCTGTATGTCCTGCAGACCCTCGGCACTGTTATGTGACCTACTGAT
>CM053622.1:51605663-51636734 GCA_028646595.1 Phalanger gymnotis
CCCCCAGAACACATCAGGGCTGCTTGACAGCTCAAAGGTATTGAATGAGATGGGAGTCGCCAACGCCATTCCTTCCCATGAGAGGACGAGATGGCCTTACCATCCAACCTGTCACCACCTCCTAAAGTCCTCCAAGCCTTACAGTCTGCCTTGTCTGTATGTCCTGCAGACCCTCGGCACTGTTATGTGACCTACTGATATCAGAGAAAGAAAGACCTGAAGGTAGCAAGAGGCTAAGGCAACAGTAATCGTATTACTATGAACTGTAATATTGTAATATAATGAAGAGCCTATTATAATAGTCCAAGTGAGAGCTGATAAGGAAAATGTCAGTATATCTCAGTGAAGAAGAGGGGATGAAGGGCAGCTAGGTGGCTGGAGTCAGGAGGAGCTGAATTCAAATCTGGCTTCAGACACTTGACACTTTCTAGCTGTGTGACCTTGGGCGAGTCACTTAACCCCAATTGCCTTGCCTTCCCCTCTCCAAAAAAATTTTAAAAAAGGGATGGATGCAAGGAATGTTGTAACTGTCAGAGCATCCAGATTTGGCAATTTATTGAATATGAGTGGAAGAGAAGTGTAGAGAATAATTCTGATGTTTTGAACCAGAGTGACTGGAATGGTGCCCTCCTCAGAAACTGGGAAGTTGGGAAAAGGAAAAGATAATGAATTCTGCTTTGGAATATATTGAATTTGAGCTGCTTATGGGGTATGCTTAGAGATGTACAACAAAGCAGCCCTAGCACTCAGGAGAGAGGTCAGGGCCGGATTTATAGACTTGGGCTTCATCGGCAAAGAGATGGTATTTGTACCTGTGGGAGATGGTAGAATCACCCAGGGTAAGCGTAGAAAGAGAAAAAGGGCCCAGGATAGAGTCCTGGGATAAACCCCCACCGGAGGGGCAGGATATGGCTAATGATCCAGCAAAGGAGACTAAGAAAGGGCTGCCTAAGCAGCAGGAAGGAGAGCCAGGGGGAAGAATCTGGAAGGAGGGGATGTCTAGAGGGGCCAGCCTCTGCAGAGAAGGCAAGAAGAAAGACTTGGCAATTAAAGGATCACTGATAAGCTTGGATTTCTATTGACCAACAAGCCTGGAAGCCAGTTTTCAAGAGGCTAAGGAGTGAACAGAAGGTGAGAAAGAAGAGGCAGGGACAATACACAGCCTTTTCTGAGAGTTTAGCTGGGAAAAGAAAGAGAACACAGTGGGAACAGTGGTACCAAAGGAAGGTGTTTGGAAATGGGGGGGTGGGGGCAGTCTCATGTCTGGAAGGAGCCAGTGAGCAAGGAGAGATTGGAAGTGAGAGGGGATGAAGGAAAGAGGGGATGAAGGAAAGAGGGGATGAGCTGCCAGAGGAGAGAGAAGGAGAAGAGATCAGGAGGACAAGGAAGAAGGGCTGACATCAACAAGGTAAAAAGCCACCTCTTCCTCTGAGACTGGAGCAAAGGAGGAGAGAATGCAAATGATGTTGGAGGGACTGAAAGCATAAAATTGGGAGGAAAAAGGAGCCCAGGATGGATGGCTCAGTGAATTCATTGGCTAGATCCTCCACTGAGAGAGCACAAAGAAGAGTGGGATAGGTGGCTTGAGGAGACAAGGCAGGATTGGTTATTTAGCTCATCCTAGTCCATTTTACAGATGGAAAAACTGAAGCCCTGAGAGAAAGTCACTTGCCCAACACTACACAGAGAGGAAATAACAAAGCCAGGACTGGTGAATAAGCATTTTATAGTACCTATCATGTGCCAGGGGCTGTGTTAAGTGCTTTTTGTTTATGGGGGGGTTTTGGAGGTAATTAGGGTTTAGTGACTTGCCCGGGGTCACACAGCTAGTAAGTGTCTGAGGCCACATTTGAATTTGGGTCGTCCTGACTCCAGGCCCAGTGTTCTAGCCACTGAGCCAACTAGCTGCTCTTCATTGTGATTGGACCCCAAGTATTAAGACTTTAGGTGGGGGAGGGGCTCAGGTGGACCAGCTCAGGGAAGGAAAGGAAGAGACGACCGGTAAGGCCATCTGCTTCTTCCATCACCAGGCTGGACACATGGAGATGCATTTTTTTCAACCACAGCATCTCATGAAAGCGTCCGCTAAGGTGTGGCAAGGTTACTATCCTCGTGAAGCGAGTTGCCCGTATTGGCGAAATCGTGGCTCTTTGGAGATGCTGACGGGATGAATGAATGTACTGTCTCCTCCTAAGTGCTAGGGATACGGTGGGCTCCCAGTCAATACTGGCTGATGGGATGATTAATAACAGGCACAGGGATGCACTTCCACGACGTGCTATAGTTACAAAGCACTTTACATCCATTATGTCATCCGATCCTTAAACACTCCTGGAAGGGAAGCAGAGCAAGGACTATTATCTTCATTTTGCAGAAGAGGAAACTGGGAAGCTAAGAGGAGTGACCCGCTCAGGGTCGCCCAAGAAGGTGCTAGAGCCTACCCAGGATTGCGGCCTCCAGAGTCCAGCATCCTGAGTGCTGCTTCACAACTGAAATCAGCGTCCAAATGAGATCATTTCAGGTGCCTGGTAACATCTACTGCCTTGCTCCTATTAGCTAATGCTCGGGGTTGTTTGGTTTTTTTTCATTAACTTTTGTTTGTTCTGTTTTATTTTTAATATTCCATTTTATAAGATGCTTCCAACCTATTTTGGAAGTCTACAAGGTATAAATCTCACAAACCTCAATTCTTCAAGGATCTATACTAAACTCTAAACAAATAATAATAATGATGACTCACAAGAGGCAGTGTGATATAAGACAAAGATCACAGAATCACAAATTTGGAGTTAGAAAGCCTCTTGGAGGCCATCTCATCCAACTCCCTCATTTTACAAATGTGGAAACAGGACCAGAGGGATTAAGTGATTTACCCAAAATCCCCATAGACAGTAGGTAATGGAGGTGGGATTAGAACCCAGTTCCTCTAACTACAAAGCCAATGGTCTTTGGACTGCAGCACATTTCTGCCAAAGGCCAGTCTTGGAGTCAGGAGGGCCTGGGTTCAAGTCTTCCCTGACATATACTATACTAGCTATAGAACCATGGATAAGTCACTGAAGCTACGGCTCTATCACCCTAGAAAACTCTCTAAGACTGAGTTATAGATCAGCTGCTGACCTGCTTGGATGGAGGGAATTTCCCCTTTCCCCATCAGGCGTTTTCACATACACACACACACAACACACACACACACACACACACACACACACATTATGAAATCACCAGTGTTTTCTATTCTACCACATTACTTTATTTTTAAGATATGGAAACCGAGGTTCAGATAAAAATGCCAAGAATAACTCATATTTGTACAGTGCTTGGTGGTTCCAAAGTGATTGATATGCATTCGCTCATTCAACTGGAGGGTATTGGTTTTTGCATTTTATAGGGTATTGAGGCTCAGAGAAGTCAAATGCTAAGCCCAAGGTCACACAGCTTGCAAATGGCAGGGCCGGGATTTGAACACACAAAGTATCCCTGGGTCTCCTGCTACTGCTGCCTTCTCTGTACCAGGCTGGAAAGTTGGGAGCTCAAATCCCAGCACAGGGTGCAGAGCTGGGGAGGGGGAAGGGGAGGCAAGGAGCCCTTCCTGCTTGACGCCTGCCGGCTCAGAAACCAAAAGTCTTCTGATCTCAAACTTTCTATTAATCCCTTTTAACACCATAATAGCAGGAACGAACAGCATCTCACATCTTCAAAGTCCGTTAGCAAACAGTCACTAACATGGCCTGGCCCCAGCTCGAGATGAGACACCGTTAATTATAACCAGTTAATTAAAAAGCCAATCATATTACGGGGGGGGGGGGGGGGGGGGGGGAGGGGGGGAGGGAGAGGGTTCACCAGCAAATCTCTCACAAAAAAAGAAAAATCAAATGATTCGTTAACCTAATGCCTTCCAATGCTCTTGGTGAACAAATTTAAATGAAACCCAAGAATTGGTAACAAGATCTAAAACCTTCCCCAGACCTAGCTAAAAGGACAGGGCAGGGTATAGGCAGCAAGAGAAACATGAAATGTCAAAGTTACAAGAGAACTTAGAAGAGAAGCTTAACCGGACCAAAAAAGGAGGGAGAGGAAAGTCTTGGTCAAGGTCACGCAGTTAGCAAGTGACAAAGCAGAGATCTGACTCCAAATCCCACATGTTTTCTGCTCTTTTTTTTGTCAGATGTGAAAACTGAGGCTCAGAGAAATTGTGACTTTCCCAAGATGTCTCTAGAGGGCTGCCATGGGAATGCCAAGGAAGGGTTCAACTTCCTGTTTGGCTCCAGAGGACAGACCCAAGAGTGATGTAAACATTGCAAGGACTCAGGTGTGGGGTCTACAAAAGAACGGGCCAGCGACAGGTGTTCGTGAAGTGGAGCAGGCTGCCACAGGAGGTAGGGAGTGACCCTTTATCTCAGGTCTCAGGCCAAGGCTGAGTGACCTGATGTGTTGAAGCAGGGGATTCTTGCTCAGGAATGGGTTGGTCTAGGTGGTTTCCAAGGGTCCTTCCAGCTCTGGAATTCTGTGGCACCTTCCATTCCAGGTTGGGCCATCAGGGGAGGGTTTTAATGGAGAACCAGGATGGGGGCTATGAGAGGGGGATAGCAGTCAGAAGTCCAGGCTGGAGGGCAGAGGTCAAGGAGAGGGGGACGGGCTACAAGGACAGTCCGATGGTGGAAGATGGAGTGATATAACCCTATCAAAGGAAAACGGTTCTAGGAGAGAGACATTTCTCAGAGACAGACACTCTCAGAGAGAGACATGGTGACAGGAGACTTGGTAAGGGAGTAGGGCGACCCAACTGCAGCAACTGTCCCACATGGTCCAGTAGAATGAACATTGGCTCTGCCATAGGAGCTGGATTCAAATCTAGCTTTTGATGCTTATTACCTATGTGACCCTGGAACAAATGAATTTACCTGGGCCTCAGTTTCTCTCTCTGTAAAATGAGAGAGTATTATCTGGCCTCTGAGTTCCATTCCAGCTCTAGAGTCATGGTTGACTGAAGATGGAGTGTAGGGATGGTGTTACGTAAGCTGATTGAGGCCAGTGAACTGGGAAGACTCTTCCCAGGGTTGAAGTATACCAAGACCTGGTAACCCAGTATTCTTTATGTCTAGAACATAGAATGTCCAAGCTGGAAGGGCCTTTAGAGAACAAGGAACACAGAGTGTCAGAGACAGGCTGCCTCTGCCATAAAGTGAAATGAGGGCTGGATTTGCTATCAGAGGTCCCGGGTTCAGATCCTGACTCTGCTATTTACTGTCTATGTGGCCTTGGGCAAATCACTTAACCTCTCTAGGCTTCAAGTCTTCATCTAAAAAATGAGTGGATCAGACTAGAATATCTCTAAACCCCTTCCAACTTTAAATTTATGATCTTCAATTCAAGTTTTCCCTTAACATGGACCTTTGAGCACATCTTTGATTGGCCCATGGTTCCAGGAGGGGGTAAGCTGCTACACTGGAAAACCCACATCATAAGACATGAGATTCCAAGAATTGGAATCTGGTGGGTAGCATAGGGCTGGCAAGACAGACATAACAGGGCTAAGGGAATACTGCAGTAGTTTAATGAAAAAAGTGACCACAGCAAACCTTACTCTCATAGGATTTGGCTTAAGGAGGGAATAACATACACACCCAATCGGGTATCTTACTCTACAGGAAAGTAGGGGGGAAGGGGATGGGGGGGATGATAAAAGGGAGGGCAGACTGGGGGAGAGGGTAGTCAGAAGCAAATATTTTTGAAAAGGGACAGGGTCAAAGGAGAAAATAGAATAAATGGAGGGCAGGATAGGATGGAGGGAAATATAGTTAGTCTTTTGCAACATGACTATTGTGGAAATGTTTTGCATAACGATACATGTATAATCTATATCAAATTGCTTGCCTCCTTGATGAGGGTAGGTGGGGAGAGAAGAAAGGAGAGAATTTGGAACTCAAAGTTTTAAAAACAAATGTTAAAAATTGTTTTTGCATGCAACTGGGAAATAAGATATACAGGCAATGGGGTATAGAAATCTATCTTGCCCTACAACAAAGTAAGGGGGAAGGGGTTAAGGGGGGGAAGATAATAGAAAGGAAGGCAGACTGGGGAAAGGGGTAATCAGAATGCATGCCATCTTGGGGTGGGGGGGAGAAGAGAGATGGAGAGAAAATGTGGAACTTAAAATCTTGTGGAAATGAATGTTGAAAACTAAAAATAAATAAACAACCACCAAAAAAAGTGACCACAGTGCCAGGAAAAACCACCTCACCCCAGCCTAGATGCCAAATGCTACTCCCAAAGTAGTCATGGTGGATGTCTCTAGTGCTCAAGCTGAAACATCCGTAGGGCTTCTGGCTAAAGCTACAGTATGAAGATTAGTACTGATATGGTTCAGCTCTTCTGGGGTGTCCATTCATTGGCTATTAAACAGCTCACCTTTAGAGTACCAATGGTTAACTTAGGGTTTATAAATGGTCTAAAAACTGTGTGATCCTTAGTACTTTCTCCCCTCTTTTCTGTTACTCTTTTGTTGTTTATCCATCATTTTCAAAGAGGACCAATGACATCACGGGTAATGTCTTGACTGGTGTGTGAATTGGATTTATTGGGGCAGAGTTGCCTCATGCTCTCTTCCTGAGTCAACAAAGTCCAGTGGCAACACAAATGTCAGGACAGCTGGCCATGACTTGGGATCCAATGGATGACCTTGGTGTCTTTGACATCTGACCAAGCTCTAATTCATAGACAATGCCTGCTTCGGCCGCCTTCATGGTCGTTGAAACAAATTGTTCTCACCCACCCATTTCTCGGGGGAAGTCTTTACTTGCTTGGGGTAGACACCCCTCTAACTCACTCATAGGTTTGAAACCTATGGGTTACCCTCAACCTGGTTTAGCCCATCTGCCAAGGCAGTTTGCCGGGATGTGGCTGCTATGCATGCTATAGCTTCTTGGAGCCACAGGTGAGAGTTGAGTGCCAGGGTGAACACCAAAGGTAGATGACCAGCCCAGAAAAGGGTTCAACAGCCCCCACACCAGAGGTGCTGGTCCTCCTAGGACATCTCACATACAGTTACTCTTTCACCCTCACCAAGGAAGCCAAAGGGGACCAAACAGGACTGAAGGCCACTCTGGATGTCTTTATTTCATGTGTGGATTAGGGGGGAGGGGGAGAAGTGGTCAGGAGGGTTCCCCAATCAACTCAATGAGTTTGCAGGTCAGTATTGCCCTTAGTTGTCTGGGGTCTCACACATACTACACTGACTATGGCAAGGCATCTGTTTTCCAAGTATGGTAGAGCCCAACAGAATTTTTGGTCTGATAGCCTAACATTAGGGAACCTAGGATCAACTGTGTGCCGCATGAACATAGGACTTTTGTGAAAGATTTCTTCCTAACACGTAGAAACTTGCACATTTGCACTCAGACTGCTAGGTGGCGCAGTGGATGGCGCACTGGACCTGGAATCCAGAAGATCTGAATTCGAATGTGGCCTCAGACACTTACTAGCCATGTGACCCTGGGCAAGTCATTTAACCTTTCACCACCTCAGTTTCTTCATCTGTAAAATGGGAGTAATTGTAAGATTAGAATGAGATAACACCGTGAAGTGCTATAGAAATGCCAGCTATTATTATTGCCTGGTTCTACCCTCTGGTGTCAATCAAAACAAGTCTAATCCTTTTTCTATGCGAAAAATCTTCAAATATTTAGAGAGATCAATCATGCTTCCCCTGCGTTGTCTCTTTTCCAAGCTAAGCATCCCGGGTTCTTTCAACTAATCGTCATATAGCATAGTTTCCCATTCCTTCACTATCCTGGTCACCCAGCATCCAGACACACCCAGTTTGTCAACGTCCTTCCTCAAATGTGGGGCACATAACTGCACATTTAGGTCCAAACAGGGCTGACCAAGGCTGAGGACTGTAATCATCTGCTTTGTTCCAGGTACTACACTGTTCTGAAACGGAATTCAATGACATGACCTCATCCTTTTTGGGGGGCAGTGTGGGGGGAGGGTGGCACATGAACTGCTATCTAGCCCAACTTCCTCCATCCTGGACTTGGCACTGGTTTCTTGAACCCCAGTATGGAATTTTACATTTATCCTTATTAAAATGTATATTGTTAGCTTCTGCCCACCATTCTGGCCTGTTAAAATCTTTGTGGATCCTGACTGCCAACCATGTAAACTGTGCTTTCACCCACAAATTTGACAAATATGCCTTCATGGAAGTCATTAAGAAAAATATTGAACGCAGAGCCAAAGCGGGAGATCCCCCGGGCATTCCACCTAAGACTTCCTTCCACGCTGATATCAATGCTTTAATCACTATACTTTGGATTTGCTTGTTCAACAGTTCTGAATGCTTGTGACTAAACTAATACAACTAGCCCATATCTTTCCATTTTATCCTCAAGGATTACACGAGAGACTTTGTCAGATTCCTTACTGAAATACAGTAGTATGAAGTTCACAGCATCCCCCTGATCTATCCTTCTAGCAATGATGGCCAAAATGTAAATGGAAACAATCTGCCATTTGATGAACCCATGCTGGCTCTTAGTGATCACTCCCTTTTCCAAGGGCTCACCAACTGTCTCTTTAACAATCAATGCATTCTAGAACTTTGCTTGGAATTAAAGTCAAGCTGATTAGTCTATACTCTGGAAACTCTATCCTCTTCCTTCTTGGAAAAAAAAATAGAATATTTTGCTTCTCCTATCTTTTGGCGCTTCTGCCTTCCACAAACTGATGGCAATCTCGGCAATCACAATCTTTCTCTACCATAGGTGAACTGGTGGCTTGAATTCATTGAATACCATCAGGTCCACTTGTCTTGGGGTTCCACTCCCTGTTAATTATTTTTGTTCTGTTTTTCCAGCCTGAAGATCATTCTCCGAGGCAGGGAAAACAGAAGCAAAATGGGAGTTGTTATTTTCCCTTCCTGGCAACAATCTCATCCCATCCTTGAATTTCCTCTTGCCCCCAACCTGGATGTAAAAACCTCACTCTGTGTTGTCCTACATGCTTCCTCATTGGTCTTCACTCTTGGGATTGGGAGCTGCGTGGTCTGTTCTTACAGGACTATGACACATCAGTAGTCGTCCTTCCTCTCCTGTCATTGTTTCCATCTATATGGTTTTTTTTTTTTAATTTGTTAGGTGATGAGTTCCCTGTGCAGCCACATGGATCACTTCAGCCAGTTTCCCATTTTATTCATCAGAATAATTCACAGCTAAATCGTCACCATTATATCCATTGAATCACAGAATTTTTGAATAGGAAGAGAGCCTAAAGGTTGCCCTCTAGTCAAACCCAAACCTGAAAGAGGGCTCCCAGACAACATAGCTGACAGGTGGTCATCCAGCTTTCGCTTATGGACCTCTCCCCTTCTCTAGGCAGGGCCTCTCACTTGGGGAAGCTCGGATTGTGATGAGATTTTCCCATTCCTCAAGCCTGTGTCGCCTCTTTGCATCTTTCCTCCATTGCTCACAATTCTACCTTCTGAGAATAAGAAGTCTTATACCTCTTCCATGGGATAGCTTTTCCATACCTGAAGATGCTTGTCACATCCCCCACACTCACCCAAATCCTCTCCAAGCTACACAACTCATTCTTTCAACCATTGCTCATGTGGCATGAATTTGAGGCACTTCCATCATTCTGGACACCCTCCCCTAGAGGTTCTCTTGCTTGTTAATATTCTTCCCAAAACTGGCATTCAGAACTGAACACACATACTCCAGATGTCTTTTGGAGAGAGCAGAGTTTGGTAGAACTATCACCTCCTCATTCCTAGGTGCTACAGGGAAAGGAACAAGCCTTTATTAATTATTAATTATGTGCTAAGCGCTTTGCTAAGTGCTTTACAAATTTTATCTCATTAGATCCTCACAATTTTATAGTTGGGGAAACTGAGGCAGGCAGAAGTTAAGTGATTTTCCCAGGGTTACATAGCTGGTGTCTAAATCGGGATATGAAATCAGGTTTTCCTAAATATAGGGCCACCGTGTAACCCAACCTATGCTTCTCTTAATTCAGACTAAGAGAGAATTCACTCTCTTAGCTGATACTGAGGCACTGTTGACTCATATGGAATTTTCAGTCTACTAATAAATGTTTGTTGAATTAGATTGAATAAAACTTCCAGATCTGTTTCAAACAAATTGCTTTCTAGCTAGACATCGCCACCCCCCACCCTCCACCCTCCACCCACCACCACTGCCCTGAACTCACAAAGTTGATTTTTTGAACCTGTATGAGAATTGACATTGATCCTGACTAAATTTCAACTTATTAGATTTCTAGTGTTCTAGCCTGTCAAGTTCTTTTTGAATCCCGAATCTGTCATACGGTGTGTTAGCTATCACCCCCATCTTTCTGCTCTCTGCAAATTTGATAAATTTGCCATGTCTACCTTTACCCGAGTCACTGTATTAGTACTCATCCTTCTGGAGCTTTCTCAAATTTTTGACACTGTTAACCACCCCCTCCTTCTGAATATGCTCTCCTTGCTTCTTGGTTCTCCAGTCTGATAGTGCCTTCTCTATCTCCTCTGTGTAATAATCCTCTACCCTCCACCCACTAAGTGGAGATTTAGACTAAGGCACTATCCTAGACACCCTTCCCTTCTCTCTCCACTCTCTCTCTTGGTGTTAACTCTCACAAGCTAATAGATAGGGCAGGTAGATAGATCGATAGATACGGCAGAAAGATAGGCAGATAGATAAGGTAGATAGATAAATAAGGCAGATAGATCAATAGATAAGGCAGGTAGATGTATGGCTAGATAAGGCAGATAAATCAATAGATAAAGCAGATAGATAAGGCAGAAAGAGGGGGGAGAGAGGGAGAGAAAGGAGAGGAGAAAAAAGGGAAGGGCGGGAGGGGAGGGGAAGAGAGGAAGAGAGAGAGAGAGAGAGAGAGAGAGAGAGAGAGAGAGAGAGAGAGAGAGAGAGGAGACGGAAAAAGGGAGAAGGAGAGGAGAGAGGGGAAGGGGGAGAGACAGGGAGAGGGAGAAGACAGAAGAGAGAGGAGAGGAGAAGGGAGGAGAGGGGAAGAGAGAGGAGAGGAGGGGAGACAGAGAGAAAGAGAGAGGGAGGAAGAAGACGAGAGAGGGGGGAGAGAGGGAGAAGAAGAGAGGAGAGAGAACAGATAGATGATATAAATAGATCTCTAACTATAAATCTCTCTCTCTTCTCTATAGTTCTCTCTCTCCAGTTTCTACAGAGAATACTCAACATCACTATATCTGCCGAGAATGGATATAGACCTATATCCAAGCCTAGCCTCTCTCCTGAACTTCAGTCCTGAATCACCAACTGCCTATTGGATTTCTCCAAGTGGATGCCTCCATGGGCATCTCAGACTCAATTCGTTCAAGAACAGAACTTCTCTTTCTTTCTAAACTCGCCCTCTGCCTAACTTCACTATTTCTATTGAGGTGACTACCACACCACCCTTCTAGGGAAGAGAGAACAAGCATTCCTTAAAAGCATCCACCAAGGTACAGTTATTAAGCAGCTGCTATGTGCCAAGCACTGTGTGCTTTACAAATATTTTCATTTGATTCTAGCCACCCAGGTTCACACTGACAGTCATCACCAACTCCTCATTTTCTGTCATCCCCCTGCCCTCCACATCTAATCAGTTAAGTCTTGTTAATCCTCTCCCTACATCTCTTACATCCGTCCCCTTCTCTGTCTATAACCAATTACTACTCTAGATCAGGTCCTCACTCCCTCTTGCATAGACTGCTGAAAAGCACCTAGGTGGCACAGTAGATAGAGTGCAGGACCTGGAGTCAGGAAGATCTGAGTTGAAAACTGGCCTCAGATACTATGTGACCCTGGGCAAGTCACTTAACCCTCTTTGCCCCAGTTTCCTCATCTATGAAACGAGCTAGAGGAAGAAAATGGCAAACCACCACAGTGTCTTCACAAAAACAAACAAAAACCCAAACGGGGTTTTGTCACAAAGAGTCAGAAATGACTGAACAACAAGACTGTGAAACCCCCTTCCAATTGGTCTCTTTGCCTCTAGTCTCTCCCCCTCTCCAATCCATTCTTTACGCAGCTGCAAAAATGATCTTCCTAAAGCACGGGTCTGACCGTGTCACTCTCCTTGCTCAAGAATCTTCAGTGGTTCCCTATTACCTTGAAAATAAAATGCAAATTATTTTGTTTGGCATTTAAGGCCCTTCATAACCTGTCTTCAGCCTACCTTTCCAAGCTTATTTCCTATAATTTCTCCTCTCCTTTTCTATGTTCCAGGCAAAGCACCCTACCCTACTTGCTGCTCTCGGAACTAAGCATTCCATCTCTCGTGTCCATGTCTTCACAAAGGCTGTCATTCACACCTGGAATGTTCTCAGGGCTAATCACCCCCAGCTTGAAATATCTAGCTTGCACCTCTCACATTAGACCTTTCCTACGCCCTGCACCATACTGCTTTCCTTTCCCTGGAAATCACGTTGTATTGACTGTATATCAGTGTGTGTGTGTGTGTGTGTGTGTGTGTGTGTGTGTGTGTGTGTGTGTGTGTGTGTGTGTGTGTGTGTGTGTGTGTGTATTATTAATTTCCTCATCTATGTAGCGAAGGTTGGGTTCTCCCAAAACAGTGTAAGCTCTTTTGTTTAGTGTTCCTAGCGCCTTGCATTCTCAGGCACACACTTTATCGAGTTTTATTTTATACCTCTGGAAAATGAGGGAGGTTACAACTGGGTCTCCAATTGTACCTTCTAGCTATGACAATATTTGGCTAGTTCAGGGAGCCAGTTTCCTATAGAGCAAAGAGCTAGGCACAAAGAACTCAGATTGTCAGAGCTAGAGGGACCCTTAGGACTAACACACATACCCTCCTTACCAGAGGACACAGTACAGAAGGAATCCAGTTTTGCACCTGGCTGCCAACTGAGGAGGAAATTTGGCGAGATGGCGCCACCTGGTGGCGTCCTCTCTTCCTCACACTATGGTGCAGACAGCCCCCATTTCTGCAAGGGGTGGGGGGGATGATAGCAACCAATGAAGGTTAAGCCCTCATCTTCAGCCTTTGTCTCTTGCACTCCTTAGTCCATCATGGTAACAAGGTCCAGGTCATTGTTCCCAGCTCTAGGGGTGCTACGACGCCCGTGTGTGGCCCTAGATTCCAGACCAGACTGGGCCCAAGCTGAGAGCTGACCCTGAGTCCAGACTAAAGGCCTGACCTCAGCACCAGCCTAAATTTCAGACCTGGCCACACACTGATCCTAGGCCCTCACTCCAGACTGTGTCCTGACACAGGAGCCAGGCTCAAGCCCGACCTTGGCCATACACTGCACTGATTCCAGACCCTCACTCCAGATTGAGCCCTAATGTAGGCCCCAGGCTCAGGACCCATACCAGGAACCCCATACAGAGTCCTGACCCAGGAGCCAGGCTCAAGCCCTATACCAGGCCCCTGACCTTGGCCACACACTGAGCCCAGGCACTCACTCCAGACTGCCTTCATCTTTTCACGACTTCCTCTGCTTTCTTAAACAAAAGGCATTAAACACAAAATGACCTTTTCCTGATGACTAAGTTAACATTATACCAAAAATTACTGGTCTAACAAAAGAATGATGGGTCTCATTCCTATGTTGCTTCTCCTGTGGCTGCCCCCTCCTCGCTTGCTGCTGCTGTTGCTTCCAAATGCGGATAATGTGCCCACCTGGCCCAACCTTCCTTCCCTCCTAATGTCCTGCTGCCTCTGAAGGAGACTTGGATGCCTAGGTCGGAAGCTAAGATGACTCAGGGGACTGAGGAAGACAAGCAATCTCTGGGGTGGTGATGGATGGAGTAAAAGGGGTGACTGTGTTTCATTGCCCAAGCTGACAACAAAAAGGTAACCTTTCTGGTTGGGGAAGTGGTCTGTCCTTCCACACCCTGCCCTGCCCAAGTTACACCCAAGTACCCAAGTACATCACTCCCCACTGGGGGTGTCTCAGTTTCACCTTCTAGCTCTTGGGGACTGTGTGTCCTGGCTTCCCTGGCCTGTCTGGTGCAATGGCACTCCCTACCCACATAGCTAGAATGAGGCTCCAACAAGGTAAGAGGTGTGTAAGGCCCACCTTGGAGCTGCAGGTCTTCAGAAGTGCCTCCTGGCACTATGGGCATCCACAGGACAGTAAGACAGCTCTGAACCACAGAACGCCAGGATCTCGGAAGACCCCCAGAAGCAGGAGACTCCAAAGGCAGTGACAAATTGTATGCCGGGTTTGAGAAAGTTACGGCTTATTACCAATGACAACTTGGGCAGCAACTCGGTGGCAGAAAAGACATCCTCCAGGGCACACAGACCCAAGGAAGTCACTTCTGCAAGGACCAGCTGCTCCACAAAAGTCAAGGACCCAGAGGAAGGCCGCTTCCATGGTACTGAGGAGGAACTCTATGGGAAATCACAGATGAGAAATAGAGGAAGGAGGCCGATAATTAATGTGCCTCCTTTCTGTCCCTCCCCGCTATCCCGCACCAGGGATAAAAGCATACCAATATCAGAATAAGCATGTGAAGAATAAGTGGTATTATTTCCTTTTCCCCCACCACCCAGACACAAGTCCAGAACAGTGAGGGACAAGCAGGATTTATGGAGGGTCTGACTTTGAAGCAGATGGAGTATGGACCTGGGCGAAGGAATGGAGTCCATACCCTGTGTGCCGAAGGGAGGAGGCCACTGCACTTGGCCACGTTTGCTTTATTTACAATCAGCAGCTTTTACTGAGCACCCCTGACAAGCAAATACTGTGGGGTGCTGGTCCCCCAACAGGAGACTTAGTCTCTTGGAAACCAAAATATCCACATATACAGATACAAAGTAAAAAGCTTCCCCCTGCCTGGAAGAGAGCAAGGTGGTCCCAGAAGGAAGGTGCCCTGGAGTCCCCGTCCAGAGAAAACAGATGTGAGAGAAAAACGTCCTTCCAGAAGGAACGTCGTCCCCCCAAACACAAGTGTGGACAGTGCAGGGGTTAAAGTCCTCGGATCACAATAAGGTTTCCCTCATGAAAGGCTGATCCATGACCCATGAGGCATGTGGCGAGGTTCAGAGATGCTCTCCCTTCTCCTTTCAAATAGCAAAGATTCAAGGAACAAGCAGGCAGAGAAATGTCCACAGTGACAATCCCAGGCCTTGTCCCTTCAGTCCCTTTCTCTGACTCTGGGTCTTCAAGGGAGAATCTAGAACACAGTCCTTAGCTGGACCAGCCTCATGGAAGATCCCAGAGCTGGGCCATCAGCCTGTCTCTGAGGGGCATGCTGGCTTTGGTTTTTGGCAGCTTGAAGACCTAGAAGCCGTTTGGTTGCGTGTGGAATGTGGAAATGGCCAGGGCCGATGTCACATTCTGCGTCTGCTCAATGTCTTGTAGCGGGCTGACAGAGACCACTCCTCTCTGCATCCCCTACTACTTCCCACAAGCTGCGATTAGATGGGGAGAAGCGAACCTACTAGGACCTAAGCCCACACTTTCCCCTTCCTCCACGCAGCATCGTTCACGTTCCAAGAATCAAGATGGGACCCCAGGTGTGTCAGCAGGGTCTTCGGCCCTGATACAAGTCGAGAATGTTAGCAAGGGAAGAGGAGGAGCATGGGGAGAGGGACAGGGGATCCAGGTAAGCTCTTAGGACCTGAGAGATGGGAAAGTAGACAGCTGAGCTTCCTCCGGCAGAAGCCCACATCTGGCAAAGTAAAAGCTATGATTTGGAATACCACACCTGTCCCTACTCCTCCTTTCCTGCATTTCCCAACATATCCCAAGTGCAAAAAAATTTCCCAACCCTCCCTTTCCCCTTAGAAACACTGTATTGTATAGAACCATTAAAAAAATAAACCCCAGATTTTCTTGACATTCTGTGCCTGGAATCCCTCTTCCCCCTTTCTGGACTGCTCTGCACCGCTACCACTGTGGACTCCAGCTCTTCATCTGGAAAACAGAATCAATCAATACTCAATCAATAAACACATATTACCTATTATGTGCCAGGCACTGCGCTGAGAGCCAGGGACATGCAAAGAGGCAAGAGATGATCCCTGCCCTCCAGAAGCCCACGGTCTAACACCAAGGTATGGCCTGAAGAAGACGAGCAGGGAACCCTCGGACAATCTCTCTCTGATGGACTTGTTTTTTTCTAGGCGACTCTTCCTAACAGCCATGTGTCACTAGAGGAAGGTTTAGGAACAGGGAGTCTGGAGGCGTGGGAACAGAGGGCCAGATTTGCCTCTTCCTCAGCTCGCTCACATGACTCACTCACCTGCAAGCCCTGCCGGGCTGGCCCCGCCCTGACCATGGTACCTGCCTGGACAGGAACCTCAGCTTCAGGGTCTCCTTGCCAAAAGTGCT
This sequence comes from Phalanger gymnotis, assembly GCA_028646595.1. Taxonomy (NCBI): domain Eukaryota; kingdom Metazoa; phylum Chordata; class Mammalia; order Diprotodontia; family Phalangeridae; genus Phalanger; species Phalanger gymnotis. The sequence continues at coordinate 51,621,994 of CM053622.1, forward strand.
GCCAAGCTCATGAGATTCAGAGCGGAAGAGGACCTAACTCCAACTGAGGCCCAAGGAGAAGAGGCTTGGCCATGGCCACAGTGGGTGAAGAGAAGAGCCCACAATTCCTGTCTCCAAATCCAGAGATCTTTCCCCCTGCCCTCACTCACTGCCCGGCTCGACGGCAGCCGAGCTTGAGGCACTCTGCCCCCCATGCCGCACCCTGCATCCTCTAGCCCCGTGGGCTCTGGGAAGCACAGCAGCGAAAGGGCCAAGTGGGAGGATGAGGCTTCATATCCCGCTTCTGCAACCTCCCTGGCTAGGGGCCTCCAGCAAGGCACTGCCCTCTCCTCGCCTGTATAATAAAGGGGGTAGGATGGACCAGAAGATTGCTGAAGTCCCTTTCAGCTCTAAACCCAGCCCTACTAACAGACGGGCCCAAACCATGCCCAGGAGCCATGTGCAGACCAGGCCTAAGGGTTCTGATGATGCACCTGAGGGAGCCAAGGTGTGTAGCCTGGAGGGGCAGAGTCTTAGATGCCATCTTTAAGCATATGTCATTGGGATGAGGGGTGAGACTTATAGGGCCCAGAGAAGTTATGTGACTTTTCCAACATCTCCCAGCTAGGCAGGAGCATGAAGAAATTCAAAGTGAGCGCACTCTCTACTACAACGCGCTGCCTCTCAGGCAAAGGTGGAATGACTGCCGCAGGGAGGCCTGCCTGGCCCAGCCGGCGGGCCGCACCAACGTACCACCTAAGTTCTCTGGGCAGACCTTGGTTTCCTTATCTGTAAAGGAGAAGACTGGGCTAGATGGTCTCTGAGGGCCCTGTCAGCTCCAGACTATGCTTCTCAACACTCTGAGGCCACTGCCAGTTCTAGATCCTCAGTGCCATGAGGCCACTGCCAGTTCTAGATCCTCAGTGCTATGAGGTCACTGTCAGTTCTAGATCCTCAGTGCTATGAGGCATCTGCCAGTTCTAGATCCTCAGCGCTATGAAGCATCTGCCAGTTCTAGATCCTCAGTGCTATGAGGCCTCTGCCAGTTCTAGATCCTCAGTGCTATGAGGTATCTGCCAGTTCTAGATCCTCAGCGCTATGAGCCCACTGCTGGTTCTAGATCCTCAGTGCTATGAGCCCACTGCTGGTTCTAGATCCTCAGTGCTATGAGGCCTCTGCCAGTTCTAGATCCTCGGTGCTATGAGGTATCTGCCAGTTGTAGATCCTCAATGCTATGAGGCCTCTGCCAGTTCTAGATCTTCAGTGCTATGAGGCATCTGCCAGTTCTAGATCCTCAGTGCTATGAGGCATCTGCCAGTTCTAGAGCTATATAGGAGGACCTGCAGCCTCTGCCAGGGCTCACTGTCCATGATTCTTTACAGTGTTTAAAGTACCCACCCTCCTGGAGGGTGCAGGAAGCCTCTCCCCACCACCCCCCAGACTGAGGAACCATGGCACAGAATTAGGGTTTCAGTCCTTGCCTAATTCTAACCACTGCTCCAGTCCTGATTCCCTAAAACTAACTGAAGACCTCAGGGGAGAAAAAGAATCCAGAAACTCTACCATCTCAAGTTCCTCGTCTCAAAGACTGTCTCTTCATCACTCTCCACCGAAGCCATCTCCATGTGGTCATCTGTATTTGAGAGCAGACCATACTTCTTCCCCTGTGGCTTCTTTAATCTGAAAACAGTTTAAAATACAATGCATTTCAATTCCACAAACCTTCACTGAGGACCTACTATGTGCAGGGCCCTTTGTTAGGGGCAGGGATCTCCACACAAATCCCAAACCTTCCCTCACAGATGATAACCATCGTTCTCAACCTCTTTGATTCAGTTCAACAAGCACAAGTACCTATTACAGGCTCAGGATGGAAAACACAATGAAATGACAGAATCTCAGGGAGGATGTGATAGAGGCAGCCAGCCCAATGCCATGAGAAATGTGGGGAGTGCTCGAAGGGGACAGGGAAGGTTTTTTACATGGTAGACAGTCCCTGAGTCTACATCAGGGAGGGAAAGACTTCAACAGGCAGAGGTTGTGGGGAGGGAATAGATCAAGCAAGGTTTAGAGGAAGGAGAGGACAGGATGAGAAGGAAAGGGAAGGGAAGGGGGGTATAGGATAAAGACTCAAGCCCCCCGCCCCCCATCTCTAATTTGGCCTGGAAGGTAGATCACAGAAAGGGCTGGGCCTCCAGCTAAGGCCAGAGGGCTCTGAATGCCAAATACGAACAGTTATTATTTCCCAAAGCCAGAAGGAGGTTATCAGAACAGTGTCAGCCAGATAATTTGGGTGGTGAGAGGCAAATGGAGGAGCTAGGGAGAGGTCTAGAGAAAGGCAGCCCAGTTAGGAGCCTAATCTCCCAAGAAAGAGTTATCTCAGAGCCAACCCTGATCCAGAGCTGAGGACCAGCACCAGAAGGTGTCCCTTGGTCCATCAATACACACTTACTAAGCACTGTGCCAAGTGCTTGGGAATACAAAAAGAGGCAAAAGTCAGTCCCTGCTCTGGAGGAGCTCACAGTTTAACAGGAGAGGCAACAAGCAAACAAACATGAACAAACAAGCCACATACAAGAAAATAAGGAAACAATCAACAGAGGGAAGGCCCTCAAACGGGCAAAGTAAATCCAAGTCAGAGAAGGGACTGAGCTGTGACTTGAAGGGAGCAGGGGAAGTCAGGCCAGGGCCTCCAGGTGCTACTTCCCTTCACGAAAGGTGAGAACTACGGAAAGTTGTTCAGTCGTGTCCAACTCTTCATGACCATACTGTCCATGGGGATTTTCTTGGCACAGATACTGGCTTAGCATTTGCTTCTCCAGCTCATTTTACAGATGAGGAAACTAGGGCAAACAGGGACGAATGGTGTTGTCCCCACACAGGTGTTATCAGTAACTGGACTGATGAGCACTGGATCCTGCCCTGCACCACCTTCTAGGCTTTTAAGTATTGCCTAATGAGGGCCCTCAGCTGCCTCCTAAAAACCATATAGAATAGGATCATTTCCCAGCAGATTCAGGACACCTTCTGGAGGTTGTAGCCCCAAAGAGAACCAGAGATTCAAATCAATTCAACAGACAATAACAACCCATGGGGTAACAAGCCTGGCAGTAGGCCCTTAGGGACCTACAAAGGGGAGCTAAGACCTGGGCCTGGCCCCAAGCTCCGAGCATCCCCAAAACCTAACCTTATTTTGAAGGAAAGAGGAGATCTGAAAAAGCTTCCTGGAGGAAGCAGCATAAATTCCAAGTGAAGACACAAAGAGAATTTATCATTACAGATGGCACAGAGAGCAAAGACACTAGGGTTGGCAAAGAAAGCAGGAGGGAACCACTCTGGCCAGCAAGTCAGTGCAAAGAGGGGAGATCTGCAGGCAGGAGACAAGGGAATGGGTGGCACCACCTGCCCCAGCTCTCCATGAAGTGTCAGGCCTGCAGGAGGACAGAGAAGCAGAGCCTCAAAAAATTCACAATTCAGCCCAGAGAAGAACTATTCCCTCACAAAACGAATGCAAAGAGAATCCCAGAGGCAGAATTCAAGAGTAGAAAGGGAGCTCCTTTCACCATAGTCCACCCTCTCTCTTTAAAGAGAAAGCCCCAAAGGGGAATCACCTTGGCTAAACTTCTAGGACCAGCGTTAGACAGAGAGGGCGTCTTGGAGGATGTCTAGTCCAAGCCCTTCGTTTTACAGGTGAGGAAACTGAGGCCCAGAGAGGTGATCTGCCCAAGGTCGCACGGATAACCAACAGCATGAGGATTGGTACTCAGGTCCCCGGGGCTCCAAAGCTAATGCTGTTCCTACTGAACTACTGAAGCGAGCTCCTAGCAGGGCCAAAACTAGAGCCCCATAAGGAAAGGCAAAAAGCATTCATCAGGCATCTACTATGTTCAAGCCTGCGCTGGGCACTTCACAAACATTATCTCCTTCGATACAATAACTGAGGAGGTTCACGCGGTTATTATCCCCATTTTATGGATGAAGTGAAGTGACTTGGGGGAGGGGAGTGCCACAAATCTAAGTATCTGAGGCTGGATTTGAACACAGCACTCTCTTCACTGAGTCACCGAGCTGCCCCCCAGAGCCCACGCCCCCCCAGCTCCTTAACCACCCCCAACCAAGTAGATTCCAACCAAGTGCCAGGTGCTAGGAAAGCTGACCCCAGCACTAGAGAAAACCCAGGGAGATCCAGGAGGAAGGAGGAAGAGGCCAGACCAAAGACCCCGGCAGGAATCCCAGAGCCCACCCCTGGCCTAATCTGGTGGCAACGGAGGATGGAGAGGAAACATCGAGCAGCAGAGCTCTTCTAAGGAGAGAAATAGCAGGACAGGGCAATCCCCTTGGGGATACAGGAGACAAAGGAGGGGGAAGAGTCTGAGGGTCTATTAACAGAGAAGCAAACTGGAGAAAAGGAGGACAGGGTGGGAAATGGTGAAGCCCACGCGAGTGAAATGTCCAATGACTGGCAGCTGGACACATAGGACTCTGGAGCTTGGGGCTGAACAGAAGGATCCAAGAGTTATCCGCACAGAGGTGATGCCTGGATCCAGGTGAATAGGTGATGTCTCCAAGAGAGGAGAGAGGCTTGAGGACTATCAGTGGGAGAAGAAGAGGCGATGGAGGATCGAGTGGAGGAAAAGGTGCCCATCTACCTTCTGTCTCTGTTCAGACTAGGGTATGAGTTTTTAGGACACAAGGGCCTAGCTCCGGCTAAACTGTGAATTTGAGGTTCTGCTTCTCTGTCCCCCTGCAGGCCTGACACGTCATGGAGAGCCAGGCAGGCGGTGCCACCCATTCCCTTGTTTACTGCCTACAGATCTCCCCTCTTTGCACTGACTTGCTGGCCAGAATGGTTCCCTCCTGCTTTTTCTGCAAGCCCTAGTGTCTTTGCTCCCTGTGCCATATGTAATGATAAATTCTCTTTGTGTCTTCACTCAGAATTTATGCCATGTCTAAAGCTCAGCTCAGAGCTGCTTCCTCCAGGAAGCTTTTTCAGATCTTCCCTTTCCTTCAAAATAAGGTTAGGTTTTGGGATGCTCGGAGCTTGGGGCCAGGCCCAGGTCTTAGCGCCCCTTTGCAACATCGTCGGGACCTAGCACTAGGCTTTTGTGTATCTTCCATAGCACACAGCTGAGTAAACAGCAGACCCTCAATACATATCACTTAGATCATTGGTTAGTCATTTCTGACTTTCCGTGACCTCATTTGGGGTTTTCTTGGCAAAGATGCTGGAGTGGTTTTCCATTTCCTTCTCTAGCTCATTTTACAGACGAGGAAACTGAGGCAAACAGGGTGAAGTGACTTGCCCACAACTAGTAAGTGTCTGAGGCTGGATTTGAACTCAGGAAGATGAGTCTTCCTGACTCTAAGTCTGGCGCTCCTTCCTCTGTGCCATCTAGCTGCCCTGTGGCTTAGATTAAGCTGTTACAAATGTCTCTGCCAGCTGAAGCCCTACATCAAAGTACCCTCTGTGCTTCTCCTTACACCCCTGCAAGATCTCCTCCAATGGCCCCTACCTACCGGCCCCTTCCAATGCCGCCTCTCCCACTCCTCCCCTCCTTCCTAGGCTTCTCACTTCTCTCCCATGCCTCTGGCCATTTGACATGAGTCCCACAGGGAGAAAAGCAAAAGAAATGACATCATTAAATCAGAGTGGCAGAGGGAAAAGAGCCCTAGCCTGGGACTCAGAAGGCCTGGATTTTAAGGCTGTCTTTGCCACTAACTAGCTGTGGGATTTTGGACAAGCGATATCCCTCTCTGCGCCTCTGTGAAATGGAGGATAAACATCACTACTCTGAGAAATAGTCCAGCTCTACATTTTCTATCAGTCTATGTTCAACTCAGTGGTGCCTAATTCAATCAGGGAGACCTAGATTCAAAGGCCAGCTCTGACATGTACTCCATGGGTGATCCCGGACAAGTTATTAAATACTCAGCCCGATCTTTAACACTATAGGCTTCTCAGCCTACTCTTTAAGACTAGAGACTGCACTGGGCTGGGGAATGGGCACAACAAGACAAAAATGAAACAGTCCTTACCCCCACATTCTGTCAGGGAAAGCCACACGGCTAAATATGAGTAGACACAAAACATATACACTCTTTCTTTACCTCTGCCTCCTATAACGTCTATCTTCCTTTGAGTCTCAGCTCAAGGGCCACCTTCTACTTGAAGCCTTCCTTATCCCCCAGTTTTGAGTGTCTTTTCTCCCCAGCCCCTCCAAAGCACTTTGTATTTTTTTTTCATTCTCTAAAGCCCTATATACGTCCCTATGCATTTGGCACACATCTATATTCCTATCCATGTCAATATTTACACCTCTCTCTCTCTCTGTATATACACATACACACACACAGAATTTCCCTGACTAGACTGCAAACTTCTCAATAGGCAGTAAAACTCTAATACTGGGGAAACCTCAATTTACCTCTCTCAGACCAAGATAAATCTAACCATAAATTAAATAAGAAAAAAGGTAAGATTAATAGAATTTTAGAAAAGTTAGATATAATAAAGCTCACAAACAAATGCATAAAAGCAGAAATATTAAATTCTGACCACAATGCAATAAAACTTACATTCAATAAATGGTCTTTAAAGCACAGATTAACAATTAATTGGTGACAAGTGACAAAGAATTGACAACTGAGGAAATGCCAATCTATCAACTGAGGAGTGTCTGAACACGTCATGGTATATGAATGTGATGGAATATTATTGTGCTGTAAGAACTGATCAAGGGGATAATTTCAGAAAAGCCTAGGAAGACTTGTATGAACAGATACAAAGTGAAATGGACATAACCAGAGAACAGTCTACACAATAATAGCAATATTGTAAAGATAACCAACTTTGAAAGTCTTAGTAACTCTGCCCAATACAATTCCAAAGGACTCATGATGAAACATGCTCTCTACCTCCAAAGAGAGAATAGATGCACTCACAATGAAAAATGAATCATATTTTTTTCTTTTTCTTGCTTTTCTTGGAAACATGGCTATTATGGAAACTTGTTTTGCATAGCTATATGTATTTGTGTGTGTGTGTGTGTGTTTGATGGGTGAGGGGGAAAGGAAGAGAAACTGGAACTTAAAAAACAAAACCTAGACTCCAAAGTAGCTCTCCAACATCACAGTCCCAAATATATTTCGGAAAAACATTTATCTCCTCGTTTGATACCTGATATTTATAATCAGAGGGTCGGTGAATGCTGTTATTTCTACTACCACATGGTAGGCATTTGATAATGCTTGCTGAATGAGTCATTCCGAGTATTTCCCAGAATACTCCTTTGAGGGCAGAACTGTTTTTGTATACCCAGGCAGAAGAAGCTGGTAGCACAGTTGATAGAGCCCAGGCCTGGAGTCAGGAAGAACCGGATACAAAATCTGGCCTCAAACAGTAGCTGCGTGACCCTGGTCGAGTCACTTAACCTGTTTGCCTCAGTTTCCTCCACTGTAAAATTAAGATAACAACAGTCCCTACTTCAAGGGTTGTTCTGAGGATTAAATATTTGTTTAAAGTGCTTAGTACGATGCCTGCCACATAGCAGATGCTACTTAATGCTTGTTTATTCTCTTCCCAATGCCTTGACAAACAGAGGTTGTGGCCTGGCACACGGCAGGAGCTTAATAAATGCTTATCCGTGGTTTGATTTTAGGAAGGGGCCTTGAAGCCCATCTCGTCCAACTCGTCACTTCTCGGATGGGAAAACAGATGGACATAATGATGCAAAGTGCTTTAAAACGAAAATATTATGTTAACGTCAGCCACTTAAAATTAGTGCGATCAGACTGTAAATCGTGCTCACCACCGGCCCGTGGGGTGGGCCGGATATTATCATCCCCATTTTAGGATGACAGGCGGTAAACAGGTTCAACTGCCTTCAAGTCTTTCCTTCCAGGAAGCTTCGTAACGGGAGGATGCGGTTAAGTGAGGCCCAGGACTCACAGCAATTCCAGCCCCCACGTGACTCCAAACAGCACGTGACACGCAGCACATGACCTAGGAGGACCCGACCGCACCACGCTCCCCACCACCAACCTCCTCGCCAACTTACACAGGCACTCTCCCGGCTACTTCCGAAACTGAAAACGGAGGGTCTCTGTCACATGACCCCCTAGCCGAGCCAGGATAGGCCCGCGAGGTCGCCACATGACTCACCTGAGGGCCCGGATGAGGAAATACAGCGCAGCCAGTCCGCAGAAGCCAGTCAGCACGTAAAAGGAGCGCTTTAGCATCTCTCCTGGCCCAGAGTCCGGCCGGACCTGTCTGGTTTCGTTGTGAGGCGCCGCAGACACCGCCAGACTGCTCCCGTTCATCACGGACGGTGACATCGGCGGCTCGGCGGCCCAGACTCCGGTCCTGCACAACACGGCGAGCAGCAGCAGCAGACGCGGCCCCATGGCGGGGGAATAGCGGCAGCGGCGGTGCCCCGCCCTCGAGCGCCTCTGTCATTCACCGGAGGGCGGGGGCGGCGGGAACCAATGCCTGCGCAGGGGGCGGTGCTCCGAGAGGCGTAGGGCCATCAGATTCCCTATTAGCCGCTTTGGCCCCGCCCTCTGGGCGATAGTTTGCCGAGGGCCCGTGTCCCCGCCCCCATTTCCTGCCCCCTCGCCCTCTTCTCCTTCCCTCCCTCCAGCAGCACGGTTTGTATCTGTTGCTTGAGGCAGCGGCTGCCAAGCGCTGAGCCTTCAATCAGGAAGACGAGTTCAAATCACACCTATTTGCTTCAGTTTCCCCAACTGTAAAATGGGCATGATAACCGCCTCTACCTCTCAGAGCTGTGAGGATCAAGTGAGAGAATCTTTGCAAAAGGCCCTCGGCAAGGTGCCTGGCACATAGTAGGACTATAAAAGCTCATATTCCCTTCCCCCTATTTCAGACCCATTCTCTTCGGAGCCTCGATGAAACCTAGGAGCTGTAGAGGAGGGGTCATTATCCCCGTTGTATAGTTAGGGAAACAGGTCTCCTTCGAGGCTCCTGCTGTCCACACTCATTGCCTCTTCCCTTCTGACCTCCAGGATATTTTCCCGCTTCCTCCTTAAACTCGATTCCTGGCTTGAAGTCTTTCCATCCCGAGTCCTGCCCTCCTACTAGGGGTGTTCAGAGGACGTATTGATATGCCCCCACACACTGGTAAATGAAGTATTTATTATGGGCCACCGCGATGAGGGCTGCACTTGCCAATGCAAGCAGCTAGTTCCTGTCCTCGAGATGAAGAACAGGGGAAGGTAGCGCCAAGGAACGCTGTAAAGGGGTGGGGAGAGAGCTGTGCACATGGAGTGGTGATGGAGAACGTTCCCTTCCAGAAGCTCGGAGGTCCACAGGCTGGTGTCCAGAGCTCCAGCTGGGGAAAGGGGTAGGAGGGAAATGAGGCTGATGGCCAGATTGGAAGCAGGATGCTGGAAATGTGAGCTAGATCACTCCTACGTCAGCTACACGCCCTCGGTCCTGCCTTTGCCTGTCCTTGGTGTACTTCCATGGTCATTATCTCTGACATTCCTTTTGTCAGTTGTTCAGTCGTTTTCATGACCCTATTTGGGGTTTTCTTGGCAAAGATACTAGACTGGTTTGCCATGTCGTTCTCCAGCTGGTTTTACAAATAAGGAAACTGAGGCAAACAGGGTGAAGTGACTTGCCCAAGGTCACACAACTAATATTTGAATTCAGGAAGATGAGTCTTCCTAATTCCAAGCCCAGAGCTCTATCCACTGCACCACCTGGCTGCCTAGAAATTCCTTTATGTGATTCTTTTTTTAAATCGCTTCATCCCTCCCTATGTCTTGTGACCCTCCAATGCAGTTCTTCATCCTCTGGATGACCTCCAAGTCCTTTCATTGCTTCCCCAGGCCATGACCTCTACACTGGCTACATTCTCTTCCCTTTCCTATTTCAATAGCTTGGTGAACCAGCACAACTTCACAGTATTCGCTGTTCTTAAATTCCTTCTTCTCTTGTCCTGTTCCCATCAACCCTTGCCAAACTCCTTTTACTACCATCCCCCCCTCCACAAACTCCCTCCTTCCCTCCTATTCAAGTACTCTGAATGGAGCCAAAAGAGGTCCGGAGACAATGCTGATTGGGTCCACAATCCTCCCCCATGGTTGCTTTGCTGAAGCATGGATGCAATCAGCACTGTCTCTACTCACACAGCTGCCATGATTAAGGCCCTAATCATCTCTCACCTGGACTATAGCCATAGCCTAGTTGGACCTCCACCTTCCTCTCTCCCCACTCCAATCTATCCTCCACTCAGCAGCCAAAGTGAGTTTCTAAAAGCACAGGTCTGTCAGCATCACTTCCACCCCCTCAATAAACTCCAGCGGCTCCTAGCTAATGCTCTAGGATAAAATATAAAGTTTGTTATATAAAATGTTTCAACCAATCAACATTAAGTGCCTACTATGTGCCAGACGCTAAGCACTGGGGATACAAAAAGAGGCAAATGACAGTCCCTGCCCTCAAGGAGCTCACAGTCTAAGGGGGGGGGATGATGGGGTGCTTGGGTGCTTGTGCTTCGATCCTAATTCTACCATTACCTTTCTCCTTAACTTCTGCCACATCCATCTCTAAAATCACATCTCTCCCTAGCCTCAAAATATTGTCTCAGGCAGTTCCTCCCCAGTTCAAGGGCAGCATGACTTAGCAAAACACTCATCTGTCCTCCTGATACTGCAGCCAGCTGCACGTATAGAATTTATTAGTTTGGACTCCCTGTGTACGTGCTAATTGGCTGTGCACAGGGCCATAACGATATTTACTACTTACTGACTTTACTGATATGTATTCTAGACATAGACATATGTGTATATTCCTTTACATTCATCTTGTCTAGCAACATTTGATGGAAACAACCTGGATATTTCCAGTCAGCCCTGACCGTTTCATGGTGAAAACCACACCTCCATGTCGTGCTTCCCCCTTCCTCTCCCCCCCCATTTCCAAGTGAACTCTGCGTAAGATACCTGAACAGTAGGATACAAAAAGCGCATGTTCCTTTAAGAACTGAACACCCCTTAACCACTCCCTAATCCCACCCCAAAACACCTGATTGACATGTTTCACCCCAAAATCTCCTATAAAAGCTTTTCCTGCACCCCTTTAAGGTTGTAGTTTCCCTAAGAACTCTTGCCTGCTGTAAAGCGTAAAAAATCTTTGCTACCTTGACTTAAAGAATGCTTGAGATGGTGAATTCATTCCTGACCCTCTCCAGACTCAGGTCTTTGAGGGGTACTCCCCCTCAACAACCCCATCTGGGAACTCCAGTCTTGGGCTCCTGGATCTCGGCTCCCTCAACCGTCAACAGAGACAACATGCAAATATACACAAAGCAAGTTCTATACTGGATAAATAGGAAATAATCAACAGAGGGAAGGCACTAAAATTAAAAGGGGTTGGGGAAGGCTTCCTGTAGAAAATGAGATTTTAGTTGAGGCTTAAAGGAAGCCATGGAGCTCAGTAGTCCAAGGGAAGGAAGGCAGCCAGAGAAAATGCCCAGAGCCAAGAGAACGACAGTCAGAAGTCCAGTGTCACTGGATCGAAGAATATGTGTCTCAGAGTAAGCTGTAAGACCTGAAAGGTAGGAAGGGGCCAGGTTATGAAAAGGCTTTGAATGCCAAGCAGAGAATTTTGTATTTGATCCTGGAGGTGACAGAGCATCACCAGAGTTTATTCAGTAGGAAGTGGGGGATGACATGGTCAGACTTGTGCTTTAGGGAAATCACTTTGGTAGCTAAATGGAGGATGGATGAAAGTGGGAGAGACTTGAGGCAGACTGACCCTCCAGCGGCCATTGCAGTGATCCAGGCATGAGGTGATGAGGGCCTGGATTGGGGTGATGGCAGTGTCAGAGGAGAGAAGGGGGTTGTACTGGAGAGATGCTGAAGAGATAAGACTGACCAGCCTTGGCAACAGCTTGGAAATGGGGGGGGGGCGTGGGGAAGGGGCAGCGAGAGGAGTTGGTATTTAAAGCTCTTGATAGCCTTCCTACCTCTCTAGGCTCCCTACACCTTTGTCTCCTCCACCCACTCCAGTCTGCTGCATCATTCCTCTCCCATGACTGGGATGTTCCGGTGTCTCAAGTTTGTCTCTTCATTTCATTGGGTTCCTTCAAATTTCAGCTCAGGTGCCACCTTCTGCTTGAGATCTCAATCTTCCAGCCTGCTTCGTAGAAAGAAGCTTATTTGGAAGTAGGAAGAGTCAGAGGATGTGGAAGGGAAGAAAGAGAGAAATAGGAGAGGCTTTTCTCTAGTCCCCCTCCCTGCCAGAGGCTAGAGCAGGGAGTTAACCTGACATGGATCTCCGCCCCCCCCCCCCCACCAAGGTGTCATAGATAGATTTCAGGGGCTCCACGAACTTGGATGGGAAAAATAGTATGTTTTTATTTTTACTAACATCTAATTGAAATTTAGAAATCTAAACTGAAATTTAGTTGAAATTCCCTCAATTTTTTTAAAAGCATGATTCTGAGAAAGGGGTCATAGGTTTCACCAGTCTGACTGCCAAAGGGGCATCCTGGGAAACACACACACACACACACACACACACACACACACACACACACACACACACACACACACACACACACACACACACACACACACACACATATATATACATACACACAACCTCTGCCCAGAGCCCTCCTCTCTAAGATTACCTTTTCTGTTTTCTGCATGTATCTTTTATATGTATTTACCTGTTTATTTAAATGTTGTCTCCACATTAGTGTCTAAGTTTCTTGAGGGCAGAGGCTGTTTTGTCCTTCTTTGTATCCCTATAAACACATACATAATGACACATAGGAAATGCAGCTGTGATTTCATTGGTAAATTAGAACTCCCAAGTGACAAACCTCCCTCCACTAGCACTGGTTAGCTCCTTCTCTTCGTTTCAGGGTCTCAGAGAATTGTCAGTGGTGCCAACGTCCAAACAGAAAGAGGGGGGGTGGCCGGCCGGGCGGAATGAGGATCCTGGCAGACTGACTTGGGAAACCACAAATTAACATTATCTGTGTTTTATAACATTTTTATTTTGTTAAATATTTCCCAGTTACATTTTAATGGGGGCAGGGGGAGTGGAATTGTAGCCTGGGTTACATGTTTGACAGCCCAGCCTAGAGCACCGAGATTTTAAAGTGACTTGCCCAGTTAAGACAACCAGCACGTTGTCAGAGGCAGGGCCAGAACTCAGGTCTCATCTTTGGAGACCAATTCTATCCACTATCATAGTGGATATAGCAAACATTTAATAAATCCCTGCTGGTTGTTTGATCCCTGCTTATCACAGCACCTAGCACACAATAAGGGATTAAATGTTTATTGACTGACTGATTGATTTGCCCTTGCAGCCTCAGAGTCCACTCTTTCCCCCACAGGCATCTTATTCTTTCTTCAGGGGAATTTCTTGCTTTCAGAAACCCACTTCCAACCCCTGTCTCTTCAGGTCATTTTTTTCCCTCCTACTGAGCACCAAGGGAGCAAAACTCTCTAATGCTCTCTGAAGGGTCAAAGGGAGACCAGAGAAATCTTTCCACTCACCTTCTCCAGGCCACTGATTACTCCTGCTGTGGAAGAAATGTTCCCTATCTGAGTTCATGTGGTGGGTAACCACTGCCAAATACACATTTACCACAAAGCAGAAATTATGGGGGTAAAAATCTAGAGTCTATTATTATGCTCAAGCAGAGGTTTGGACCTCAGTGAGAACCTGAACCGCTATGAAGATTCTGACAAGGCTTCTTCTCAGGAAAATTTTGTCAGCATGACAGAGGAATAATCATTTACATATTGTAAGCTTGTATATTCCCCTTAGGCCATAAGAGTTAAAGAGGAGATACAGCCATGATCCCATACTTCCTTCAGTGTCCTAAAAGTTGAACAAATTTAGCTAATCAGAGTTAAAATCTCATACATCTCCTAAGAGAACAAACCTCAAGCAAAAACTTAGGTAAACTAAGTTAAGGTACAGATTAGGCTGCTTTGGAGGATTCACAAATAGGCTGAGGAAAAGGATTTATATGTCAACAAAGAGTGGGGACAGTTGGGATTCTTCCTCTGGCTTCTCCTGTAAGGAATGTTTAAGGCTCTTAAGTCAATTTTTACATCCCATGGGACAGGTTTTGGTCAGATGAGGTTAACATTAATCAAAATTTGCAGGAGGAATTGCCCCAAGTCCCAAATGATAAAAAGAAATCAAAAACACCCATGAAATTTCCCACAACACTCTTCCATTTCCACCTACCTCAGCTATGGCAACGACCCTTTCAAGGTCTTCCCACATCCACCCTCTGTTCCCTCTAGTCTCTCTTTCCTACAATTCCCAGAACTTCCCAGTCCTACAAACCCTGCATGCACCAGCCCACCTTCCCAGCTTTCTGTCTTTCTCCTATTCATTACAGCCATACATGAAGCCCCTCTGGCCCTAAGAGTACCATATCTTTCCCCATCCTTTCCTGCATGTCCTCCCTCTCTCTTTTTACGTCTTTCACTCCTATCCAACCTTTAAAGCAGAAATTTATAACCTTTTTTGTGTAAAGGTACCCTTTTGGCAGCCTGGTGAGGCCTATGGACTTCTTCACAGAAAAATGTTCATAAATGCACAAAATAAAATACATAGGTGTAGTAGGAAGGCTGAATTTATGATCTCAAAAAGGATCATATAAATATCTGAATGGTTCGAAATCGATGGGTATACAGAATTCTCCAAGCAGAAGGCATCAAAAAATTTATTCAGGGCCCAGAGCAACAAATTAGCGAACCAA
>CM053622.1:51636834-51656472 GCA_028646595.1 Phalanger gymnotis
CAGCCAAGCCTCTGGTGTTCTTAAGTCCCGCCTCAATGACTAGAGACCAGAGTCCAGAGACCCATTGGTTCCCAAGTTGGCCCCTTTTAAGTCCTTAATCTATGCCCACAGGGGTTTCACACCTGATAGGGCTTTGGGCCTGGGCCTTAGCTTTTAGCAGGTGAAAGTACTTTCACCATAAACAAAAGCCAAACTCCTCAAGGGCACCCGTTAAACTAAGCCCATTTTGCCTTACTGGCACAATAGGATTACAAAGGAAAACAATTATATTGAAATATAGTTATAAAAAAATTTTTTTTAAGTTCACAGGCCCCAGGTTAGGAATGTCTGCTTTAACCTAACTCACATGCAACCTCCTTCTATGAAGACTTCCTTGATTCCTCCAATCAGTAGATATTTCCTCCTTGACATCTTGAAGGGCACCTTATTTGTGAAAATGTACTACAGCTATCTCTGGGGAGGTCTTATCCTCCTATTAGATTCTCCCGTTGGGGAAAAGGATCATAAAGTTAAAAAAAAAAAAAAGCTAGATTTGAACCCAGCCTCCCATACTTATTAGCTGGGTGACTCTAGGCAAGTAGCTTAATACCCCTCCTGAGTCTGAAAAATGGGAATACCAACTACCTCATGGGGTTGTTATAGGGATTATATTTGAAAGCAAAGAGCTATATAAACAGCGTCAGCTATTTATTGGTATTTAAACCTGGTACAAGGCAGATCTATAATTAGTGTGTGGTAGCAGTTATGGAAGGATGAGGACCTTACAACTAAATAAGATCCCTTCTATGCTCTGACATTTGGTTTTGGGCAGATCATGTCCCTTCTCTTGGCATCACAACCCCATCTGTAAACCAGTAGACTTAGGTTAGGTGATCTCTGAGGCCCCTCTCCAGCTCTGAAGTCATGGGACTATATTACAAAATGTACCTGCCTGGCGTGGTTTACACATCTGAGGGTCACTCTCAGATGGGCTCTGCTGGGCTGGACCGGGCCAGGCTAGATTCAGCCCAGTAACTTAAGGACTTGTATTTGGTGCAAGCTTTAGATTACGTCAGTAAATTACCACTCCAAGTCTGACCTTCTGAAGGATAGCAGAGGTAATCTGGCTTCAAACTCTTGCAAGCCTTTACATCTCAACCTTGGCAGTGCCCCATTAGTGCTAGCCACTCAGTAAGGTTGCCAAAGGGGCCTATCTACCCTGCCAGATGCTTACGATGGTGTGATTTCTGGCCATCGACACCCCTTCTGATAAAAATTTGCAGCTACAACTCCCCCACCCCCGCTCCATCCCACATACCCGGCTCTGTAGCTACCCCTGCCTGACTTTGAAGCTCACTGGCCTTTTCTCCAGCCAAGCTCATAACCTTGATGCTAGACCCAATTTAAGGCTGTTCTGAAGCCAGAGCTTCATAAAGTGCCTCTCAGATATCAAGACAGACTATGGTGATTACCACGGGAGTACTTCTTAAACCCAGCTCTCTCCTGGAAAAGCCTAGGCATTTGGAGTCTTTCAAAGCCAGATCTTAAAAGCATCTCCTGAAGGATCTCATTTATCTCCATAGCCCTGGAGGACATTAAGCTGAAAGAAACCTCAGCAGGCAGGCAATTTCTCCCAGGAAGGTCACCTTGTCAAATAGAGAAGCAGGGACGGTCCTGCCCATTAACCAGGAGCAAAGATGTCTGACCCTGGGATACTAAGTGAGTAATGACCTTCAAGATAGTCTGTCCCAACCCTCTCATTTTACAGAGGATGAAAGGGAGACCCAAGATGGTACGGGGATATAGCCAAAGTTAGTAAGCAAGGAAAAGAGGCAAGATTTCAAACTACCACTTCTAATCCCAAACCTAGGGCTCCTTCCATCACACCGGGTGGGGATGGGGGTGCTGCCTCTGTCATCCAACTCCTCATTTCCCAAAATGAAAGCCTGGAGAGAGGAAGACACTTGCTTACCAATCAAAATGGTGGCAGAGTTGAGACCAGAACCCAAGTCTTCAGGCCTAGTTCACTGCTAAATGCCTATGGTTTACAGGGCATCCTCCCCCAAGTGATGTGAGGGAGACCAGAGTCACCCAGTGGAAATCACTCTGGGTTGGGGGTCAGAGGGCCTTCATTCAAATACTGCCTCCATCCACTTATTTCCGTTATAAACTTGGAAAAGTCACTACATTTCCCTCAGCTGACGTTTCCTCCTTTATAAAAATAAATTCTGAGGCCTCTGATGTCCCTCCCCATTCCAAATCTATGATTTTACTGACTGCATAATTAATGGTCTTTTGGTCACTAGCGCCATGTTTTAAACTGACAGATAAAAATGTCTTTAGATGAGGAAACCAAGCCAGTTATTTGACCTTCTCTAGGCCTAATCTCCCTGCAAATGGCAAACCTGACATTTAAACCCAGATCTCATGGCTCATTTTTAGACAGTTTTCCGTTTGTATGTTTTCTTTAAGACAAGGAGGTAGTACCCTAAAAAGAGAATGTAAAATTCATAACCCAATTCAACTTGCCTGGAGATATCCAGAAAAGATAAACATCTTATTCTCACTAGGCCAGGGAAACATTCTTCCTTCTCAACTTAAAGACTTTGGAAGGGGATTGCCATTGGCAAATCTTATGCGTAGCAGCACTAATTAAAAGGAACACCTTTTGGAAACGGGGACAATGGCTCCTTTGCCTCCAGGCTACAGGAAGTTAAGCATCCTTTTCCCAGAAAGGATTGCCAGGTAGGGTATAGAAGCCACAGAATCATCTTTTCCTATGATTCTGGGGCCCAGCTGGACAAAGGGCCCCACTGAGATAGGAAGCACAAGAGGGGCCTTTGAAAATTCCTCGGTAGGTAGGGTAGCACAGTGCCCTACACACAGTCTGCACTTGGCAAATAATAAGGCACACTCTCTGGAACTCAATTTCCCTCTTTCAGTCCTCAGAGCTCTCTTGTTCTGGACGCTGAGATATGGGTGTTTCCTGGAGGGTCAGCAGCAAAATGATGTATGCACCTGTGATGCTCTGTGCGTCTTTATAGGCTCCTAACAAATCTTTATTGAATTGAGACAGCAAGGTCAAATGTCAGACAGCAAGATGTCTCCTCCTGTGCAACTTTTGGCAAATCCCATCCTCTCACTGGGCCTCAGTTTGTTATCCGTAAAATGAAGGTGCTAGATTGGATGTTCTCTGAAGTCCTTTCCAACTCCATATCCTGTGACTGGAATAGTGAAGAGGACTCGGGAGAAAATATAGAAACATAAGGAAGCCAAACCATAAGTAATCAAGATGAGGAAAGAAATCATATTTCTCGCACAGGCCAGCTCTCGAGAGTGATGAGAACAGCCCTTCACAAGGAAAGAGGAAAATGCACCCTACTCAGACTTTGCCAATTAGGAGAAAGAGAGAAAGTGGAAGCCTTTAAGGCAGCTTTTTGAAATGAATCTGTAAAAGATTAAAAACCCTGGGAGAACTGGCCGGCAGACACAGAGGTGCTACCTGGGAGACAAGGCACCGGCGTCCAGACCAGGAAACACAGGCTAGGGTGTCTGCTCTACAACACGAGGCCCTCAAATCTTTGGGCCTTAGCTCCCTCATCTGTGAAATGGGAATAAGAATACGTGTGCTCTGTGCTGCTGTGTTATGAAGAAAGCATGAAAGAGGTGACTTGTTAACTCACTTTCTGAGCCCAGGCACTTGCTTTTAAAAAGGGGGCTGGACAAAATCTTCCCAAGGCTTAAAAATCAAAGGGACAGGAGACATCCACTCCAGGCTCTATATTTTACCAAGGAAGAGACTGAGGCCCAGAGAAGGGAAAAGACTTACCCAAGGTCACAGTGAGTAGCAAAGCAGACCCACATCTGACTACAGACAGCATGGTCTCTATGTCCCCCATGTCACTTCCTTCCCTAAAGTCCTAAGTCCATCACAACCACATAAGGGTAAGTCCCCCCCCCTTCTCATGTTATAGTAGCTCAGATGTATATCACCCTAACAGGGACTGTTAAAGTCCTAAGATTTTAATTTCATCAGTGCCTAAGACATAGTCAGGAGCCCAGTTTTTGGTAGGAATGTTATCTCTCCTCTTTTTTCTCTACCTGTCTGACCACTCCTTCTCAGGCTATTTTGTTGGATGGTCTTGTCTGCTAAGTCTGGGTGTACCCCAAGGCTTTCTTCTCCTCTCTCTACCTTTTTTCCCAGGGTGATCTTATCAGATCCCAAGGGATCAATTATCTCCATGCAGATGACTCCTAGATCGATACAGGCTGTCCCAAAAGTCTTGGTGCAATTGTAACAATTTGCAACGAGACTTCTGGGCCATCCTGTATAGACAGCCCTAGCCTCTCTCAAGTCAGTCAATCAATAGACATTTATTAAACACATACTGTGTTTCAAGCCCTGTGATTAGTGTTGGGGATATGAATACAAGTAAACTCTGCCCTCAAGAAGATGGGGGAAGACAACTCACAAAAGGAAGCTGAAAGGAGAGGAGAGGAGAGGAGGAAGGGAAAGTGCTTGGAAGACGTGGCAGAGAAGTCCAAAGTCCCAAGTCTCAGCTGGTGGGAAATCGGAGACTGTGCTGAGCCCCTTTCTCAGCCTCAAGGTCACATTACCAACAGCTTGTCAGACACCTCTAACTAAACTGTCCTTGGGCATCTCAAAATTAGTATGTCCAAAATGGGATTCGTTGTCTTCCCCCAGCTAAACCTGCCCCTCCTCCAAACTTTCCTATTTCTTCTGAAGGGACCGCTATCCTTCTAGTAACCCGGGTTTAAAACCTTAGTCATGCTCTCCTCTTCCTTCTCCATCACCAAGTCCATGTCCAAAAAGTTGCCAAGTTTTATTGATGCTACTTCCTCAACCTTGCTCATTTCCATCCCCTTCTGTCCTTCCCATGGCCACCATATTAACTCGGACCTGCCTTCTTACCTGGACTGTTGCAAAGGACTGAACTCTTGGCTCTTGGCACGCCCCTCTCTAATCCATCCTCCAACAGGGGCCAAAATTGCCTGCTCAAAGCCCAAGCCTGACCATGCATGCCTCTTCTCTGCTCAAGACCCTTTAGCAACTTGGAGGTCAAAATACCAGTGGGTTCTTCAGCAGATCGCTCCAGTCTTACTGTATATCCCTCTGCTCAATGGAGCTCATTACAACCAAACTGGGCCACTGGATATTCCCTGAACTTTGCAATCTATCTCCCACTGCTTTGCCTTTTTCCAACCTATCCCCCATACCTCAGATGCACCCCCCTTCACTTAGAGGAAGTCCCAGCCTCTTTCAAAGCACAGCTCATTCTCAACTCCTCTGAGAAATCTTTTCAGATTCTCTCCTTCTTAAGTATTCTCTTCTTCCTCAAATTTGTATTTTATATATATATATATGTATATACATGAATGTAAATATATATGTTTATATATCCACACATATACAGATTTTAATATGTATATATGCATACATACACATATGTATAATTATATTTCCTTATATTTATGTAATTAACGTGGTTTATGTGTTTGTATGTATATACCTATAGACATATAGACACACATGTATGTACATGTGAAATCCCCAAGCAGAATGCAAATTTCTTAAGAATAAGGGCTGCTTTTGCCTTTGTATCACCAACACCTAGCATAAGGTCTTGCACACAGTAGGGGTTTAATAAAGGCTTATTGGATCGGATTCTCCTTTGTTCTACCATCACAACATTTAGAACAAGTGAGAACCTTAGAAGTCTGATCCATTCCCCTATTTATTCATCCTTATAAAAATATTTATTGAGGCTTACTAGACCGGGTACCATGCTGGAGCTGGAGATAGAGAGACAAAAAAAAAAAACCAACGCAATGGTCCCTGCCCTCAGAGGGTTTGAATTCTATCGTGGGGAGAACGATATACACACATACAAGCAGAAGTGATCACTGAGACACTATAGTGAGAGAAAAGGGCGCAGGACAGGGTCCTGAGTTATCCTGTGTGGATGATGGAAGGCAACATGCATTTTTATTAAGCATCTATTGTGTGCTAGGCACTGTGCCAAGTGCTTCACAAATATTATCTCATATCTACAACCCTGGGAGGTAGGTGCTATTATTATCCCCATTTTACAGCTGAGGAAACTGAGGCAAGCAAAAGTTAAGTGACTTGCCCAGGGTCACACAGCTACTCAATGTGTGAGGACATATTTGAAATCAATTCTTTTTTGACTCCAGGTCCAGCACTTTATCTATGGTGCCACCTAGCTGCCTAAGTAATTAATAAAGCATTTATTAATCCATCGCTATGTACATTGTTCTAAACTCTATAGATACAAACTGAAAAGCTAGACAGTCTGCCCTTGGAGAATTCACATTCTCATTGACGGAGACAAAACCTATAGGAAGGTTCATGGGCAGGACACGGAGAAGAGCTTATTGGTCCTAAGGACTAAGGGTATGGCAAGGGCCAGAGGTCCTTTGGGTGTATCTTGACAGGTCAGAGGGTGGTAGTCTGGGGCTCCAGAGGGTACAGTGTCAGGAAAGATAGTGAGGGCCTGATTTCTTCCATTATTGGAAGGATTATAGATGGTAGGAACTCCCTAACCATCCCAGCGGGAAACAGAGGTAGCAGAGGGCAGCAGGAACTCTAAAAGGGGAGGCAAGGAGTGATTGGCTTCCAGCCAAAAGTAGAAAAAGGGACTGGGGCATTGGCAGAAAAGCTAGAAGAGGGAAGGGCTTACTTGTCTCCCACCTGGCCTGGGCCCACCAGCCCACAGTACCTGATCCAGCAAAAGGGAGCAGCCAGCCAGATCAGAAGAAAAAGAGGAAGATGAGAATCTCCAGGAGAAAGGGGTTTTTTGGTGTCAAACGCTGAGGACGGAGAAGCCATCAGACTGGGTAGACTGGTAACCTTGGAGTTGAGAGATGGGGCCAGATTGCCAAGTGGAGGAAGACTGAGAAATGAAGGCAGCCAGGATAGATGTTTTTGTCCTCGGGCTCTGGGACATATAGAATGATAACTTGATAAGATGTTAGTTAGGCAAAGACTAAGGAGGAGGGTGCCATGGACTGGTTTGTAAGGAGCAGAAAAGGAAGGAACAAATGAAAGTGAGAACGGATGGTTCCAGAAGCCTCTTTTTTTCCCAGTAATGTAAGAGCCCAAATCTTCCGCTGAGAGAGGGGACTGGTGTGGAAGGCTTGAGAAGAGATTTGGAAGACCTGCTGCGGCAACTGCTACCTTCAATTAAGGAAGAGTAATGTTACCTTCCTGCAGCACGGGCTTGGTCAAGATTAAATTTAGATTCGTTGGATGAGACTGCCAATCTGTGGGGGAAGCCCAACCCCTCTCCTGAGGTCTAGAGTGTCACTTGTGGTACTCAGTACCTTTAGAAAGGGGAATCTTCCCCTAAGGTTAACTGTGCGGTTACGTTTGGGAATGGAGAGTGAAGCCAGAGCAGTCTGGCACTGATGGAGAGGGGGACTGGAGAAACCTTGGGGCCAAAAGTATTGTTTGGGGGTTAGGAACCAGGGAGAGATAGGCGATACCCCAAGCAGAAGAATTTCAGAGATCTGGATCATAGACATGGAACACTTACGGGTATGACCACCTTTGAGTGGCTGAGGTAGAGAGGAGCTGTAGGAGATGGTAGATGAGGCTGATAAGCCCAGGCCAGGGCATTTAAGGGAAAATGAGGCTTGGGGATGGAGAGAAAAAAAATTGAGCCAAGTCCTGAATAAAGAAGGAGCTTGAGGGGCAGTTAGGTGGCGCAGTGAGTAGAGCACTGACCCTGGAGTCAGGAGGACCTGAGTTCAAATGTGACCTCAGACACTTGACACACTTACTAGCTGTGTGACTTTGGGCAAGTCACTTAACCCCAATTGCCCTGCCTTCCCCACTTCAAAAAAAAAAAAAAAGAAAGAAATAAAAGGGAGCTAGAGGCCAGAGAATAGCTGCCATCAAGACCTAGATAGACTGATATATCTGGATGTTGTTAACTTTAAATAAGAGGCTGATTTACTATAGCAGTGGGAAGGGCTAGAAGCGGCAGTCGAGAAACGAGGGGTATGCCTGCTTTTCCTGGTCCTGTGTTGAGGGGGTAGGTGGATGAGAGGCACACTCAGTACCATCTCAGTACAAGGTGACTGGTAAGGATGCTGTTTTCTGAGTGAGGCCAGATGGAAGGGCCTAGGATAAAGAAAAGTTTTTAAATAATTGAATAGAATGTGGGTTCTAGGATGTACAATGGAGAGGAAGGTCAGAGTCATGTGGGGGGCTTGGGTGGAGTAGAAGTGAAGTAGATGGGAGTAGGAAAGAAGTGGTAGTGGGGGAAGAGAATGGCTTTGGCTTAAGAATTAGGCAATTTTCTTATTGCTGGATTTAGGAGGGGAAGTGGGCTTTGGCTAGCTATTGCCTTCTGATTGGGGATCTCAAGTTCGACACAATCTCCTCCCTCTTTTTTTTTTGTCCAATCTGTACCCACTGGCTTCACTATAATACCTACTTGGCAAGCTTCCCAAAGAGAAATAAAAAAGCATTTGAAGTAAAATTCAACTGCAGGTATCTAATGTATCTTAAAAACAAAACAACCACCAGGCTTTCTAATTCTGTTTTTAAATCATTTCCTCTTATAGTTCCTCATTCTCTTTTGTGTTTAATAGATGAGTGAATGTGGCCAAAGAGCAACTATTCCTGATGGTCAATCCTGGCTGTTGAGCATTTCCATAGACAAGTCAGTCTACACCTAAGCATTTCCAAATTGGTAGGAATTGCTGAGGTGGAATGTCCTCCAGCATAACCTCCATTGAGCCAAAAGGAGGGATCAGAAAACTTTGGAAGAGGAAAAGTATCCCTAGGACACAGGTTTGACACACAAATTAAGGGTTCTTTTCCTATGGGATTCGTTCAGGTGGCAAGCTATCAGGGGTATTACAAATATGGCATAGAAAGAGACACACACCTCTATTTTGCAGCATTTTCCTTGCTTCCACTAACACAAGGATTTAGAGGACCTCCCTTGTGTGTCATGGTTCCCCTTAGGTAGTCTGGTGAAACCAAGGACTCCTCAGAAGTTTTCTAAATGCAATCTCATTATGTATTATCTGCCTGGTCTTATCAATACTTTCTGCTGCTCTCATTGGACTCTCTGACTGGAGTGTGGGACTATGGGCTCCAGGGCCTGTTTAAGAGGGTGTTCAGCAAAGGTTTTCTCTCCTTTTCCCTCCGGCTGCACTGTTTTGGGATTTTTCTGAACCTCTCCATCATGATCCCCACTCATGTACCTTCTCTTCCCCTTTTTTAGCTTCCTTTTTTATGTGTTATCTTCCCCCATTAAACTAAGTTTCTTGTGGGCAGGGACTTTTTTTTTAAATTTGTATTTGTATCCCCAGCACTTAGCACAGTGTTTGGCACATAGTAGGCACTTAATGTTTATTATTGATACATAAAATACTTAGGATTATAAACAAAAACAATTACATTGAAACATTTTTCTTTCCTATCCAAGCTCATAGATCCCTTGAGAGTCTATGTACTTCAGGCTGAGAATAATTATACCTAGGACTTATTCTCAACGTGTGAAAATGTACCTGGGCTCTATAAGGCTATGCCAGGGTAGTGCAAGTTCTATCAGGTGCTATATAACCAAGCTGGAAAGGCTTTAAGTATAGCCCAGGAAGGATTGGGTCTGTCTTCTTACAACCAGCTTAATTTGGTTAGGAGACTAATCACCAGAGGGCACCCCCACCGATGCGTACTGGCCAAAATGAACTCCCAGAAAGATGTTTATCAAGGGTAACGTAGTATAGAAAACACTTCATACTACATAATCAGGTTGCAGATTCAGGTTCCAGTCTTGGGTGTCTGCCATTTGCTAGTAACCCAGGCATTAGAACACGGATACTTGATTACTCCATAAAATACTACATAATTCATGAATTCATTGATAGAGGAAAAAAACCCACGATTCCCAGAACCAACTCTAGCCCAAGCCCTTACTTCATTTGACAGAATTCTGACCTTCACAATCCTATAGCAGTCAGAAGAGAAGACAAAATACACATTAGGAAACTGAGTCCAGCCAAGGTGCTTGCCTAGGTCACAGCTCATTTGTGGCAGAGAAAACCAGAACCTTGGTCTCAAATCCAGGTCTGTGTTCTTAAACTAAAAGTCATAAACGCTCCCAATATTAAGAACTTCAAAGACAAGAAATCCCAAGTCATCCATTTATTTTTGGCAGCGCATTGACACGCCTTCAGTTGTGTGCACTAAAAATCATTCCCTAAGTTTTACAAGGAAAGGGAGGCGACTGGATTCTCCTAATCCCCATAAACCTCCTCCCTCCCTGCCAATACAGACACACCTAGGGTATTCTGAGGTTTGAGCTAGAAATCAAGTAATAAATTTGCTTAAAGTATCTATGGTGTCCTATAACCTACCCAGATCTCATTTCTGGAAGCAACCTAGCAACTCCAAACACTTCAGAGAGCTGCGATCATCCCACTTATCCAGCCCCACTCCCAACCCAGCCTTATGAAGGGGCCTCTTTACTTGCCATAATTCTAACAATCTTGGGTCATCAATAGATCAGAAGCATGAGTTGTGAAAGACAGATGACAATATCACATGACAGTAAACGACATGGTAAAGTTACATCACAGCTCGATAACTCCCACAACGACCCCAGTTCATTAAAGTGAAAAATCTCACTCGTCTAGTACAAATCCACACCTTATAAGGCTCATAAGAATCTCTCATGCTGATGGGCCTTCCAATTAGTCTCTGCTTCAAGACCTCCAAGGATGGGAATCTTCTAATCAATGGGTTCTTCCTTATTTGGAGACAAACTCTGGCCCTCTCCACCTCTGCGCTGAGTCCAAACAAAACACCAACTCCAACTGGGGCCTCTTCAGTGCCAAAGAGTCTGTCTCCTTGATAGGGTTCTCCCAACCCCACTGTACAAATTAGATGTTAGTGGATTGGTTGATTCTACAGTTTTATCTTCTGCATTTCAACTATCCCCACTGCAATTTCAATACATCAATGGTTGGCCTAAGAAATTAAATGGGAATTTTGGGAGAGTTTTATGCAAGCTGCAGACACAAAGTTTAGAAACTCAGCAAATGTACAGTATTAACATTTTATCTTTTATTAGCGTAATTCAGATTTCTCTAATACATGGGGTCAAAAATTTTTACATGGAGTTTCCGGATCACAGGGGATACCATACCCCTAACCCCCCAAAATGGAAAGGACAATTAACTTTAGGGCCAGGCTAATAACCCAAAAAGCTGTTTGGCACCTAGACTCAATCTCCAGTCCTCAAGATAAAGCAGTTTTCTGATTTCAATTTCCTGATTTCATTTACCTTTAGAAAGACAAGCTTTAAGTAGCTATTTCTGTTAATAATCTCCCACTTCCACAGTGCTTTTTAAGAGTGACAGCTCTTTGCTCACAATCATCACCTTGGGAGGCAAAATAAAGTGATTTTTTCAGTCATGCTAGGAGAGGATATTGCTGAAGGTCACAGTGGCACAGCCGGACTCACATACAGCACCAAACTATCCTTGGCAGTTCCCATGGTGTAATTCAGGTCTGGCTTAAGTGCCTCTAGGGGATGACTTATGTTCCTCAGGACCTACAACAAAACAGGATTCTCTTTGGCTGAGAAACATACACCACAAATTCAAAGGTTCTTATATCCATTTTGAGCCATTTATTCTAATCTGATTTTCCAATTTCAAATGAGTTGTACAGACGAACATTTTTCTAATAGTTTTATTCTTCCAACCATATTTTAATATACACAGGCCTCAATCCCTGAAGTGCAAGTCACTGCTTATCTTTTGGTCTTCTCTGAAGTTCCTAAAGAGAAAAAAAATGAACGAGAAACCTGAGTCATGAGAGAAATCCATTTTCTAGTCTTTCTGAAGCACCTTCCTACAAATAGCCCTGTTAGGGGTGGCAAGTATTATGATTACCCCATCACCATTTTACAAGAGAAGACTTGGGGGCCGTGATCTGCCTAGTCATGTGGCTACTAATGAGTGGAATTAGAAAGAATTGGCACTAGCCACTCCTTCAATCCCTACAACACCATGGAGGCCATGAGATCTAAAAAGACTTGGTCTTAATTTAGGGATGAAAGAAATGCAGAAAACTAAATTCTCTCCACTTCTAAAACCAGTAATCAAATTCTTCAGAGCTGGACATGAGTTCTTAAGTAATTAGCTCTTCCATACTGGCAGACTTACATCAATAAGTTATCCAGGTCAAATCAAGTTCTCCTGCCTCCCCAGGAAACCACTCCAGGTGAGGGAATGAGTGCCCAAGCACAAGCAGGCTTCAGTGGCTGCCTCTAGGGAGTCCTTAAGTCAGACACCATGGTCCTTGGCCACCTTGATGGGTATTATTGCTTCACTTTCTTCAACCTGTCAAAGTAAATGGGCGTTATTAACCCCATCCACACCAGGGCTCTCAAACGCCCCTCCCCACCACCCCAGAAACAATTCACATCATTTACAAGGGTTTCACAAGCCATTCACTGAACCCATCACATCACAGAAGCACATTTGTGGGCAAAGGTTTCCAGGGCTGGCTGATATACCAGCCAATGTCACATTTCATCCTTAAGCAGAGACAGTTAAATCACTTCTGATATGGCTGCTTAGGGAGAGTGTGGGCTATGGGGAAAAAATGGCAACAAGGAGATGGCAAAGAAAGCTACACTTAAGTGACTTAATGAAGTCTAGGAAGATTCTCAATAGATGAATAAAAATCCAAAAGGCAGGGAATTCAGTTGTTTCCAATCTTGCTTACATACCTACTAGCAAGACATGACTGTGTGCCCAGCTCTGACCCATGGAACGAAATATCTGTGCCACACACCAAGGATTGCAATAGGCATGATTTTAATTTGCTTTTTTTTTCTCTTGGTTGACTTAAAATAAGTCAAAAAAAGGAACATTCCACAGGCACATTAGACTTTCAAATGAGCTCTCAACAAGAGGAAGGATGCGGACATGAGCAAAAGGGAGTTACCTCGAATTACAGGACTATTTCCACATATGAACTAGCCAAGAAAGCAGCCTTCGTCTCAGAGGTTTCTCTGTTGGGAGGCACAACACTTCTTTTCTCCAGGGACACTGCAGTTTCCATATGCTAGCAGAGAATTCTTAGAACTTGTAAGGCAAGGACAAAGCTAGCTAATAAGTCAATTTCTTTGTTGTTGATTTTTCCTTGTCTACCTTGGAATACTGTGCTACTCCAGTTATCACAAGACTTTAGATTCTAGACTAAGATTTGTCAATGTTTCGGTACAATGGTGCTCAACGGTTACTGGATTACACTTGCCACCAGTCCTCTGGCTTCCAAATGAGTCAAGTAACACAAATTCGATTACTGCTAAGGCTCCCCTATTCCACGTGTCTGGCCATGCAGACTACAGTGCAACAGGTTGTCATCCTCAAAGAGTGAAGTCATGTTTAATGTACTCGAATGCCAGGACCAGCATGAGCTCCCTTAAATTTCTCAGTTTGGTTTCTGCTGGTCAGAAGATTGACTCTCCCGTCAGCCAACTCCTCCACCTACACTCTCTGCCCTGTGGTCTGCTTTGTCACTTGCTGTCAAAACGTCAGACATCCAACAAAGGGGTGTGTTGTGCATTGAAAGGTAAATGTCAGGAGCACAGTTCATTTCAGACGGTCTTTTAATAGGCTTCGTAAAGCCAAAGAAAACTGTATACAAGAATTCCTTAACCACTTCAAATACAATATCAATGGAATATGCATACTTCTTCCAGTAAAAAAAGGACAATATAAATAAACATTTTCAAGAACCTCTTTTATGGAAAGTTTGCAAGTCTATTTCTGGGTAATTTACAGTATACAGTAAAAATACCTTTATGCAGAGTGAACATACAAGCAGTTTCTCTTTAGATATACCAAGGTGGTCTGCCTCTCCACAAACCCTCACGGCTGCATTCCTACCTTGCTACACTAAAGGAAGGTTACAAAAAAGTTGAAGGTAACGCACTTAAAAAAAAAAAAAGCCAAACCTCCACAGCTTGTTCAGCTTCCCGTGAACATTGAATTTAAGGTCCTTTTCTAGCTCAAAGAAAACCGAACCAGGGCCCCCAATTCCACAAGTTTTTGTTGTAAAAAGAAAAAAAAAATTAAAAATTAAAACAAAACCAAAAGAAAAAACAACAACAAAAAAAAACCACCACACCTTGGCTCATGACGAAAAGAAAAAATAAAATCCGAAGTGCTTTCAAAAATGCTTAAAAAAAAACACTCGAGAACAGACAAGAGCTTTCTTAAAAGAAAAGTCTAATTAGGCCATCTCATGTCCGAAGCTGTCAGGCTGTGTTTGACAAGATCAGAACTGATAATACTACAAAAGTGAATACAAGTAGATGGGTACTACACAATAACGATTCAGCGAAGCTCCAAAAATCTTTATAAATACAGCCATTGGAAGGACGATCTTGATTCAGGAAGGATTTTTACTCGTTGTGTGTAGCTGAGGACAAGAAGCAGGCACAATTGTAAAGGCACTGAAGCACATGACAAGTTGTAGCATTTCACTCCCCTGAATTACTGCGGAGGCTAGGCCACTACATGATCCTAAGGAGAATTCCCCCCCCCATGTCTAAAGCGTGTTAGGACACTCCGAGGTCTGCATCGTTAGGAGGTCAGAGAAGGGGACGCTAAAGATGCTTTGCAGCTTCAACTAAGGCCTACACATGCATTAACACTAGGTAAGTTCTGTTTTCTTTCTTTCTTTTTTTTTTTTTGGCAGAAAATGGTTCCTCGCACCAAGACCTGACAGAATGGACTTGTTCCTTACAGGAAAAGCACCGTGATAAGGTCTGAGCGTTGAGAGCCTTAAAATTACTTCCAGAGATCAGTACAAGGTCATGGAATCAAGATTCAGAGCTCCCACATACATTTGGCGGCGTTCCCTTTTGAACCAGGACTTACCATAACTGTCATAGCTGTCTCTGTAAGACCCTCCTGAAGACCGGTCACCGTAGCCTCCTTGACTCCTGCTGGGAAATCACAAATGGGCGAGGAGTGAGTTTGGGGTGTTTTTAAAGAGCTAGCTGCAGAGGGGTAGTGGGGCACCTTCTGCACAACTACTATTTTTTCACACAGCCAGTATCAGTACCAGTCTATGCTCTAGTACTGAGGGTTAATGGTTTCATGGTTAAGAAATGAAACTGAGTTAAATCTGCAGTGTGCCAGACAGCCCTATTTAGAGCCCACCATCCTTACCTGCTGCTATAATAGTCTCTGGAACCTCCATATCCCCCACTTCTTGATTCAAATCTGCTTCCCCCATAACCTCGGTCTCCACCTCCTATGGCATGCAGAAGAGAAAGAGTGACTATCAGCATTTGCAGTTAAAAACACACTAAGTTGAAAAACACAATTCCATCCGTTATTTTCAACACTTACCTCTAGAAAAACCACGGCCTCGACCCCGGCCTCCACGGAAGAAGCCTCGGCCACTGGATGAACCTCCTCGATACCCACGGGACCGGTTTTCTGATGATTTGCCTGCCTGGTCAACTCTAATCTGCCGCCCATCAACAGACTGAAAAGCAAGTATTCTGAAAGATTAGCCTTAACATATACAGCCATGGAGATCTATCATCCCCACTCTTCTTTTTATTTTCAATCTCTTCATCTCTATTGGCTTACTTCCTACTGCCTAGAAACATGCCCATGTCTCTCCCATCCTGAAAAAATCCTCTTCTGATCCTTCCCTCCACTCCCTACCACTCTTCTGCCTTTTTGTGGCTAAAAACCCTGAAAAGGCCATCTACAAGAGGTGGTTCCACTTTCTCTCCTCTCACTCTCTTCTCAACCCTTTATAACTTAGCTTCTTCCAGCAGGTAGATCACCCTCTAACTGTGTCTTCCAGTTCCCAGGGCCTCTTCTCCCTCTAGACTACTTCCATTTGCTGAACTCACCAGCTTCCATCTATTTAATGACCATCTCTATGCTGACAATTCTCAAATCTACCTATCCTGCCCCAAATTCTCTGCTGAAAGAACCTTGGATTCATGGTCAAGACTCCTAGATTCAAGTCCTAGCTCCATTAAAACTTTTGATCTTTAACAATTCATTCTCTGAGCTTCAGATGCTTGGTTGTAAAAAGGGAAGGCAATCTTTTAGATTCTTTCTAAGGTCTCATCAAGCTCTAGTATTTATTCAGCACCAGTGTGCAGAGCACTATGCTCGGGAGAGACAAAGTTCCTGGGGAGGACAGACTAGTCAAAGGATAAGCCAATTATAAAAAAAATAGTATCTCAGAGAGAAATCAAAAAGCTTCTTATAGAGAATGTGAGTTGGGTCTTAACACGGGGAGCACATTTTAGTGATAGGAACAGCCTGAACAAAGGTATGGGAGGCAGGAGAGTACTGGGGGCGTTGAGAGACAAACAGAGAGTAGGCTAGTTTGGCACAAGGTATGGAAGTAAATGTATTAATGTTGGAGAATAAAGTGGTAACAGATGGTGCAAAGCCTTCAAAGCCAAACCTTAAAATGAAAAAAATTTATATTTTAATTGGTAGGCAATAGATGATCACTGAAAGCTTCTGAGGAAAGCAGTGATATAACCAGAACTATGCATAAAGTTTAGTGACAGCAAGGGAGAGAGAGAGAGGTGAAAGCAGAGGCAGAAGACCTGGTAGGAGGCAAGTGCAATAGTCGGGAGTGGGGGAGAAGGCGTGCCAGTGCCTAGGTGGTAAATGAAAGCCTAGATTAAGCTCTATCAAGCCATTCCAATGCCAGCCCTTACCTTTCCATTCATGGCCATCATTGCATCTTTAGCATCATCTATGTTCTCAAATGTAACAAAGCCAAAACCTCTGGATCTCTGAGTTTCCCTGTCTTTCACAACAACAACTGGAAGGGAAAGAGGCAGTGATTAGTCACTACAAAAGAACTGAGGCAACACTCCCAACCAACCCCAGCTCCAAATTCTCAAGCAAGTGAAACTCTGAAATACAGGAACTTGATCCAAACTTACCTTCAGCAATCTGTCCATACTTTGAGAAAACCTGTTCCAATGACTGTTCATTGGTATCAAAACTCAGTCCACCAACAAAGAGTTTTCCTTCATCTGATGCCATCTTGACCTAATGAGAAAGAGTTCTTTACGTTATATTTTCACCTACTTGTTAAACTCCCTCGTCAGAACCAAAACTCCCAGTAACTACCAGAATGTTGGTTTGTGCAACACCAGGGCCACAATTCCTGGCCTTGGTTTGTAATCCCTAAGAAACTAACCCTCCCACCTGCTCAAAACCCAGTGAAATTTGTAAATAGTGGCTGGAGGGGAATTTGGGAGGGGCAAGAGGGAATCAGTGACATTTGGAAAAAAAAACCCAACTATATCTAGTTCACTTAAAAAACTAGGGTCCTCAATCTCAATCTGGGATCAATGCCTAAATTCCTTTGGATTCATTCATTAGAATGTCAGATCAAGGGCCCTTTCCCAACTTAGACTGGGGAAAAAAACAAACCAACCAACCTAGGACCAGCGACAGGGACTTCTCTCTCTTACTCTCTCCCCACCATAGCATGAAAGAGCACTTACTTGAAGTCTTAAATTAGGTTATATGGTTAGAAAGAGCTCTTCAAGCAACTAACTCAACACTTTCATTTTACAGATGGGGAAACTGAAGCCCAGAAAAAAACCAAGCAATTAGCTAAAGGTGGAAAAAATAGGGAAATTAAAAATCAGGACCCCGTGGGGCAGCTTTGTAACTCAGAGACCTTAGATATTATCTCACCCAGGCCCCATAGAGCCTTCCCTAAGATCACCTAAGAGCTAAGACCCCAATTTCAGCACTCTCCCCACTCCACTCTGGGTTCTAACCTCAATGCTGCCGTTTCCTACCTTGGGGGGAATGTCCCTTCCTTCACTGGGCCTCAGTTACCCTAACAAAAAAAGACTGAGGTAAAGTGCCTGGAGCACACCCCTCCTTTTAGATCTTTTTTCAGGAAATTCCATGGCCAGATTTTCATGCTTCGTGTCCAGAATTGACCAACTGACCTCGCGGTTGCTGCTTTGGCGCGGATCAAAGCCGAGACCAGTCTAACAGGGGCGGGGTGGGCGGGGTACCCGGCTGGCCTAGGATGACTCAGAGCAGCCTAGGGATGCTCTGTCCAGTGCCTCAACACCGAGGCGCCGACCGCAGGGGCCGGACCAGGACTGGGAACGGGCCACCTCCGGGCCTAGCCTGCTGCCCAAGCCAAGACGGCCCTACTCAAGATGGCCGCCGACCACGTGGCCCGCAAGACTCTCGGAGCACCTTCCCCGGCCCCTTCCCTAAGCAGGAACTAGTTCTCGTGTCCCCTCAGCTCCCCCTTAAGTCAGGGCCTCTCTCCCTCATTCGTGGTTCAGTCCTACCAAGGCCTTCCTCCCTCCTTCTCCTCCTGCCCCCCGCTAGCGGCCGCCTCCTTCTGCGCATGCGTGAGGAGCCCCCACCTCGCCTCCCTGCGCCATTCCATCCGGGCATCTCCGGCGGTCCCCGCCATTTCACTAGGCGCCCGCCAAGATTCTCGGCCGCCATTTTGCGGCAAAGCCGCAGAGAGCCCGACTGTCCTGATGGCCCCCTGGGACACAGCAACGGCAGCACCCTCACTTCTGCTGTTGGCCGCCGCCGCCGCACCCACCCTGACCCAGCGGGCCGGCCAGTCCTGAGCACGGCCCCAACCCAGGGGGGCGTGCCGGTGCCTAGGCCCGTCTCCGCCCAGGCGCTGGGCCGCCCGTCTTCTCCTCCCTCTTGCCTTGCTTCCCCTCCCCCCCAGGCCCCGACCACCCCAGGCCCTCCCAGCTCCGCAGGCTCGACCAAATGGCCGGGGTCGGGCTCCCTCACCGGTGTGTTGGATGGGGCGGGAAGGATAAGCGGTGTCGGCAGACAGACCAGAGCGACCTGAGCCTCCTAACGGGAAAAATGAGCGGCGCGCCCAAGAGCTCGGCCTTATATAGTCCGTCATGAAGCCACGCCCCATAGCCCCACCCCCCGAGCCCAGAGCGCCAATCGAAAGGGACTAAATCCGGACGCTGATTTATATTCATGAGCTTCAGCGAGCTCTCTCTCCCCCTTCCAGCCCCTCCCTGCTCCTCCAAGGATGTGTGAAGTGATTGGTGGGGATCATGCCTGCCTCTCGTCCGCAGTCCCCCTCCCCTCAGGGTGAAGAGGCCTCTAACCCCAGGCTTCACAAGAGCGGGGGCGGGAAAGCAGGCAGGGGATTGGAGGCGGAGCTAAAATCACGCCCCCTTCTGGGAGCTAGAGGCGGGGCTGACCCAGTTTGGCGCGCTCTCCCTCCAGCACTGCGGCGGCCGAACAAAGGAGCTGCAGTGAAAACGGAGACCGCCCCCGCCATCTTGGAGGCCTGGGCCCCGCCCCTTCCCTAGGCCCCGCCCTCTCGGAATTGTCTCAGACGCCCCGCCTAGAGACATCCGAGTTCCGCCCTCCGCGGCCCCCAGCCTGAACCCCCGTGAATCTCGGCTCCTCGGTATCCTCATCCTCACCCCCACCCTCTCCCCTCGCAAAGCCCGCCAACGCTCGAGAGCTCGGTGGTTACGCCCCGAAGATCAAACCTTCCTTCCCCCCGCCCCCGACTGCGCCCCTTACCCAACCTCCCGCAATGCGCCCGGG
>CM053622.1:51656972-51677020 GCA_028646595.1 Phalanger gymnotis
ACCCCCCTTCCCCATCCCCCCCGCCCAGTTCATCCACACACCCACACTGGGTTCCCTACGTTTACTGCTTCTCGCCTCCTCCCCCCATCAGCCCACACAACAACCCCATATCCCTGTCGACTACCAATGACCCAGGTTCCTAAGCCAGGTGTCATCTATCACCCTTCCCTCTTCTTCATCCCCACATCCAATCACTTACCAAATTCTGCCATTTGTACCACTCCCACACCTTGCATCCAGCCCCTTTTCCATCTCTCTGTATCCCCAGCTCTGAGGCGTGTGCGTGTAAGAGTGCTCCATACTGTTGGTGGAATTGCACTGAATTCCTTCAGGCCCCCACCCCCACAGCTCCAACTATTCTTAACAGCTCCATGCTCTGTGACTCTGCCATCCACCTGTCATGCATAGACGTGGCCCAGCTTGTAATAGACTTTAGAAACCACTTTATTTAAAGTAATTCTGTCATTACGTATTTTTCTGGACCTGTGATTTCCTCCTTGCAAGGTGGAAATGATCAGCATCTACAGATGATGCCCCGATCTGGTGATTTTCTCTGCCATTTAAGAAGTCTTAGGAAATTAAGGCATCTAATATGTATCAGAGGCCTTCCTGCATACACCCTGAGACCTCCATCTACTAGACCGCACTGGTTCTCTGGGAGCCAGTGCTAGACCTGGAGCCAGGAAGACCTGAATTCTGATCTTGCGTCGTGCTTAGTAGCTATGTGTGATCCTGAGCCAGCCACTTTCTGTACCTCATCTGTAAAATGGGCATGATAATAGCGCCAACCTCCCAAAATTGTGGAATAAAATGAGAATATTTGTAAAGCACCAGTACACTGAAAACTTTAAAACTCTATGAAAATAATAGCTATTTTATACATTCATATGTTTATTTGTATAAATGCAACATACACGTGCCTTGGAGTCAGAAAAATTCAAATCTTGCTTCTCTGCCCAATAATCACCTACTTTATCCATCTCTCATCCCAGGCGTTTTCACAGCCTCCTGGCTGGAATTCTCTGCCTTCTCATCTCCTTGCTTTCTTGGCTTCCTTCAAAATCCCACTGTCTGCAAGAAGCCTGCTCTGGTCCTTAATGTTCATACCTTCTCTCTGTCATGATCTCCTATTTAACCCATACATGTCTTGTTTGTACCTAGTTGTTTGCATACCATTTCTCACCCCCACTAGATTGTATGCTCCTTGAGGGCAGAAACTGTCTCTTGCTTTTCTTTGTATTACCAGCACCTTAGCACAGTGCCTTGGTCTATTGAAACGTTTGCTTTTATTTGTTTCAAGCTTGGGATAATTTATTTAAAATTTTTTATATTTCATTTTTTTTCCAATTACACGTAAATACAATTCTTAATATTCATTGGTAGGTGCTTAATAAATCCTCATTGATTTGAATATAAAAGTAATAAATGTCAGGGCAGGGCTCTGACACTTGAACTCGGGGCTCTGGAGTCTGTAGTTTCCCAAAGCGGGTGATACCAGGGGAGTTGGAGCGATCCGGGGGAGCAGTAGTAGCCTTGGGTACAATCGGAGGGTGTTGAATAAAAATAAGGAGGAGGTGGAAGCAGAAGGAAAGAAGAGAAGAAAATTTTGAAAAACCATTTATACATGTTTCACCTGTTGGGTAACAGAGTTCAAATCTCTGTGATTACATTGCTTTCCAAATCAACACACAAAATGCAAGTTATAACCTATCAGTGGTCAAGTCCACTAACAGGTCTTAAGAAACAAATGTTGGCAAGGGAGCATTGTCAGGAAGTCCAGCATGCATCTTCAGGAATATGTGCGTGTAATGACTTGTTTACAGTATGATACTATACGGTTACATGATGCAATATTGCATCATCAAAATTTCAATGCAGGAAAAACCCAAGATTTACAATAGATTATTAAATTTAAGATGCATCATTTTAAAAAATTATATATTTTGAGGTGACACAAATTTCAAAAAAAAAGGGTTACAGAAAGCAAATTTCCAGGGGGCAGGTGGGGTGCTGAGCAATTTTTTTAAAGGTAGTAATAGGCCAAATAAGTTTGGGAACCTCTGGAGTAGCCGTTAACTGGGGGGAGGGGGAGAATCTTTATAGCAAATATCTCTGATAAAATTCCAACACCTAAGAAATATAGGGAATTGATATAAGAATAGGAACTGTTCCCCAATAGGTAGTCAAATAATATGATCGGGCAGTTTTCAGCTGACTACATGAAAGAATGTTCCAAATCACTAATGAGTGAAATATAAATTATAATAACACTGAAAACCCACCTCACGCCTATCAGATTGGCAAAGACAAAAAATGTTGGAGGGGCTGTGGTAGGACAGGCACACTAATGCATTGTGGGTGAAGTTATGAATTGGTCCAATCATTTTGAAAAGCAATTTGGAATTATATCCCCAAAGTCAATAAACTATACATACTTTTTCACTGGTGATACTGCTACTACTAGGCTTATACCCCAAAAAGGGGAAAGTCAGAAAAAAAGGACCTAAAGTGTTTATATAAAAACATTTATAGTAACATGTTTTTATTGTAGCTTTGGAAATAAGGCTACTCATCAACTGTGGAATAGCTGCACAAATTGTGGTTTAAGAATGTAATGAAACATCATTATACCATAAAAACTATGACTAATATGAAGGATCAGGAGAAACTTGAGAAGATTTGTGTAGTGGGGGCCAATCCCATGCTCAGAGTTGTTCACCACCAACCTCGTTACAAGAAAGGAGGGGATTACTGTGCAGTTATAGAAATGAGAGAGAGAGAGAGAGAGAGAGAGAGAGAGAGAGAGGAGAATAAAACATTTAAAGACACACAGAAAAACCAAAAAAATTTGGGAGATCAGATGGGATACTTTTGTTACTACATTTATTAAATTTAAAAACACATTTTTTAGGTGTTCATGATTTCAAACAAAATTTTCTTTTTTGTTTTCTGCCTATTTTTTTTTAAGAGAGGGGAAGGCAGGGCAATTGGGGTTAAGCGACTTGCCCAAAGTCACACAGCTAGCAAGCGTGTCAAGTATCTGAGGTCACATTTGAACTCGGGTCCTCCTGACTCCGGGGCCAGTGCTCTACTTACTGGGCCACCTAGCTGTCCCCTGTTTTCTGTCTATTGAAACGTTTGCTTTAATTTGTTTCAAGCTTGGGATAATTTATTAATTTAAAATTTTTTATATTTCATTTTTTTCCAATTACACGTGAATACAATTCTTAATATTCATTTTTTAAATTTTGAATTCCAAATTCTTTCTCTCCCTGCCATTTCTCCTGGCTCCTTGAGAAAGCAGGCAATTTGATATACATTATACATGTATGATCATGCAAAACATATTTCCATATTAGTCATGTTGCAAAAGAAAACGCAGACAAAAAAAGCCGACCCAAGAAAAATAAAGTTTTTAACAAGTATGCTTCAATCTGCATTCGGACTTCATTAGTTCTCTCAGTGGAGGTGTGTAGCATTTTTCATCGTAAATCCTTCAGAATCGTTTTGGATCCTCTCTGAGAATAGCTAAGTCATTCACAGTTGATCGTCGTACAAGGTTGCTGTTACTGTGTACAATGTTCTCCTGGTTCTGCTCACTTCTCTTCTATCAGTTCACATAAGTCTTTCCAAGTTTTTCTGAAAACATTGTTTGTCATTTCTTATAGCACAATAGTATTCCATCACAATTATACACGACAATTTGTTCAACAATTTTCCAGTTGATAGGCAGCCCCTCAATTTCCTGTTCTTTGCCATCATAAAAAGAACTGCTACAAATATTTTTGTACGTAGAGGTCCTTTTCCCCTTTTCCTTTTCTTTTTTTTTTTTTCAAATCTTTTTGAGATATAGACCTAGTAGCGGCATTGCTGAGTCAAAGATAGGCACACATTAGGTATAGTTTCAAATTGCCCTCCAGAACATTTGGATCGGTTCACAACTCTACCAACAGTGAATTAGTATTTCAATTTATCCACATCCCCTCCAACATTTGTCATTTTCCTTTTCTGTCATATTAGCCAATCTGATAGGTGTGAGGTGGTACCTCAGGGTTGTTTTAATTTGTATTTCTCTAATCAATAGTGATTTAGAGCATTTTTATATGACTATAGATAGCTTTGATTTTTTCTTCTAAAATGTCTGTTCACATCTTTTGACTATCAATTGGGGAGTGACTTGCATTCTTATGATTTGACTCAGTTGTTTATATAGTTGAGAAATGAAGCCTTTATCCAAAAAAACTTGC
Organism: Phalanger gymnotis; assembly: GCA_028646595.1. Taxonomy (NCBI): domain Eukaryota; kingdom Metazoa; phylum Chordata; class Mammalia; order Diprotodontia; family Phalangeridae; genus Phalanger; species Phalanger gymnotis. Next base: position 51,661,220 of record CM053622.1, read on the forward strand.
TATAAAATTTTCCCCCCAATTTTCTGCTTTTCTTCTAATCTTGACTATATTGGATTTATTTGTGCAAAGCCCTTTTAATTTAATGCAATCAAAATTATCCATTTTACTTCCTGTAATACTCTCTGTCTCTCGTTTTGTCATAAATTCTTCTCTTATCCAAAAATGACAGGTAAGCTATTCCCTACTCCCCTAATTTGCTTATGACATCATCCTTTTTGTCTAAATCATGTACCAATTTTGACCTTATCTTGGTAAAAGGTGTGAGATGTTGGGCTATACCCAGTTTCTGCCAAACTGCTTTCCAGTTTTCCCAGGAGTTTTTGTCAAATAATGAGCTTGTCCCACAGCTTGGCTCTTTGTGTTTATCAAACACTACATTACAACAGTCATTTATTACTATATATTGTATAGCTCTATTTCTTGGCCAGTACCGGGTTGTTTTGATGATTACTGTTTTGTAATACAGTTTAAGATCTTGTACTGCTAGGCCACCTCCCTTCATATTTTTAAAAATGGATTTTCTTGATAGTCTTGATTTTTTTGTTCTTCTGGGTGGATTTTGTTATTATTTTTTCTAGTTCTATAAAATAATTTTTGATAGTTTGATTGATGTGGCGGCAAATAAGCAAATTAATTTAGGTAGATTATAACTGTTATTATATTGGTTCAGCCTACCCATGAGCAATGCATATTTCTCCAATTGTTTAAATTTGACTTTATTTGTGTGAAAAGTGTTTTGTAATTGTGTTCATATAGTTCCTGGGTTTGTCTTGGAAGGTAGACTTCCAAGTATTTTATATTATCTACAGTTATTCTAAATGGAATTTCTCTATGTCTTCCTGTTAGATTTTGTTGGTAATATGCAGAAATGCTGATGATTTCTGTGGCCTTATTTTACTTCCTGCAACTTGACTGAAGTTGTTAATTATTTTAACTAGTTTTTTAGTTGATTCACTAGGTTTCTTTAAGCATCACATCATATCATCTACAAAGAGTGATAGTTGTTTCCTCTTTGCCTACTCCAATTCTTTTATTTTTCTTCTCATTGTTATAACTAGCATTTCTAATACAATACCAAATAATAATGGTGTTATTGGGCATCCTTGCTTCACCCCTCATCTTCCTTCTTTTTTTAATCAAATAATTTTTTTTTGGAGGGGGGAAAGCAGGGCAATTGGGGTTAAGTGACTTGCCCAAGGTCACACAGCTAGTAAGTGTGTCCTGACTCCAGGGCCAGTGCTCTGCTCACTGCGCCACCTAGCTGCCCCCAATCTTCCTTCTAACTTATCCCTGTTACAGATAACACTTGCTGATGGTTTTAGACATACTACTTTTCATTTTAAGGAAAGTTCCATCTATTCCTACGCTTTCCAATGTTGTTGTCGTTTTTTAATAGGAAGGAGTGGTGTATTTCGTCAAAAACTTTTTCTGCATCTATTGAAATAATCGTATGATTTTTATCATTTTTCTTATTGATATAGTCAATTATGTTGTTTTCCTAATATTGAACCAGCTCTGCATTCCTGACATAAATCCCAACTGGTCATATTAGGTGGTCTTTGTGGTATATTGCTGTAAAAACCTGGCTAGTATTTTATTTAAAATTTTCCATCAATATTCATTAGGGAAATTGATCTTTAGTTTTCTTTCTGTTTTTACTTTTCCTGGTTTAGGGATCAGCACTATATTTATGTCATAAAGGAATTTAGTAGGACTCCTTCTTTGCCTATTTTTCCAAACAGTTTATATAGTATTGAAGTTAATTGTTCTTTGAATGTTTGGTAGAATTCACTTGTGAATCCATCTAGTCCTGGGGATTTTTTTAGGAAGCTCATTTATGGCTTGTTCAACTTCTTTTTCTAAAACATTTAGTATTCTATTTCCTCTTCTGTTAATCTGGATAATTTATATTTTTGTAAGTATTTATCCATTTAGATTTAAATACATTTATCCACTTTCATTGTCGGATTTATTAGCATATAATTGGGCAAAATAGCTCCTAATATTTGCTTTAATTTCTTCTTCGTTTGGTCATGAATTCACACTTTTCATTTTTGATACTGGAAATTTGTTTTCCTCTTTCTTCTTTTAAAACCAACTGTAATCAATGGTTTATTTATTTTATTGGCCTTTCCCCCCTAAAACCAGCTCCTAGTTTTACTTACTAGTCCAATGGTTTTCTTACTTTCAATTTTATTAATCTTTCCTTTGATTTTCAAGATTTCCAATTTGGTGTTTAATTGGATCTTTTTCCTAGTTTTTTTTAGTTGCATGCCCAATTTATTGATTTGTTCTTTCTCTGTTTTATTGATATAAAGGTTTAGCAATACAAATTTTCCCTCAGGTACTGCTTTGGTTGCATTCCATAAATTTTGGTATGTTGTCTCATTGCTGTCTTTCTCTTTAATAATTTGTCCTTTTACCCACTCATTATTTTTTTTAATTAAACAATTTTTTTCAACATTCACTTTTATAAGATTTTGAGTTCCAAATTTTTTCCTCCTTCCCTCCCCTCCGCCATCTTCAAGATAACATGCAATCTGATATAGGCTATACATGCACAATCACATTAAATATATTTTCACATTAGTCATGTTGTGAATGAAGAATCAGAATAAAAGGGAAAGACCATGAGAAAGAAAAAATAAGAGAGAAAATCTGCATTCAGACTCCATAGTTCTTTCTCTGGATGTAGACAGCATTTTCCATCATGAGTCACTTGGAATTGACTTAGATCATTGTATTGCTAAGAAGAGCTAAGTCTATCAAAGCTGGTCATCATACAATGTTGCTCTTACTATGTACAATGTTCTCCTAGTTCTTACTTCACTCAGCATCAGTTCATGTATGTCTTTCCAGGTTTTTCTGAAATCTGCCTGCTCATCATTTCTTATAGAACAATAGTATTCCACTACGTTCATATCACACTTGTTCAGTAATTCCCCAAATGATGGGTATCCACTCAGTTTCCAACTCTTTGCCACCACAAAAAGAGCTGCTATAAATATTTTTGTACAGGTACTCACTCATTCTTTAGGATTAGATTAGTTTCCAATTAATTTTTAGTTTAAGTTTCCATGGCATTGGGTGTAATTTTTATTGCATTGTGATCTGAAAAGAATGCATTTACCATTTTTTTCTTTTCTGAATTTGCTTGTGAAATTTTAATGCCCCAATATATGGTCAATTTTTGTTTAAGTGCCATGTACCACTGAAAAAGGTATTCTATATCTATTCCCATTCAATTTTCTCCTAAAGTCTATCATATCTAACTTTTCTCCTCAACTTCTTGCTTATTTTTTGGTTAGATTTATCTAGTTCCAAGAGGGAAAAGTAGAATTCCTCCACCAATGTAGTTTTACTATTTCCTCCTGTAACTCATTGAACTTTTTCTTTAAGAATTTGGATGCTATACCATTTGGTGCATATATGTTTAGTATTGATATTACTTTTAGCAAAATGTAGTTTCCCTGTTTATCTCTTTTAATCAGATCTATTTTTGCTTTGACTTTCCCTGAGCTTATGACTGCTACTCCTGTTTTTTTTTCCTCCTTACTTCTGTTGAAGCATAATAGATTCTGCTCTAGCCCTTTATTTTTACTCTGTGTGTTGCTCTATTTCAAGGGTATTTCTTGTAAAAAAAAAAAAAAACCGCTGTCAGATTCTAGTTTTAAATCAACTTTCCTATCTGCTTCTGTTTTATGGATGAGTTCATTCACATTCACAGCCATGATTGCTGTGTATTTAGCCTTCTTTTCTCTCTCCTTTTACCCTGTCCCTTCTCAAAAGTCTGTTTAGCTTCTGAGCACCACCTCCTCCTTCTAACACCACCCCCCACTCCTACTTCCCTGTACATCAAGATAGATTTCTATACCTGAGTGTGCATGTTATTCCCTCTTTGAGCTAATTCTAATGAGAATAAGGTTCAAGTGTTACCCTCCCCAATCTTTCCCTCCATTGTAAAAGTTCTTACTTTCACACTTCTTTTATGTGAGATAACATACTCCATTCTGTCTCTCCCTTTTGCCTTTTCCTGGTGCATCCCTCTTTCTTACCCTTAATTTTGTTTTTTTAGATATCATCTCATCATAGTTAACTCACACTTGTGCCTTCTGTCTATCTATACTCCTTCAACTGTCCTACTAATGATAAAGTTCTTAAGAGTTACAAGTAGGAATGTAAACAGTTTAACCTTATTAAATTCCTTATGATTTCTCTTTCTGTTTATCTTTTTATGCTTCTCTTGAGTTTTGTATTTGAAGCCAAATTTTCTATTCAGATCTGGTTTTTCATCAGGAATTCTTGAAAGTCCTTTATCTCATTAAATATATATATATATATATATATATTTTCCTCTGAAGAATTATATTCAGCTTTGTCTGGTAGGTGAATTTGGTTATTATCCCAGCTCCTTTGCCTTCCAGAATATCATATTCCAAGCCCTCTAATCTTTTATGTAGAAGTTTTTAAATCTAGTCTTATCCTGACTGTGGTTGCATAATATTTGAATGCCTTCCTTTCAGCTGCTTGCAAAGTTTCCTTCTTCACTCAGGGACTCTGGGATTTGACTATAATATTCCTGGGAGTTTTCATTTTGGGATCTCTTTAGGAAATGATTAGTAGATTCTTTCAATTTCTATTTTACCCTCTGGTTCTAGGACATCAGGACAGTTTTTCTTGATAACTTTTTTGAAATATGATGTCTAGGCTCCTTTTTTTTTTTAAGTTATGGCTTTCGGGTAGTCCAATAATTCTTAAATTATCTCTCCTGGATCTATTTTCCAAGAAAGTTGTTTTTCCAATGGGATATTTCACATTTTCTTCAATTTTTTTTTATTGTTTTGACTTTGTTTTATTGTTTCTGGATGTCTCATGGAGTCATTAGCTTCCACTTGCTCAATTCTAATTTACCTCCTTTCCCATTTGACCAATTCTACTTTTTAAGGAGTTCTTTTCTTCAGTGAACTTTTTTAACCTCTTTTTCTATTTGGCCAATTCTGTTTTTTAAGGAGTTCTTTTCAGTGGATTTTTGTGCCTCTTTTATCATTTGGCCAATTTTGGTTTTTAAAAAACCTTAAAAGGTTTTATTTTCTTCAGTATTTTTATCTGCCTCTTTTACCAAACTATTGACTCTCTTTTCATGATTTTCTTGTATCACTTTATTTCTTTTTCCAATTTTCTTCTAACTCTCTTAGGTGATTTAAAAAAATTTTTGAGCTCTTCCAGGAATTTTTTTGGGGACCTGTGACCAATTTATATTCTTCTTTGAGGCTTCAAATGTAACTGTTGCCTTCTTCTGAGTTTTCTGAGTTTGTGTCTTTATCTTCCCTGTCACCATCAAAACTTTTTATAGTCAGATTCTTCTTTTGTTGTTTGCTCATTTTTCCAGCCTATTTAACTTTATGTTAAAGTTGGTCTCTGTTCTCAGGGTGGAGGGAGCACTGTCCCAGGCTTCATGACCTTGTTGCTGCTATTTTCAGAGCTATCTCTGGGGGTCTGTGGGTTTTTTGGTTCTTCCAAGGTGGTATGATCTAAGGAGAAACTACATATGAGCAATGAGTCCTGCAGCCAGTGACAGCAAAGGCTCCCCTGCGATCTCCTTCTGACCAGTTGTCTTATCCTCTTACTAACTGTGGGTCAATAGCTTCTAAAGCTGCTGCTATTGGTGAACTGCCTCCTGGTGGTGATCTGGCTTGGCCTGCTCTGGACAGTCTCCACTAGGCTCTAAATCTGACCCACCACCCCACTGTGACTGTCCTTTTCTGCCAAAGTTGTCCTGGGCTGGAAAATTGCTTCACCCTAAACTTTTGTTGGTTCTGCCCCTCCAGAATTTGACTTGAGGCATTATTTTAAAATTATCTGGAAGGGAATTTTGGAGTGCTCAGATGAGTCTACACCTCTACTTTGCCATCTTGGCTCTGACTCCTCAAGCTTGGGAGAATGAAAAGAGTGATAATCCAATCTCATGTCTTCCATTTCTGGGCTTGTCTGTTTGAAGTGTCTATTGTATGTATGTACTGATGATATATGTACTGAGGGACAACCCTTATTGGGTGTCCATCCAACTACATGTTGTCATCTACATGATAGGCATTTTTCATCTACTTTGTTTTTCCAGGGCAGATGGTTAGGCCAAACTCTTTAGAGAAAAATTATCAAGCATTTATTAAGCACCTACTATGTACCAAGCACAGTGCTAAGTGCTGGGGATACAAAGAAGGGTTTAAAAAAATAGTCTCTACTCTCAAGGAGCTCACAGTCTAACGGGAAAGACAACATGCAAACAACTATGCACAAATATTGTATATGCATGTGTGCATGTATACATGTATGTATGTGTGTGGATATATAGATATATACATACATATATATGATTCTATGATGAATCGGAGATAATCTCAGAAAGCAATAAGATTAAGGAGTACTGGGAAAGACTTCTTGCAGAAGAGACTTGAAGAAGGCCAGGGAAGCCCAGAAGAGGTGAGGAGGGAAGCAGTTCAGGCATGGGGGTCAGCCAGTGAAAATGCTCAAAGTTGCATGATCATGTTTTGACACAAGGAACAGCAAGCTAGTCACTGTCCCAGTGTCCCAGTGAGGGAAGAGGAGGAGGAAGACGAGTAAGGTGTAAACAGACTGGAAAGATAGGAACGGACCAGGTTTTGAAGGACTTTAAAAGCCAAACAGAGGATTTTATATTCCATCCTGGAGGTAATAGGAAGCCTCTGGAGTTGAGTGAATGGGGCGGGGAGAGGGGTGAGAGGTGACACGATCACATCTGTGCTTGAAGAAGATCATCTTGACGTCTAAGTGGAGGATGGACTGGAGCAGGGAGAGGCTTGTGGTGAGCAGCCCAACCAGCAGGCTACTGCAATAGTCTGGGTGTGAGGACATGAGAGCCTGTATCAGGGACAGAAGGAGAGTATAAGAAAGATGCTGGCAAGGAAGAAGTGACAAGATTTGACAATGGAAATAAAAGAAAAAATAAATATATAGGTTTCTACTTCAAAGAGGAAAAAAAAAGATTTGACAATGGATTGGTTATATGAGGCGAGAAATAGTGAAGAGTCAAGGATGATGCCTAGGTTGCAGGTCTGGGGCATGAAGAAGAGGGTGATACCCTCCACAGGAAGAGGGTATGGTTTGGGGGGAAAGGTAATGAGTTCATAATGAATGATTATGGATCTTATCCAGAATGTTCTGGGGCTTGATGCAATCAGCTCAATGTCATCTACAAACAAGAATGGGTCTCATCTCCAACTTGAACTTGGTGCTAGACAGCCTCTGTGAAAGCTATAAAACAAAGTTATAGTCAATAAACATTTATTAAGCACCTACTGTATGCCAGGCTGAAACAGTAAGGCAATCGTGAATATGCCTATGTAGTTCTGTATCGCAAAGTATGAGAGACTCTCCATAAAGAAAGTAAAAGAAGTATAACATTTATTCAGACACCAGAAAATCATATCCCATAACCAAATATTCAGCTCCCACAGCCAGTCAGTTCACTTTATCATAACAGAAAGGAACTTAAAACACCATATCCTAGCCTGGAAACTCGCCATCCTAAAACCTCTCCGACCCCCTGCTGGGGTCTTCCCCAAAACAAACTCAAACTCAAAAAAAAAAACAGGCTAAGTCAGCCTGTTCAGTTCTAACAATCATGAGGGCAGCCAATAGCAGCCACCAGCAGCCATAACATCTTTTCTTCTCTCTCTCAGTATTTTCTGAAATATAACTTCCTTTTCCTGTCAGGAAGCTCTTTCCACCACATATGTCTTAGGTTTCCTGTGACATAAGCAGGTCACATGGCCTATTAATGGGTAGAAAAGATCTTCAAATCTAATTGCTACTACACAGGCTCTGTGTTAAATACTGGGCATGTGTGGGATGAAAGACCCTTACCAATTAAAAAGTTAATTTATAATAAGGAGCCATCTCAGGGTGAGAACAGAAATAAATTTTATTCAATTCTCAAGAATAGGGCATCCTCTGCCAGAACAGATCTAGCAAGGGAGGCCCTTTACAAGAGGCAAAGCACCAATAATTATACCTAACACAAGGGCAATTCCTGCCCACCTCTGACCCTTCTCACCATTGGCTGGGAGGCAGGCTTACAATCTGAGCACAAAAGCTAGACAAAGAACCGGGAAATCGAGGCACAGAAACTCCAATCCCCATTCCCTTAGTTAATGATTACAACTGAGGTGACATCTATAAATCTAAAAAAGGAGAATAGGATAAGGGGAGGGGGAGACCCTCTCCATTCTTTTACAGTACTTTTACAGTAAAGGAAAGCAGGTCACAGTGACCCTATTCTTACTGAGCAAATCTTTAAACCACAACCATAAGAAAGAACAAAAAGTTTCAGGGTAAACTTTCCCAGAGGCTGAGCCATCAGACTCGCACAGCCTCAGAATTTTTCCATTTCCCTATTTCCCTGTTTCTTGATTTTTAAACATTTCTTTGTATAGATATAGATATATATTTATACATATCTTTCCTGTGAAGTCTTCACATTTTATTTACCTCACACACTGGGGATACAGAGGAAGACAAAATACAGTTCCTGCCATCAAGGAACTTACAGTCTAAAGGGAGAAGACAATATACAAAGGAAAGCTGAAAAGGGAAAGAGTGAAAAGGGAGATGGTAGAGAAATCAAAGAAGTTCAAGATGAGTGAAGCTGGTCAGACAGGTGACATGTTTGTCCTGTTGTGGCTCAGTCATTTTTCAGTTGTGTCTGACTCTTTGAGATCCCATTTGGGCTTTTCATGGCAAAGATCTTCTGAAGTGGTTTGCCATTTCCTTCTCCAGCTCATTTTACAGATGAGGAAACTGAGGCAAATAGAGTTAAGTGACTTTCCCAGGGTCACAGAGCTAGAAAGCATGTAAGGCCAGATCCAGGCCCAGGGCTCTGTGCACTATGGCACCACCTAGCTGCTCTGTCCTGCGCCTCCTCCTTAAATGGAAGTTAAGAAGTTCATGGCTTCACCCTCCAATCAGAGGGGCAGAGGGCATCTTAGAGGTGTGAGTACCAAGTCTGATGGGATTTCCCAAAGAAGAGATTCCTAGGAGAATGGTGGAAAAGTCAAGTCCAAAATGAGGACAGCCCAGGTGGGAAAATGTCATTACTGTTGCATTTTTCAAGGTCTGTTGTATGATTTTAAAATCATACAAGAAGGAAGAGGAGAAGATTATGGACAGCTGTAATGGCAAGCAAAGTGAGACTTTTCCCTATTTATTCTTTGAAGTGCTTCTCAGCTCTGAGGCAACTAAGTACCTTTGATTGAATCAAGAGTCTTTGATGGACCTGCTTGAGTTACAAGAAAGCCTAAGTCACAGGAGTTTGAGTCACATGGTTGTGATGCCCTCTGACCCAGAAGAAGTATATACATATATACCCTGAGGTTAGCATTTTGCTTCAGGGGTTCACTCGTTGGAAGAGTGTTCGTGCAATTTGGCCAGATGAGACTCTGGGTAGCTGTTAAGGAGCTCCCTCCCTCCTGCTTTGAAAACCCAGATGTTGGCGCTTCTCTCTCTCTGGTAACTATGTATGTATTGCTATGGACAGACAGTTAGAAGCCCTGTCTGCTGATTTGTATTATTTGCTCTATTTATATAATTTCTGCTTGCAATTTCTGTTTGTATTTTCTCTGAGATTCAGAGTGCTGACTTTTCCCCCTGAAGCAAGTGAATGATATATGTATGTTTGATTAAAAGTGAGATTGTAAACCCCTTAAAGTTGCTTTCCATAGAAAAGCAGATTAAAAAACCTGTCCTAGCAGCCCTCCTGTGTGCTGGTGTTACTGTCCTTACTCCTCCACAGCAGCTGCTAGCAACATTGTTGTTACAACAGCTTCTTCTAGGATATTGGCTGAGAAAAGGAGAGCTATAGAATGGGAACTTGAGAGGATGATGGCATCTAGTAATGGTCTGGTTTTTTTTTAAGGATGAGAAGACTTAAGCATGATTGAAGGCAGTAAGGAAGAAGCTTGGGAGAGACCGAAGGTTCAGGAAATCATCAGGAGAAGAGCTTTGTTCAGCTGAATCAAAGACTTTTTTTTTCCTGAACAACAAACGATAGGCATAGTAGGATCCTGTGTTCTCCTTACCTTTCAGGTAACTGTCTAACTGCAAAGATGGCATTCGCTGAGAAATATCAATTATGAACACGTGCCTACTCCCTTCTAATAACAATGTCAATCAATCAACAAGAGCGTGTTAAGCATCTACTACGTGCCAGGCATTATGCCAGGCAACTAACTGGTGGTGTGGTGAATAGAGTACTGGGCCTGGGGTCAGGAAGACCTGAGTTCAAATCCAGCCTCGGACACTTTTTAACTGTGCAACCTGGCCAAGTCGCTTCGCTTATGTTTGCCTCAGTTTCCCCCACTATAAAATGAGGACAATAACACTACAAACCTCACAGGATTGTTGGGAGGACCAAAAGAGATCCTATTTGTAAAAAGCACTTAGTAGAGTGCCTGGCACATAGTAGTTTTTTTTTATTTTATTTATTTATTTGTTCATTCATTTAATTAATTAATTAATTAGTTTGTTTGTTTGTTCCCTTCCCTCTGTGGATACAGAATGGTACAATCTTCAAAGAGCTTACACTCTAATGAGAGGAGGCAGGCAGTATGTATGCATGCATACACAAAAGGAATGTAAAGCCAATGAATACGAGGAGAAAGGAAGGACATTCGCAGTTAGGGGATCCAGGAAAATCCTAAAACGAAAGGTGGTGCTTGACATATATATTAAAGGGACAGATGAGGCATCAGGCACAGCCAGTACAAAAGTTCATATTCAGGAGGTGGAGTGCTATGAGAAACAGAAAGAGGGCCAGTTTGTCGAGATCACACAACCCAAAAAGGGGAATCGTCTAATGAAGATGGAAAGATAGCTAAAACTAAACCCAAGAGTTACTTGTGGCAATAGGGAGCCCTTGGTGTTTCTTGCATAGGGCAGTGACTTGGTTGGATGTGAACTTAAAGAAAAGCACTTTGGTAGTTGTGTGGAGAATGTGCGGGAGCAGAAAGAGATTTGAAGTGTGGAGACCAGTTAGAATGCTGTCATCATAATAGAGGCAAGAGGTGAGGAGGGCCTGAATGGAGGTGTCTGCTTAGAGAAATGGGGCCAAATACAAGAGATGCTGTAGAGTTAGAAAGGGAGCAAGTTTAGCAACTGATTTGATCTGCAGGAGGACAGAGACTGAGGAGCAGAGGATAATGCAGAGCTTATGTCCCCGGGATGCTGGAAGAATAGAGGTACCTTAGCATAGGGAAGTTTGCCCCGATTAATAAATAGTCAAAAGATATGAACAGGTAGTTTTTAGATGAAGAAATCAAAGCTATCCATAGTCATATGAAAACAATGCTCCAAATCACTATTCATCAGAGAAATGCAAATAAAGCAACTCTGAGGTACCACATCACGCCTATCAGATTGGCTAATATGGCAGAAAAGGAAAATGACAAATGTTGGAGGGGATGTGGGACACTAATGCTCTGTTGGTGGAGTTGTGAACTGATCTAACCATTCTGGAGAACAATTTGGTGCTATGACCAAAGGGCTATAAAAATGTGCATACCCTTTGACCCAGCAATACCACTACTAGGTATATATCCCAAGAAATAAAAAATTTGAAAAAAAAATTAAAAAGATATTTACAGCAGCTCTTTTTGTGGTGGCAAAGAATTGGAAATTGAAGGATACCCATCATTTGGGGAATTGCTGAACAAGTTGTGGTATGTGATTGTGATGGAATGCTATTGTGCTATAAGAAATGGTGAGCAGATGAACTTCAGAAAAACCTGGAAAGACTTTTATATGAAGTGATGCTGAGTGAAGTGAGCAGAACCAGGAGAATATTGTACACAGTAACAGTAATCTTGGTTTTTTCATTTTATTTTTACTTTACGGAATAAAACAAGAATTTCTATAACACAGTACAATAAAAAAAATGATTGTACTTGAAACTGCAAATCTACCGTGCACAACATGCTGTTCCTTTCAAATATACAACAAAATTATCATGTAAATTTCTCTCTTCTTCTCTCCCCCTTCCCCCTTGTAGATGGCTACCATTAGATGCAAATATGTATATATAAATACATACACATATACATATATATGTAAAATTATTCTATACATAATTCTACTTATCAGTTCTTTCTCTGGATGGAGAAGCATCTTTTTTCATATGACTTAGCTCTTCTCAGCGATACAATGATCCAAGATAATTCCAAAGGACTCATGATGAAAAATGCTATCCATCTCTAGTCTGAATGCAGATCAAAACTTTACAATTTTCACCTTCTATATTTTTTTCATGGGTTGTTTTTTTTGTTTGTTTTTGGTCTGTTTCATCTATTACAACATGACTAATATGGAAGTATGTTTTACATGATTACACATGTACAACCTATATCAAACTGCTCGCCATTTTAGGGAGGGGAGAGATGAGGGAGGGAGGGAGAGAGAAAATTCGGAGCCCTCGATTTCTTATAATGAATGTTAAAATGTAATTGGAAAACATAAAACACAATTAAAACATTTTTAAAAAGAAGTAAGGAAGTTTGGAAGAGAGGAAGATTTGTGGGGAGGAAATAGGAGTTCTATTTTGGCCATGGTGAGTTTGTGAGATCTCTGGGATATCCAGTTTGAAATGTCCTGTAGGCAGGTCATAACATAGGATCAAAATTCAGGGGAGAAACTGGGGCTGGATCTGTAGACCTTCGAATCATCTGCACAGAGATGATGAAACCCATGGGAACTGATGAGGTCACCTTTTGGTGACAGTACAAAGATAGCAGAGTAAAAGAAAAAGGCACAGGACAGAGCCTTGGGGAAATACCTGCATTTAGAGGATCTGATATGGATGATGATGATCCAGCAAAGGGGAAAGGAAAAAGAATTTATATAATAAATTTATATATAACAATGCATATTATTATATTAATATAATATTATATATAATAATATTATATATCACATATATTATAATATATTATATATGTTATATATAATATATATTATATATAATAATATAATATAATATAAATTTATATAAATATATTTACATTTTATACATAACATAAATTTGTATAATAAATATAATAAGAATTTACAAATATTATTTTATTTAATCCTCATAACAACACTGCGAGGTAGGTACTGTTATTATCCCCCTTTATAGTTGAGGAAACTGAAGTAAACAGAGGTAAAGTGACTTGCCCAGGGTCACACAGCTAGTAAGTGTCTAAGGCTGGATTTGAACTCAGATCTTCTTGATTCCAAGACCAGTGCTCCTTTCACAAAAAGCCATCTACGCTCTTCTCCTCTTACTTTTGAAATCTGGCTTTAGATCTCATCAGTCACATGACCCTGCCCCCTCCGAAGTTGCCAGTGATCTCTTAACTGCCCAATCTAATGGTCTCCATCCTCATCCTTCTTGAGCTCTCTGCTGCATTCCACACTGTTGACCTCCCTCTTTTCCTGCATTCTGTCTCCTCTGAGTTTTCCTGACTGTACTCTCTCCCAGTTTTCCCCCTTTACAACATCTCTGGCATCAGCTCCCTTTCTATACTCACTCAGAGTCACCCTGGTGCAGGCCCTGCTCGCCTCTCGATCACTCATCCTATCAAGGCTCGCCACTCCCTTCACTCAAATGCCAAAGAGATCTTCCCAAAGCAAAAGTCTGACCATATCACTCCCTATTATTCAATAAGCCACATTGGCTTGCTAATACTTTAAGGATCAAATAGAAATTCTTCTGTTTGGTATTGAAAGCCCTTTCCTAATTCTCCCACACACACTCTGAGATCAACTACATTGGCATCCTGGTTGTCCCATGCACTGGACACTCCCTTTTCCGACTGGGCTTTTTGCCTTGGTTGGTCCTCGTGTCCAGAAAGTTCTTGCTCCTTCCTTCAAGATTTAACTTAAATCTCACCTTCTGCAGGAGGACATTCCTGGGCTGGGCTGGTCCCATCCTCCCTACCTCCAGTCCCTTCCCTCTAAATTACCAGCATCACCCCTTGGACCTCAAGAGAGGTAACCCAGGACTGTGAACTCAAGAGTCTTGATAAAAGCAGTGATCCACTCCCCTGCCCAGACTATAGCCCTGCTTCCAGCCCAGGCCTTGTAGCCATCACTGAGGGGAGCAATCATTGCGGAGAAGGAGCCTGCTTGCCACCACCAGCACCAACTCCTGACCAAATGCCATTGCTGGTGAGGTAAACGCAAGAGCTCAGGGAATGGCAGCAACCTGGAGACTTCTTGCTGATGCTGCTCTTAGCCCATCCCCCAAAGCCATCACCCCAGGATAATGGCAGGGAATGAGCCTCCCATGGAGATTCAGCCTGGCAACTGCTTTCAAGGGTGCTACAGCCCTGTACCCTTAGCAGTCCCAGCGACTGAAAATCCAGAAAACAAGATTCTTGCTACCAAAGTCCTTGCCACTGTCAAGTGATTCAACATCAGAAACTGATATGATTTTGTAATAGAAAATGATATTTTGGAGGTATTACCATCTGCTTTGTGGCTGTACTCCAAAAGCCATAGGACTCTTCCATCTAATTTGTAGCTGAAACCTTCTGTATGTGTGGTATTGCGCATTAGGATGTGGGGTTCTAGAGAATGAAGACTCTTGCTTTTCTTTTGTACCTATTGCACTTACAGTGATTCCTACACAGTGTTTAATAGATGTTTCATTCATATGTTCATTCATCCTTTCTCACACATGGGCTGCAGAAAATCTGCACCAAGGTTGAGTCCTTTGTGGATTAGTACCTACTCAAAACCATGTTGTTGTTGATGAGGGTACAGTCTCTGGGAACCTCCTTGAACTCTCCTTGAATCTTCCCACTAGATCTGGCCTTGCCAGAGGCCATAAGCCTTTCCTTATCACTGGACTCAAATCTCTACCTGGCCTAGCCCAGCTGCTTCCCACTCTGAATCTTATCCTGGAGTCTTGAACTCTAGTCACCCCAGTCCCATCAAGATCCTCCCTAGACTCCTCCCCAAGACCCTCCCTAAACCCCTCCTCTAGTCACCCCAGACTACTCGACCACCCTCAATCCCTCCCACAATCTTTCTATATATAAATATCATTTTGCCTCCACGAAGGCGCTCAGATTCAATCTAGCTCAGATTGAATCTGGCCCACTTGTGAAAAAAAGCATCACAAATGGTAAGATTTCTTAAGGCAACCCGATATGGTGAATCTTTAATAAACTTTGTCTTTTTCCTTGACTGAGAAGGCTTGAGTCGAAGTCGTTTGGCAGGACCCAGCATGTTGGTGTTTGGGGTCTCGAGCACCCCTAAAAATGCATGGTTCCCCACCATTATCATTTTTCTTTTTTTTAAATTTTTTTTTATTATTTAATATATTTAGTTTTCAACGTTGATTTTCACAGGAGTTTGAATTACAAATTTTCTCCCCATTTCTACCCTCCCCCCCACTCCAAGATGGCATATATTCTCTTTGTCCTGTTCCCCAGTCAGCACTCCCTTCTGTCACCTCACTCCTCTCCCATCCCCTTTTCCCTTTCTTTCTTGTAGGGCAAGATAAATTTCTATGCCCCATTGCCTGTGTATCTTATTTTCTTGTTGCCTGCAAAAACTTTTTTGTTTTTGTTTTTGAACATCTATTTTTTAAAACTTTGAGTTCCAAATTCTCTCCCCTCTTCCCTTCCCACCCACCCTCCCTAAGTAGTCAAGCAATTCAACATGGGCCACATGCGTATCATCATGTATAACCCTTCCACAATACTCATGTTGTGAAAGACTAACTAT